>CM042431.1:17839589-18457089 GCA_023631565.1 Gymnocephalus cernua
GTTTCACAACTTTACACACATTTTCATATAATATTGCTACAAAAGGAATGGTGCACAGAATTTCCTATTGCAGAAAACCACAGCTAATGCTAATTGGAAGCAAAATGGACCACATTTTCCAAATGATCAAAGGACATCACGGATCTTGTCTTGTTTTCCCGGTGCCCGTGATCAAGTCTTTGAAGAGGGAAATACTTGTAAATAAATATGATGCCTCTGCTATTACCACACACCATTTATGACCTGCTGATTTATATTTTTTCTACCGTGCTAGGGTTCTTCATCCCAGGATTTCCCAAGCTGTACCGTTTCCAGGCCCATCATGATTTGGTCCTTTCCAAAATGCTGCCAAAGCTGAAGAAACACCTGGTAAGTTAAAGTACATCTGTACGACTGATGCTTTCTGTCCGCGCAAGATACGCGGAGCTAATTGGTTGCTTAGAAGTTCAGCGGGCCGCAGCCGATTTATTCGGGTCATTTCTCATTATATGATTAATTTATGTTGCAAAAGGCCACGTGCTCAGAATGTCACTGCCAGTCCAAGGGTCATTTGGAATGTTAGATTTATAACCGAGGACAGATTATGTGAAATGACTTCCCATAGAGACTATTCCTCATTATACCATGGTCCTCTGCGCGTCGGACGGTTCACGCCTCGCCGTCGTCCATTAATACCTGACAATGGACACCTCGTCGGGCATTAACCCTTACTTAATTCTTGCTCCACAGGATAAGGAGCAGATGACAACAGGGATTTACACCACCAAATGGTTTCTGCAGTGCTTCATAGACAGAGTGAGTATTTGGAACACAAACTGCATGAATGTTCTTCCCTGTTTAACTCATTAATCAGTATATCATAGCGCATTCCATCGCTAATACTTTTGGACATGGAACCACATCTGGGGTTGTTGTTGTTGTTTTTTTTTTTTATTAAATCTGCTGCTGTGTGTCTTACATAACAGACCCCTTTCACCCTCACCCTGCGTTTATGGGACATCTACATAATGGAGGGAGAGAAGATGCTAACTGCCATGGCTTATACAACCCTCAAGTTACACAAGAGTGAGTATGAGGATGATGACGTTATCTCCCGCGCCATGCCGAACGAGTCAAACCAGTTCCGTGCACAGATGCAGCCGTGGCTGCTGTTGCTATACCACTGACGCTGCCTTCTGCTTGGCTGCCTCCTAACTGGATGGCTTACATAATGCAAGCGGGCGGTTGCTGTGGAGAAAAATGGAAAGCTGACTTATCATTGGACACCTGCACGAGCATTGCCTCAGCACGGTTGCGTTCTTGCAAAACAGCTCTTTGATGGGCCACTTCTTTCCTTGGCGTCTTAAAGTTAGGCCTGTGTCGAAGCGCCGTCTTTATCAGTTTGATTTCATATCACAGAGGTCACCTCAGGACGTTTAACGTTTAATAGATTAGCGTCTCCCATTTTATGACTTAACTTTTTGTATCTGGGTTGTGTGTGTCCAATCAGAGCGCCTGCAGAAGCTTCCATTAGAGGAGCTGAGGGAGTTTCTCCAGGAGCAGATGGGTGTTTCTTTCTTCCTGCCTGATGATGTGGTGGTTGAACAGTTACATGCTGCTATGTCTGAGCTTCGCAGTAAAAAGCTGGACCAACCTCCTCCAGGTGCAGTTGTGTTCTTTTATTCCCTTTTTTTATTTTTCAGTTTAAAGCCACATTCATCTCTGTGTCTGATACGTCCTGAAGTATTGCTTTCCCCCCTTTTGTTGATGTATTCCCTATGTTCCATTTCCTTTTTATTTTTTTTAGCCAAGTCAGAGGAGCTGCCAAAGAAACCTCTGGGTCAAGAGAGACCAGTTCTCCTTCTGCCTCTGCAGCCTGACTCTCCACTGGGGGTCAAAATAAATCTGCAGCCCCACAGCCAACCCAATGCAGAGGCCCAGCAAACAGACAGCGTCACCCTACACCAAACTCCTTCTCCTGCAGAGCCCCAGGACTCGAGAACACCTCTTCTGCCTTCACCTGACCCAGTTGTAGTCCACACACAAGGTACACCTTCTCCTTTGAGGCCTTGCAGAGCACCTCCGTTACCTCCAAAAGCAGACAAATGCTGTGCTGACGTCGAGTTGGACAGAGATGTGAAGGAGTCGCTTCCAGAGGTTAGCCAGACCGAAGACGTGGGAAAGCAGGAGAGCCAAACTGGAGACCCAGAGACCCGGGACGACCCCGTGGCTTGGCCTCCACCCTATGAGCCCCTTGATTTGGAAGTTCTTGCTGTGCAGACTGAGGAGGAATTCATGGACCTTCCGGATCTGCCACCGCCACCTTTCTTTTACACTGAGCAGAATGACCAAGGGCCTCTGGACAGTGAATCCCCCCACCTGGGGACTGGGACTGGCCCAGAGACTCGGCGGCGCTCTCCTTCCCCTCGTTCAGCCTCACCACTGGTCACTCAAATAAAGCTATCTCCAAAACCATGCCCAAAGCCGCCCACGTCTCTTGACCTCACACAGAAAAAACCTCCTCCCTCAAAGCCTTCCCTTCCCTCAAAGCCTTCCCCTCCCAGAAAGCCTTCCACTCCCAGTGCCTGGACCACATCCTCCTCCTCCTCCTCCTCTCCCAGACTTCCTCCCCCAAAGCCAACCAAGTTCCCAGTCTCTCTCTACGTCCCGCTGCACACAGGAGACAGACGGCCTTCCAACACCTCCCAGTATGACAACCTTTCCGAGGCCGATGACGACGACCGCTACCTGGAGAGGCTGCTGGGCTCCACGCCTGAGGAAATTCCCAGCATGCATGGCAATCCCCCACACGCCACCGACGGAGACTATGACCCTGCTCTCTTCCCTCTGCCTCCACCTCCTGTGTTCATCCCTCCTTCGCCTTCCCCTATTCCTCCCTCGCTGTGCATTCTCCCCAGTTTGCCTCAGGAGCCAGAATATGAAGGAGAGGACAGCTGGGTGGAGGACTCCATCATCCCCCCTCCTCCGGCTAGTTTTGCTGACAGAATCACTCCCTACATGGGTAGTGCTGCCAGCTGTTCAGACACACACAGAGCCACCTCGCCCAGTTACTCTAAGCCTTTTTCTAGGGGCCCCAGGAACCATTCTGCTTTCCCAGCACCACTGTTGTACACGGGGTCTCCCCCAGGACACTCGGCAGTAGGGGTGCCCTTGGTCCGATCCAGCCCAGACTTTTGCAGGATGCCTCCAGGTGGACAGCAACTGCCCAAATCAGTGACCTTTTGAAGTTTCTAAGTATCATTCAAGTGTTACTGATTATGCCAAGATGATTCGGACTCCCGGTAATGCTTGATTTAGTTTTCAAAGCCATTTAAGAGGCGAAAGGCCAGTAGCTATTTAGGGTGTCAAATGTTTGTGTGTGTGTGAGTGTGTGAGAAAGGACTTTTTTTTTTTTTTCATTGATTTGTACAGATTTATGTGATACTTGCACCTTTTTTTCCCAGTTAACTTTTCTAAGTGTTGAACTTGTATTTAAAACTGCTGCCAATGTTACTGTTTGCTGCACACAGAAAATGAGTGTTATCAACTGGCCTGCTCCTGTTGGCGTGTGAGACCAGATTTGGTCCTCAATTTCGAGGGTCGGTAAATAGAAATGTACACAGAGATGAGGTGATCTTATACCAGCTGAGTGTTCCACTGTTGCTTCATCTCCAGTTAGTTTCATTTCGTTGCAACCAAAGTGTCTTGACCTGATGCTGCACTGAGGCTAGCAACTCTAACACAAGGGCTTTTGAGGCTGCAGAGTAAGGTCACCTGTGCTAAAGCACCCAAAGCCTATACAGTACGTTTCTACTGCGTTCATGGTCAACTGTGAGCAGGCTCACACATCTGACACAGTATGTCAAACTGTAATGAGTAACTGTTAATATGACAGTTTCTTTACCGTATCTTAAGGTCAATATTTGATAACAAAGGAGCACTAAAACCAGGTTGCACCAAAGCAGTCTGCATGCAAACTTTTAAAAGAATTGCTAACGTCCTAACCACTAGCAACAGGAAAGACGTGGTGCAATATGTCACTGGTGTAAACACAGAAGCTAGTTGTAGCTGCCACACTAGTTCTATTCACATAATGCCCAGTCAGGTCATTTATTTTTGCCCCAGGCAGGCTGCAGTGGGTACCCTGTGGGTACTTTGCTGCTTTTTTGGTTTTAAATTGACCCGGTAGGATGATCAATCTCACAGCAATGGTTTCAGTGCTATATCTGTTTTCTGACACTTGATTTCACAGCAATAATGTACTGTTCCATGTGTATAAACATGCATTTATCAAGGCTAAATAAGGTGGAAATGTAAGACTTAACAGGAGGATTTAATGAATGCAACATATTGTCAGCACAGACATCCTTGTCACAATGTTTATAAAGAGTAGCTCCATCTAGTGGTCAGCAGCGTTAAAGATTGACGGTAAAGTCCTTGCATTTAAGCACGTGTCCGGTGACAAAAAAAAAAAAAAGCTTTTGGGAAGACTAGTCCTGACCATGACATACATGCTACCTATGATGCCTGTTTATGAATGTTCACATAGTAAGCTAGATACAATACAAGGACAGACCCCATATTGCACTGTTCTATGCTGCCAGGGACCAGGGAAAGAAGCACATGAGTCAAAGCTGAATTTATTCATATGCACAATAGAGACTGGTGTAAATTTATTTGAATTGCTCAGAGCAAAAAGTGCTATAGAAATGGAAGTTGAGCCATAACATACTGTACTAGGACCTAATAGTCAAACATGTTTATATTATTTCATGCAGTTATATATTACATTATATATACTATGTCTGCACATCAGCTTTGTTGTTTGCGCTACCCTTTGTCGTTACCAAGAGGTTTTGCAATTCTTTAAGTTTTTCTAACGGAGTTCCAGGTTACTGATAAAGAAAATAATTATCATCTTAGGAAGTTATGTTAACAGATGTTTTACGGTTTGTTCATGAACTTTGTTCTCGCTGCTGCGATTCTTAGCCAAGAATTTGGGATCTCGGCCTGCACACAAGTATGTTTGGCTTGCTGGAGTATCTTTAGTCATGCGGCCTGACCACCAATTGTACATCACTGCTCCTTTTTATGAATCTGGCTGACAGCAGTGATGCTGGGGCTCAGACCAAAGCTTATGTACATTTATGCAACTACTTATTTGAGTTTTATAAAGAGATAAACCTTAGTCGTCCATTGTCTTCTCTTTCCCACAGAGACAATTCACATCTGGTTCCAGATATTTATTGCCGACCCACAAAATTGTGTCGTCTTACTGTACATGTTTTAGGCAAAGTATTTAACACAAAGTAAAAGAGTAAGAGAAAAGGTTATTTAAAGATAAAGACATTTGAAATCTCAAATAAGGCCATTAAATATATACGAGCTGTACTTCATCAATGAGCCAATCTATTAAGTCAACACCAGCAACTGTACTGAATATAATATACATGCTGCCCCACACTTTATCTGCCAACACCCAGATTTATTTCCAAAGGCATTATGTAAGGAATGAGTTGGTACAAAAATATGGATAATTACATCATCTTTGGTAAAAGTAGTCAAGGCCACATTTTATTTACGGACAGAAATATAGTTGTTCAAAACTACAAGTATCGCTATTCTTAAGATGCTTTTCCAAAAACGTAACCATGCAGTCACGTACCAAATGTTCATGTTCCAAATTCCGTATGAGACACAATGAGCAACCGCTCAGTCCTGGTCAATTTAAATACTAAATGCAGTATGTACATTGATATTTCAGATTCCTTTCCCCCCCACGTGTAATACACAGTATCCAACGAGAATATAGAAACAAATCTTGTGAATAAACTATACATATTTAAGACACCCAATTTTGTCCATAACTGAAAATGCATTCAACTGCTGAGGGTGTGTTGACTGGAGAACTGCCCCGCCAGTTAGCAGCAGTCAGTTAAACCAGAACTGGGACTGCAATCATATGGTAAGCTGACTCACAAGGTTAGAAAGGGAGTTGACGCTTTCCCTTAGTTTAGAGTCTTCTTCCTGTCCCAGTGACACTCCGGCCAAGCGCGTGGAACCGTTTGATCCAATGATGCACGGCAAGCTGAGGAACACCTCTGCACCTATGCCACCCCAGCCCTAAAGCAAACAGAATACAGATGAACATCTTCTATAATCAAATTGCAATGAAAAGCTCCTTTAAAAAAAATTACCTGAATACATTTCACCCGCGCAAAAGGCACAATATACAGTTTAATTTCATCTCCTAAGCTTAAAAGGTGCTCTAAGCGATGTTGCGCATTTTTTAAGGCTACAACGTTTCTTTGTCACATACAGCAAACATCTCCTCACTATCCGTGAGCTGCCTGTCCCCTGAACACACTGTAAAGAAAAACGCGGTCTCTGTAGACAGCACAGGCTCCACAAACGCCAACAAAAACAAACTGTGCCAACCTGCACCATGAAACATACACAAACGGTGTTCCGGCCAATAACCGACAAGAAGGATTTTGGGATGGGGGTTGGGGGGGTTAGTGTGCGGAAGGGAGGGGGAGGGGACGGGATGAGGAGGAGGGAGGGGCGAGCTAGACTCGTTTTGTTTGAAAATACTTCGAACGTCAGCAGGAAGTAACGTCGCCCAACATCGCTTGGAGCACTTTTAGCTTTCGTTTGCTTCACTGGTGTTGAGTTTGATGATTTCACTGACACCCTTGCGACTGTGGATGGGATAACTTCACCTCAGTGTCAAGCACTGAGGCGACTGACTTCATACACTTAGGGAAACATGTAACACGTGACGATAGCGAGGCGGACAGTGAGAATGATGCTATTGTTTTTGATGCGGGACACTCGGTGGTTCTACCTGAGCCAGCGTGGAGACAGAGTGGGTCTTCATCTTATCCGTCAGGATGCTGTTAGTGATGTCAGCGATGGACAGACCCACAGACCACGACCGCTGGCCTCTGTTCTTCATCATCTCAAACGCTCTACAAGCACGGAAAGAAATTGTACTCGTTGTAGGTTTAAATTTGAATCCAAAGGATACACAGTACCTGTATTGTTACAATTTCTAACCCTAATCTAATTCTCTCAATCCATAACACTTCCTTAAACTGTGTCCACAATGTTGTGGATCCAGCTGACTCATCTGCAAATTGTAAATTCATGCCAGTACCTGTCTAACAATGGTTTCGTAGCGCTGGATGCTGCTGCGATCTCGTGCTGCACGTTGGAGCTCAGCCCCGTGTTACTCATCACGGCAACTGCAAGACAAAAACGTTGACAAGCTGAATCATGTGCGTCATTTACTAAAAGGGCCTTCACAAGACTTATCAAGAATGGAAAGAGCATATGAGACTAGCAGGTTGTGCAGCATTGCTGGTTATAACAAAACAAAACAAAACAACAAATAAAAACCCAGATGACTCAAACAATAAATGAAGGGGATTTGTGTAATGACAATGAATGCATGCAACTATTAAAAGTGATCCTTTCGGGCTCACCTTTGTTGTCTGAGAGTTCTCCTATGACCCAGGCCGGCCTGTGAGTGTTCAAGTTAATATCCAGGATGTGACTGAGTCGCGCGGAGTCCAGGTTACACCCTGCTCCGATCACCCGTGTTGGAGGCAAGCAACTCTGCCTCCAGGCAACATGGCTCATGATGTCCACTGGCATTTGGGGCGAAAAAAAGACAACAGAGTTGATGATATAAAAAAAGAAAAGGAAACAAGCCCCTTCTTTAGAAGGAGTGTCTTTTTCTCCAACACCAACCTGGTTGTGAAGCGATGAGCATTACTGCGTTGGGGCTGAGACGTGCCAGATTTGGGATGATTCCTCTGTACAAGTCCACGTTAGTCTGAACCACGCTGAGGTACGACTGCTCACTGCTCCATGCATTCGCGGTCACCACGACGACCGTGGAGCCTGCAGAGGCTGACAAATCTGACAAAAGGAGAATTATCAGTAGTTAACTCCTACCCACGTCTAACAGCAAACCTTGTACTTCAACGTTTTTTAAGCCAATGACCCCTTAACTAAAAGAGAGACGGAGCAGGGACCCCCTACAACATATATTGTACAGACTTTAAGTTGTGTATTAAACTGGGCCTACAATAACGTGTAGGGGCGGGCCTAAAGCCTTTATCCGTACCTTTTTTAGTGAATAGAATAATAAGCTATTAAAATAATAATTGTTGGCATGATTTTATAAATCATGTTTTAATGTTAAACATACATGTGGCATCTGTGGATGGCTCCCTTAGTGACTACCTTACCTACGGGCCAGTAAGCATGTCAATAATGGCTGTTGTTTTTTTTTCCACTGACAACCTGATTTATATGCTAATGATATGTTGGATTCATGTTAAGACATTTCATTTTTGAAAAAAAAAAACATCAATAATTAACAGTAATTTGGTGCCCCCCCCCTTCCTGCAGTAACTCTGAGGACCCCCCCCACTAGCGGTCCCGGACGGTGTTTGGTGTTTGAAGGCCCCAACGCCGTCTTCCAGGCAGCGCTGCCCGGAAAGCACTTGGATTGGGCAATGGTTAGGGTTAGGTGCCTTGAAGTCGACGTTGGGGGCTTAAAACACCATTGAGCGTCCCGGACCCCCCTGTTGAATATCCCTGTTGTAGAGAAATAGCCAAAAGCTCAGAGAATCGTTTCTAGCCACAGACACTGTGTTAAGTCTCCATTAATCCCCAACGGATGCCTTGTTTTCTGTTATCCCCCTCTGACAGGACAAACTTCAGGGTCCACTACAGAACTGCAGCTGGTTGGAATTCAGTGACTGCTTGCTGTCATAGAGGCGAGTCAAACAACCTGACATCAGCGATGACTCAGCCGAGAGGCACTTCTGACATCACTGTGTGACGGCGCAGAAAGTGACATACATACCTCTGCATACCTCAACCTTCGGCAGACTGAAAATCTCTAGATCTGTACTGCCGCCCTTGGTGGAACTCTCAGCGACGTCAATGAACACGAGTTTGTCCACTTTACACTGTATGAAAATCAGAACAGAAATTTGCACTGTCAGCATCAGAATATGAGACTTTTGACATGTTTAATTCAAGTTGACATATTATGTAAAAAGGTTAACCTTCGACAGAATGCTCATCACTGATGCCATTCCTAAATCTCCTCCCCCGATAACCGAGACTTTGTTAACGGACTGATCATGATGGCTGCTTCCACCTGAAATAGACACGAGTTAAGCTAACAATAACACACAATCATCTGATTATTGAACAGCGAAGCCGCATTATCAAATTAAGCACCGTCGTTGATCTGTAGATTAGAAACAAAAGCCAGGAGCTCATGGGGGTCTTTGTTGTCTGCTGTGGTCTTTGCGGACAGTGGAGGGTCCTCCTCAAACTTGGCAATCATCTCAGTCAGAAGACCAACCACGGATGACTTAGGCTGTTAGAGAGCAACAAAAAAAAAACACAGCAGCAAGACTGATCAGAACACCTGGAGAGCCTCTTCAATGCAATTTTAAAGGTCATGCAGAAAGTATAACATTTTACATAATCCCAGTTGTGCAGCCCCGGCAGGTGGATCCGTCCTCCTCCGTCAACATGCTTGCCCTCTCTGATGACCATGTCCGGGGTTGGTCTCAGGAGGCATATAGGAGGAGTGAAGGGGAACGAGTCCATCAGCCACAGCTGGATGGGGAAGTTGTAGGAGCGGCCTTAAGATAGAGACGCTGGCATTAGTTCACACTGACATGATAAGTCCCTTTCTCCCAGACTGAGTCTTTGTACATTTCTAGTGATAGGTCAGCCTTTTTACCTTCATACTGGACAGGGATGTTACCAATTAATTTCAGGAGATCTTTTTGGGTGCCGTCACTAAAAGCTGAAATAGACAACATGAGCAGTCGGTTATCCGCGACAAACGGATGTGACGTATGTAGAGCTCTACAAAAGATGAATGAAGTTTGATTCCCAAGAAAAACTCACTGTATGTGCCTGTGAATGGTTTTATCCCAGGGTAGCCTCGATGGATCTTCTGCAGCTCCTCAACAGCAACATCGTGGAATTTGTACTAATATCCGGGGGTAAAAAGACAGACTCGTTTGTGGTTGCTGAGATGCAGGTGTACAGTATATGAATGGATGTATAGATGTATGGATATACGTGTCTGGACGGTAAAATTAGCAATTTTGCTAACCGGAACACCTTAAGGGAGATGGAAAAACCTACAGATTCACCCCACCCATTTTTAAACAGTTCTCATTTCCTTCTGACATCGATTCATTGTTTTGAGTTTTTAATTTGACTTAATTATCAAAATTAAGATTCGTCAATCAATCAAGGATATAATGTTATAGACTACAACCACACAAGATTGCATCACATGGTCAGTCAATACCAGACCTTTGCTATCACCTCACAAATTAACTCTTTAAATTTCTGTGTGATTTTTATGTACGTGAGATATGGGTTTGTGTTATGGTTGTCTAAGCTACTGGATGCCTACAATTTCCCTCGGGATGAATAATCTCTCTCTCTCTCTCTCCAATAAATCATTATTCATGATTGTATTGTAAGTTGCTTCCCATCACGAGTTGCCCTGTACACTGGTCATCAACGGGTTTGTTATTAAAAAAACTATCTAGCAGTTAGTCTTCACCTTCTGTCATATCCCTGTTATTCCTCCAGTACATGGAAGTAACAGAGCTGGTTCAGCCAGTTGGTGAAGGCTGTCCGCAGCTTAGCTACGTGTATTACCATTAGCCTGCTGTGCTAGCCGGCACTGATACGTAAACAGTTTGCATTTAAAACACTTTCCAAAGCTGTTCATCTGGTAAATAACTAACCTTGGATAGGATCCGCTGTATTTTCTCTGAACGGAGGTCCATCTATTAAGTACAACAATTAAAAAGCACTTCTTTTTGATTTAACCCTCTTGACGGTTGACTTCAACTTTAGCAAAAAATAAACTTCCGCAAACTTTCATGAGTGCGACACGACAGGGAACGCCCCCTTGGTAAGTCGTGTACGACAAGCCAAGAGGGAAGAAAAGGCACGCACAATTTCCTTTCTGAACCTGTGCTACAACATCCAACATACCTGATGCTAAGGTTAACGCTGTTGCTCAGTCTTAATGCTACAAACATCAACAGTCCTTTCACAAAATAGATTTTTTGAAAACAATATTCCACACAATTTATGGCAAGATGATATTTCATTGCTTTAAGCAAAAACAATACCATTTTCTACAAGTAACATTTGTAGTAGCACCCAAGTTTTGTATATATTACTAAGATTGTCATACTCTGAGAAAACATTGACATAAAACTAGACAAATAAAAGCCTTTAAGCTATAATTTCTCTCCAACTCCCTTTAAAGAGAAACAACACATCAAGTGGTAATGGTTTCTGCATATTCAATTGACTTTGCAATCAAACTTTGTATAGAGAAATATGCAACAACTTCTGCTGAAAAAGCATTTTATCAACACTTGCCATCAAAAAAAAAAGATTAAATAAAAATAAATCACACTCCTCCATACGTATAGTCCTCTTCGCAACTCAGTTCCTTTTTAAGAAAACCTTGCAAATAAATAATGCCTGAATGATTTGTGCATATTTTGTCTTTTTCATTCTCCTCTTTCCCTCTGTCATGTGTCACTCCACTCAGTTTTTGTCCCAACATAAGGAGAGATGCAGAGAGAAAGCAACAGAGGTGGACACAGTCACTGGGCTTCATGGCAGACCCCGTCCCGCATTACAGGACATTGTTTTGTTTTTCTTCTTCTTTCATCTCAACGACAAAGGGGCTTCAGTTCTTTTTTTTCCTCTTGGCATCTTGCTTTTTCAGTTCTTCATGCTCTCTTTTCTCCTCCTCCAGATCTTCCTGTACAGCCATTCGCAGGCTAAAGTAGCAAAGCACAGGGATACAAAACAAATAACGTTATATAAGAAGGGGACACATTTTACAGCACTCTGTACAAAAAGTGCATATGTAGGGGTGTCACGATTCGATTTGCCTTTTAATTTTAAGGTCACAATTTGATTTTTTTCTCTCGAGTTTAACATTTTCTTTTCAGCCGTATGCCTGAAATGACTGCAATTCCACAATAAGTGCCACTAGATGGCATAAGGGTACTTTACAAAGTTAATAGTGTTTTAAGCCTCCAACGTCGCCTTCCAGGCAGCTAACCCTAACCATAGACAGTTAAAGACGAAGACTAGTGAAGGCTATTAGAAGCACTTTTCCGGTGATGGCTGAGCGTTACTGCGCAGCTGCAAACTGAGCTTGCCGATGTATATGTGACGTGAGCAACGTGTCTGAACGTAAGTCTTCTGGTAGCTGTGCCAAGAGAAATCTCAATCATTCCGCATACAGCAGAGATGGAGAGCGTAGGTATATGTAAGGAGATAAAATAGGCACAGGCTAATTATTGCTAACTAAAATGCTAGTTAACATTAGTAATTAAACTAAACAGCTAATGTAAGTCCAAACTGCCTGCAAGCTTCTCCTGTACGGTAATTCCTCTACTATGCGACAGTAAGTCGCGTGGTTATGACACAATTGTTAGCCTATTTTTATAAAAACGTCTGCTACGGAGCCATAACGTGAGGTACAAGGTAACGGAGCCTTTTATACATTGTTGTGTTTCTTTAGAAATAAACAATGGTCAAATGAAGTCTCCAAACACTTCAGTAAAGTTATTCACTGTCAAAGTGATGCCAAAATGAATGGCAGTCAATGGGATGCTAACGTGGGGGCGAGTGCTTGGAAGCATCAAAATGGCACATTAGGAGCTACGCGTTGTGGAGAGAAGCCTGCCCCCTTGACCTTAACCCTAAACATAACCACTGCCGCGCTGCCTGGAAGGCGACGCTGGGGGCTTAAAACACCAAACACCACTTCACAACAACAGGTTGAGTTTCTCAAAATTAATGCACCATTAGTTTAACAAGATGCACATGAATGCACCATGGAGTCCATGTTTTACCTTCATTGTGAATTTATCAAAATTGACAAAGTGCAATTGAATGCACCATTAGTTTACCGAGATGCACATGAATGCACAATGGAGTCTGTATGACCCCACACGCTTTACCTACGTTGTTTGTTTCCATAACTCACTTACAGGGAAGGCAAAAATATTGCCACACCGGTGACTTCAGGAGGATATCCCTGTTCTGCTGTTCCTCCGTTACCTCGCACTACGGCCATGGTGTATGACAAGGCAAGCAGGAGGCTCGCGATAAGCTAATGTTACACTGTGTATTTAGCTGCATGCTACCAGCCAGTAAACTATGCTGTGTGCTACGCTACGGGGGTGGAGAGAAAACAAATACTTGAATTCAAAAGCGGGATCTGCAATTACTGCTTTTGATTTCAATAGTTGAAATCAAAAAGCTCATTTCAAAACAACTTTCAATTTAAAATCCATTCGTGACACCCCTCGGTTAAGGGCTGTGAGGTTTATCTTCAACTTACCTCCTGGCCTCCTCTTTTTGCAAATCTTTCCAGCTGCTCTCCATGAATTTAAGCGCATAGTCACTTTCATCCTTGTATCTGAGGAGGTTAAAAGCAAATAAGATTGTCTCATATAGAATTCACAATACAGTAATATGACTTATAACCTTAATATTTGAGGACACCGCTTACTTGTTACGATCGTAGCCGAAGATTTCCTTAATGTGCCTGGAAATGTCATCTTGCCCGTCATCTCCATCATCAATAAAATCGTCCATTTCTGGGTCATACTCATCTTCCTCATCCTCGTATTTCCTCTTGTATGCAGAGGTGATAGGTCCCAACATTGTACCTGGATAATAAATACAGAAATTCACTTTCAGTATGGGTACTGACTAGACATGAATACAAACATACTACATAAAGCGGACATTTGGTCTTGCTTGGGGACGTAGGAAAATGTTTAAACTAGCAAGCGAGTGTTTTGAGAATTATTGAGTTTACAAAACTTAATTTCATGTCACATGGTTAATGACATTGAAAGTATGTTTTGTTTATCTGTGTTGGAAAGATAGCTGCTCTCTGACCCAGGAATAACGACAAAGGCGGCGGAGTGTTGCTGACACACTTCATTTAGTCTGGCAAACAAACACTTTGCCCTGTAATACTGATTGCAAACTGTCAGAGGCTGTTTGTTACATTCTATTATACGATATTACATCAAAACATGCATTGCATGCATTGTTGGACAAAGTTCATCGTAAAGTGTTGATAATGGGGTGTGTGTGTGTGTATGTTATGAGCTGAAATGAAATGCTTAGTGTCTTTATTGTGCACTACTATGAGCTGTGAAATGGAAAACATTCATTTTCATACCTTGTTCTTGTTTTGTCATGTGTAAAAATTTAATTAATACCACACATTATTGCAGTTATTAAATTTCACATAAAATAAACTTTCAGAATTCTTTGTTTTGCTTGAGTGACCATAGAAAATATGTTGTTATGAAAGCATGTAGAGTGAAGGTGATATTATCTGATCGTATCAAGTGCTTTCCCTAAAACAGAAAGTTGCAGTGCCCAACAACGTGTTTGAGCAAGACAAACTTAAATGCTCTTTTATGTTGCTCTGGTTAAGAGCATGCACTGAATAGGCGAGTAGAAAGGGGCTTACAAAAAACCTTTTTTACCCCATTTACTGCACTGCTTTGATTTGAACCCATTTGGTAAAGCACATTTGCCTATGTCAGTCTTCGTCTTGATTATTTTGTATCCTTACTACATTAACCTTAATGGTATTTTAGTTTCAGCAATAATATTGTTAATGTCTGTTTTATCGTTTTTGGTATCTTTTTTTCTGGTTGGACTTTAACACATAGGAATACTGTATTGACATGTGCCCCATAAATTGAGATTACTACAACTGAAATGTGTACTCAAAGTTAACAATTAACAAGGCCAGTTGGTTGGTAATATCATACCATTATACTCTCTCTGGTTCTTACCTGGTGGTCTGTTCATCATAGGTCTCTGTGGCATCCCTGGTCTCGGTGGCATCCCTGGTCTCTGTGGCATCCCTGGTCTCTGTGGCATCCCTGGTCTCTGTGGCATCCCTGGTCTCTGTGGCATCCCTGGTCTCTGTGGCATCCCTGGTCTCGGTGGCATCCCTGGCCTCTGTTGCACGCCTGGCCGAGGAGGGACTCCTGGTCTGGGTCCACCAAAATTCTTGGATGAAATGGTCTCTGACACCACAGTGCACTTGGGTTTACCAGGTCCTGATCCCATGCTGCCAGCTGGTCGTCCAGGTACTGGTCCTCCACTACCAGGCCGACCAGGTCCAATCCCTGGAGGTCGGGGTCCACCACCTCGAGGCTGACCCTGTAGGCCACTCCCACCAGGCCTGGCCTGTGGTACACCACCCGCTCTAGCTTGGGGCGTCCCTCCAGGTCTTGACTGAGGTTGGCTCCCGGCCTTAGGAGGGCCGCCCGATGATGGTCTCATCACTGAATTACCACTTGGTTTTACAACAGAATTATTTCCAGGCCTTAGTTGTTCTCCCTTTCCCGACTTGTGGCCGCCGACTATAGGTCCCTGCTTCAATGTGCTACCCTGACTGGGCCTGGTCTGTTGGGAGCTACTATGTTGCGATCGTTGGCCTGTTGCAGCTGTTCCAGGAGCCCTGGTCCCAGGAACAGCTGGGGCTCTTGATGAGCTTTCCTTTTTGAGGATAAGGTCACTTGCGGTGCTGGATTTGTGGCTCGACGAGGGCTTGAGGCCCCCTTGTTTGGCTGAAACCTGAGAAGACGCGGCTTTCGAAGGAACTTTACTGTTCATGGCACTAGATGAGCTAGACAAGCTTGTCCTGGATCTGTCTCTATCGCTGTGAGACATCTTGGGTCTCTCTCTTTCTCTGTCACTAACCGAGGGCTTGGAAGAAGTCTGGCCTTTATCACTAGTCGGCGTTGGATGCAACTTCTTCCCTGACCCACTCGGAAGACTCTGCTTTTCTAAAGAGCTCTTTTGTGGTCTGCAGTTCTTCTGCTCCTTCTCGAAAGTGTTTTTTTTTATTGAACTAGTGCTAGACTGAGACTTGCTGTCTCTCTCTTTCTCTGCCTTTAAATCTCTGTCCAGTCTCTTAGCCTTGCGCTCCATCTCCAGTTCCCTTATCTCTTCAGCCGTTCTGAGCCGTTCATCTTTTTTCACTACCTTGGCTTTCACCTCAACTGGCTCAAACTGCTTCTTCTCTGCCAATTTGAGTAATTCTGCAAAGTTCATGGGAGGTGGAGCAGGCTTAGGTGGCCCACTGTTTTTTTTAGATGAAGGCTTGCTGCTGTTACTACTACTACTACTACTACTATTCCCAGAAGAACCTGTGGTTTTCCCGGGTCTCCGCGGTTCTGGTTCCTGCTCCGGCTCTGAATCTGTCTGTTCATACTCATAATTATCCTCATCATCCTCTGGGTCAATTGAGTTATTCCTAAATCTTTCCTCCATCGATTTGTCTTCCTCCATTTCATGTTTCGATCTCCTCTTCTTAGGAAGCTCTACCACTGGGATGCCATTGTAGCCTCTGAAATTGTCCTTAGTTCTGGAAGCCATGGCTCGTGCTTTACGGTCCGACTTCAACTCAACCCTCTTTGCTAGTAGTTCCTCCTTCTGTTTCTTCATTTGAATTTCTGATAAAAAAGGGGATACATCAAAATAATCAATAAAGAATGCATTCTGTACAGTATGTATATGACTTTCAAATTGTTGTTTACTTAACATTACCTTTCTTTTTGCTATCAGTCTTTTGCTTCTTCAAAAGCGCCTGCACAGCAGAAGAACTTACACCTTTCGACCTCGGGTCCTTTTTGGGGGGTCCAGTTTGTAAACTGTATCTCTTCTGCTAAAAGAGGGACACATAATACATGAAAATGTAGTGAATTTGAAGCAGTTACACAAATCTCTTTACTATTTGATGTCTACTTAAATGTCTTAGTTAATAGGGAGATGAGATATCAGATATGTTGGTCTAAAGATCCCTTTTGATTGGAAATATCAAACAATAATAAAAAAATATATTGCATATTGCAAATATGTTGCATGCTAGACAGGTCTCTGTCTAGCATGCAGGGTCGGTGGCGTCATTATCTGAACCTCCGACGGATGAGCTGGCACTTGTGTGCTCACAAGATTGGCCACAAATCCCCGTTTTACTGTTTAGCCTGAGTAAATTGAGTGTACGTGCCAGTATTTAACTTACCTGTACACTGCTGAGGCCTTGGTTTTGCGAGGCGATGTCCAATATATTATCAAAGTCCATCATTGTGGCAGCAGGTGATGCACGCTGGCTGACGCTGAAATGAAGCAAGCTAGACTAAACCAGGAGTGCTGGCTAAAGCTACCGTGCTAAAGCTAACGTTAAGCGTTTAGCTTACAAGCCAGGTAACGTTAAGTTGGTTTAGGATGTTGCGTTCCCAAATGACACTTCAATAGCTATAATGAAAAAACTTGACCAAACACAGTCCGTTGGAAGAAAAACTGTATATCAAACGGCTAACGCTACTTTACTTCATCAGCTTACGATAACACACGCTAGCTAAGTTAGCGTTAGCTAACCTTACGTTTACTACCGTTAGCCAACCAAGAAGCCCGGAAAGACGAACTTTTGTGCTGATATAACACACCAAATTAAGGCCAGATCCATTCAAATATCCGTATGATTAAAGCATATTGAGAGAAAAAATACTACAAACTCAGCCATAATGTTACGCCGGTTGTTTCTAACGTTAGAGAAAGCTAGAAGAATTTTCTTCTCCTCCTCCTTCTTCTTCTTCTTTGGGGTTTAACGGCAGCTTGCATCCCAAATGGTGCACTTCTGCCATCTTCTGGAGTTAGTTAACTCCTACAGTGTCCCGTATATCAGATTCCTTTCTCATTCGGAAGCTGGCCAATTTAATATTGGTGGCAGTACAGCAGAGCAGATAGAAGATTAAAAAAATCATTGAGAGCATAATTTCTGCAGTTTGTCTCAGCAAAATAGAAGTTAAGAGCATTATTAAACTGAGATTGAAGGAAAGTTGGCAAATAAGCATTTGGAGGAAGAGGGGAAAGGACGGTGTCGTTCAAAGGAAACTGGGAGAAATGAGGTGTGAAGGAAGGAACGGGAGAAGAAGAGACAATAATATCAAGATAGATTTGGACAATATCAAGATAGATTTGGACAAACAGAGCACGCGGTTCAAAATACGTAAGCAAGGTATGCTATAGATGTGATTACTGTGGACAAGACGAAACAATAGAGCATATGCTATATTGTCGGAAATATAGGAAGAAATTAGGTATTTGATTCAAAACCTCACAAAGATAAAAGTACAGTGTTATCTAATATATAGGCCTATTCTACAGTAACTTAAGACATCAAGTATTTCAGTATCTTAGACACATTTAAAAAAATAAAAACAAAAAGGAGAAGATATGAGTGTATGTATTTATTTATTTGTCGTTATAGTTTATTTTTTTAATATTGTTCATATAATATTCTTCATACAGACACTTCATACCAGTTGGCGGCGGTAAAGCAACAAATCGTGGTTTGCCAACCGCCAAAAAAACTCAAAGAAGAAGAAGAAGAAGCTGACCAATCATCTTCTGCCCATGCATCCACCACTTTACAGTTAAACTCCTCCTACTCATCATTTCTTCCACCATGTCCTTTCCATAGACAGTTAAGGTCCTTTCTCTCTGTTAGATGTTTCCTGCAACTCAGTTTCTGAACCTGACAAAAACTGGTCCTAAACTGTTGTTCTAAACGTCTCTGGAAGAATGTAAGGGTCCAAAGAGTTCTCCTTAGGAATCACTTGAGTGTAGGCCTACTTTCGTCTCTGCGAGATTACAAAGAGTCAGTAAATGCATCAACTTTGATAAGTTTCCGGTCTTAATGTTTTGCTTAGCACAATATTACCCTATTACCCTGTAATACAATGTTGTGTTATGTTAATGTTATACAATGTTTGCCCTCTTATCTAAAATGACTAGAGAGGTTAGGGTGATCTATCAGATAACTATACTCGGGTTAGGAAGGTCGGACTCGGAAATATTAAAGATGACAGGCCTAATATTTAGCAAACCAAGATTGGTGTTCATCGGTTAATGTAGGATATGTCTGACGGATTAGGAACTAAAGCTAATGGCTTTCTGTGACTTCACATTCACTGTAGTGGCACTAGTCCGTTCCGTGAATTAAATGTATTCCAGTTTTTTTATGTGACCGGCATTTCCGCATTTCGCCAAGCCCTAGACCACAAGAGGTCGCTACCATTATGGATATTCTTCATCAAATCAACATTTTACATGTTAGTCTGAGGCAATTAGGCTAACATGCTAGAACTGTTACAGCTACATGGTTTCCAGTGGTGGAAGTATTTACTGCAGACCTTTTACTGAAGTAAAAGTACTAGCACTGCATGCTTTACAGTAGGCTAACGCATTCAAAATTAAACTTGCAGTGTAAGATGCAGACACTTTCAAATACAGTCTGTCGTACTATAAGTAAAACCAACGATTATGCAGAATGTCTTTTTCAGGAAGTTATGTAGGTCTACACCATAGCTTACATAACCAAAGCACCCACAAATAGAGCAATTTATTGAAGATAATCGATACTATTGTATGTCCTGTTTAGGTATTCATATTGTATCATATTTCATAAGCTGTGCCTTACCTGTATTTTATAAATGAATAAAATAACTGAAATGGCTGGAAGTCTGAAGTTGCGTAAATATGAAATACTCCAGTAAAGTCAACATCAAAATAGATACATACCATATTATTGAATTTGAGAAGCTACTTTTCAGCACTGATTGTTTCCCCAGTTTTGGAAACACAGAAACAATCCTTTTTGGTGTCCTATATAACATCAAAAAGGATACATACATGTTTATGTAAAATGTGATTAAAGTCAAGACATTCATTTAAAATATAGCAGCAACGTAAAAAAGAGCTGACACACACACACACACACACACACACACACACATACATACAGAGAGAGATAGAGAGAGAGAGAGAGAGAGAGAGAGAGAGAGAGAGTGGAAAAATATATCCAATTATGAATACAGATTTAAAAGCAAAATTGTATACCGCAGGATTATATTGACACTAATTGGCTCACAATTCCATTTAATTCAGTGCACTATAGTACCACTTAATCCTAATTGAAGAGCATATTCTTATGAATGTATTATCTTTCAGATTTTACGGAAAACGTTTGGTAACGCCTAATCTGAGACAAGATCAAGACAGACTGAAGATCAACACTGTATTGAAAGCAATGTAGCAAGATCTGTATGCAGCTAGTCAGCACTCAATGTATTTTATTAGAGCAACATTTTGATCTCATAGAGATGTTTACGAAGCTTTTTGCCTGATTTCTAACGCCTAATTTGACCCATTAACAAATTATTGTCGGTGCACACTCAATAATAAGCCCGAAACAAATGTTACCAACGAGCTCCATGTCTGTAAAATGTAAATAAAGGCCATCTGCTCCATTATGTAAACAGCAGACAGACTCCTCCTATCCGGGCGCCCCTTACGTCTTCACCCGCCCCCGTTACGAACACTCTCTGCTCCTATTGGTCAAAAGAGAAAGCCCTGCCCAGTCTCTCACCTCCTACTGGACGTCGGACAGCCCACCAGAGCGAGGACAAAACAATCGATATCCCTCATACAGTACAACTTAAACAGGAGGACCCAAGCCACATTTTGATATTAAAGACTTTTCTCACCGGCACGGACACCACCGAGGGAGACATGGTTTCTCCGGTAACAGTAGTGAGTATCTGCTTCAAACCAGCGTTGGCATTTTTCCCCACACTAAACAGGAGCGGTAGGGGTAGCTAGTTTAGCTACATGATAACAACACATGAAGATAAAATGATTCATCCTCATTAATGTTTCTATCAATAATTTATATGTTCATTATCGACTGCCCCGGGTTACTAATTCACTGTTTTATTTGCGTTGTTATTCATAGCATAGCATGTCATACTTTGTATTCGAAGGCCAGTGCATGCTCATAAGGTGAGAATTAGCAGTAAATAAGAATGTAACATGTTCGCTAAATTGAAAATGTGCAGGTGCCCTTGGACACCCAGGTTTTAGGCTAGTCAGCGACTTATTGCCTCGTTATTCACAATGTGCCTCTGAATGTGTAAAGCAGGAACTTTTGTTCAGCGTAGCCGCTTTCTTGACACGTTTAAGCAGTTTCCGTCTCGATGTTACACGAACAGAAAAGAAAGACGTTTCCACAAACGTTCCAAAATCAGCCCCTGGCAAAAAACGAAAACCTATCATGTGACGAGCTTTTTTGTCTTTGTTTTTCTCTTTCCTCCAGTAACGCATGCGCCGAGCAGTGCTCTGCTTTGTCTACTTTTCTTCTCATCTCCTCTGCTGTAGACATATAGCCTATATAGACTCGATTGTTTTGCCTGTCCATTAGCTACATAATTGACCCAAGTTCCACTCCAGGAAATTGGCCTTTTTGACAAAAGTGACAGCTACATGCATAATTTAACCTGCCCTAGCATCCTATTACTTTGACAGAGCTGCTATGAAATTTTACCCCATTTGCAGGGGCCAACTTGGCCTGTAGTAAACCCTGACATGTAGCCTGTGGGATTGAAGTGAGAGGAGTCTGTGTGGTGGAATGCTTGCCATACAAACTGGTTGCCTTAGTGATGATGATAGATGCTGTGCAGGTTCTGGGGTTGCTTAACTATAAAGCCTATAAAGCCTTGGCCCCAGTAGTATAGTTAAAACGCTGTTGGACAGTGTAGTAGGACACACATCTTCTCCCTCCAATTTGAAAGAACAAAAGTGGGCAAGCAAATGACATTGACTTTTTGATCATCAGGAAACAACCGTTGCAAACAAAAGCCAATTAATCATCATCATTTTGTTTTAAATTGGCCTTAGTACATCTACCTAAAAAGCAGCTATATTTAGGCGTTTTTTTATTTCTGATTTTAAAACTAGGTTTTTCTAAAGACTGCCACACTCCATGACATCTGGTGAACAGACTTTTGGCGGACTGCTCTTAAGTGAATTTATCAACGTTTGTCCTTTCTTCAGATTATCTAGAGTCAGCCACTCAGAGACCAGCACTTTAACTAATGTGGACTTTGCACCTGCTGTAGGTCACTTCACTTTGCTTTTTGGTTTTTCTAAATAACATGTTTTGAGTTGTGACTATTGTCCCTTGTCCCAAAATGTTTTTACTGCACTAAGTGTTAATTACGTTAAAAACTGTATATAGTTCAGCAAAAAGGTGATGTTAAAAAGATACATGGTTCAACTTTTAGTTTTCCTTTGTGTGGAAGAACACCTGCATATATTATTGTACTGTGCTGTACTGCTCATCTGCAACTGGCCTCAAGTTACCCTTGGAGTTAAAGCAACTGTAAGTGGGATCCTTCCCACTGCAGTGTTGTTGTGTTATGCTACATAGAAATAATTTGTCATATGACTCAAATGCCAGCTGTGCCTGCCAGGATCATGCTTGTGTTACAGCTCTCCTCTGCCAAATTGTGTACACAAGACTTTACAGGTCCTTTTTATATGTTTACGCGTATCATGTTTCTGACACTCGGCTAGCGTATGACCCAGAATGACCTGGAAAAATGTATGGCATTCAATGCTTCAATGCAGTACTTTATGGTTGGTGAAGAAGTATTAGCGGCTATCAGCTGCTTGTTTTTTTTTTTCTTGTACTGCAGTTACAAGACGAGTTTGGGCTCAAGCGGCTGATAGTTTGGCCGGGTACAAAAGTGTGAAAATTTGTAAACATGTAACATTCATTGCTAAATTTGGGTATTTTCTTTTCACACACATAATGCAGTATATGGTAAACGTACAAGACGCAGCTAAACAAACAATAAATAAACATAAGTAAATAGAATAAATAGTTAAATGTAGTTACAGTATTGTTAGCTTGAAACATTGATTTGTAGTTTAACACAGCGAAAGAAGCACTGCATCTCTGTAGTTTCAAAATAATTTGTAGAAAATTGTTTGTTTGTTTGTTTGTTTGTTTGGTACCTTGGAAAAGGCATCCGCTCCATTGTGTTGTCCATTCCAGCAACAACAAAAAACTCCTGCTTGTTAGTGACATATGCAAATGCAGCCAATCATTTACTATATTAGGACAGAGGCAGGTGTTAGCAGCCAGTCAGTACATGTGCTACAGCTCTTTTGCAAACAGCCTTTGTTTTCGATGCGATCATTCAGATGGCAAGATGATAGTGCAGTGATCCATTTCATCTGCGTCCCAAATGAAGCAGTATGTTGTGTTATTTTCATGGTGGCGACTGCTGACCGTCACACAGGGCTCATAGCCGTCGCTAATGTGCCCTTAAGTGTCCCTGCAAGCAAACTGACGCCTCAACCAATGTGAGTGGAGTAAGTTACTGTGTCGCAAAACCCCCCGACAATCTCTTCCAGGTACAAGACACTGAACAGGAGAACTCGGCTGAGCCAGAGAGAATGAAAACCGTTATATCCACTGTAGACCAGTTTATGAATTTCACCATGCAATGAGGCCTACTTGATGTAAGACTGTGATGCAATGTATCAGAGAAGAACAATTACATCAGATATTACATTAGATGGTAGGTGGTTATTTGACAAAAACAGTCATATTCATAATTTAGATTCAACTGTTCAACACTGTTGGAGATTTCAGTCCAGCTAATGATACGATGAAATAAACATTACTTGGAATAGTTGAAAGAGCAGCTTTTGTATGATCTGGGGCATAGGTGTGCCCCATGTGCTCAGGGCTGTTTTCATCTCGTACAGTAAGTTAACAACTTGTCAACAGTGACAAAGGGAAACGGCAAAGTATTTCTCAAACGCAGCATGAATAGGACCAAAGTTTATGGGAATCTTTCTCCCACCTTCCTCCCTGAAATCTGTGTTCACCCTCCAAATCTCCTATTAGACAGTGATCTACATATGCTTCTCTCCCCCTCCCTCCCACACACACACACACACACACACACTTTGGTAGACAGCTCAAACTTTACAAGAAAAAAGACTGAAACTGCCCCAAGTTGTGTAAGTCCAATCACAAAATGAAACACACACAGTGTCAGAAAGAAGCCATGGAAATATAAAGAAGTACACACCAAAAATCTCAATGAAAACACAAACTAATTAGTGGTACAGAGATGGTAAAACATAGAGACAAGTTAAAGCACTAGTAAATAACGATGTAAGCTGTCACTTGAAATTGTTCACTAAAATCCCAGATATATTTGGAAATGGTTATCCACACTTTGGGAGCATAGTTGAAAATGACATTTCTCTGGCTCTGAACATGTACCAAAAAACCCCCACAGTGGAACATCTGAGTTAACACGAAGGCACACAAAACAACAGGGTGTCTGCTTTCTTGGCCAGTCCTGAGTCATTTTGGAACTTAATATGCTCTTCAATCAGATCTTAATGATGCAGAGAGCTAGCATAGTTCAGCTCAAACTTGAGTGATATGTCCTCACTGTTGAGTTTCTTTAGGAGGAAGCAAGATTGTGAGTACATTTTGGCTTCTTTTTTTTTTTTGAAGGACGGAAGAGGAGCATATGAATTAACTTGGCAATATTTCACACATGAAGTAATGCTGTTTTGGTCACTATGATGTGTGACATAAAGCTTAAAACACATTAGATAACAACTAGGGCTGCACAAGTAATCGCAATTCTATCGAAAGAAGTATTGTGGGGCTGCGGAGACGTCCTGGGCCTACAAATCCTATCCTACAGACTAAATGATAACATTGTGTGATACAGAATCTTGCAAAAATCACACTACATGACTATAGTACATTTTTATTTGTTTCAGTGAAAATGAGAATGATGATCCAAAAAAATGGATCATTCCACCCAATACCGTGAGTCATAACGCAATCGCAACATCAGTCAAAAAGAATCGCAATTTGACGTTTTCCTCATATCGTGCAGCCCTAATAACAACCAAGCTTGTGTTTTTTTTTTGTCTCAGCATGCTCGTGACCATGTGTGAACTCGTATGTCAATTCCCTATTGTTGTCCAGCTGTGTTAATCAAATCAACTACACCAGGGCAGGCTTGAGGTCAAACATTTTGACTGAGTCCTGTACGGTAATTTGGCCCGCTATTTTATGGAGCAGTTGTACAATCAGGCCTTCCTCCCCTCCTCCAGGTTGCATAAACCATATGAACTAGAGTGACCCCTCGTTTTCTCTCACCTCCTCTCCTCCTCTCCTCCTCCCCTCTCCCCCCAACTCACTTGTCCAATCCCAAATCCAACTTGTCATCTGAATGCTTGTAACGCCAACCCGCTCACTGTCCCCCTCCCCTAAAGCTTCACTTCCCCGTTTCCTCCTGCTTCTTCTTGTCTGCTCTACTTACTTATTCTTTTGTGAATATTGCAATCGGAGCATTGCTTATTTGAATCATTTTACTTTACCACAGAATGTTTGTGGAGAGCGTTGCAAAAGGGCCACTGGAAAATAGTCACTTGGAACATCAAAAAATAGCCCAGTCTTTTCAACCCTTTCCCTGTTTCACTATGATCCTGTCTTCGTCCTTCTTTCTCTGTCTTTACTCGTATCCTCCCATCTCTCCTCCAGTGATCTTAGCTCTAGTGAAGCCTAAGTCTGCATCCATTCACACGGCCGTTAGACGGTGGGGCAAAAACGCAGGTCTTTCCATTCATTTGGATTCAATGGGGGTAGTGCGTTTAGTGAGAGCAATTCTCAGAACCATAGGTGGGTGGTCATTCTAGAGGTGTTGTGAAACCTCTTTCTAGCCCTGATATTGTATTTTTGTGACCCTGTTGGGCCTCGTGTATTTGGACAGAAAGAAATACGACTGGTAACGCAGCTTGAAAGACGAAATTGAGACTTGAATATGCTGCGCAGTTCTCAAGAACACGAGATACGAAGAAGAAGGCTGAAGCAGAGGAGGAGAGGAGAAGCAAAAACAAGATGGGGAGAGAGTCAAAAAAAGAGAAGAAAAGGTTACAGGGAGTCAAAGGAACAGCGTGGAGCCTTTTGCATTTCCCCTTCTACTTGCTGTTTCGCTTCAGCCACAAAACACGTGCATGTCTGACACAGTGATGTAAACTAGTGACCACACGAAGCAGGCCTGAAGACTGTTCCAGTCCTCACCCAAACTACTCTCCCAAACAAGCAGAAGTACTTGCAGTTTGCTACTTATGTTTCCCCTTTTAATCACAGATGAACTGTTAGCTGACTGTTTTGAGGTTTTTGCTTCCTGTGATATATCTCAAGCCCTCTGCCTTGAGATAAAAGCCCCTTTTAATAAATATAGTTTAAGGCACAATGACAACAGTGTCACATTGCACATTGCTCACTGAATAGAATCACCTCATGTAAGTGTAACCAGTTATGACTAAATTAATAATGGAAATATTGAATCTGCTTTCAGGTCAAGAGTGAAGGCCCCAAGCTGGTGCCATTCTTTAAGGCAACCTGTGTATACTTTGTCCTGTGGCTGCCCACCTCAAGCCCATCCTGGTTCAGCGCACTTATCAAATGTCTACCCATCTTCTGCCTCTGGGTGTTTTTACTGGCACATGGGTTCAGCTTCCTCTGTGCTCACTCCAATGCCCGCAAGATCTTGGCTGGCCTCATCTTTTCTGCTCTGGGTGATGCCTTTCTCATCTGGCAGGAGCAGGGCTACTTCGTCCACGGTAACAAGAAAACCTCCCACACTGAGTCTCATTGTTACAATTGTCTCATTGTTTTTTCTTCTTCAATTTGGGCCGTATTTTTGTAGTTTTGACCATCGTTGCTTTTGGTTAATAGCATCATTGCAGCTGGAAAAGACATTGCTAAAAACAAAAGGGGCAAAAACAATAAGCGGACAGTTAATTATAGATGTTTTAAACTGATTAGACAAATAATTAAATGCGTTTTTTTTAATCATCAAATACAGTCAGTTACAAAGTGACCATAAACAATAGAAACACTGGCCAACACTATAAAATGTAATAACCAATCGTTCATTTTTTTTTTTTTACCTCATCTGGTGTCATGCTTCAAGCCTTTATTTTACAGGATGCTACTTTTGTAGGATTGTATTTAGATTTATATTTATATAATGTCCTGCAGGCCTTCTGATGTTTGCCATCACCCACATCCTCTACTCATCTGCCTTTGGGATGAAGCCTGTTAACGTGTCTGCTGGCCTGGTGATCACTGCAGTGTGCTCTGTGAGCTACATGCTACTATACCCCTACCTGTCTGGCCCCTTCACCTACCTGGTGGCCGTCTACATCGCTCTGATCGGCTTCATGGGCTGGAGGGCCATCGCAGGCCTGCAGCTGACCAACGACCTCTGGACCTGGACCAAGCTGTGCTCCTGCCTGGGTTCCGTGCTCTTTATGGTCTCCGACCTGACCATCGCCGTCAACAAGTTCTGCTTCCCCGTGCCTCATTCGCGTGCCATCATAATGGCCACCTACTATGCCGCCCAGATGCTGATAGCGCTGTCGGTCGTTGAGTGCCAGGACGCGGAGGTGGCCAGGAAGAGAACATGAGGTGCCGTAATGTCCGCAGTGAACAGTCGCGAGGGTGGGAAGGTAGCAGCGGCCTCCCCCCTCTCCCCCCCTCCAACCCTGAGTGATCATGGACACATCTCACTGCCATATCCCCAGCCCTCAACCCTTATCTCAGTGTGACCCTACCACACCGTTGTTAGCATGACAACTAGTTCACGTGGCTCTCACCCTACCACCCCACTAGTATGGTAGTCTCACACTCGTCTTCTTACCACGAAGATATGGCAGTATTATCTTCAGCCTCTCTTACAACAGTCCTACCTGCCCCCTCTGATCCTAGAATGGCTGTCTCTCAACCTAGTTACCATGGAGACAAGCATAGTAATATTAACCTGCTATATATATATAGAGAGAGAGAGTATTACTTTACTTTTAACTGTTATGTTTTAATTTAAAGGGGAGCATGTCACTGGGGACCTTCGAGGAGTGTGTGTGGGAGAGCGATTGTGTGTGTGTTTGCATTTATGTGCGTTTGATTAACACAGTCCCATCACACACAGTCACCACACTGACCTCCCACACCACACATCGTTATGTGGTCCAATAACACAACTTTAACATCTTATTTTTTGTCATTTTTTTGTTGTTGCCTGAGACCTTGTTAAAAAGGGATTTGTCTTTCCCATTAGCTTTTCACTCTCTGTTGCTCTGTGTTTTCCTGAGTTAAAGCTGTGGTAGGCAGTATATTTTTGGCATCGTTTGGGCAAAAATTCCATAATAACCTTTTAGCATATTGTAATTCAAGTGGTCTTAGAGAAAACAAGACTTCTGTGCCTCCGCTTGGCTCTGTATTTAAGCTTTAGAAAATGTAGCCCGTGACGGGAGACTTTTGCCAATCACAAGTCATTTCAGAGAGAGAGAGCCTTCCTATTGGCTGTTCTACACATGCAGACAGAGAGGGGAGAGCTGCACAAAGAGGTCTCACCCTTCTTAAAATGCTGGCCTTTTTTTTGCTTTCTGCATACTGCAGCTTTAAGGGTGCTATTGTTAAAGGAGAATACCACCTACATTAAGAATTCCAATATGTTATCTCCATGGCCTAACACAGTTTAATCAATATTTATGAACACTCTCTCTCTCTCAAAGCCAGAAACCAGAGAAGTAAGTCTCAAATGTAATTACGTATAAAGTCTGGAGCTGCTCCATAGACAATGAATGGGAGAGTAATTTTGTGGACACAGAAGATTTTCTTTTTTTATACCCAAATGAACTTTATTCTATTGTAGTGTTCTCAGAATATTCCCCTGAGTGCACTCAGTGTCATCTACTGAACACCATCTTTCCCAATTCATTTTATTTGGAGCAGTTCCACACTTTATACTTGATGACATCACTCATTTTAGTTTTAGCACTTTTTTTTCAGTTTTTGAATTTGATTCATGTTTACTAATATGTTGGACTGTCTCAGACCATGGGGAAGTTCCTCTTTAAGGTCAGGAGCATATCCAAACCTGCTTTATTATCTGTAGTCCCTTAGATTTCATTTATAACAACTAACCACACTGCCTTTGTGTACTGCATTAACATCCTCAAATCCACACCCAGTCGCTTCGAGTGAATGAATTAGGATGTCCTTAAATAACTAGATGTACAGAGAAAGAATGACAGAAACAAAAAGCGAGGCAACGAGGTGAAAAGGAAAGCAGGGGTTAAGTTGCGCGACTGCCACAACCACCGTGTATTGTAGTTTTAGTAATTGAGAGGTGGAGGTTGTTTGTGGAAGCTTGGTTCTTCCTGCTAAAATGCTGTTGACACTGCCCTGCTGTCACAAAGAGAACACAGTAAGCATTGTAGTCCCAGCAGACCACAGTGCACATTCTAACATGCTGTACATTGGTTTTACAGTGTTCTTGCCTGCTACTTTTTCAGAAAATGTTGACACGCTCACATACACACCTGACACCTACGACCCCTGCCGATTTAGTTATTAGGAAAAGTCCACGGGGGTTTTATTGCTGGACTAGATCAGCAGACCCATGCTGTCACTGGCCTGAAACCATGTTAATGGCTGGAATGTTTTTTATTTATCGTGTGTGTGTGTGTGTGTGTGCGTGTGTGGCATTCACTTCCTCATAACGACACACATGCATAAAACGTGCACATAAACATGCACAATGCCCCGGGGCAGTCTCACTGGGAAAAAAAGGGAGACGAGGGAACTGACTTGTCATGTGACTTAACAGTTTTCCATTATTCCTAATAATTCTTTGTCACAGGACATTTTATCAGCTTTAATCCCGCAAAATCCCCCGCAGCAAATCCCAGACAGGTCAGCTGATATTTTGTCTTTCATCTATCACATATTTCCCCCTCTTACCTTTCATTTGTTTCACCCACTGCAAACGGTTTATGCTAGGATGAAGCGTCCCGCTGAATATTGAAGAAGTGTACTGTAACCCTTTTCTTTAGATGTCTACATACATGCATGTGTGAGAGTGCGTGTTTTGTCCTTGTCTTGGCTGTTGAGTAACGAGTGTGTACCTGTGACAAGTCGGAACCAACTCAACCTCTGTGTGTGTTTTATAGCTTCCCCCGAATGTGTTGTCAGTTAAGAACTACTTTAAAGTAATATTTGATGGGAAACAGTACTGTATATTCAAACTGGGGTATATCTATTCTTTAGGTTTAATTCTGGCTACTCCACATAGCATTCGGGGATGGGAGGAAAACGTGCTCTAGTTTAAATGAGTGGTTCAGAATTTTGGACATAGGACCTCATTTCCGAGTTAACCAGTGTGTTATTTATCAGTGGAGACCGTTTTCAACACACCGTTTTTCATCCAGTCCTTCTAGTTGCAGAGTTCGCTGGTGCTAGGCTAGTTTAGCTGCTACTGATAGATTGAGACTGACGTTAGTGGAGCCTATGCCTACTACCAACTACAGGGAACAAAGTATAACTATTGCAATGCGATGCAAGGGTAGTTTTATTTCTAACATTATTCTATCAACATAGACATTTACATCGATAGTCTGGCGTTATAATGTATTTGCCTCGGGTGTACTGTGGAGTGGGTAAGACTGTTTGTAGTGGCAGGTTAGCATAAACCATTGACTTGCGCTAGCCTAGCACCAGCGAACTCTGCAACTAGAAGGACTGGATGAAACCTGTTGAAAACGGTCTCCACCGATAAATAACACAATAGCTAACTTGGAAATGAGGTCCTATGTCAAAAATTCTGAACCACCCCTTTAATGGCATTTCTTAAACCAATCAGAACAATACAATACTCATTAATCCACCGAATTTAAAATTCCAACACAAAGAAAGCGTAAAAAAACGGAAAATAGTGGAACGCGAAGGATATAGACTAATTTGACCTTAATAGTAAGTCCGTTGGCAGACAAGCCTCCTCTTGACTATACCACATACACCACTGGTATTATGATTAATACCCCTAGCAGTTTGTATCCTGGAAACAAAAAATAGCAAAAGGACGGCTTGTGCTACTTGACGGTTCAGTCCACATTCTCCTTAATGTGATATATTGTGCTGTATATCAAACAAACGGGCATAGGAAAGAAACAGACCCATGGAGCAGCTGGTAACACACCCACATACGCACAGAAAGACATACGCATATCAAAACATGTTTATGCATTACATCAGCCATCATGACAGATCTGCAGGCAGACCATGGTGTTGACACTTAGCAAGGTTTCTTAAACATCAACAGCAGCACGCAGTCTTAGCTTGACCAGGAAAGAAACTCAGCATAGGTGTCCATTCCTGACGCTGCTTTGCCGGATGGTTCCTCTCTCCCCTTTTGCCCCATCAGCATGCCCGTCAGCACGATATATATCTGCTTTGTCAGTCAGAAGTGTTTCAGTCTGTCTGTGTGACAACTTGTCTTCTGTTTTGTGTTTTAATCACTCCTCCCAGCATTGCTGCAACGTCCTACTCGGCAGCACTCTTCCTCTTCGCATCCAACTCAGCAGCAGAACGTGTTCTGTCAACAATTCATATAACCCTTTGTGCGGAAACACATCCACAGAGGCTTGCTAGCAGACATGCATTTGTCTGCTTTATGCTGTCTTAAATCAGGGTTTAGTGGAGTACAAGCAGAGATGCTGGTTAACATGATTGACTATCTAGTATGCAGTCTGAAGTAAGACCACCAGGGAATGAGGAGATTGATTCAAGCCGTCTTACTCATCCTTACTATGTGGGCAGTCTATGTAAGCACTGCTTCCTTTGCACTCTTAACACATTTTGTTCCTACTGGCAACATGCCAGAAGAGTTACATTAAAGTATTTCTGAGATTATTTTTGTCGGCCAATCCACACTTTGGATAACCTCCATGACTTTGGAAAGTGAAGTTGCTTTTCTGAGAGTGATAAATGAGTGGCAGCCTGTAAAGCTAGAACTCAAATACCATATTGTGTCAGTAAGTTGCCAGTTATTATGCCTATCTGGATGATTTAGTTTTAAATACTCACTCTGTATCTCCTCCATCGTTTCTATTTTGACTTGCCTTGGGCGCAGATAACCAAAGCTGAAAGGATAATAGAATAGTTTTATCGAGTGGAACTTGTTAGCATTAGACCTCTCATGTATCAACCAACCTTTTGTTTTGCAGTAGGCAGAGGTCACATCGTTGGTGCAGGGGAGCATCTGGCCCTCCACTTAGGAAGAAGGTTATTGTTAAGCTATACTGTAGCTGTGAATGAGGCGAGGAGGTGAAATATGACACACAGGGGAAGACTCCCTTTCCATCCGGTGCATTAGCTAGCTGCCATCCTGTCCCCGCAGATGGCAGGCCAGCAGGTGCATCGCTTCACCTCAGCCTGTCAACAGCCCTGTTGTTCTGAGCTTTGTGCGTGCAGACAAAAGGGACCTGAGAGAGCTGTAGGAGGCCAGTATGGTTCGGCCTGCGCTATGAGTAATCAGCCAGAACCAGTAGCTATTGTAGTAGTAGTAGAGAGAGCCTGTATAAGTTGGCACTTTTCCTTGATTGAAAGTTTTCTCTCTCTTTCTTTTTGCCATTGATCTTGTGATGTTTGATATGAAACCTGTTGCCGTTAATGTGCTGTGCCCATTGTCACGCAGCAAGGTTGCATTCAAAACATAGCTGTAAAGTTTGTGTATCTTTCCTCACACATGACAAGTAGGTGGACATGAATCCTCTACGTCAACACATCTACAGTGATGGGAAAAGTGCACACTACACACCCAGGTGTTTTTGGAACTACGAGTGACAGTCCTCCAACATCAGTAGCTATAGTGTTAAAAACAAAAGGATTGTTGTGTACTGTATGCTCATTTATGTATATGCTTTCCTTAAATTCTTTGCATTTGTGTTTTTATGAGATACAACAGAAGCTACTGTTTTGATGTTGACGGTTTAAGCACAAGAAAGAGACGCGTCGACGCATGAGAGAATCAGCATTTTTCTTTAAAAGGCATTACTTGGTCTTGAAGTGTTACAAGCCTTTTATGTATACATCTTTAAAGTGGTATCCTTTTATTTGCAGAAAAGAAGCCCCAAATATGTTCACTTGTCACTGTGGAAAGAGCTGGATTTGTTTTCCACAAGTAACGTTAGATTCTTTTTTTTTTTTTAAAGGCCCATTAGAGTGCATCATTTGACTTAATTTAATGTACATTTTTTTCTCTTATTTTTATTATTCTATGATACACTTTACCTTGTCGCCCCTGATTTTCACTTTGTGATTTCTTTCTTTTGTGACGGTAGAGATGAAATAGTTTCTTTGCTGTAGTGAAACTGCTATGAATGTGAATATCTATTGGAAAAATAAATGCAATTACAATGCAACTTCAACATTTCATCCTTTGATCTTTTTGTTTGTTTCCTAGAATACTAGGTACCACATTCAAAATGTCAGCTAATATTTATAAGTGTTTTGTGTTTCTACAGAAGCTGTTGGCCCTCAGCAGCTAAAGTGCCATTAAGGCAGAAAGGACTGGAGGACAACAGAGAGCTCTGTTCTAGTAACTGCTGCACTCTTTTGTCTGGCCTAGGGGCAAAATGTGCTTTCAACAGGCTTTAACTTTGTGGAACCTCATTCAGACTGCTACCAATACTTTCTCTTGCCTTCTCTCGTTCTGTCTGCTTTTTCCTTTTGTAAGCACGCACGCACACCATCAAACTCCAGGCTCCGATGTTCTATGTGAAAAACACTACAATTATCTTACTGCTGTACAATATGGCCTCATTCAAGTTATGTAGTGGAAGCAGAAGCTTTTATGTCTGTCAAATATTGACTATTCAGGCTTTTCACCTCAAACTACTTCCACCTTATTGTGCTGTAGCTGAGCAGTGGGGAGGCGGAAGGTACCAGTGACGTCGGTTTAGTGCCTCTTGGTGCTTAATTGATTTGAACCTGGCAACCTGCCATTGGCAGTCCCCTGGTGGCTGTATAGAAATGGAGTTTGTGTGAGCCAGAACGGTGACGTCAGGATGGAGAGGGGTCTTAACCTTTCTCTGTCTATTTACCAGCTCCTTACCGGACCACACTCACTGTCTCAAGGAGCAGCAGACCACTCAGAGGCAATAGCAGGCCTCCCTGAGGGAAGCCAACACACACTGCAGTGGGAAAGTATAAAGACACTTTTTGTTTTGTTTCTACACTGATAACATGTCCCACTAAGAAAAGTGCTAATTTGGTTGGAAATTAATAACACTTTCATGAATAAAAAGAATCAAGGTTATAATCAGGGGGTCCATTGCACATATGTAAGGTTCTTTTATAGGTTTATTTTCATTTTTATTAATTTAATGATTATATGCTGGCCCATTGCCTACAAAATCCGTTGTCCTCAGATAGGTGATAAAAACTTGATTAAAAATACAAAAAGTAATAATTGACTTAAATAATAGCTTTACCACATGGAAGAGTATATTGTAATGTGTTTTAAAAACTACAAACAGTGAGTTTTTAACAATATTTACAATTATTTTGTGGTTGCTCAAAATGTGTCACACATATTCGTAACCACCGTCAGATAATTATAAAAAGCAATAAAATCGGGCAACTACAAGGTCAACTACATTCCTGAGGACCCCATTTTCAAACCTTCAGCTCTACTGCATGCTTCAAGATCACTCAAGCTCTCTTAAGTTTGCTATTTTCTCTTAAACTTGTTCATATTTTTGGACACTGCTACTGTCACCAGCATAACATGTCAACACCGTCTCTTTTGTATAAAACATATTAGATTAGATTATGACAAATGTATACTTTTTAAGAAGAGGTCTGAAGTAACTAGCAACAGAGAGGAAACAAGATGGCTAATGTGAACAACTCATGCATATCATGTGAAAGAGTAGGTTTTTGTCACCACCGTCAGACGTCACCACCGTCAGGTTTTTGTGGATATCCTCACGGCTGTGGGTCAGCCTCGACGCTGCGGCCGAACCACAGCTGTGAGCCCGTATTTATTGTGATCAACAATTATATTCTAACCTCCGTTGAGGACCATTTGGAGGTTTTTGTCACCACCAACAGACTGTATGTCACGACGTCTGACGGTGGTGACAAAAACCTACTCTTCACATGATATGCATACTCAGGATTGTTATTTTTTGGACCCAATAGTTAAGCAAGAAGCCAATGACTTGTGTGGTATACATTTTGGAATTGTCTGTTGTTATGAGGCCACTGTCACCAGATTAGTGTCACCACCCTCAGTTCTAAAGTCACCACCGTCAGAGGGAGTTTTATTTGTTTTAAATCAATATGTGTACAATATGTTTCTTCAGTGCTGTTGAGTTATTAAAGTAATAGTCTCTTTTAATAGAAAAATATGTTTGTTAAATAAAAAAGCATGACTTTTTCTATTTAGGCTTAACGTAAACATTGTATGATGTTAGATCTTTTAAAGGAGTACACTTGAAAAAAGTATAAAAAATCAACAAAAGTGAATATTCAACATTTAACAGCATATCTGTACTAAGAATGCCAGATAATGATTTAAAAACTCTAAATACATATTAGACCAAATAAATGAAAAATAATTTGCTTTTTATTGTATCTGATGGTGTTGACAAAACAAAGTAATAACTGGAAAAATGTCTATTTTATGAAATAAATACAAAATGAGGAGGTTGCACCGGTACACTGCTGAACAGCCAAGACTTTGGTCTATAATGATATACCTTCAGATTTTGTAATTTAACTAACTTTTTATTTTCAAAATTAAAACCTGTTTTATCCAAATTCCCAAGAATCAGTGTCTACACATTGAATTTGAAATTAACAATCACATCGAACTGGGCTTTCAGTTTCAAAGGCTCAAATAAAATCTCTATTTAAACCAAATTGGATGACCAGTGTGACACTTGACTTTGCCATTTAACATTTAGTGCCCAAGTCGTAGGACAATAGCCTAGAAATCTAGATGCACCCTAGCGGCAGCAAATGTAATTTGCAGTCAGGGTCAGTCTAGCCATCATATTGTATCATATCGCTCATATGGCTGTTGCTGCTGGCGAACGGCAGCCTTTCGAATCAGCTTTGGCCGCTCTGGAAGACTTGGGAGTTAAGCTTTTCTTTGAGAAAAGAACAAAGACCTAGCATAGTAGGACAATGCAGCAGGACAGTGATCTTAAACATATAGACAAGGCAACCAATGGGTTCTTTTGTGCGTAACTTTGATATTAATGAACATCTGTTACATTAAAGCCATTGCCAAATGAGTTGCTACAAAGCTAATTAAGACTATCAGCTCCACACAACTCTCTGTTTTTCTCAGTATGGCTATGTTCAGAAGATTGTGTCGTCCGGCGACTTTCGCACACAGAAACTCAAGTGAAGATAATTACCTCTTCATGTTGTTTTTTTAATCCTGCGTGTCCTCCTTGGCTACTAGCAACTGCGTGGAGGAGGGGTGAGGGCTGTGCACAATCACGGAAGGCTTGTATCATGTGAACGCGCCGACAGTTTTGTTGTCATTACTTCTGTGGTTAATTCCTCATGGGGGTGACAGAAACTACGCACTATAGCTTTAATGACCAACACTTGAAATGCCAAGTCAATCATAATTAAATTAAGCACGTTTCACTTGCTGAGGATGAGACTGAATTCAAAAAGCCCCCAAAACAAGCTAGAAGTGTAAATGGCTGCAGGCCATGTCTCCTGTCACATACTTCAGGATTTGCAACAAAATATTAAATATGATATAGTTTATGTTACCTTGTCCAGTTACTTTCTGTCACATGAAATTGGGAAACTACTGGTATTTATAAAGAAGGACTACAGCTGCTACACAGGATGATAACAGTTGCAAAGCTGGGAGTCAGCACCTCACCCTCATTGTTTCATTTCAAATCCAATAATGTGCTAGACAGAGACATTACAAAAAAATGAGACACTGTCCTAATACTTTCTGGTGGTATTATATGCACAGAGGCACGTTATGGGAGGTAAAACAATGTTTTGTGTGTTTGTATTTCAGTCATCCATAGTGGAGTTGCAGACTGGATTTAAACCCAGGGCTCTGCATCTTATGCAGATTGACAAACTAAGCTACCAGGACACCTCAAAGGGAAGTAGGATTTTGGCTAGTTGTGTAATTGGCAGTGTGTCTAGTTCCAAAATGGCTGTGTGGATATGATGCACTGCACACTGTTATATTAAATTCATTTTATGCACAGACACACATTCCATCCATTCCACGTGGTTGACATGGCATGTATCCTGCTACCGCAGGCCTTGTGAAACAAGTGTTTTGGGGAAAAAACTGAAAAACCCTGGAGAAAATTTCTTTTATAGAGAGAAAAGCATTTGTGAGAAAGGACAATCTCTCTGGCTGAGCGAGCTGACTAATGAGTAAGAATGCCTCCAACACCCCAAATATTAATTATCTCCTGGGAGAAAAATGCCTACACAAGGAAGGGAGCAAGACTGACATCTAGTGGCCATGTGTTGCATTCCCAGAGCCTGGGGAACGAATAGATACAAGTCAGAAAATTCAAGTCAATCCAAAATCTGCTTTATAGATTTCCAATGTCCTGAATCTCTAACCACTGCTAAAAGCATTGGAAGTGGTGGCAATACATGCAGCATAAGGGCAGTGGCCAATCAAAGTGCATTTGTCATGGCGACGGCTGAAGCCGACTTCTTACAAAATCAGCTTCTCTTTGTTTGCCTGCTTGGTCAGGCTCTCCAACAGACTATTGTCATCCTTATCTGCAAGACAACACATACAGAGATATGAATAATTAATCAGGCAAAGCGAAATAAAAATTATTTTGGGTATTAAACCATCCTTCCACTCCTCTCCCTCTCACTCTCCCTCTGAAAACCTACCAAATATCACCAAGTTGCAGGAGCACTTGGCCGTCCCCAGAGGGTTCTCCAGCACCAGTGTGTATTCTCCGCTATCTTTAGCTCCACAGGTGGGGATGACCAGTGTGCACACTCCGTTGGCTGTGCTATGCCAAAACCGAGGGGAGTCAGATATCTTTGATTCCCCCTTATACCAGCAGGCCTATTCAGGGGAATTGCCAATATTATTATTTTTTTTAGGGGGCCTGGGAATGATATCAACAGCAAAGAAGGTACACACAAATATTCCAATTATTAATGCACAAATGTTTCAGGTAGATACAACACACTGATATCAGTAGCCATGTACTTCATACCTGTGGTGTTGGCATGCCCTGATAGGCACAGCTCATGGTGCAGTCATGGCCTCTGCGAACCGCGTGGTCCTTCAATGGCAGCAGGAACGTCGGTTTCACCTGACGTGGCTTTGAGGCATATTCCTTCAAACGAAGACTTCTGATGCACTCTAAGACACAGATACACAAACATATATATATATATGCACATACAGAAACAAACACAAGCAAATTAGTATTAATTCAACAAACACAAATCGTATATTGCTGAAATCAAATGTCTTCCCTTCTCACCTTTCTCCTTGGCCATGATGAGAGGTTCTTTCGAGTCCAAAGGATCACTGTCTCCGATAGAGTTGTGTGCAATGACTCGGAAGTAGTACTTTCTTCCTGGAAGCAGTCCCGTGACGGTGTACTTGCTGCTGAAGACACGCTCGGCCACAGTGAACCAGGAGGCAGTGCTGGTGTCCCGTTTGAGGATGATGTAATGTGCTCCCTCGTCGTCGTCAGCCAGGTCTGGGGTGTGATCCCACTGCAGGGTCACCGTGCTCGGAACCTCCTCTTCCAAGCTGAGGTTCTTCGGGGGTCGAGGGAAGTCTGAGGGATGGCGGAAAGTACAGAAGGAGGTTGATGAGGAGGAGAAATATTTGATTTAAGCCAAAGCTAACACCTAAATTATTTGAAATATCACTCTGGGAGTTTCCACAACCCCATGGAAGCTGCTTTGGAAATATAACCCCTGAAATATACTTTGAGAGACTACATTTTGAGACAATTATTGTTGATACATGTTAAAAAAAGACCCTACAATTAAAGACTACATGCACATATAATGGAGACTTGGTCACTTACCTGTAACCCTGACAGTGACATCATAGTGAGCCTCTCCACTGTCGTTCTTCAGGTGTACACGGTAGATGCCCGAGTCAGATCGCTGAGAAGTGGAAATGAGGAACTGGGAGTGATTCTGGCTCTTGGTGATGACTTCCCGTCCTGCAGTGATGATGTCATCCTTGAACCAGGTTACCACTGGGGTAGGTGAAGCCTGTAAGGGTGAAGAAGAGAAGGATTGAAGAGTAAGAATTCATTTGATAGGACTTATGTGGAGCATGCTAGTCCGGTGGCTCAAAGAAACATTGCTAAATTCTGAGTAGATCATCAATATTAATGCAATTTATTTATATAGCGCTTTTTGTAACAGGAAGGAAGGAAGGAAATACACATACTGTGAAAATTCACAACATTCAAAACATTAAAAGCAGCTCTAAAAAGGTGAGTTTTGACTTGTGATTTTAACATGGACAGATTGGTGAGTTCCAGAGGGAGTCTCACAGTGAAGCCGAGGTGAAGGCAAAGTGCCGATCCAGCTCGGACCACCATCTGGTTCTTCAGCTTCCCCTGGAGATCAAACCTGGGTGCCACTGTATGGGGAAAAAATACAAAACTTGAAAAAGAAAAGAAAAAAGAAGAAAAATAAAAGGAGACTACAAGAGAATGCAGTCAGTCATATTACCAGGTGGAGGCATGGCCAGTACACCCTCCAACAGCTCAATTGGCTCCCCCACACCTCCTTCATTGACAGCCCGGATACGGAAATGGTACTTCTTTCGCTCTTGAAGTCCTCCAACATTGAAGGCAGTAACAGCGATGGGGATCTTGGTGGCCTTCGTCCACTCTTTAGCATCTTCAGGGCGAACCTCTAGGATGTAACCCGAGGGCTCGTCTCCCTGCTCTGGAGGAGTCCACCTCAGAGAAATGGAGGAGTTTGTGGAATCAGACACACACAGGTTCCTCACCAGACCAGGAGCTCCTTCAAGAGAAAAAAAAGGCAGCATTTATAGACGTTAGATAGTCCAGATAATATAGAAACAGAAAGGGAAAAGAGAGAGGCAGAGAAGGACTCACTTGTTGGGTCTTTGGCCAGGACAGCATTAGAAATGGTGCTGGCACTGCCTGCTCCAGCCCTGTTTACACTGGTGACTCTGAACTCATACTCCACATCATCCACTAGACCTTCCACCATGAATTTTGTATCTAAAAAAAACAAATAATACAGAATCAAGTTTAATACATGAAATGCAACCAAAAACAGAGGATGTTAAAGGAACACGCTGACTTATTGGGACATTAGCTTATTCACTGTAACCCCGAGAGTTAGACAAGTCCATACATACCCTTCTCATCTCTGTGCGTGTCGTAACTCTGACGGCTCCACCGTTAGCTTAGCCTAGCACAGATCCTGGAGGTAACCGGCTCCAACTAGCCTACTGCTCCGAGTAAGTGACAAAATAACGGCAACATGTTCCTATTTACATGTTGTGATTTCTATAGTCACAGCGTGTACAAATAACAACGTCACATGAGACACAGCCATCTTCTAACTGTATACAAACTGGGAACTATATTCTCAGAAAGGGAAGCAGTGCTACTTGGGTGGAGTAATACGCTTGCAGCTCTGCTGAGCGCTACTTGGGCGGAGTGATATGCTTGCAGCTCTGCTCAGAGCTGCAGCGTATCACATGTAAATAGGAACATGTTGCCGTTATTTTGTCACTTACTCGGAGCAGTAGGCTAGTTGGAGCCGGTTACCTCCAGGATCTGTGCTAGGCTAAGCTAACGGTGGAGCCGTCAGACAGAGTTACGACACGCACGGAGATGAGAAGGGTTTGTATCGACTTGTCTAACTGTCGGGGTTACGGTGAATAAGCTAATGTCCCAATAAGTCACCGTGTTCCTTTAATACTGTCAATTATACAGAAACATGAAAACCATCCAGGTTTAATGTATAGTAATGACTACTTAATGTTAAACATTGTATTCCTCAGGAATGTCTGTACTAAAAAGGTGTAAGTAAAAGACTATGTCAAATGTATAGCAACTAGATCTGGCAACGAAACAAGATAGCTTGATAGTCTGACCTGTGAGCAGCTCCTTGTTGACCTGTAACCACATGTTACTCCCCTTCTTCCTCCTCTCCAGGATGTAGCCCAGAACTGGAGCTCCCCCGTCGTGGGCTGGAGGTGTCCAGCTCACTGTCACGGTGTCCTTGGTTATGTTAGACACCTGGGGCTGGGACGCTGTGCCTGGAGACTCTGGGTATGGACATTTAAACAGGAGAAGTGATGACATGATCATTTTAATGGCTGTTAATAACGATGAGAACAATGATGGTGACACTTCTCTCTAACCTCGATGTTTAGAGAGATCATTTTGCCAATGCCATTGATATATAAACCTAGCGCTCACCCACGGGCTCTCCAGCGCGCACCTCCTCTGTCTCGAGAGTGTCGCTCATTCCCTCCGCGTTGACAGCCCTGATGCGATACTGGTACACCTGGCCCTCCTCCACTTTGTCATCGCTGAAGATGATGGTACTGCTGTCTACTTCACCAGCCCTGGTCCAAGACTTCTTACCTGCCGCGCGGCGTTCAATCACAAAGCTGGTCACTTGCTTACCCCCATTGTCCCGCGGAGCCTTCCACTTCATTTTGACAATATTTCCTGATAGCTCGAGGAACTCTACTTTCCCTTGTGGAGGCTTAGGATGGTCTGGGGGGAATGTGGTGAAACATGGGTTAAGTATTTCAAATCTGCGTTAAAGCAAAACTTTTGTTGCCAAATATGCCACCCACCAATCACATTGAGGTGCAGGTTGGCAACAGCAGTGCCACAGTCACTCTTCAGACGGAGCATAATTGCCCCACTGTCTTCTCGCGCACATCTAGTAAACAGGCAAATTGAGAGGAAATGTTTGAGAAATGTGTATCTACAGTATGTATGTTTTAATTTGCGTGTGACCTTTTGAAAAGATCATAAAATATCTGAGTGGATGACGCCCCTCTCTGCTCACCCACCGGCTGAGCACCAGCGAGGTGCTGTCAGCTGTCCTCTCCACCTTGTTCCTCTCATCCTCCATGACCTCCACGCCGTCTTTGTACCAGGTGATCTTGGGAGGCGGTTTGCCTTTGAAGGGGATCTTAATGGTGGCGGTCTGGCCTGCCTTCACAGTCACAGGTCGGGCCCCCAACAAGTCCAGCACAGAGGAATCCATTTGTGGAGGGTCTGGGAAAAAGGGTTAGTCTAGATTGGGAAGTTATTTCGATGGGTGTTTTTATTTCAATTTAATTATGGTTTTAATTAGTTTCAACTTGGTAGCATTAAAGGTGCAGTAAGCGATGCTGCACAAAGATTGTTGATATTTGAACTCAAACGGCAAATAAATACAACCCCCCTTCAGAAGCTCTGCCCCCCAGATTCACGGACAGAAAACTACTGGCCAGCCAGGACATTCTCCAGTTGCCCGTTGATGCCGCTGTCACTGCTACGTCACCCGGATCGTTGGTCTGATTGGTTGAAGGACTATCCAATCGCACCCAGAGGCACTTGCGCGGCATCCGTTGGTGACGCCCCTTTGGAAATGAACTGTGAATGAACCTTGCCCAGACCGGTTACATGCTGCCAGTCCGACATGCCGCCACTCCGACATACTTCTATTCCGACATCCTGAGAAGTGCGGATGAGCTGCAATGTCATCTGCACCCGCGGCTAAATATCAACCCTAACCCTAACCGTAACCCTAAACATGCGTTTTAACCCAAACCTAACCCTAATGGAAACAAAAATTATCGGAGTGGTGGGACGTTTGAAAACAATGGAAGTGCCGCCACTCCGACAATTAGACGTCAAGGGGTATGTCGGAATGGATGGCGGAACCCGCCCAGACCCTTCTCAGTTACAACTGAGGCTATGTGCACTCCACAGCCAGGGCTCTGTATTAACACCGTTTTTTTTTCAGCACACACAGAAAATAGAGAGCTAGGGGAACCTGAGGAGATATTCACTGAATTTGACAAAAAGTGTTTAGGAATAACATCACTAACTATACCTTTTAATGTGACGGATTTGAAAATGTCTGACTTTGGCGACTCCCAGTGGTAGTGTCAAAAAAGACACTGACTGGATTTAAAACACACAGGGCCAGATGTACGTACATTTGCGAACGTAGCGTTATCAGCGCCATGGCTCACCCGCAGATAGCGAACGCAATGATACCATAGTTTACGACATATTTACCAAACCTGCAGGTCATCCGTAATTAGCGCCTTTCTCCGCCCACTATACCGTAAACTGTAAGTACTTGTGCTATGATACGGCTGAGTGCAGACTGCGATATTCCCACTGCTGATGCTATGACTGTTTGAAATTATCCTGATGCCAGTAATGTAGCGAGGAGTTTAACAACTGCTGGAATGTGAACTCTTGAGTCGGAGATTCGATGTCATCTTTGATTTCTTCCAGTAACTGTAATCTTGCATGGCTGCTTAATCTGTGATCCTTGTGGCAAAACTCCTTTCAGCTCGTCTCCATGGCCTATGTCTTCGTCTTGCTCGGATTACTGCTGTCATTTCACCAGGAGGCATATGTGAGGAAACCCGCTTCCAGGTTTACACCTGCTTTTAAGAGGCGGAGAATTTTCACCGCAAAATAGAGGCGCGCTATTACTGGCGGTTTTTGTACATACCGCGGAATACGTAATTAAGCACTCTTTACGCTTCCCCTCCCATCTCTTTACGGTAAACTCCCACTTCCCCCGCGACCCTCCCATGAATAAATATGCATGACACGAAAAACGCAATTTGCCCTTTTCAGCTCCCACGACATGCAGTTTGCACTTTTACATCATTGCGGCCTGTTTGTACATACCTCGCCATGATTTTACGCGCACGTTGCGACACAAATACGCCTGAAGTGGGCGCAAAAGCGTTAGTACATATGGCCCACAGTGTTTTGTCTTCATGACAGTGGCAGGGAGCTTGTTCCAGGGAGTCTCTGTCCCACCTGTGAATACATACTCAAATATGTATTCATGTAATAATAATAATAATAATATGTAAACACACCTGCAATAGTGAGTACAGCCTCGCTCTCAGCCCCCTTGGCTCTGAAGGTGTACTTGCCCTCATGAGTATCAGTCACACCAGAGAAGATCAGCTTGTGAACGGCTCCCTGTTTGACCACCTGAACCCCCCTCAGCTCCGAAACCTGTCAAATGTAACACGCATATTATGTTTTAATGAAACATAAATGATCCAAAACAGAAGTAGGTGTGAGTTATAGAACTTAACTGATAAAACAACAAACTAAGGTTGTGTATCACTTCAACACAATCAAGAATCTACACTCATGCTGGCAGCTCTGTGAGGCTGCATGTTATGTTAGCACCCTAACAATGTCATTACGATTCATCCTCCACCATGGACATCTGTACCAAATTTCATGGCAACATATCCAATAGCTGTTGAGATATTTCAGTCTGGACCAAAGTGGTGGACTGACAGAACAACATTGCCATGACTAGAGCTACACTACTGCCAAGTGTATGCATGACATTAATGTATTAGAGTGTATGAACCAAAGATTTGCCACATTAATTGACAGTGTGCATTTGAGGACTAACATTAGGACTCCAACTAGGGCTGGGCGATGTGAACAAAATCAAATATCACAATATTTTTTACCAAATACCTCGATGACGATATTGTAGGGTTGACAATTGGTGCTTTCACAAAATATTTACACAATGAGATTCATGATAAATAATCAGCAGGAAGGTGGATATAATGACTAAGTGGGTAAAGGCAAATAATAGAACAGCTAGAACAGTCTGGTAACTTCAGAAAATGACATCACTTTACTGTAATGTAGCCTTAAAAAAACAGTAGAAGGCAAATGTTATGTCATATTATGATATCCAAAATCCAAGACAATATCTAGTCCAATATAACAATATCGATATATAATATCGATATATAGCCCCAACCTAGCCCCAACTCCAACCCTTTCCCATCTCGTATCATCTCTTACCTCCACTCCATCTTTCAGCCACACTCCGTCGACCTTCTCATCGTCAAGAACAACGCACAGCTCTGCAGGGGAGCCTGTAGGACACTGAGCATCTGCCATACTATTCTTCACTGAGGCAAAACGCTCTGACAACACACAAAGAAAAACTGCTTATTTAGGGTTTTATATGTTACTCAGTAATGTTTCAATATTGGACCTTAAACACTGATACTGAAACAAACTCCAGATGGACAGAAATCATTACCATCTACAGTCAGATTGGCAGAAGTGACATATTCGTTAGCGTCATTGTCCTGAGTGCAGATGACAGAGTACTCTCCCTCGTCTGTCAGCTCACAGTCCTCGATGATAACCTCTGCCCTCTTTCCCTCGCGCATGAAGATGTAGCGACGACTCGCTGTGATATCACACCCGTCTTTCAGCCAGCGAATGTGCACGTCCTTGGAGCTCATCTCACACTCCAGGCGAGCATTGCCTCTCTCCTGCACACGGACGTTCTTGAAGTGGCTGGTAAACTTGATGGGAATCCCTTGAGAAAAGTGAAATAGACGAGGCATAAAAGGAAGAGTCACTTTGACGGTTGACTTGGTCTTTACTGGCACGCTTCACTTAAACCTTTTTGGCGATGTCTGTACTATAAACACATGCAGAATGAGTTTAATCACATTCAAAAATGAAAATAGGATTATAGGGTGAATGGAATTGAATTACCCACTTATTAGGTTTGTTCTTCATACTCAGTCCCAACACATACAGCTGACCTTCCTTATAAACTTATAGTTAAAGAACAAGAAATATAGAATGTATTCATGAATAACTGTAATTAACACAACCTAAATTAGTATGCTTCTGTTCCTGCAACCCCAGAGGACAGCCACATGTCTTTGTTAAGACATTTACATGCCCTAGCTTGCACCTTGGGCAAGTAAGCATCTTGTTAGACACAACTGTAATAAATGAGCTTGTTGTGAGGAGGGATTTGGTTGGATTACTTTCAACTCAGCACTAGGAGCAAGGATTTATTATGCTACCCATATGTCTTCATTTGGATGATAGAGGGAAGATGATGTTGTTTAGCATAGCCTATGAGGGAACGAAGGCTCTAATCTCAGGAGGAAAAAGAAGGCAGTAATTGCTCATCTCCACTGAGTCTGAAGGGAGACGTTTATTTCCTTAGAACTGCTAGCTTCACTAAAAACAGGAAGGCACAGCCCTTTTGGGAAAAACAAAACATAACAAAGCATAACAAAAAAAGTAGTTTTTATGAGGGAGGAGCCTATAAAATACTGTTATCCGTACGTTCAATGAAAAGTGGCACGGTGGCAGTGAGGTCTCCGATGTTGATGGTGTAGTCTCCAGTGTCACTGACTTTCACATCCTTAATCTTCAAGGTGTAGGTCAGACCATCCTCAGACAGGGATACGTCGAACTTTTCATCTCTTTTTACTTCCTTTCCTTTTACCTGCCAAAATACAAACACTTCTGGGAAAACAATTTCCATATTCCTTTATCAATCATGTGTGTCCACCATTTGCCTAGAACATTGTTTTGTGTGTTCTTTTCATTACCTAGATGCCAAAAAGTGCTAGAAATGTTCCTCATGAGCAAAGTCTCAAAAATCTCATCCTAGATGGGATATTATATGCTTATGTTAAAGTGTATTTAAGTCTTCTGGTGTGTCTTGTTGAGTCACAGACAAACCTCCCAGATGAGTGGTGCATCTGTCTTCTTAGAGAGACGGATCTCAAACGTGGCGGTCTGGCGCTCTGTCACTTTCTTGGGCTTGAAGTCAGACAGGAATTTCAGAGGCTCATCTGAAGGAGAGAAAAAGGCGCTCTAATCATATGATTTTAAGCGTATAGACCAAATCATATAAACATCTCACTGAAAAGGATTCCATGCCAAATAATAGGATTTGTAAGCTACAAAACATGTCTGGCACTTTGAAATGTGGGTGTTCAGAGAAATATGAGACGACTAAGAAAGCATCCTAACTGAGAAAACCATCGCTGTCTGGAAAAAAAAGCAACGTAAAAATAGTTAATTTTGACTATTTATGTCTTGTAGATTGAATGAAATCAGAGAAAACATGCACATATCGCAGTTATGCTCACATAAAACTTGTCACTATCTGTTAAACAAGTTAATAAAAAGAGAATGTGACACGAAGAGTTGGTTATGCAGTCAGTGATGCCATTGTCTCTCTGAGTTATGAGCATTGGGAAGGACTTCAGTCTCATTCTGCACTTGCCTATGACGGTAAGCCTGGCTGACAGTCTCTTGTCTGCAACCTGCAGAGTGTAGGTGCCCGTGTCACTGAGGCTCACGCTAGAAATGCACAGCATGTGCTTGGTTCCCATCTGTTTCACTTCGTATTTCCCATGAGAGTACTGGACCCGCAGCAGCTCTGCGCCCTGAATCATAAACAAAATGCTTAGACGAGGGGAGAACTCGGGAGTGTTTTTTTTTGTAACATAATATGTAATATATATATATATATATATATATATATATATAAATATATATATATATGCAGACTTTGAAACACAACAAGCAGACACATGTTGTTTTTTACCAGAAACCACTGCATCCTGATGTTTGGATCCTTCATTTCCAGGATGGTGTCAAAGACGATGCTGGTGTCAGCTGTGACAGTGATGTCCTCCAGGGGCTTCAGCACACGCACCATCTGGAAAAATATCAAATCATCAAACACTTATTTATACATAAACACACAACAAAAATGTCACCCCCCCCCCCCCCCCCCCACACACACATCTTCACATTATTTGACTTGAGTGTTGCTATGAGAAAAACCTTTGTTGCCATGGCTGTGCTGTGTGACATTACACTTTTTCCCTCCATTTTCCATTCTGCTCTATTTTAAGCTGTTTTTCATATCACATTTTCATATATCAAACCTTTTCTTTCTTATGTGATTCTGCGGTACGTGAACAAGCTCTCTGTATGACAGGCTCACCTCCACCTCAACTTGCTTCTTCATCTCCTTCAGCTTCTTGAGGATGCCTCTGAAGTCGGTGAAGCCGTGCTCGGCGCAGATCCTCTCGTAGTCCTTCTTGTCAGCTCCAGAAAGGATCTTTAGCATCTCCTCCTCTGTAGGTGGCCTCTTCTCCTCTCTCTTCTCCACACTGCTGCACAAGGAGGAAACAATTGTGCATGTGTGTTTACACGCACATACAAAAGTTTATGCCAGCCTTGTGTGTGTGTGTGTGTATATGTATGTATGTCTAAAACTATGTCTGACAGTATGCATGTGTGCGATGACAGCTCAAAATCATCTTCCCCTGCCCCTGCGGCAACACTGATACGCATTGCAGCTCTTTAGATCTCATCCTGTATATATTTCTGGATGCATGCAACAACAACAAAAAGGATCTGTGGGTGGATCAGAGAAAGCTCCATCACACCATGACATGTTTTAGGAGTGTCAGTGCTAGTATTAGGCAACAGGCTTCTGTTCCTACCGTTTCTTCAGCAGTTTTTTGAAGTCCAACGCTGGATCTACAAACAAAGACAGACTTTCTTAACCTGAGTAAAGAAATAGCACGTAAACTTTGCTGAAAGCTCCTAAATAATATAATAATAAAAAGAAAAGGTTCACCCAATGTATTATATGAAATGGCTTGACTCACTCTCTGTAACAATGAGGGATATAGAGTAGGTGGCTTCTCCGTGCTTGTTGGAGGCAATGCACTTGTAGACATCAGCATCCTCCAGGGTGAGGTTTTTGATCTGAAGTGGACGTATTTACAAGTGACATAAAATTTATGAAAATGACTTGCTTGTTGCTTACCGTAAGACTTAATCGAAAACTGCCATACTGTCATCGTCCAGGCACATTAAATCCCACTGCAGTACTTATGTGGAGCTGGAGGAGGCAGTGCCATGCTGGGAATACCCAGTAAACATTTAGCATCGCAACTTAACAGTCATCCCTCACCAGAGAAACAGATGGCAAGGGGAGATGCATATGTCAGCACCCACAAGTTAATTGCTTTATAATAGCTATTTAAGCTTCACTTAAGCTTCCCGGCTGGTACAGAGAAAGCGCTAAATCCACTCTAGAGTGTTTATAGATAAAAGGATCAGAGAGAGTTTTTTTCTTTCTATCTACTTTTCCTTATGATGCATGGTGTACCGTCTGAGTTGACAGAATCACAACGGCAGAGCCCTTGGACAGAGCCGCTGTCACAGTCTGTTTTGGTCCCATTCACCTTTTAAAGCAATGCATTTTGACTATACTGTATCTTGGTAAATGCAGTCAGATTGAAATGCATGTGGAAGAGAAATGCTTGATCATACTGGTACTCCAATCACACACTAGTTTTAGAAAAATGAATGGTATCTTTGGGTAGACGTGAAGGATTTGTCATAAAAGAGTGTATTGATACATGCAAAGCTACATACTATTTATGGTGTCACACGACTGAAATAATACAAACACTCAATTTCTAAAATATTTGTTTGACATTAGTCATTGTGCAGTTATATTAAACAACACAATGGAGGAAAAGCAAAATGGTTCAACCTTTTGATATATCACAGAAAATTAAAGAGACTCTATCAGAGTTGGATATAGATCGGAATCAACACAAACCCCACATTTTGTAGAGGACTGTTGTTGTTTTAACAGTCAGTGAGATGCTGTGAGCTAGTTATAGTGACGGACCTTGAGTATGTGCTGATTGTTTATGTTGTCATAGAAAGATTTCGTGGCATCAGACAGTGGGCACCCGCTGGCTCGTTCCCAGTTAACACTAGGCTGGGGATTCCCCGTCACCTTGGCCTTAAACACAGCATTGTCACCTATGAAAGACAGATCAGGTTAATGCATGTTATCTGCTTGGCAATACTGAGCTACAGACTCACTACTGTTAATTACGTTTAACAAAACAAAACAAATCAATTCTAACTGGAGCAATGAGAATGAATGTTTAGTATACATGAGATCAATTGCCCCTATGTGGCCTTTGCCTGTTTCACCTTTGAGACCAGTGAGTTTAAGGTCAGCACATGAATGCTAATGCTATGGCTACTCCGCAGCTTTCTGCATATTGTGACTATTGAAGCCTCTTAATCTATAATTCATAGGTAGAGCCTGGGTGAGTAGGGCTCACACACCTACAGTTTATGCAGAACAGCCACTAGTATTCAGCAGAAGAAGCAAAGGTTAATTTTGACCGTGGAGGTCATGAGCATCATACAAACTCTATCACTGTCTTTTAGCTTTGTGAGGTAGAGTGCATTTACAGTACCTTTATCCAAAAAAAGGCAAATGGTTGTCTAAAGTTTACAAATAGCAGCAAACCTTTACTTCCCAGTGGAGTTTAGCTTGTGTCATCTGGAGTTTCTAGGCAAACTATGGGTAAGGATCTAAAATTAGCTTTGTAGCTCTCTCATTGTCTCAAGGGCCCACAGTTGTTTATAAATGTGATGTGAAGAGAGATATTAGGGGACGATAAGGGCATTCCTTGAAATTTCAAGGTGCGGTTCACCTCACCCTCTTGGGCCGTGATGGGGCGCACCTTCTCCTCAAAATCTGGGACAGACTCTCCCTTGGGTAGGTGAAGGGATTTCTGCACCTGGCTGAAGGACTCCACCACAGCAGAGGTTTTACACTGAACCCCAGAGTGCTCTGAGGGAGCATAAAGGACATCCACATTATTATCATGTACAAACAGGCCAACTATGCTAGAGCTGCCTCACATGCAAATGTGATATGATTATGACTTTCAATGTTTTTTCGTTGCACTGTAGTACAGAAATGAATGTATTTAATTTAGCTTCACTATTGATCTGCATTTGGCCAGGAGCTTAAAATCAGCCTGGCATCATCATAAGCATAAAAAGAGTACACAGTGGGACGGGTAAGAAATGCCAGTTAAAGCTAATATTTTAGCCATCTTATATTCATCGATTATGCCACGTTTGCTTATTGTAATGAAGACTCTAATACAGGGTTCTTCATGTCATGTCTTATAATTAGAACTATTACATGATAAAGCATGGCAGGTTGGGAAGAAGACGATCTTGGTGGATGATTCCTACCTTCCATGGTCCTCGACAAGCCCTGAGAGACTTTTCGCAGCTTGGTGGAGCTCATGGAGGAGGTAAAGGTGGAGGAAGTGGATGAGGAGGACATTTGCACATCTGACATCTGCCTTGCCTGACCCATATGCTGTTCCATCTGCTCCATCCTTCCCCCAGTGGCCTGAAGGAGCTCTGTTGCCATGATGGTGACGTTAAGGTGTTGCCGATGCGTGCCTGGTTGTGACAAGACACAATTAGAGATGTGGAATGATAGTTTTGGCAGAAATTTGACTCCTAATTCCACTGGGTCTTGTTGTGTGTAACGGCTTTTAGTCCTGATGTATTACCTCCAGTAGATAAAAGGGACCAGAGGGACATAGGACAGTCCTTACCATCCTCTCTAAATTCACGTACTGATACAGCTAATATCCTATAGTTGACTCAGATAGCAAAGGAGAATGCTCAGAGCAGACATTGTGTAGGCCTACTTGCATTTGTAAGTGTGTCTATGCTGGAGTGTTTGCGTGCAGGAGCAATGTGTTGAACACACGTCTTCACACTGTCTTGGTGGTAATTGGGTTTTTGTTTCCAAAAGCCCACACCAAAAATGATCGAAACCCCCCTCCTTTCCTCTGCTCGCCCCGTGCCCTTTCCTTTCCTATCATAGTCCTTTGCTTTTGCCAGGCTGGTACAAAGATACATCCACACACCTGCTGTGTGAGATAAAGCATTGTGTTTGTATCACTGAAGAACTCGGCTCTTTTTCTCATACATTGAATTTAAATTCCTTTCTCATGCCCAATCCACATTTCTTCATTCTGTGTGTGTGTGTGTGTGTGTGTGTGTGTGTGTGTAAGCTGTGCATTGGTGTGTATGTGCATCTTTGCCTGCACATGATGTATCCACTTTACCAGTGGCTGACGGAAGAAGATTACACACATTACAACTGTTCCAAGATAAGTGCAAGCCAGTGTCAAGCTCCATCTAGTCTTCTAATTAAAATGTTTCACTCACTGTACCTACTTATGGAATTTCAATACTCAAAAAAAACTCACATAAATCTCAGTGCGCAAGATCATGTCTATATTTGTGAGCCCGTATCAAAATATTGAATTGTTTATTTTTTTCAGCAACAGCCTGGTTTTAGGATATAAATGTGAGTTCACAAGCCAAAGGAGCAATTATCCACAAGATTAGTCTCTGAATGGAAAATGTAAATTTTGCTTCCTGCAGCAAATACACCACATGTTGACGTTAGTGAACTAACTAGTTGTTTTTATGTGACCACATCTAACTCTTTGATGGTATGGCTCTACAGTCTGAGCAGTAGCAAGTGACTGGAAGCTACAAAGTGCTGGTTCCTCTCACTGTTAAGTGGAACACAAGAACATTTATTTTTTCTCCCTACCTCTCCACCTCTTTGTTCAGTGTCCTTGATCTCTCTCTCTCTCTCTCTCTCTCTCTCTCTCTCACAGCATACAGCACAGCAAATTCTAAAAATATAATTTTTTTACTCCCCCCTATTATTTCAGAAAAACCAAGACACACAGCCAACCGAACTTACTTGTTACAGCAAAGTCTTTGCTTTTTCACAGATTTAGTCTGCACCCCAGGTTCAACTGCCTCTTATGATGTTCCTAATCCATACACTGCTCCCCTCTCAGTAGGTTCCTGACAGCTCAGCCTCCACTGCTTTCTTGGTTCCTTTTAGGTGGATGAGCCAAGGCCGAAGCACTCAGCTTTAAAACACCTGCTTAGTCCTGTCTCTGGACAAATAAGGCTCTGATCTATGCTGTGCTTGTTGTTGGGCCAGGCTGTCCTGGCTGGGCCAATACATCATGCTAATATTTCCCCACAGGTCAGTTAGTTTGAGCGTCCACTGTGGGCTGTCTCAGGCTAGTATTTTAGAAATTAACATTCTCCAAAGAGATTGTGGTGATGGAGAGTTTCTAGGCTCTGGCTCTGATGTACATCATCTACGTCAGTGTCAGAGGTCTTAGTGTTCATTAATAATACAAGTTGCGATAGTTTAAAACAATAATACATAAGTTACAAACACTATTATCATCCTCTGTTGGTCTGTGACCTTGTGTGTAGCCTACTTGCCTCTTCAGTGCCCTTCAGGACGTTCAAGGCTATATAATCTGTCAAGCACTGATCTATGGGTTGTGGTTATCAACTTGACAGCCTCTCTAAAATGCATGACGAACCAGCTATGCAACCTATTAGTAATTATTAGAAATCACAGTGTTTAGTTTTAAATAATACATAGTTTTTGTTTCAAAAATTCAAAATGTCCATGTCATTTTTCCAAATTACTATTAACACCACTTTTCATCGCAGATTATTTGCCTGTCAATCAAAACAAACAGAGCAAAGCCAGCTAATGTGATAAGATGTCTGCTCATTATCAGGATACAAAAAGTAGTATCTCATCGTTTTAAAAATTCACAATTTCATGGTTAAATTCTATATTTTGTCTGTATATTCCAATGATTATTTGTTTCACTATGTCTATGTCTATGTCTTTATTTAGTATGTAATGATCATTATTTATTTAAGTAATTATGTCTGGACTATTGACTGTAAAATTAATTAGTTAATATTAACGGTCTATGGTCTGGACCCCAGCAGTTGTGTTACAAATTAATTGGGTCATCCAAATAATTGGATGATAAAATGAAAACACCTTTTGTCAGCAAAAAGTAAAGACGAACTACCAGGCTTTTGTGTTCAAGTCTGCCATATTATAAACCTAGCTAAATGATCATAAGAGCTGATAATAATAGTAGCAAAAAAGGCTGATTTAATATTGTCATAGGTAGGTTAGACTATGGAAATGGATCCAGAGTGATGCATCATTAAATTGCAGATTGTGTACATTCAAATAATCAATGATTCAAATCACTGAAGTTAAATGGCTTCATCAATGTTGTTAGCTCAGCTTCTCAGTGGGGGGATTATTGACATGCTAGCAACTTCGCTTGCTATACCGCTAGTGCCAGATATGCTAGGGCAAGGCTAGCGCGCTCAGCTACACGGCCAGCTGCATAACCCTTCTCGTGCACGTTACGTTAGTGGTTCCGGTTTTGCTCCTCAAAATGTAAGTGTCTCCCATTGACTGGTGTTTTCAATGCAGAAAAAGAACATAAAATGACAAGTCCATCATTGGTGGCAAAAAACGAAGATGACAAGCCCCAATTCCCAAAATGAAAAATGCTAACAGGGACAAAAACAAACGCTCAGGAGCAAGAGAAGCAGAGTGTGATATGACTGTAAAACTGAATTAAGCTTTAACAGGCTACAGCAAGTTTATATGTATTAGTCATTCATGTCACAACAACAACAACAACAACAACAACATGTTCAGCCATTACAAGAGAAAATTCTTTACAATAAGTTGAGTTTGCCAAATGTATCTTGCATTGAATTGCACTGGAGGGTAGGAGCTAGCTAGCTACATGAGTGGTGGGGCTAGCTAACCACCATAGTTTTTGAGATGGCAAAATCGGAAATCTGTTTAGTTTTCTTTGTTATAAAGTTTTTATTTATGTATTTGTTTTGTATTCAAATGTGACATTAACGTTACATTTAAAATAACCAAGGTCATAAAATATTCAAGCCAACGCCTTACTGTCAGGAAAGAAAATGTAACGTTAATGCAGTTTAACAGATTTCTTACCTCCTCCACACATTGACTGGAGCTGCTATGGTTATGGTTTACCTTTTTACAGTCACTGATTCAGACCTGAACTGGGGTGGCAACAGATGTTTTGTGAAACACTGTTGAGCATTTTTGTTTTGTTTTACTAAAGATCATCAAATAATAATTGTCAATCCTTGTATTATCCAGACAACTTAGTATTTATCACTTACTCATGTTGTGTTTTGCAGAATACATCCCCCCCTCAGTGAATCCTTGGCTGATGGATACATAGACACCTTTGTGAGTACACTCACTTGAGTAAACTTTTCAAATTTGTATTATTTTGGTTTTGTGCGTAATATGGTAAAGTCATGGATAGTTACGAAGGAACAAGTGAGACAAACCAGCAAATAATTGCCAAAAAAGTATAACTAACAATTAACTCTTACTTTTGAATAATTGTTGATTAATTCTGAATGGCAAAGATCTAATAGTTAACAATTATTCCTTATAAAGTTAATGTTTCTAAATATTACACTACATACATCGATCGCTCAAGGAAAATGATGCATCCTGCTCAACTGTTTTAAGGAATGCATTGTTACCTATTTTATCTATGATTGTTACATAATGATTTACCTACCTACTTATGTTTGTGTTTCCTCGAAAAAGTAGACAATAAAGCAACAATGCGTCATGCATCTGGGTAGCTCACCTGGTTGAGCATGCGCCTCATGTACAAAGGCTCAGTCCTTGCTGCAGCGGCTGCAGGTTCAATTCCAATCTGTGGTCCTTTGCCTCATGTCATTCCTCCTTTCTGATGGGTTATTTGCTGACGTACTTTATGTTGTAGAACAAAACGTGAAAATCTTTTTAGGACTCATTCCTGCAGCACTCTATTGGCTAATAACTGCTTGTTAATAACTGATATTTTATATTGAGGCTAGCTGTACTTCCATTCCCCCATGCTAAATTCCTCTTTGCTCTTACCAACTTCATTAGTATCTATTCCAGGTTTTCCACAATGAGATAATGATTGCTGCTCATATTTGTAGATTAGATTAATTCAGCACTACTCCTCCACCTCAAAAACCATGTTCTTTGGGAGGAGCAGTCACAGGGGAGACACTATAAGCACCCATGTGCAGTACCTGTTGACTAAATGATCTGGCCCTGGCTTTTATGATCTCACATAACGTCGCAATTGAAATTGAGAAAATATTCCTTGTTTAATGGGCTTGAAACAAGCTCAACATTGGAGCTGGGTAATGCATGAATGTTTTATTACAAGTCTGGGCTACTTGTCATGGATATGCTCTTTGAGGTGACAGCAGGGAGCACTTAAGTATGATTGTTTAGTTTTATATATATATATATATATATATATATATATATATATATATATATATATATATATATATATGGAGAGAGAGAGAGCGAGAGAGAGAAAGAGGGGGAGAGGGGAGATAGGCATAGAGAGCCCCATTGGCATTACTTACCCTTTAATCCTCTTTGCGCTACACCTGGCTGGCATACTAATGATGAAGAAATGACCTAGATTTCTCTCTTAGCACATTCATATAGCACAAAACATAATAAATGAGTGAGTTGGTAGAATTTTCTTTTGTGCGACTGCTGTTTTTTTTTCTGTCAATCTGTTTTTCTGCCATCTAAGAAAGAGGCCACGCATGGATATTCACTCTTGATGAAAGACATAAAGTAGTCACTTTGATCTCAGTTGTTTGAGTTTCTTTAGTAGCTTCACAATAAATACAATATGTGCTTTGAGAAAAAAGGCCTGACTATTGTCCAAAAAAACAAATCTGCAATGTCTTTTGATAATGCACACCTTCCTTGTGACTGTATCCTCAGAATAAACACGTTATAAGAAAACTGAAGAAGACCCAATTTTACAGCCAATATAACACTGGCAGCTGAGCTACTGTGTGTTGTTTACTGTTGACACTTCACCTGTTCAGATGGGAATGTAGCTCACTGTGTAAGTCGCCACGGCAACGCACAACAACACCACTGACAATATTTTTGAGGACTAACTAATTCCAGTAGTTGCAGATCCGTAGGGCGAAGATTAAGGTGGACTAGTGAGCGCGTGTGGGATTGTTACTCAAACGTTTTGTAGACAGAGTCAGAGAAAACACTGCAGAATGCCGTTTAAAATGGCAGCAGCTGTAGCTGTGTGATATTAAACGCTCCGTCTGACCTGCACATCTCTGGAGAGATCTAATTTTCAGATCTGTCTAGCTGTATTTGGAGATAACAGCTGCAGAAGAGTGCATGTGTCTTTGGTATGTGTATGTGGGATGCTGGGCGGGGGGAGGGGGGGGGGGGTAAATGAAATGATTAAAAGTCAACTTCTCAAACTTTTAACTTATGAAACTATAACTTTTAAAACATATTTACCATTTACTTTGTATTGGCATGCATTTGTTGGTGAGGAATATAAAGTATGGACTAACTGTACCAGTCATTTAACCAAAAAACTAAACAAAAAAAACACCAGTCCCCATTTCTTCTAGAAGTATAATCTCCTCTACCCTGATCCGCGCCCCTCTCAATTTATCTTGCTTCATCTCCACTCCTCTTTTCACCCCAATCCTCCTCATACTTTCATTTTACCTCTCCCAATCTTCTGTTTCCCTCCTGGAGGAATGCTATTTCCCCAGAAGGAAAGTCAATAGGGCACAGCGGGGCAGAAAGAAATGCCACTCCACACCTGTTTGGGGAGGAGGAAGCTCGGGCACAAAGGGCAGGCAGAACTGATCCGGCGGGATGCAGGAAGCAAAACCCCTTAATCCCTGTGACATTTTAGCTCAGACCTCTTGTCAAAGCCTGTGAGCTGCTGTGCTGCCCGGGAAAAATAGAGGGTTGGAGGAGGCGGAGGAGAGGTGCTTAGCAGAGACTAAAGGGGAGAAAGGCTGATGGACGGAGTGACAGACAGCCGGGGAGAGATAGACAAAGACAGACAAGCATTGCATTAGTGAAAGGAGATCAGTTTTTTAAAAGCTGCAAGTGATATTAAAGCAGTGGAAGCCTCATTTTGAGGCCAATTCCTCCTCTCTTGCTTGTCTGCATCGCATCTCTGTTCAAAAAAATGCAAACACCATCCCATTCTGAGATGATGCTCTCTGGATACTGAGTCCCTAGTGATGCTGCCTCCCCCTCGGCTGTGCTCAGTTGTAGCATAACTTCAGCGCCACACTTTGACACCTGTCACAGCCAACTGGCCATATACTCCCCCCTGTGGTGCTTGGTTTCTATACCTTCCCCAGGAGACAGCAGCTCCCCTATCTTTATCAGTCCCCACCTTGAGCACCCTCTCTGTCCCCTCCTGGATTCATCCAAGCGTGGACATCCCTGGAGGGTGGTACCTACGTGCCAAATGTTTCTGCCGGCAGGAAAGAGAGAGAAGGCAGAGAGGGAAAACAGCATGAGTTACATTTGAAACTGAGGTCCTGTTTACATGAATACGCTCGCGGATGAAAACGACAAATTATTTTCATCAGGTGTGCCTTTCGTTTAGACGGCGACGGCTTAAAAACGCAAAAAAGTGAAACCACCCTCCAGAGTGGAAATGTTAAAAAAACACTCCACTGTCGCGTTCCCGTCTAAAGGGTAAAAACGCACTGTGCGAGTGTGTGTGTGTGTGTGTGTGTGTGTGTGTATGTATGTGTGTGTGTGTGTGTGTGTGTGTGTGTGTGTGTGTGTGTGTGCGCCGTGTGCCGTGCGCCGTGTGCCGTGTGTGTGTGCCGCGTGTGTGCATTGTTTGGAGCAATAACTCCACCTCCTCGTCTGTTCAGACAAAATTGTCAGCTTTTGTTGTTCGCTTCGCCATGTTCTGGTTTCGCCCTACTAGGGAGAGAAGTAGAAGGAAGGTTCTACGCAGGCGCCCGGACTTGGTGGTGTCGTGTGGCAGTGCTTCACACTACCACCTAGCTGCCTGGTGTGCATACTACATCGAATTTCGCTCACTTTTGCGTCACCATATGCACGCAGATTCCCCCGCCCAAAGCGCTCGTCTAAACGCGGAATAAAAAGTGAGAACGCAACGCCACTTTTGCGCTTTCTCTTCAGATCGATTCCGTCTAAACAGCCTGAAAGACAGGTGCACCTAATATCAAACTTTTCTCTTAGCCAGTTTCTCTCTACCTGTGCTACTCACCAATATATGGAGCCATAAGCAGGGTGTCAAACTTTCTGTCTAGCTTTATTGTAAGTTTGCAGGTCCCTTGCTGCGCATTGGATGCTCGCCTGGCCTCGGATGAAACAGAAATGTCAGGTCCAATCGACGGAGTAGAAAATAGACTTGTTTTTGTCTTCAGTCTAACAAAAACAAGTCAGACGATCAAAGACAAAGAGGTATAGAATCAGAGGCTCCAAAGGCCCATGATAATGTCATGCAACCAATAGAGAGAAGGACAAAAAAAAACAAAAAAAAAACATGAAACTATTTGATTACACACTTTGGATGACTTTCAAACCCAGTGTGTGTGATGAAATGCCTTCAGTTTACCCTGCAACATCCCAAGCAAAGGTGTAAGCCGTGAAGTTTTTGTTTCAGCATAAATGATGTTTGGCTGAGGTCATTCACTAAGTACTCATTTCAATACGGCCCAGATGAATACCTAAGCATTTCATTTACGCTCGGTGTTTGCTCTGAAGATTACATTATTAATCCACGGAGACAGAGGATTATGGTTTGTGGTCCGACTGATTCAGAAGGCACAGCTGGGACAAACTAAATTGAGGTCATATTCTTAGAGAACAGGTTTCGTGCCCTTTCATCCTTAATCTAGATTCATGATAGCATCAATAGCTTACCATAGCTACAGCTGAATGATTGGACTTGTATTAAACTGGGAATAAACCACATGTTTAATGCATGTCAGACATAGTGAATGATACATTTCATTATGTTTGTTTTTATATTAAAGCCCCTACACACAGATGTTTTACTTAATCTACCTGATGAGACATCTTCTTACTCAGAATTGTGTGTGCAGTAGTCTCGCTTTGCCAGACCCTCCTCCAAAGCGCGCTGAAGGAGGGTCTGGATACTCCACATAGCATTCGGGGATGGGAGGAAAACGTGCTCTGGTTTAATGGCATTTCTTTAAACCAGTCAGAATCGTCATGGGCGCCACTAAACTCCACACGGTGCCACTGCAAAAATAGTTGTACGAGAGAAAACTCAGATTGGACAGATAGTCTAGCTAGCTGTCTCAATTTACCATGCAGAGATCAGATTAATCCACTGAGTTTAAAATTCCAACACAAAGAAAGTGGAAGGAAACGGAAAATACGGAAAATATGGAAGGAGCAATCCCGGAAGTGTAACGTCAAGGATATAGACTACCGGTATGTGTGTAGAGACAGCATGACTGACATCTTTCTCAATCTCTTGTTAAATTTGATGTCACCTGTGAGGATGGGACATTTTGTTACCTTCATTATTCTCAGTGTCCCAATTCTCCATACCATATGGCATGTACTATATAATATTCTCTGTAGTATAATGTTGTTTTTTTCCATTCCATTTGTAAACAACAAATCAACATACTTAAAACATTTTATTCTAACAGAAAATTATACAATACTTGCACTGTCAGACATTAATTAAACTGCAACTTCAGAATCAAATTAAACCTAACAAAGGGACAAGAAAAGGTTTTTGAAAATGTAATTGTGTCACCACCATTCACAATTAGATTTTTTTCCAGCTATGAGTAGCTTTATCAATTCTGTTGTGCATTACATTGTGGGAAAGTTGTATACACCGATAGCACACTCAAAACTGTTTTTTCCCCCACTATGCATACTTTTTTACATTTTTATTATACTTTATTTTCTCACTTGTCCAGTGTGAGCACATTACTTACGTGAAACCCTGCTTATTATTATGTAGTATGGATTTGTGAAAAAAAACTATTATCCTATTAGTGTATAGTGTATTTTGACCTGTCATAGCAGGAAAAACACAAGAGGAATTAATAACATAAACGATAGGTGTGTTTCAGTTAGGTGTGTCAGTTCCAGGGTCCAGGCACTCATCATCATACTCTCAAATGGTGCAACGCCATCATTAAAGATATTAGTCACAACTGTGCTTTTCTTTGCTATGACAGTCAAAATGTTTTCTGTGAAAACGGCTTACTGGATCAATCTGTTGCTAAAATATGAATGAATATGACTAGTTTTGTGGATGGTAAGATGGAATATAAAGGCATATACAATTGTTATTTCTCTACTTATGTTGTGTCTAATAAGAGTGAACCACAACCAACTCTGCTTCAACGATAAGGTTAGTGAAGACCAGGTTGCTTTTAATGTAGTCGTTGCTCTTTTATCTTTGACCAGTGGGCGGCAGTCAAGCGCATATCCTGAGTGTGTCTGCAGGGTGCCACCACACACACACACAAACACGCACGCACGCGCACACACACACACACACACACACATACACAAACATTATGTGCAATCCCTTTGTAGAGCTGTGTAACAAACTGCAAAGCCAATTTAAGGGATGTTATTTCAGCCGAATTAAAATTATATATATATATATATATATATATATATATATATATATATATATATATATATATATATATATATATTTTACATAGGACTTAGGACAATGGAAATAAAAAGCAAGAGGCATCTAATAATTTGATCTCAAACAAATACAAATATCAAATAAGCTATATCACCAGGTGATTTCAGAGAGGGCGCAGTCCAGCTCAGGGATTTAACAGTTTGATGGAAAGACTACTAGGAAGAATGATAATTCCTGGAAGACAATTAACTGTTTAGAGCCCAACACTGACAGAAAATGAGTATTTATCTGCACAGATGGTATTTAGATCAATAATTACAGTAATTTAATTTCTTGAGTTTTTTTTTTTCTCCATTACCTGCAAATCGACTAATCATTGTTTTATTAAATTAGCGTGGGGCATATTGCATTCAGGGGAAACGGGGGAACGCTTAACAAGTCTCAGGCTTCGCGTTCAGCTATTGGATGATGGATCATACCAGTACAAAGCAACGGTGAGGGCAAGCGTCGTCGTCCCGCCTCCTCTGAACCCTTTGCAGGGTTGTAATTGGATGCCAGAGTTGTCATACCCCCATCTGCCCAGGTTAGGTTGCTCTGCGCAGTTAAGATGCTCAATTGATGGGCGTACTGAGCTGTGCAGCGAAAGGAGATACCCTTACGTGTTTCACTGTAGCAAAACAAAACCATGTTCTATCCTGGTTACATCACTGTTTGTTGCTGGTTTAACCGCGACACCCTTCCTGCAGCTCAGTTTGTTCTCCCAGCGCGCGGCGACAAGCGGGTTGGACGATGCTGTTGCGGCGTTTTAAAGGGAAAAAAGCTCATGACAGAATAACAACACAAGGCAGTGCATCGCCGACGTTTATTTTTTTTTTGTAATTGTTTTTCTTTTTAAATCCGGATGAGGTTATTTGATTTTGATCTCTCTCGCACGCACGGTGGACTCGGACAACGCAGGTACTTTGGGAGAATTGGATGAAACGCACCTGCCGTGAGATAGCGGACCAACCGGAGCACATGGGCATCTGTTCCCTAGCTGGACCGTAAATTCGGACATTCACATCTGAACATTTCTATCTTGTTTCGCCGCCATGGAGGATTCACAGTTTTTAATCTACATCGGTTTAATATTTACTCGCCGCGAGGCTTCAAACCAGCCCGAGTGTGGGGATGACAGCTGATCGCCCCTCCTCTCCCGTGACTTAAATAAAAACGCGCTCCATCTGAATCCGCTGCCCCCGATCGGCAGCCAGAGTCTCAGTTTCAGCTGTGTTTAACAATAGATAGAGCGCACAGGGGCTGTGGCAATATTTGGTTGATTCCCACCTTAACCTTTCCCTGATCAGGTTACCTTCACAATGGGCGGCCAGTTGAAGGTTGTCATATTTCACTGAAGGCCTTTGGATTTAATTTGTACTCATTTGGAGAGATTAGAAAGCATATCCGTCCGTTCTGCAGGAAAAAAGCGCTGCAGCTCTGTAGAAATGCTCTGTCCCATCACCTCTCCACATGGGAACTAAATTTCCCTTCTTGCTCTTTGGTACTTTGCGCTAACCCCATGGCGGGGGATGTCCCCTGAGTAGCCGAGAAAATAATCAGCGTCGTGGTGTCAGCAAAGGCTTGAGCTACAGGGGGATTTGTGTAGATTATCGCCGGACTTTTGATCTGCAGCCTTTTCCCTGCTACCCCTAGCCGCCTGGAAACTTCAGCAGGGAAGCCTGTTTTTTTTTTTTTTTTTTTTAATTCATTAGCAATCACTGCCACAGAGGCGTTTGGACCCAAATCTGAGGATTCGACGAGTTTGGCGCTGCTGTCGCCCCGTGGATCCGGGGGAATGAGACGCGCTTTCAGGCTGTAGTTCCAGTACCACTCCCTGTTTACTCGCAGGCTGCCTGGGATGCCGTCGCTGTGACCGGCAGAGGTAGACCGTCAGTAGAGCCGCGGACAGCCAGAAACACAACACAGCAGCGCCAGAGTGACCACTTTTCCGGACCCGTTTTGACTACCTACCTACCGGGCGGCTACCGGAGGATGTTCGAGCCAGGATGCTGCGCTTCCCCGTGAAGAAGATCCGGAAGCAGTTCAAGCTCCTGCTGCTGCTGGTACTGCTCACCTCCGCCGTGTGGTTCACCTACCTGCACATCAACCAGGGCAAGACCATCAAACTCCACTTCAACTACGGAAAAGGTAGGCTTTCATGCGATAAACCTGTCTATTTATCTCATTACACTTTCAGACTTTGTAAAATGACAATGAGAACTAAAAAGCCCCTTAAGACATTTTAAAGGCGATTTAACAACCCCTTTATGACTACTGATACATCAGAAGGTATACCATAAACTATTGTAACATCAGCTGGCTCCTGCAGGAATATTATAGGGATATTAAGATGACATGACAAGGGCACCATAAACTCACCACATAGTAGCCTAACACATATAAGGCACATATAATAAGTGTCAGATACCAAAACTCATGAGGTCAGTATAAATATAAAGTCCCTTTATATTGTTATTTGTCTCATGGATTTTACGAAAACCCCCTGAAACAACTGCCCTACTGGCTTTCACATACTGACTGTTCTCCCTCGAGTTGTGTGATGTGTAGGACTAGAGAAGAAGTAACACAGAGATTCAGCGTGTCTCATAAATTAGCAATAGTTTCCTTCTGCAGCCTAAGTAAAGAGCACAGCCGTGTTGGGCATGCTCCAAAGCCACACCCCCGCCTTCAACATTAATAATCAAAGGGCTGTTCATAAAGGTGGCTTCAGAGGTCACAGGCATGCCAGTCGGACTTGGAAAAATACCAGGGGTTTGGCACTACAGGGGAGGCGGATCTCCACCTGCTGCTGGGACGCTTCTTATTACCAATGCTTGATAGTTTTCAGCCACTGTGCACAGCATGAACGGCTGGTTGTAACAGTGGATGATGCAGACTATTGTACAGAAATAACAACTATTAATGAAAGAAATACTGATAAAAGGTGCTGGGTGATGCAACGTACCATCACCTACTACAGATTCAACATAGGATGGTGGTGCACTCTATCTCCTGCAGCTGTCCGTGTAAAGTGATACCCAATGATTCTAATGTCCTTGAAGAGTGTACACCACACACAGACACACACACGGACGCACGCACGGACGCATGCACGCACGCACGGCACTGACACACAGGGATCATTTCATTGTCTCTGATCTCAGCCGTGGGTTTTTTCCAGCGACAGACTGGATTTAGTTTTCTGATGATAATGAGATAGTCCTGAATCATACTGATGGCTGAAGGCTGCCACTCTGGCTTGTTGCATTTGGTTACTGCAGCTAAGCGATCTGTGAGTTTGTGTCAGGATTAAAGACAAGAATGTAAACCAGTGGTTCCAAAACTGGGACGCATCCCCATAGGGGGGTGGGGTTAAAACTGGGGGGAACTATTGTGTTGCATTGCTCCATATAAAGGTGCTCTCACACATACAGACACCAACGTTGATGTAATGATTTGTCACTCTCAGTCCTCCTGTACAAGCAGATATATCAGATATCGTTGCATTTTTTTAGCCTTTGTGATTTTGCTGTCGCTGCACTGTTGCTGCTGATTTTGTGTTAATTTGCCCAAGAGCATGGCCATTTTCATTGTCTGAAATCACAAAGCCTGTTGCACGCTGATATTTTCAATATTACTCTGTTTCTCATTTGAGGGATACCACTAATAGTCTGCCTTTGTGTCTCGTCTGCTGCGACTGTCTTGCAAGGATGGAAGCTGTTATACTGTATTTTGCTGGTCTGTGTGTCTAATTGACTGTCTTCCATTTAGCAGGCATCTGAGCAGGTCAACCCACTTAACCTCTTATGAATAACATGTCCCCTCTCTCACCAAGGGTTTCTAAGTGAGATGTAGCCATTACTGAAAATGGGGCTCCATGAAGTGTGTAAATATTCATATCAGGCTGGCAGTATTCTCTCCGCACAAAAAAAACTTAATTTCTTCTTAGCACTGAGGTGGGGCAGGTAGAAATAATGTAATTTTATTTTTGGCCTGAGTCCTGCCTTATTTGAATTTTAAATGACAATTTGTCAAATTTCTACTCCGCTTGTCCTCATGTTTGAGGAAATTAGATTTATCTCAGGCAAATCCTCTCCTTGAGCAAGCCCATGTATCAGACTGATTGCTGCTAGTATTTCCTCCACTAGATAATGTCTTATTGGCATATGACCAGCAGACCTAAGAGATTTACTATCGAGGCAGCGTCTATCTAATTGTGAATAATAACTTTAAAGCGTGTTGGAGACGGCTTACAGCTGATGATTTTATACACATTCTATCAAGTGTTTCAAACTTCAGCCTACTCACTTCATTGTGCTCATGTGTTGGTCGACTGGGTCAACATAATGAGGGAGCAGAGGCCTGAGACCTTGAGAAGAGGCCTTCTTAATGGTACCCTGCAGAGTCTTCATGGCAAACAAACACGATTTTGTAATAAATTCAACATTTCTCATTGAAACACATTGCGTGTAGCCTTAAGACCTAGCAAACGCGTTGAATACATTTTCTACTTCATAAAACATTTGCAATGGCTTTTGTGAATGCTTTGAATCGTGCTTTGTTCCCACACGTTGGTTGCCTTTGTCTTCTCCTCTTATATTGATATCTTTTTGGTGCATTAAATCCACCAGCTGCAATCAGTCTTTGCAATTGGCAGTAATATGCATGAACCTGCTTGTGTGTGTGTCCTGGTAGAGTCACAAAGAAAGACAGAAATATATGGGAATCCAGTCATGGAATGGGAAGGGAAAGTCTCTGTGGACTGGCTGACAACGTCGGGGCGTGGCAGTGAAAGGAAAGCACTCTTGGCAGGACGTTGAGTGCATTGACCAAGCTTCATGTTTTTGTTTTTACCTGGCTAGTGACATTTACATCCTATGTTTAATGGGTTTTGCTGGGGTCTGAATGAGCTATGACATTTCTTACCCAACCAGGCAACCTATGCATTAACTTGTCTATGGCAACCGTACAATTAACGCCAGTGAGTCTGCATACTTATTTGAATAGGTTGACGGGCACATCATTACTCGGAAGTCATATGTGGTCATTAAGATCTCATTGTGATTGGTAGGCAAAGAAATCAGTTACGCAGTAGTGTCATCAGGTCATTTTGATTCAGAATTGTCATCATTCAGACACCAAGCCAGCCTCAAACTAAATTAAAATTATTATTCAGTACAGGATGGAGCTGTGTGAAAGAATGATGATTGAATGGTGATAGGCAGTGCACTCACCTTTTTTTGTGATTTTTTTTTTTCTTTTTCTTCTAGCAAGTAGCCAGTCCCTCCAGAAAAACGCGGAGTTTTTTTGTGATTGTTGTGGGCAAAAATCCTTGATTATGCGGCACGTTTCTTAAAAAATGCAATGGAATATGCGGGATTTTTATGCAGTTTTATGCAATGAAATTGCGGGAGCTTGAAAAAATTGTGGGAACTTGCAAAAACTTGATGAAAAAGAGAAAAAAAAAGTGATTCCTCCAACACCCGTGTTCTCACTAGGTGAAATTACGTCACTTTATAACGTTGCCATGGCAACAGGGGGAAATGGCTGCTCTTGTGTGAAGTAAACGCAACATTTTTCAACTTTCTGCTAAGATATAAGTGACTTTTTTTGCAACGAAAATGCGGGGATTATGAAATCATGCAAGCCCCGCATATTTAAAATATGCTTTGGCTGATTATGCATTGAATTATGCGATCGCATAATCGCTTTTTTCTGGAGGGACTGAGTAGAGAGAGAGAGAGAAGGAATATCAGGGAGATAATGGCACACACAAACAGTAGTTAGAGAAGTGAGGAACTTTAGTTTCTAAAAACTTTAGAAGTTGAAGTTACTTTCTACCCTATGAAAGATGCCCGATGAGAAAACTGTAGGTTAGGGAACGCACAAACAGAACAATCTTGATTTGCTTTGTGTATGAATGCATCATTTACATATGCTGCTCTTGTTCACACTTGGCCAGTCAAATAAACATAATAACAGCACAATGAGCAATACCAATGGGACTTTTGTGTATGTGTGGGTGTTTCTTGAGGCCTTCATTTATCTTTTCTTAAAAGCCAAGGTAGTTGTTGTAACTCCATAGACGGGGGAAGCCAAAAAGGTATAATTAAATAGTTTTCAGATTGCACACTGGCCAGACTAGCTTTATTTAATCAGAATTTCAATGAGGAAGTGTGTTGGCAGGCAGTGCTGCAGTGCATATTAGATGAGTGCCACATTTATGCAGCCACCCAGTTGTACAACAACCCCCCTGTTTTCCAGCATCAACAGGTCCACTGAGGAGGAGGAGGAGGAGGAGGCTGCTGCATACAGGCCTCTATTGATTAACTATGATTACACATGTGGAGATACACACACATATATGCATACTCTCAACCACCACCCCATAAACACACAAATATGTTACCTATATTTTTGTAAAATGGCACATAATACACACGTACATTCATATCATCACCGCTCAGAAGGGATAAGGAGGAAGTCTAAGGGGGAAGTCTCAGGGGCCTCGACAGATTGGCTGCCTGGTTGCCCATGGAGACAACATATGGGAAAGGAACGTGGTGGGATGTCTCTGTGCTTATTTTATCAAGGCCGATGAATTCACAGGTTTTGAGGAAGCTTGAATGCTTTTACTATTCACAAGAGACTCAAAATAAAGCGTGCACACAACGTTTGGACGCAGTGTTGTGTTAATATCTCTTGAGAAAGGTAAAACTGACTCAAAGAAACACATTCACATTCAAACATTTGGATAAAGTTGCAGTTCAGTATCAAGTTGCATTTGGCTTGTGGTTTGTATCTCAGCAGCAACACCCTCAGGCAGGCTCGCTGTCATGGTAACCATGCCCTCCGATGTCACTTTCCCTAATTTTAGCTCTTGTGGTTCTCAGGTCGGTCAGCTTTACCTCGGCCAGAACCACTTTGTCATCTTCGTGTGTGTGTAAGGGATTAAACACGTAATGTACACAGCGGCTTTTATGTGATCATTTATTCATGCAACAATGACTATTGCCAATTACCTTTTCAGATTTGTGAATAATGCAGCTGCTCGGTGCCTAGTTTCCCCTTTGATGAAACAGAACAGTTGTTAATGGAAGAAGGAAGAACAGAACAAAAAGACATAAACAACCTAATGCTTGGTAAAAAGCAATTTCCGAGGCAGTCATGTAGTATATCTTAGGTGCGTGACAGTTGAATTTAGCAGCTTTTATAGGAAAATCGTGCCCAGCATGGGTGCAGTCTGCAAGTCTGTATCAACAAAGTGGTTTGGGCATGTTAAACCGGTGACACGTGTGAACCCAGCTGGGTGGTGCGGCTTTTAAAGATTGCTTCCATTTAGGAACGCTGGGCCTTTATATCACGGTGGAAGAGCTCTGTTAATCAGATGAAAATGGAAAAAAAAGCGTTTCATCAGGAGACATTCTGAAAGGGGTGAATTTTGAAATTGTAGCTGTACTAATGTGGTGATTTATATTCTTCTAGAGCCATACTGTTTGGCTGGCTTAACAGAACTATTTCTGATACAAATAATTTGATTTTCAGATGGAAGTTATTGCTGCAGAAACCTGGATGTTTTCAGTGCTGTGATTATGAAATTGAAAACTGGAATCGTACAGTATAATCTGTGCATATATCTTCACTCTCCTTGAGAAATGATCAGATATAACAATACCAATACAGGGAAACGGCATTATATACGAAACAACGTCATTTCATTTGAAGCGACTGTATCTTTCACTTCTTATTTCATTTAAAGGGTCGTGCCGCAAAAGCATACGCATGTGACAGACACTCCATTGTTAGCTTGTGTCTGGGGAGCTGGGATGGGGACTGTCAGAAGCTCAACCATGAATCTGCCCCACAGCTTATCTGACCAACCCAGTAAATCTCTGTCTCTGGGTCATTCCACAGCCAGGATGAATGATGTCCCCATAACAACTCACACTGCATCCTCAACTTGCCTAGATGCTGTAGGACCTCTGTGGTGGAGGTGGACACAACAGACGGACTAAAATAATCTCTTATATCTCTTATGTACAATGCATTGGCTTATATTTCATTGTGCTTTTTGTCATATTTGTGCATTTGCTTATTCTCGTGTACACGTGCATTTCTAAAATTATGTTCATGCAATCTCTTGCTCACTAACACTCTTGTCCTCCCTTTCGTGATTGCTGTTTTCTTGCTAATGCTAAAGCAAATGCACAGAATTTAGAACCACGCTAAAATAATTCACACTTAGTATGTGTTACATTCCCATAACTCCCCCCCAGCCCATGCATTTCACAACCGTGAAGTGTTGCAGTAAGATTAACAAATGTGGATATAGGGAGATGAAGGGAGGCTAGTTTGGAAGGTGAGCAAAAGTGTTGGAAAAACACAAGTCTAGAGTGTGTTAACCTCGGGGTTAATGCAATTTGTGTTGGCCTGCCTAACAAGCCACCATCAAGGTACCAGCTCTGCGCCATGCATATGAGAGTTCTGGCCCACTGCCACGACTTTGCCGCAGGAGATTTGTCTCTGTGTGTGCGTGTGAGTTAGTGAGTGGCACCGAGAGACTTTGTGTAAAAGAGAGAAAAATATGAATGTGTAATGTAGCTTGTTTTTACCGAGTGTGTTATTGCATCTGTCTGTGGCCGCGCACCTCCCCGATCTCGCTGCCGTATGCACTTTAGCCCCGGTGTTTAGCCGAGCAGAAGAGGAAGCAGCTGAATGATGGCACTGTCTGCCCGCTGGCGCACTTGCTGCGAGTGGGGGACGAGCATTTGGGGAGGAGGAACAGGGCAAGAAGAAGGACACCCTTCTCACGCAACAGGTGGGACATGCGGCGGGATGCACCAGGAGCGGATGTGGCTGTGACTTATAATAAACCCAGCCCTTCACCTATGTACAATCGGTGTAATCTGTTTGTACCTGGAACTGTTGTTCCTACATGGGTGTGTACACATCGGATGAAGTTAATTGTGGAAAGCTATTCAGGTGTATCCTAACCACCTTACACAGCAAGGGTGTGTAATAATGCAGCAATCACACTGTTAAACAATGCCATCGCGATTTAATTAAGACCAATTTTCCTCAGAGAGATAAAAACCCACACAATTTGAACACTTTACTAGCACACTGCTGGGAGACACAGAGGAGGGGAGTGTGAATCAGAAAGCCAGTGAGTTGCTGGTGAGTGTTAAGAAATGAGAAACCATCAGAGAGCGAAACAGAAAAGTGGGGAGTGCCATAGAGACAGATGTCAGGTGGGAGTATCGACTGTAGACGATCATGATCCTTGCCATGATGGGATTTGTCAGTTTCCCTGCGCTCGAGCTGGGTTCCACTCTTTACTCCCCACCTCTGCCGAAGGATTTTCTTTCATAGCCGGGCTGTATCAGCTCTGGTGTTGCCTTACTGTAAGTGATCCAGACCTTACAGGATTTCAATCAATCATCAAAGTGTGTGTGTCTGTGTGCTCCCTGCTGCTCAGAATGTGCTTTCTGTAGCGGTGGTTAATGGAAAAGGTCACCTCTCCTCGAGGCCGTGCTGGCTCGCAGCAAAGACAAAGAAAGGATCAGAGGCGAGGGACAGATACACCTCAGAGACAGAAGAGACAGGGGCGTTGGTTGCATTGAAATCAGCTTTGTGGATTCTTTTTTTTTTTGCAGCTCTGTTGAAAAGTCATAAAAATGGATACACTTGATATAAGAGAGTAAAATTGGCCGTAGCGTGCCGGTCCCTGCGTGCATCTCTCTTCTTAGTTTTCACTCGTATTCCCTTTCACCCTTGTTTTCTTTTGAAATCACTATCATGCACATTCTGACTTTTCAATGCTCACTTATGAATATTTACACATTCATGGAACCTGATCTGGAGGCGGGATAGGAATTCATCTCCATTTAGAAAAGCTCGCCGGGTAAAGTTGAGCAGTTGAGTGGGAATGTTTTCTTCACTTTGACATTTAAGGGCTTTCACTAACATGTCTGGCTGCTATTTAGATACAACTACTGTATATCCTGTGCTTAATATCTGGCTATATGTACAATTGGATAAAACACCAAGTATGTGATACAGGTGGTAATAAGCCCCACCCCCCACAGGTCTAGTAGCATTTTTGCATTCTGCTTAGTTGAGCTGAACGGTGTATATTCTTGACTTATTTTCTTTTATCTTGTATTATTACAGCTTTTTTTTATGTCACATCTTACATTCTATCTCCTCTCGTTCCATCTCACCTCTCATCCAAGTTATCTTTCACATCTGACTGTCTCCATCTTTATCTCATTTTTCCGCTTGAAGCGTAGGAGTAGCAGAGGAGGCGAGAGAAGAGAGCACGAGAAGGAGAGAGGACAAGGGCTGCACTTTGTCACTCTTTTGTTTTGCGTCTCAAAGGCCTGCTCGCCGGCTTGATTACCATGTGAGCTACTTTGTGAAGGAGTGCAGCATAGCTCTCTGAGCGTTGTCAAACACTGTTCCCTTTTTTTCTATTGTGGCCAGTCATGAGGAAAGATATTCAAGAGAAGAGGAAAGTTTCCAGTTTACTCTGGAGCTGTGTTTGTGTTTGTACAACTGTGCATACTTGCTTTGAGAGGTGCCCCGTCTGTGTGAACAGAATTTCAACACCTCTTCATTAATTGAACTTTTTGCTTGTTTTTTCTGCTTCTTTTACTGACAACGTTTTATTTGTAAGGGCTTAGTTTGTTATTTGTGCCAATACTGCGGGGAAAAGTTGCAGGCAAAAAAGAAGGTTATAAACCAAGCTGTCAAAGAAATTTCAGTCACAGTGACAGTTTTCAAGTAAACAAAACGAGTGGCTTATGGTTTATGGCAAATGTTTTTGCATATTCTAGTCTTTTCATTTTCATTGGCATTCCACAGATTTTAAATGTTTTTTTTTCTGGTTTTACTCAATTCTGCATTGTATGAAAATTAATATGTGAATTTAAGAAGTAACTCCATAACCATGCACATTATCTGCTGCTTTTATTTTTGGTAGAGGTTACATTGTTATGAAGGTAATGGAGGGCACCGCTTACAGCTGCATCACTATTGGCGCTTACCCACTGCTAGTACCAGCTCTACTCGGCTCGGCTCGGCTCGGTGCCCCGTCCTCCTTTTTCCATTGCAGATTTAGTATCGCCTCATGCGTGAAGCAAGCATGGCTGGTCGTCATAGCGACACCACAGGAAACTGCAGGTACCATGTAATGGAAAAACGCCATTATTTACCTGTGTTTAGAAAAGCATGTTGTTTAATGGATTATGCATCTTAAAAAATGTCACATCATTGCAAACCTGTTTTCATTAGTGAGTAGCAACCAATGGATTCTAAAAAGCAGGGAAAAATGACATTTCAATGTCTAAGGGCATTTTCACACACCTGTAGTTTGTTTGCTCTGGTCCGAAATGTTTGTAAACGTTGGAGCGTTTCCCCCTTGGTTCGGTTTCCTTGTCTTTTCCAATGAGTCGGCGGACCACCGGCGGTGCTCCAGAGGCAGTAGAAGCGTCAGAATGGCGGGCCAACTGCTGTTCTGCCGCCGTTCAGACACCTTGTAGAACTGCCAGACCGGTGAATGTAGGGAGGCCGCCATTTTAGCTCCATGTAGAAAATGTTCTCACGAGTAGTGGGTCATCTGATCGGCCTATCAGATCGGTATTTATGGAGACCAAACTATTTAAAGCCATTATCGGCCGATACCGATCGGTGACCGATCAATCGGAGCACCCTTACTCTTAGATCTCAGCACTGGCTTTGTCTCATGTATACTACTGTATATCAGGCAGTATTATATGACTCAGTGACCTGTTCTCATTCCTGTTCTGACACTCTACACAGCAGAAACTCCTCATCTGGAGGCTGGTTGTGGCAGAATGGTTGATTGGCTGGCTGGCTAATTGGCTGGTTTGGTCGACTCGCTGTATTATTCAGTCTGAAGCCCTTGGTGTGCCACCACAGCCGCAACACTTACTACAGCAATTTAAAAGCAGCAAACAATAGCATAAACTAAAATAGAAGACCAGTGAAGAAAAAGTTGTGTGGAGATGAGAATTATTCTGAGTATAGTAATTTTATCCGAGCAGAGCAGGGCAACAAAATGTATATCCACTACCTGTAGCTGTTGTTGATGTCTTGAGTTTTAGATCCACGTCTCAGTGCACAACTCTACATGGCTTCATCTACACGATGACACAGAGAGGACATTCTTAAAAGCTCGTCTGACAGAGAGGGCATTGTACGTCTAATGTCACCACACTTTCCTCCACCTCCTCCTCCACCCTCTTATCTTCCATTTCCCCCCTGCTTGGTTGCTCTTCTTTGTTTTAGTCTTGCTTCTCAGCCTTCTCTTCCCGCCATGAATGTTTTTTTTTTTTTAACATACATTTTTACATTGACAAATGAGGTGTGGGACAAATGTGAGCTTTCCATCTGGCTGCATTTTACATGGAGAATCAGCAAAGAAAGATGATTCAACTCTATTATCTCTCTGTCAAACATGCTGCTGCATCCCGCCCTGCTGGTAGAAATGAGGTGTTTTTACATCGCTGGGCAATGTGCTGCTGGGCATAATTGTTCTAGCATTTTTATCTGACTATCTGATTGTGTTTCAGAGTACAGAGAATAGAGAAAAAACAGCCAAGGACTTGTGTATATTGAGCACCAGAGTATTGATCAAGATTTTTAATGTGCTGCATTAGGGGTGGAACGGTACACAGAAGTCACGGTTCGGTTCATACCTCGGTTCAGACATCACGGTTCGTTTCGGTACAATGGAGGGAAAAGCAAAACAAAAATGCAGAAGGCAATTTTTTTTTTTAATTGTGCATATCTCAGGCTGTATCACCTAGTGTCATACAGTCTCTCCCCTGAGCTAGCTGCAACAACCTCAAGTGTGTAAAGTAAGATATAAACAGTAAACAATAAGTACCCCACATCATCTCCAGACTCCATCTGGAACTTGTAAATAAAATAAAATGAGCAATAAAAATGAAAATACAGCATCTCTTATTTATGAAAGTGCAAATTCCAGGGGCGACCTCTAGCTCACCCAGTAAGAGCGTTTGCCCCGTGTTGGCTGAGTCCTGCAGTGGCGCAGGATTCGAGTCCGACCTGCTGCCCTTTGCTGCGTGTCATCCTCCATCTCTCTCCCCTTTCATGTCTATCCACTTTAAAATAAAGGGAAAAGCCCCAAAAGATTAGTGCAAAGTGCAAATTCCATTGAATAATAACAAAACAAAAATATGTGGACGGGATGGCATGTTGTAACGAGGTTCGAATACATACTGTACATACATTGAAGATGACATGTAAATTCCGATTGCTTCAGTGATTTTTTTTTTTTGTTGGCTATATTAAGTAAGTAAGCAAGTATAAGTTGGACAGTTTTTCTTGTCTCGTTCAGTGATTGGGACATCTGGGTGATGGCGTCGGATATGCGTTAGCATGTTAGATGTATTTCCACTCACGTACCCGCCAACTGCTGAACAACGCCGACACACAGTCCTCGTCTTATCCACCACTCTGTCGCCTGTACTACTGTAACTGACCCGAAGATCGAAGTTTTCGAGGCGGGGATGGCACCAGGCGAGAGGCTCCAGGCTGCAGCCATACAGTTTTCCCAAACTTGCGATCTTAAGAAGGCTGGCGGGGATTGTGGGTCGCCACCACTCGCCATACTCGTCTTTTAGTGCTGCTATCTCTTGACTCGCTCACTGGACCATCGACCTGACAAAACACTGCAAATGCGGGGCGGAGCTCGGCTAGCTTCAGAGCTAAGGCGGGGCAACAGATTAGGTGCCCCCAGAACCTGCGTATCTAACAGTAGTTCCACATTACATTAGTTCCGCATTACATTAATTAATTTGCACGCAAGTTTTAATTATTTTCATACCGTCTATTCTCTGTGTAAATTCATGTACCGAACCGAGACACCCGTACCGGTTCAATACGAATGTACCGTTCCACCCCTATGCTGTATTTAAAGTGGGTTTAGGAAGAAACCAAGATAGAGATATGGATCCCTACTGAATTCCAGGTTTATGTGTGTGTGTGTGTATTTTTGTTCGTGCTCATACTGACTCGAAGTTCAAGTTTGATTGTGTCTTGCATGAAACATAATGCAGTCGGCTCTGTGCAGTAAAAGGCTTGTTCCTTGCCTCTTCTCTCTTCCAAAATGGGTATACACGTTACAAAAAATGTGCTGCATGTGCTGCATGCAAGACATTAAAATACTGACAATGCAAATAAACAAAGGTTGTGATACTGTAGATGACACATAACAGGAAATAGATGAATAATATGTTTACAAAATTGTTATATTTAGATACTGTACATAAGAAGACCATGCTGCATGTAAAAGGCCACAGTTTTGTGTGTCCTGTTACAGTAAAAGGTCCTGGAGCTAGACATCAAACCTCCTCTTCTGATCTAATGTCAACTGCCTTATATACATATAGGGAGTTACATATTGAAATGAAAATGTTAAATCCAGCATACTGTGATTGTATACTTGTCTTTTTCAGTGTTCATGCGTTTTCCCTTTTATAATATCTTTGTGTACTTGCCAACAAAGCATGGCTAACTACTTTTGCATCCCTCAGATCACACACCGTGGACTGCAGCATTCCACGTTAGCTGTCACTCGTCTTTCAAATAAACCACTTTGCATTTACATTTGCGATAACCGCTCTCCACTGCTGCTATCTCAAAACCTTTCTGTTGTTTTCAGTTAGATAGAATCAAGCCTAATCACTGAGACGACAAAGCGTGCCCCGTTTAACTCACTTATTTTTCATGATTTAAAGTGCTTTAAAGGAATTAGCCATTACGTCAACCATTAATTCTGCTTGCCAAGTTAATGTTCATTGTTAGCAGCTTGTCACAAATGCACAAATGCCCTCATCAGGTGTTATGTCTTTGTTAAAAGTCAACACCTCTTACAAAGTCAGGATCAGTGACAGCTGCAGTAAAAGTGTCTTTTTAAAACTGATTTCCTAGCATACTATGGGGATTCTATAGTGTTTAAAATGTTGCAGTTTTGCAGATCGATTGACGTGTGTGTGTGTGTGTGTGTGTGTGTGTGTGTGTGTGTGTGTGTGTGTGTGCGTGCGTGCGTGCGTGTGTGCCTGAGGGTAAATTAAGGTGTATAACAGTGTTTCCTACCCAGTCACTTAAAAAGCTGAAGTTAGTGATGGAGAAAGTGATGGTGTGGTTTGGCCCTTCTGCATACAGGTTCAGTGCAGCGTGAAAACACAGAGTAGACCTGGTCTTTTCCTCCCTATCTCACTCTCATCATTGCTTAGAATTGTAGGAAAGCTTATTATATTGCCAATTCATGCTAATCTGTTTTCAGCCCACATAGTTGTAGGATGAAATGCACACTCTCTCACACACACAAATAGGGTGTGGACTCATAGAGGAGTAATTTGTTTTTCTTTGAGTGCCCGTAATGCCTGCTGGTGCTCTGAATAGAAAAATCATCCAATCAACGAAAAAGTCCTCGCTGACTTCTGCTTGTACAAATGGTTGCTTGCAGGTTGAAGTGTTTCTTCATAACTCCGATGAGATTGAGACATACTCAATGTGCAGGTGAAGGCTTCACTGTGCTGGGTGACGTTAATAGAACTTCAAAAAGAAGTGTTTACCTGGATGCATAGTACAGTATGGACTGTCAATGCCAATGGATGCGCTCATACTGTATGAACAGCTTCCTGATGCTAGTGTATAGCAAGGTGCGTTGTGTTATGTGTAATTCGGCTGTACTTGAGTAAGAAAAAAGGCAAGGACATTTTTGTTTAGTGGTAGTGTGTGAAGGACTTTGACATATTATAATTGAATGCAATGAGCAGAAGAAAAAAGGGTGATGAAATGTAAATCCTTTTATCGTTTTGACCCCTGTACCATTCTGTACCAATGTTGGATTGTGTTATTCAAATCGCTGGTACATAGTAGGATACATTTCATGACCAAACTTGATGATTGAAACAGGTTGGAATTGGAATGGGATGATGCATTTATTTGTGAAACAGATTCTGGATAAAGATTAACTTTCTCTCATTAGTATGGCAAGAGAGGAATTGTCTTGTGACAAGAATATGTTACCAAACATATCAGCATTGTTTTATGCCATCTAACCCTGATGACGGGATTGATGACAAGCACAAGGCTAGATCTGTTTAGTGCATTTGCTAACACTAACTGCATGCAGGGCCTTTAGTAAGCATTTGTGACTTGTTGCCCTAAAAGGAAGAAAATAATTTTGATAAATTGAGCCTTTCTAATGTTCAAGGGTTAGGATACTGTATTTTAAAGATTGATACGACAGATATACAATTTAAGTAATAAATAGCTCCACAAAGGTGCCTGGACAGAGAGATTTGCATTATTCACACGTTACAACTGCCATGCTGAATATCTATGTTATGGATGTCATGACCTGCCATACTACAGGTGACTTGGCCCAGTAGTCTGTAGCAATTTTTGTTCATATACGTTAGTGAGTATATATACGTAAGTATGCGGGATACATAACAACACAAAACCTCACCCAGCAAATGAAATGCCGAGACTGAGTTTCAGTTTAACAGTCAGGTCCTACCCGTTTCACCAGGAACCAACAGGCAAGCTGATATGTACCCTGCTGCGGTATATTTTACCCACATTCAACTCTCTCTTGAGTTTTGTCATAAATGAACAACAAAGTTGTGAGTAGATGTGTTTGTGCAGGATTTTGGGGGCTTGCCTGGCGCCAGAACTCCCTCAGTATGAGCTCTTTCCTCACTGCTATTTAAAATAATCTGTGCAGTATGTGGCAATATGTTGCTATAAAGTATAGCAACACACAATCAACCCTAGTTAAGGTAATTTGACAGTGCTGTGCATTGAAAATGATGATTGCTAGATTTAATGTTATTACACTGGGACATTAAGAGTTGTTTTCTTTATTGAGTCTTTATCCATTAAGTTTAACAGCATAGTCTGTGCGTCTCTTCCAGCACAGTGTGTTTCCCTCTCGGCTGTTTAGAGTCAGAGTGCGGTTTATCCTTTGTGCAGGTGGTGTCCTTCCATCATTTCAATGTACCAAGACAGGCAGCGCTCTCTCTGTCACTCTTATACCCCCATCACCACCACCACCTCTCACTGTGCTACAGTGAGAACACTGCCTGTGTGTAATGTGGCTGTAGAATGTAGCACCTGTGTCCTGCTGCAGGCTGCTGTCCCACTGGCTTGGATGTTATCCCTGCTGGTACTCACCCACTCACATGCCCTCCGTTCTACCCGTTCCCCTCATTCGAGCACTCTCTGCTCATTCATATGCTACACGGGATTCCTATTTTGCTGCCTAGATTCTATTCCTTCCGGCGTTGTGGGAGTCCGCACCTGCAGGGTTCATGGACACACATACATACACACATTTGTTGGCTGAATTGTCTTGCATGCCTCCTATTTAAGCTGTGGGGAACTTGACTCCAGAAGCATTTAGATTTGCCCACTGAGTTCCAGCTGTGAGGAAAATAGGTGCAGGACCTGTGGAGGAGACATGACAAATAGAGGCAAGAGAATATCATCAGACTCCAGCTGCCACGAGAGATTAATTTTAAAAAACGTGCTTAATGTGGACTGCATATTTAAAAAACCTACGGACCTGTTAAGCCACAACCCACAGAGGTTTTATCGCTTTTCACAGATGATACAATGGTTATAGAGGGGTAATGTTGTCAGACACAGGTAGTGGGATGTGCGAACATCAGTGCAGAAAACTGAACGCATGGTTACAGTGTACCATATAAGATGAGGTCTGTGTGCATTTACACAACCTCTCCCCTCGGAGATTTAAATGTCTCCAAAATGATTTCCAAAATGTATTACGAGGGTGCTGAAGTTTAACAGTTTGGTAACAAGAATTAGCAGCATTGGTCAATTGTGTTTGAGGATGCTTAGATAGATACTATACCATTTAACTTATCCCTCTTAAAGATTGTTCTTCACACCTGCCTTATTGGTTTTACCTTTAGTAAATACAGCATTAGTTTCTTTTTTCTGTCGAACCCAGTACTAGAGAAATAACCGAAAGGCAGATGCCCCCTGCTGCTCTCTGTTTGAGGAAATATCTCTCTCAGCCCCAGAGCTACAAAACCAAAGTAGAATACAGAGCAGGAAGTCAATCATCGTGGTGAAACGTTCACTTAGTCCAACTTCTAAACTCGTGAACTTTACTGTCACTTTGTGATGTCCATTGCATTCTGGGAGTCATTTTGTGGAAATGACTTTTCCGTCAGCCTGCCTCAAATGATGATACTTCAGGTAGTGATTGCCTAGGATGCCCAAAGTGATATTTACCTACCTGAAAGGAAGAGTTTTTTTGTGTGCTGTATAGCAAACGTGTAGTCTGTCGTTTGAGGAGTTGACCGAAAGCGAACACACGGTCAATATTAGGAGAGGAGAGTGTGAATGAGTGAGGAAGTAGAGCAGGCCAGCGTTAGGGACAGGACACTCTAGCAAAACTAGGAGTAAGTATTACAGGGAGCCTCTTTTCCACTCAAAGTGTTTTATAGCCGATTAAGGCCTGGATTGGGACCCGCCTTTGACCGATTAACAATCAGAGCTGGAGCCTCTTTAACCTGCCACTCTCCCTGAATCTTGAACAGCTCTGGGAAGTCAGAGTAGTCTCTGTGCCTGTCCTATACTGTTGCCCCGCACAACAAAGGCTTTGGACTGACAGTGAATACTCAGCCTCGATGTAATATTTCACCTCTAGAGAATGTGAAGCAATAAACCTTAGTTGTCTGACAAGTTGTCCAGACCAAGGGACATTTTCACTTATCCTTATCCTTGCTGATTTGACCCTCCCGAGAGACTCTTTTATGACACCTTTAATATCCTGGTAAAGCTAACGGCAGAAGTACTTTTTTCTAGATGATAAAAGTGACAGCAGAAACAGCATTTCTGAGCAGAACTGATCTGGTTACTTTGCATTATGGGCCACAAAGACATCTGTCACATCTTCTCTTAGATGATGGATTTTTTTTTTGACCAGGTATCTGTGGGGGGGGGGGGTTACAGTAAACTGTACATTTTACAGGTTTTACTGTAATGTAAAGTACAATAAAAATGTGACGTGCAACACACTGTATGTTTGTCAACACATGAAAGTCTTAAAAAAATTGAAAAAAATGAACGTGCTAGTCACTAGTTGAGAGTTAGGCTGATTGGGGTGTCAGAGGCATGTAGCCCGCAGCACTCTGCAGATGCTGTATGGACGCACACACGCAATCATACTGTAACTAACAGTTCTCTTATGGGCCATCTGAGAGTTAAGACATCACAACGTGTTTGTACCCCGTTCAAGAAATCAAGTAATTAGACTATGTTTGTGCACACGGGTATGTGTGTTGTTGTTTCTGGGGTTAAAAGTACTATTTTTTAATGACTATAATTTTTGCATGTCTGTCTACACACTTTCTTTGCCTGGGTACTGATCAAAGGCACACAGAACATCATTGACGACAACAATGCAAGCGGCAAAATGAAGAGGGGGATTCTCTAATTATGCTTTGCTACAGCTTTTTTTTTTTTTTTTTACTACCAGTTAACCAGTGTGTAGCAGGCTCTTCACATACAAAACAATTGACCCAGTCATGGCACACTCATATTCTTGACAAATATTCACAAGCAAGTTTCTTTTTGATAGCATGTACGTTGGACTCTTTATTAGAAGAGGAAAGGGAAAAAGATGGCAGCACAGCATGAGATGGACAAACCCGACAGACATGCTTTTATCTTTATACATATAAGTATACTCTTCATTCAGTTATTTCTTTGAGTGGTCTTTTGTAAGCTGTGCTAGGCAACTGTTGCTTAGGACTTCTTTTTTTGTTTGTGAAAAGTCTTTTTTTTTCCTTACCACCCCATGAAGCGCCCATTTATTATATTTTACCAGCATGTCCACCCACTAGCTGTCCTCTTACATTTTTCCAAAATAACATATCCTCCCCTCCCAATATTCTCTGGAGCATCTGACGGACAATATGGGGCTCAGTGAAATGCCGAACTCATAATCCAATTTCATAATTCGCAATTCCCCTTTCCTACCCGCTTGCCAAGCCGAGAGCAGCAGAAGCACAGAGGGATATGTGCACTGACGTGTGGACTGTCAGCGAGTGAGAGCAGAAGGGTTAGAGGTTTTGTGCAGCAGGCTGCTCTGAATGTAGAATAAAGTGCAGGTTTAAACCCTATTTTTTTTCTTTAGGTGACATTCTGGCAATAGCAGGTCTTTTATCTGTACTTCTTAGAGTTCTGAAGTGACTGTTTCAGTGTCTTCAACTTTCTGGATGTAAAAATGTTATTCAACCTGTCTCACTGGCATACAGGGGCGTAGCAAGCTTTTCAAAAGTGAGGGGGATGGATGTGATTTGTTTATTAACAATAAAAACGATGGATACAATGACAGAGGGGTACAAAATGTATAACATACAAGATATAAAAAGTTTCCCATTTAAATGAGTGATACTAGAAAAGTATAAAAACACACTCGGAACTAGGGCTGCACAACATATCGTTTTTTTATCGTCATCGCAATATCAACCGGCGCAATATACACATCGCGAAAGTCTGCGACATATCGCTATAGACACAAAACTGATTTCTTTTTGTTTTAGGTGAAAGAAAATATGAGTAGAAAACTGCACATTCAAATGTAATGGTCATTCTTTTTTAGTGCTGCCTTTATATTCAAGTCAATGTTCAATTTGTTCAATAAAAGAACGTTAGAAATTATTTCATTTCATTTGTTTTAAATTCAACAAGCAATGTGTTGTATTTGAGCAGAATACTAATATAGACCTCTTTCACAAACTGTAACATTCATTTCATTGCTCACCTGTGAACCTTCCTGTGCTCTCTCTGAAACTGATGCCTCCAGCAACTTCCTCTCCTAAAGTGGTAATAATGGGCAGTGGTAAAGGAATAGGGCCAAACAGGTACAGCTGTGGCACTAGCAAACCTCAGTGAATATTGAAAAGTAATATCATGAAATAAATGCAAACAATATCTAATGGAAATAGGCTACTGCTGTTTAATGTCAACATTTTTCAACGTTCAGCTTTCAACTTCACTTACAGGATTTCTCTTGAAAAAAGTGTCAATCTTCTCCTGCCTCTTTCTTTTCTGCATATTGATACTGCAAACCCCATCTCTGCAATAATAATACTGGTTTAATACACTCAATAATCAGTATTGGTAAAGCAATTCTTCCTGCCTCTATGTATTAATGCTCATGGGTAGCCTAATGGGTTCCATTCAGACCTTTACATTAAGTCTTTTACTGTTATATGTCAACAAGACATTTTCAACTGGCTATGCCCAGTGTTTAGATCTGTTGTGCTATTTACCAGGCAAATTAGCACATACTTAATTATATTATGATCCGTTTATTATGAATGCTATAACGTTGCTAATGTTACGGAACGTTATACTTCTTACATGGGAAACTACTCGTACATATTAGCTTTCATTTAACGTTGCTAGTGAAGTTAAAAAGGTGCAGTTACCTCCCATCCTGTAGTTACAACTGATAAACACATCATTTTCTAAATCTCTGCTACGCATATAGCTACAGTAACGGCATATAAAAAGAGATGAACATGCCACCGTACATTAAACTTTACGAACACAAATGGCAAAAGACAACCTAGCTAACTAGCTAAAAGCCTAATGTTAAATGATAGGTTCTGTTAGCTAACGTTAGCTCGGGTTGTATCTACCTAGCTACCTAATTACGATAGCAATTTGTACCAGCATTAAAGAGTTAAGCTTTACATTGATGTAACACATTAACGGTGATAACAAATGTACGGCAAACACTAAAGATACTTACATTACCTTACCCTATTCCTTAAAATTACTGGACGCGGTCTGTTAAGACCGGTGGCAAAATTACGAATCCCACTATGGCAACGCCATGACCCGCCCTCCGAAGCATCTGATTGGTTGGGGTTAGGCATTTCACCTCAAGTGGTTATGGTTAGGATAGCGGATTGGTCAGGGGATAGGACCTGAACAAATGGGGTCACTTTACCTTGGACGCCTGGCCAATAGTAGTGATTGAAGGGCGGGTCTTGGCGTTGCCATAGTGGGAACACACCGTTGCCATGAAAAACAAAGCGTTGCTATGGACGCAATCGCTACACACAGCCTACGACGTAGCTACGGTGGCAGTTCGACTGCGGAAAAACTGCAGAAAAAGTGTGGGTGTTCAACCCTCTCACCGGGAAAAGTGTGGGTGTTAAAACACCCACATCTATGGCGTTATTTTTTAGTCAAAAGTTATGAGCGTGTAACACATGCTCACGAGCACATTATGTTATTTCACACGCGCAAAAATGAACCTTCAGCTGGCATGATAAAAGTACTCGCGCACAAATTCAACAACCGAGAGGTGTAGGTAGCTGCGAGCGAGCGCCTTACTCTGCTTGTACAGTGGAATCCTGCTCGCGCGCAGCGGGCTTCTGCTCGCGGAGTGCTGTTTTGCTCGCGGAGTGGATTTCTGCTCGTTCAGCTGATTTCTGCTCGCTCGAGTACATGACTTTTGACAATTTGGGGGCGGAAACCAAGGAGGGCACTGACCCTCTTATGATTGGTCACTTTCACACAGGGACATCCTTGATTGACAGCTCTCATTACAGGAAGCACGGAGTCAAAGTATCTGACGGAGTTCAGTCATTCAGTTAACACTGCACAGTGGACGGAATGGCGGCGACACCTGAAGATGTAGGCGTAAGTGTGTTTGACAGTGTTATAGCCATTTAATCTGAAATTTGTTGAGAATAAACTCATTAAATATTGAGAATAAAGTCGTTGTGTTTCGAGAAAAAACTCATTAAATATTGAGAAAAAAACTCGTGGCTCGTTTCTTGGCTCAGAACTCAAATGTCTTGGCATCCATTCATGGGTACACAAGCGTGATATTGAATCACACAAAGAGAGAGAGAGAGCTCTGATTTCCCCGCTGGGTTTGCCCTTTGTGGCCCCTTGCTGTCACCCCACCCCCCTCACATTGGGTGGCACAGAGACACATCATGGCCAAAGGAAGGAGACTCAGATGATGTAACCGAGGACCACGGGTAGCACAATGAGACAATGCCAGTTCTCTCATATCTTGTCTATCGCCCATGCTTTTCTTTCTCGTTGAAGATGTGACATTTTAAGCCCAAATTGTGGTTTGATGAAAAGCCATAACATTGCCATGGGCTTTAATAAATGCATAAATTAAAAGGTCATCGAAAGAGAAGCTGTAAAACCTGGAAGGGAAAGAGCACTGATCACCATTTTCCTCTAGTTTAGGGTTAATATTGTTCATTCAGAAGTGAATTACATGTTACATCTCTCACTGGATGGTCCAGTTTGATTATGATGCTGCATAGTAGGCAAACACTGACCAGTCAATATTTCTGCCATGAGGACTGTCACTGTATGTGTTTATTAGCACGCTAGCTCATTGACAAGCACGCGGTTGGGGTTGTTTAATGTGGAGCGTGATGTAGGATAATGATCGAGCAGGAACAAAGGCTCTGGCAGCAGAAGCAGAGAATGTTTATTTATATTAATCCTATCAGGGATTTTTTTTTTTTTTTTTTTTAGATTAGCTATATTTATAAACACATACAAATTCAGCTTTTTATGCATTCAGTGCTTTGCTGGGTCACTGCTGGGCCACTCTCAAGAGTGACCTCATAACCTGCTAATGCAGGGTACAGTAGATACAGGATGACGTAAAGTCTGTAAAATTCTTGCACTGGAGCAGCTTCAGCCTTTTGTGCACACATGATGAGAAGACTGTGACAGCGATTCTGCTGCTGCTTTGCTGGTTTGTCAAGTTGATTAGTAACCCCCATCATGAGAGGAAGGAGCTAACTGTCCCTGTGTCACATTCTGCGTGCCAAGGTTTCTTTCATGCCATCGGGGAATCAATGGGGACTTGTTTTTGCATGTGGCACTTTTTTTTTCTCCTCTCTCTCCGTTTCCTGCGGAGGTGGTGTGCAAATCGATGGCTTTGAACTCACACGAATGGCATTTCAGATGGGAGCCAGGCGTTTAATGAAATCCTGCCCACCAGAGACACACTCGGCCAATTCGCCTGATGGAGGTAGATCTCCCAGATATACAGTATATTTCTGGGGCATACTCACCAGTTACCCCATAGGTGCATTTACTTAAAATATCCTGAGATGTTTACAATCACTGTTACAGTATGTTAAACTGTTGCCCATTTAGTGTCCCCTTATAGCTCTGTGCAGATGAAGTCTGTGCCAAGCCAATTTCTTAACCCTGACCCAGGATGGCAGAGAGGCAGGGAATCAGACAGGCTCTGGGCCTAGTGGCTGTCTGTAATCTTGAAAGTGAAGCAGTGAAGCAGTGGTCCAGCTCTAATGTGGGAACTGGAGAGGCCTTTGACTCCAAGTTGGAGCTGCATGGAGGCGGCTACAGACACAGGGACTATACTTTAATCTTTACTGCTGGGACCAAAACACACAGCCACACACACACACACACACACAATGAAACACTCATAATATGATTACTGAGATGCTGAGCTCCTGAGTCTAGACTTGAGGCCTCAGGGGCTTGATTCTGTCTCTCCTTTTCTCTTCTTTTTAACCTTTATCACATATTCTGCTTCACAAACCTATTGTCATGAGGACTGATAACAGCTCTTTGTACTTTACTGAGAGGAGAGAGACGCCTCAGAGCCATCTCTCCTTATTAATCTTCTACACACCAAGCTCTCGGAGGCCACGTCCAACCTAATGTGGATAAACTTAAGGACCCTATTTAGGTGTTTAAAGTTTTTCTGTCCACACATCTGTTTTCAGATTGTTTTCCAGAGGCTCACAATGCACACTGGCACGTCGGAACAATGAGAAGAAAGCTCACGTTTCCTCCAAAGCTCCAATTGCGACCTCTGCATTGTAGTGTTAATTTTGTCACCTATTTTTTATTTAGTCTTAGTCGTGTGCCAAATGTCCTTGTTAGTTTTAGTCATATTTAGTCATTCACATGTCTTTTTTTGTTAGTCAAGTTTTAGTCGACTAAAAGTCTCGTCATTTTAGTCTAGTTTTAGTCAAAAGAGAACTCAATGTATCTTAGTCAAGTTTTGGTCAAAACATTTTAGTCTTTTTTTAAATAAGAAATTATTTCTGAGATTATTTCTGATAACCATTTCAGTCAAATAATGTGGTTGGTGGTGTTTTTCCCCGACATGTTTTGTCCGCAGTGCTTCCCGTCAGTTATAATGACACATTCTGACTTTTTGTCAATATCATTGTACTTAAAATGCGACCAAATATCGAGCCTCTTCCTTATTACATATTTCGTCTTGTCTCGTCTGTCGAAATTAACACTACTGCATTGTCTAGAGAGTAAAGCTTGGCTATTTTGCCTCTACGGTCGCACATTATTTTATGTCAAAACAGGTGCTTTTGTTAATTTATTTGTTTCTATTGTCTGGTGACTACACAACTACAAAGAACACTTTATACTTGTGACAATAGCTCTTACTATCTCTTCAGTTTAGATGACAGTTATAAATGAGTTTGAGAAGTATTCTAAGCTGAAGGGTTTCTTTGAATTAGATAGCAGGAAAAACAATGCACTGTCCTTGAACTGCTTCTCAAAAAATGTTCTACATCCATTATTTTAAACAGCCAATTCAAGCAAAGTAAGTTTATAAGAGTTCTAAAGTCCTTAAACCTGCATTAAATATTAATTTTTTCGGCCATATGGGGCAGCGGAAACAAGCTGGTATTTTTTAGAATTAGGGCTGTCAATCGATTAAAAAAATGTAATCGAATTAATTACATACTCTGTGATTAATTAATCTAAATTAATCGCATACATTATTTTCACTGTGAAAGTATTTTAAATATTTCAATTCAAATGAATCAATAAATAATCAGCATTAGTGACATTAAAGTTAAAAAAAACTATTTTTATTATTGTTTTCACTGTTCAAATAATCAGAGATGGGAAAAGTACTCACTTCTCATACTTAAGTAGAAGTACAGATACTTGTGTTAAAAAATACTCTGGTAAAAGTAGAAGTACTGATTTAACTTATTTACTCAAGTAAAAGTAACAAAGTACAGGCTTGGAAATGTACTTAAAGTATAAAAGTAAAAGTAGCCTTGCGAATGACAACCATTTTTTATGCAAAGCTACCTGGACCACAAATGTTACTAGAGTGCAAGCTGAGAAACTTCAGTAGCCATGGAGAAAAGGCTCTTTATGTATATATGCCATTGTCTACATTTTAAATGGATGTCTGCCAAAAGGCCTAAAACATCACATATATGATTATTGTGACAGAGACTGGGACTCCAGGTTAATAAGATTCTGACTGAGTAGCAAGATATGAATTCAATTGTGATTCTGTAATAATTCACAGATCCAGTTCCATTTTTAATCAACATTTAAAGGAATCTACATGTAAGTTCTGCATACTTTTAGAGTACAACTAACCAGTGGTGTAGTCTATTTTTTTGTAGTGAGTATACTGTGATTACTGTCCCAGAGCGACACCCCATACAGTCGGTACTGTGACGTTTCTGAATACGAACTGTACACGGGCAACAGACGTTTAAGTATTGATGGCATTTATTTAAAGTCCTGGAAAAACAACACTTTTTGAGAAATGCAACCGAACCTGAACGCAACAGGACATCACATCACACAAATAAGCCATTTAACCGACACCCCTACACTGCCACACAAAACTATGACTAATAATTAGCATCATCATACAACTTTTGTATCGATTAGCAGTAAAATCTGCTGATAAGGGCCTACATTTACTCAAAAGTATTTAATAAACGGTTTACAATCTTCAACACCATGGCTAACAAATGCATAAAAAGCAGATGAAAGGAGAAAAAAGCTCCACTCTTTCTATTTTAGTTAATTATCTGACCATTGCTAACTAACATTACCATATAGTCATTTAATTGTGTAAAGCAATGCATATTTAAGATTTAAGAATTTACTCTAATGTTGCATAGTCATTGACCTTATGAAGGCCAGGAGTTCTCTCTGTCTCTCTCATCATCTGAAACAAGGACATATAAACATTGTATTCTGTTTACTGCTGTACACACACACACACACACACACACACACACACACACACACACACACACACACACACACACACACACACACACACACACACACACATAGACACACAGCACACACACAGGCACGCACACACACACACACATACACGCACGTACACACACACACACACACACGCACGCGCGCGCGCGCGGTATCATATAAGCTAGGCTACTCTCACTTACCAGGTAACAGTAGCCGGCTAACGTTGGTGGCAGCTGCAGTATCACCCGACGTGGCAGCAGCTTTCAGAAAACACTGACGTAGTGTTATTTAGGTCTGTTTAGTAACGTTTCATATCTCGTTACTTATAAAACTTTGTTCAAACTCTAGGTAACTAACTAGTTGCGAGAAAGGAAAGACCGCGCAAAGAATGCAACTTGTTGCTTAGTAACGTTAAGTGACTTCACGTCAGATCCAGGGCCACGGAAACCCCGAAGGTCCAAATCTCAGAGCTTCCCAACACAGACGGGGTGAATTTATGAATGAAAATGAGAACGTTCTTTCACAAACAATGTTGTTACGTATCATCGCGCTTTTGTAAGTGGGTAAGTAACGAGCCACTTTTGTAAAACGTAAGGAGTAGAAAGTACCGGTATTTGTGTTAAAAATGTAAGGAGTAAAAGTAAAAAGTCGGCACAAAAATAAATAGTAAAGTAAAAATACCTGAAAAATCTACTTAAGTACAGTAACGAAGTATTTGTACTTCGTTACTTCCCATCTCTGCAAATAATGACCATAACAATCAACAATATGATCTAATATGCTGAGGAAATAAATTCAAAAGTGCTTCAGGAATAGGGTTATTTCACTAGTAAATTGCTATTGAATGACAAAAACATCCACCAGATGGGAAAATGATATTTTACATTTACTTTGAATGCACCACGAGGCTGTAGGTTACCAGTTTCATTGAACGCACCGTCTCCGTCTGTGTTTTTGCGACAACGGCTGCAGCTGCAGAAGTGTCAGAATCCTCTACAGTGAGTGAAATACAGTCAAAGTTTACACCGTTTAGCGTTAGCTGTCAGCATTTTAACCGTGTTTAATCCAGCTGCTAGCTAGCGGTAGGCTAACGTTACCTGCTGTTGAGTGTAGTGGGAACTGGCGTCACGTGCAGCGATGTTTCTGTTGCCTGTAGCAACGCATTTAACAGTCGAATGGTGGCTAGAATGACTCCGGGTGAAAGGTCAATATGGAATGGATTAATCTGCGTTATTTTTTTTCTCAGATTAATTAATCGAAATTAACGCTTTATTTTGACAGCCCTATTATACTAGAATACATCAGTTATTTTTTTTGTCTTTGTGTTTAAACATGAAATTACCATGAAGAAAATTAAATACGACTTGAGGACCTCCCCACATAACCAGCGGTGTTCTCGTATTGCACTTATCGCCCACACAAACACACATCGCTGACCCCTGTGCACTTCCACATCAGTTTATGGAGATTGCTTTTTGTGACTGAACAATAGGTTTGAGTGGCATCGTGAGAGTTGGAGCAGGATTAGACCTAACCTCCAAGGGCTCTCTCCAAAGCCCCTTTTGTGAGTGTTTGTGAATAGAAACATGGTTCCTCGAGATTTGTCTGTCTGCCTGCCAGCCAGCCGTGTCCTACATGCTGTCTGCATCTTTGCTTAATTTAAATAAAGCATCACTGTGTGTGCGTGTGTGCGTGTGTGTGTGTGTGTGTGTGTGTTGTGTGTGTGTGTGTGTGTGTGTGTGTGTGTTGTGAGTGTGCAGTTCCATATGTGACATTAAGGGATCATTTCCTTTCCTTCTAGACTGTCGGTCGGGTCTATCTGGTATAAGGTACATGGTGATTACTTTAAAGAAGCTGCCTCTTTCATGAAGAGTGAGCTGAGCTGATGTCTCCCTGTAGTCCCTAAAGTTACACAGGCGACCAGTGTATCGGCTTCTATCGCCCCCCTGAATGTTTGACGATAGAAGATACATTTGATCCAGGATTTCACTGCATCCCCCTCTTTTGCTTCCATTGCCTCTCTAATCAACCATTGTAATTGACCGAGAGCATCTGGCCAGTTGTTTGTCTTTTCAGCTGGCTGAGAAATCACAGAGTGAGTCAACGAATCTTAGCAATCATGGCTTCAATGTAAATTTCTTTCTAAGCCAGTAATCATTCTGTAGAGCTCTCTGATGATAATAGTGTATCTCCCTGATTGTCTAAGGGCATTTCAGTAAGATGTTATCCTCCTCCTCCCCCCCCCCCCCCCCGCCTCTCGTTTTTACATTGAAGGAAATGTAGGAGGGTGGGAGTTTCACCAGAGGTTTAGTCGTGCATGAACAGAAAATTACCGGGAGAAATCACTCTCCCTTCTCGTTTGATTTTTAGATTTATCTATTACCCCCTGCCTCCCATTCATCTCTGACATGCTGTGTGTAATAAATGAATACACAGGTGGACTGTACATGCGTGTGTGTATGTGAGCGCGAGTCAGTTTGTTGCATGTGTTTCCGTGAGTGTGAGTGCATGATCAGCAGCCCTCTCCATCTTCTGACAAGTTGACCTGGTTTATGGTGTCAAGCGCTAGCATGGTCAAGGGTGGTGAGTGGGTGCTCCATTCATCCCGAGCAGTAAGCATTTGACAGTATCGGTCCACCATTAGGCCCTGTGATGGATGCTTCAGCGAGCTTGAACAGATGGGTGGAGGCTGCTAAGGATGGAAATGGGATTTGTTTGTAGACATATCTTGCAGATTTAGTGCAGGAATGTATTCATCCACGGCATACGATTTTATAACAAAATGTGGCTCACATTTAATTTTTTACAGTTATTTGCGGTGATGGCAACAGAAGATTAAGCTCATATCACATGCAAATCACAAGGAATCGTGTGAATCGAAAGAAATGGAATTACATCAAGCAAGCACGTTTAATTTACGTGTATTCATTCTGCAGACGCTTTTGTCCAAAGCCACGTACACATTGCACATGCTCTTCTGTCTGTTGTGTTTGCCCGTGTTTGCATGCTTGTTTTACTTGGCCCTATGTATCATTGATGTTTGTTTGCATGCCCAGAGCGAGGACCCTGCAGTGTATGCATGTGTGTTTGCTATCCTCCTCGGTTGTTTGCCCCTGTTTGCACGGATGAATACAAATTGGGCTGAGTTTCTTATGGCTAGAGATGCTGTTGTGAGTAAGATTGCAGCCCCTCTCTCCCTATTTCTGTGATCTATTAACACAGACTTTGCTCTGCTCTCGGCTGGTTTTTGGTGTAACTCATGTCTTCTGACACAGCCCAGAGTCATTTGGTCTTGTGTTATAAGTAATATTGTCACCCCCCCTCTCCAGTGTTTTCTTGTGACCCTCAATACAGGCAAAAGTGTGAGCGCTGCTGGCCTGTTGTCCTGAGCAATGAGCATCATGTGCATTCTTGCCACCCCGTATGCGTCATTGCTGCTTGTTTTTGTTTCCTTTGACCCGGAGTTCAGCCTTAAGTAGTTTTTCTGCAGGTAGTGTTGCATCTATTTCCGTCTTTGTCTTTTCAGTTTCTCTTTAACCCCTACGTGACTCCATCAAACCCCTTTTTCTTTATGCTATGAATTCCTCCCAATGACACATTTCGTTTATCCTGCTGCCTAGAAAAATAAATCTTTTGCATCCCTCAGCATGTCTTTTTTTACCTCTGTCTCCCACTCTGACTGCTCTCCCTTTCCCTTTTCTCCTCAGCTACCCGACTCTTCATCCCTCCTTCCTCCACTCGCGCCCCAATCTCAGACCCACACCTTTGCCTTTGGGCGAGGTGGACCGGGCTTATCTCTGCTCCGGCAAACATGCATTCGCCGCCACTGTCCTCCTCTCCTCCGTCCAGTCCTTTTAACCTCATCTGCTGTCCTTCTCACCTCTTTGCACTCTACTCCTTTCTCCTCTTCTTTCCAATTTCCTCTGCTCAAATGAGATGCTGTGTACAGAGGAGAGTGTGTACATTCCTTATCACCAGCTCCTCTCCAGGTATTCGGTGGGGGAAATGGGCCTGTAATGAAACAGAGAGTACTGCTGTGCAAACACACGCCCGCCTGGTTTGTAGTTATTTTTGTGTTTGTGTGTAAATGTATGTGTGTGTATGCGTATGCACGTACATTCTAGTGAGTGGCTGATTAAGGTCACCCTCTTTCTCATCTCATTACTTTTGCCACTGTCCTCACTTCTCTCTGCTTGTCTCGCTCCGTCAGCATTTCTTCTACTTCTTCTGTCTCTTACCATTTCTGTCTGTTCATGCCTCCCACTGTCTGTCTCTCGGTTCCTCTTTCTCTCTCAGTATCTGCCTCAATCTCTCTTACTGTTCCTTTCTCTACAGTGTATGTTTGTCATATGTTATTATGCAAAAACTGATTTGGTATAAAGAAGTGTCTGTACTCGTACTGTATGCTTGCATAGTGCAAGTGCATACTGTCTTTCTGTCCCCCGTCAGTCTTCTCCACCTACAAACCACCACCCTGCACTGTGCCCCCTCTGCTCCACTGTTTCTCATGTATAGTAGATGCGTTCAGCAACAACAACAGGAGCTGCATCTGTGTGTAGGGCTGCGTACCGAATTCAATGCTTTTTAGGCACCGAGCGAATTGCCTCTCAAGTTTTGAGTATCGGAAAATGCCTCGTCATTCAATACCCAATTTCAATACATAAGGAGTAAATCTCATCAGCGTCAGTGAGCCAATAAGCATGCAGCATGCTTCTACCAAGATCTAATATTGTTTGTGATTGGCTGTCTAACGTTACACATCGCAGAGGCACGCAGGGAATACTCAACGTTATGGACCGAGATGGGGGCTCACGTAGTAGGAGCTGATAAATAAATTAAAAGATTTGTACCGTAATGTGTAATGTTGTAATTTCCTTTTCTTTTGTAAATTGGTATTGAAAAAAATATCGTTTAGGAACCGGTATTGAAGTCACAGTATTGGTATCGGTACCGGTATCTGTATTGAATTCTTTTGAACGATACCCAGTCCTATCTATGTGCACCCTGCTGCTTGCCACACTGCCGTGTTGTCGGGCATGACAGTTGAATGTCTTCTGTCTTTGAGAGCTTTCACCAAGCCCACGCTAAGCAGAATGGGCTTTTGTCTGTAAGCGGTTACGGTCTTCCTCTATTTTTTCTACATCACGCTCACAAATGAACAGACTTCTCTTAAGTACCTACTGGATTGCCACACACCGATCACTCTTCAGGAGCCGGCTTGAAATAGGCTGATAGCTTAATTGGATAGCAGTGAGCTCTAAAGACAGTGTAATGCCTATTAAAATGTGTCAGATCAGTGAATGATAGGTGACTTACTTGCAAGATTGTGTTATCCTATGACTTAACGCCACTGACGTAGAAGCTGCAATTATTATGGAAATGCTGTCTTGAATCCAAAGCTAGTAGGGATAACAAATCCCTTGGGTTGACAAAATATGTGGAATCAAATATTTATCTTTGATAATGTGATGGTGTCCTGGATACTTTTTTCCATGCAATATTTAGTTCCACATCATGATAATGATTTTTATGTTGATAAAGTACATTGACTCTTGCTCAAAGTACGTGTGGATGGAAAAAGGTGCAGGCATGAACAGAGACAGAGAACACTACAGCGATGGAAATAAAGAGGATGGACAGATTCTGTTCTGACTCAAGGGAGGTCTTGTTTTGGCTCTACAGTAGGTGTGTACACCGACAACACAAAAGTATGGTGAGTGTTGCTACGGGTAACAGATTGAAATATGCTTCTCAGCCTCCAGCTCGGGCTTGGTTGCCCAAGGTGGCGGTTTTAAACATTAAATCCTCCTACAGGGTGAATGAATGGTTGCCAAGGGAGACGACTGCAAGGGTCCACAGACTCTGGTATACGATGAGGAGAGTGGAGTCTGGTTCATATCTCTACCAAATATTAGTTGTTAGCTGCCCGCCCATTCGTTTTACCTTAGGTATGGGGAATCTTGCGTAATTTCTGTGTTTACAAAGGTTTTCTGTCAGGTACGCGGTGCTTGGCTTAGTGGGTCATGAATTGCTGCATTGTGACGAGAGTTCAGATGTGGGTCATAACACACTGCATATCAGTCACAGATGAACAAACTGTGGCAGCTCCTCCCCTTTCTTCTGTTCCTCTCCTCTGAAATAAGGTAATAGAAAGAGCAAGACCAATATGTTTTTTGTTTTGTTCTACAGGCGTAGGACGGGCATACGCCGATTCCTATGCAAAGCAAGGCATTTATCAATTTGAACGTGAGCGTAGGCTGCGATAAAATCTCGCGTCTGGTCTGAACTTGTGTATGCAAGTTTTCGAGTCAGTGTGGTCTTGCGGTGCAGCATATAATTAGTTTAACAGGAGAAGTAACCAGTTGATCACTTATTAGCAATGGCAGATCTGGCTCTTTTAGAAGACCTCTATATGTGCCGGTACAACAGTGCACATGTACGTGCACGGGCCACGGTGGAGCGCTCCATCGGAGTGATTAACAGGATGTTATTCAACGCTTTTAAAAGGTATAGTGTTATGTTTGGCAATGATATTCAATACAGGAAACATGACGATGCACAACATGTTTCTTTATTCTTCAGGTTTTTGTTTCTGTTTTAAAGGTTAATGATCACAAGTGAACGATTTATTTCTGCCATTGACCGAGCCCCTGTGCTGTCAGGAGACAGGGTCGGGGTGGTGGTCCACGGGGGGGGGGGGGGGGGGGGGGGGGGGGCGGAGGACACACGCTCATGGTTGCCTGGCTCGAAAAAAACACGAGTAAAATAAAAGACACTGCATAAACTCCGCTACTGTGTGTTTATTTAAATATAGGTACACCATGTAGGCCTAAGATATTGCAACATAAGCCTGTATATTACCATTAGGACTATAGTATACATGTGTCAAGGATGTATATATTAAATGAACTTCAGCTCGAGTCTGATTTACTACGGCAGCTGTTGACCGCATCTCTTTTCATTCCGCATTCTTTCTACAGCCTTTAATACCAGTTTTCAGGCTGCCAAATACTACACACATTAGTGCAAATGAACCTGAGATGTCAGAGTTTCAATCTCCACCTCTGAAAAGTGCTGCGTCTTAGCCGGATTACGTCTCGCCATGTCGTAAATTGTAGGGGCGAGGCCTCAAAACCGAGAATATATTGGGGCGTGACATTTAAATTACGATCGTTTCGAGCCGCTGCATTTATCATTGTACGACCATTCTTACGCTCTGATTGGTGTGATGCGAACGTTTCATGAATCACACGTGAAGCCTGTTGTAAGATGATATCTGCGCTCACATCTGCGCTGGTTTCTACGATAGGTTGATAAATGAGGGCCATTGTCTCTGAACTGAAGTAAGTGCTCACTTCTGTCTCTGTACTGCAGTTATTACAGTACTACCCTGAAAAGCTACCCTTAACCAACACTTGAGACCTCTGGAGCTCTCCAAAATTCAATTTTAGCATTTTGATTTAGGCTTTTGCCCCATTTCACAGTTGAGAAACTAGTCTACTAGATGTAGAAAACTTATTTTCCACATCACAACATAAACTCTTCATCAAAAGATGAGTTTCTTAATGACCCCCTCAGCGATGAAATACTTGATGTGGCCATGTCTGCAAACGACAAACAAATGTTACATATACAGCAAATGTGAGTTTGGATGACATGATGGAATCCAGTCAAAGTCATAGACTCACTCACAGTTCTTGATCTTACATCTGTCAGTCAGCATCTAGCCAATTCATTCTCTGGTGTGTCTGCTTGTTTTTCGTTACGGATTTTGCCAAGCAGGGAGAGACAGAAGCCGGAGATATTTGGACACTGTGATTGGACACATTGTGATCTAGATCTGCAAATCAGTGGAAAACGCATTGATTGTGGCTAACCCTGTCTGTACTCAGACACTGAGCAAGCTGGGTATCTGTTCAATTAAGCACTTTAAAAGGATGTTTGTTGCACCCTCTACTCATCCTCGTGACATCATTCCCCTTGACAATCCCTTCAAAATGGACCCAGAGCTGTCAGATAGCTTTCCTAATTACTCACATACCAACTTTTAGCATTGGTTTTATTTATTTCCTTCTAGCTTTTTGTGACTCAACAGTCTTATCGTGTTTGATGTATTTGATGTTAATGAATGCACAGTTTTTTAGGGGTTATTTTTTGGTTTTACATCAGGAAACGGATAGATACCCTAGGTTTTGGGTGTATGTGGAAAGGAGTTTACAAAGAAAGTAAGAAATGTACTGTTAAGTCACGAACAGAATCCAAAATAGAGTGATGGTACATACCTGTATTTGCATACTCATCACTTCCAAGTGTGATTAAAAAAAACACTGAGCATTGGGTCTTAGTCAGCGGAATTATGCTGATGATGCAGATGAAAGCTGCAGAAAAGGCAGTAAGTGGACCTTGAGTTAAGGATTTCCATAAAGCCAAACAGTGTGTCTTTTTTTTAAACAGTCCATCGTGGCAAAGCCAGTGTTAAGATCAATGATCAGACACTTGCTGTCTGCAGATGCCACACACATACAAAGACACCTCAAATATTTCGATTTAAGCTCACATGACATGAGACGCATACCGAATTTGGCCTCTCTATGTCTGCTGAGTGTTTTTTTTTTTTTTTTGCCAAGGCTGAGCAGGTCTCCCCCCCTCCTTTCCTTTTGGTGCGGTTAATGTGCCTCATCTCTGAACCCTCTCTCTGACCTTTCTTTTCATTTCCAAACCATCGTCAGAGATGTTGATCAATGGGTTCTGTTGTTGCCTTCATATTTTGCAGCGTGACCAGTGTTTGCTGTCGCTGGCAGGGTACGAAAGATTAACACCCATAAATAATTTACGGCAGGCAGGAATACATAAACGGGTAAATTGACACAAAATGCAAACAATTGCAGCAGCTTGAATGAATGAATTGCTCTGTTGAGTCCTGTGTTCTCCTTATTGTAGCTCTCTGGCCTTCATGACTGATTCAGGGTCAGCCGGACAGGGTTTTTGTAGCAGGATGAGTGAGTGAACTGATGGTGGGCCGGCTGATGTGGGAGCAGAATTGCAGGTTTGCCTAGGTTTTATATAATTCTGTTTACGTAGCTGAATAGTTACACATACTGTTATTTTGTCTCACACTCTCCACCATAGCAGCAATATTGAATTAGTATATTGCATCTCAAAAGGTCAGTAGTTGCTAAGTATTGCTATAATTGGACTGTTCATTAGAGAGACGCTGACTAGGCAGTTCCCTCTTCAGTACCAAGAAGAAGATTCTTGTGTAATGAGGTCTCTGTGCGTTATTTTACTAAAGCACTCCATGTGGTAAAGAATCCTGTAATTGTTTTTATCTATTAAATGACTGCAATCGGTTCAAAGTGAATTGTGTTGGCTCTTGTCACACGTGGCGTGTTGACAGTGTAGAGAGGTGAAAGAATGTTCTTGTAAGTAACCAGTAACCGGCAGATGATGTGCTGAAGTAACTGTCAGAGCGGAGAGCAGAGGAGGGGGAGATGGGACGTGACAGAGTGGCCCCATTTCAGGTTATCATCGGGTCCCAGGAGTGACGACACCGACCCAAGACGAATCGAGGCCCAGCTGGTGCCCTGGCCGGCTCATATAAGTAGCCAGATCATAAATAGCCAGGGCCCCAGTGCAGGGTGGAGGTGGTTTGTCATCAAGCCTGGCCCCAGCCGGGATCACTGACTCCCCGCCGAGAAAGGGAATTTATCAATGTACAGTGATAAGACAAGGCTATTATTGTTTCTGTCCTCCTCCTTCTCCTCCCTCTCCCTGCTTGTATGGAACACATAACCTCTTCCTTTTCTTCAGTTACCCCCGCTCTGTGTTCCCCGTTCCTCTGTCCTCCTTTCCCTTCTCCTGTTTTCTTTCATCTTTTATTCTCATGTTGTAACCCCTCGCCACCCCTGCCGCCGCATTTCTTTCCCTTTTTTCGGCTCCCTCCTTCAGCACCCTACTTCTTCAATCTCTATTTCTCTCAGCACGCAGGCGATATTATCGGGGAAGTAATGGCTGCTTGGAACAATGGTAATCAGATACTCTGTAGAGGATAATGACCAAACCGGTTTGGGCGTTCTACACGGAAACAATATTCAGGTATTAATCCCTGCCGATGCGTCAGAGTGACTGAGAGAAAAGGGGAAAGCAGAGCAGATAAGAGAAAAGGAAGAAAAGATAAAAGCCGTGTAGGAAGAGCAAGTGCAAGCGAGACAGCCAAGAATGAGGTGGTGAGAGAAGAAAGAAAAATGGAGGAGGGTGTTTGAGATGGAGACAAAAAGGGAGTGAGATGGTAAACAGAGTCAGGTTATTTAGGGGTCAGTCTTGTCTCAAGTGTTTTGCGGTTTCTGAAATACAATTTGTCTCTGTCTTTTAGTGAGGCATTCCTAAACTCTCCATTTTCCTCTTCCTCTCTTTCCTTTGTCAGACACCTCAGTGTCTCCTTCTCCTTTTGCCCCCAAAAAGAAATTTGCTTTGCTCTGTCATTTTGATTTTATTTCTGGCTCACATGTAGCTTGGTGCCCCGGTGCTTGGTGCCCCGAAGCCTGGACCTCGACTCTCAAGTTTATGTAGTGTACGCTTTTTTGGATGCAGGCCCGGTGCAGGGCTCCTCTCTCATTGTCTCCCTGCACAGCAGCTCAGCTGTCAGGAGCGGGAGAAGATGGATGAATTATCGCAGAGAGGTCTCCTCCAGCACTCTCATCTCATTTAGATGCTCTGCTTGGATCCGACTCTTGCTAACATCACGACAGCGTGTTAGCCTAGCACCAAGGCTCTTTGTTTCTTTGTTTACAAATGTATGCTAATGAGCGAGGGAGCTCAGGAAGTGTGCAACCCCTGCATGCTCACTCTAATTCCTTTCCCCAGTGACATCATCAGCTGCGACAGTTGTGGCTCTGCAGCGGCTCAGAGTAGCCTCCTTGTCTCCTCCACTGTGATTGGAGCAGCTGACGGTATCTGTGTGTGTGTGTGTGTGTGTGTGTGTGTGTGTGTGTGTGTGTGTGTGTGTGTGTGTGTGTGTGTGTGTGTGTGTGCGTGCGTGCATACAGTATGTATCTCTGTACACATGCTCATATGGGCATAATTAACACCCAGGAGACTGAGGGCCAGATGTACGTACATTTGCGAACGTAGCGTTATCAGCGCCATGGCTCACCCGCAGATAGCGAACGCAATGATACCATAGTTTACGCCATATTTACCAAACCTGCAGGTCATCCGTAATTAGCGCCTTTCTCCGCCCACTATACCGTAAACTGTAAGTACTGGTGCTATGATACGGCTGAGTGCAGACTGCGATATTCCCACTGCTGATGCTATGACTGTTTGAAATTATCCTGATGCCAATATTTGTAATGTAGCGGGGAGTTTAACAACTGCTGGAATGTGAACTCTGAGTCGGAGATTCGATGTCATCTTTGATTTCTTCCAGTAACTGTAATCTTGCATGGCTGCTTAATCTGTGATCCTTGTGGCAAAACTCCTTTCAGCTCGTCTCCTTGGCCTATGTCTTCGTCTTGCTCGGATTACTGCTGTCATTTCAGCAGGAGGCATATGTGAGGAAACCCGCTTCCAGGTTTACACCTGCTTTTAAGAGGCGGAGAATTTTCACCGCAAAATAGAGGCGCGCTATCACTGGCGGTTTTTGTACATACCGCGGAATACGTAATTAAGCGCTCTTTACGCTTCCCCTCCCATCTCTTTATGGTAAACTCCCACTTTCCCCGCGACCCTCCCATGAATAAATATGCATGCAAAAACGCAATTTGCCCTTTTCAGCTCCCACGACATGCAGTTTGCGCTTTTACATCATTGCGGCCTGTTTGTACATACCTCACCATGATTTTACGCGCACGTTGCGACACAAATACGCCTGAAGTGGGCGCAAAAGCGTTAGTACATCTGGCCCTGAGAGCTCTGGACACGTTTAGCTTTTATGTAAGAAGATGTACTGTTGCACACACAAGGCATCTAGAGGGAGTTTATGTTATTTGCATTTGTTGTAAACCACATACAGCAGGTGTGTGTGTCTGCACAAAGTCCATCAACCTTGGTCACTGTCATTCATCTCTTCATCTTCCGATTGTCTATCTCACTCTCTTGCTCCGTAGCTTCATTTAATGCCTCTTTTTTTGTGATATCTTGTGCCATCGATCATGATGGAAATGTGTCCTTTTGCATTCTCAACTCTATGGCAAGCCAGAGTAGGGCCAAAGCAGACCTTGTAGGCCTCTAGACAGCCAGTGGAGTTCACAGAGACCTCGGGAACTAAGCAGCAGGAGGAGATGGGGAGAGGCAGAAAGCCATTTAGAGGTGAGCAGGGCGAGTGGGTTGGCAGGTCGCAGAGGGATCAGACTGTTTTGCTCCACAGCCTATGGCTAAATACCAACTAGACGGGAGATTGACAGAAATATATCAGCTTTTTCTTTTTTTAACTCTAGTGTTTGCCAATATGACTTGCCAGCTAACTAGCCGCTAAGATCTATTCCAAGCTCAGTCAAGAATAAAAAGCAAGATTTATCAATGAATACTCAGTATGTACTATGAGGGAAGTCAAACAATACATCTGGTGATTCTCCTTTAGAAATACACACACACACACACACACTATATATATATATATATATATATATATATATATATATATATATATATATATATATATATATATATATATAATATGCCATATTTTAGACTAACACAGCTCTAGGCTATCCCTCCTACTATAGGTCCTGTTCGGCTGCCAATAGTGGGATAAGTGTTAAAAACCTCAAGAGCAGATAATATGTGTGTTTAAGTTTCAAGTAGAGACTAAGTGGGATATGAACCTCATTGGAGCCCATATGGTCTAGACCTTTTGAGATGCAATATACTAATTCAATATTGCTGCTATGGTGGAGAGTGTAAGCAGTAGGCACTTCCTGGCTTTTACAGGCTTTTTGATTGTGTATGTAATATGTTGACTACTTAAGCACCCTTCACATTTCCACAATATGGCAAGTACTGTAGGGATAAATATGCATGAATGGAAGGCCGAAGATTGCTTTTCATATTAGTACACATACTACTGTAGATGTTATGAACATGAGCACAATGCCTTTCATTCTGAATGCAGCACTGTGATCCAAAGTGTTTTACATTTCCAAACAAGTCTGCTCTGCAATCTAAATGTTTAATTGATTCGTAGATTTGATTGGTAACAATATTCCCAATAAGTGTGTGTGTGTGTGTGTGTGTGTGTGTGTGTGTGTGTGTGTGTGTGTGTGTGTGTGTGTGTGTGTGTGTGTGTGTGTGTGTGTGTGTGTGTGTGTGTGTGTGTGTGTATAGCCTAACACTGCAATGAGGTCATTTTACTTTCTCTCGGGCAGTCGATGAATCTTTGAGTGCACTGGGCCTTGGGGCTCTGATTTTATATTTGTCTCCATCCAAAGCGTTTTGTTTTTTGTTATTTCATTTTTCCTAAGTGGCAGCTTTAGTAAGCTATTAGTGGAGTGCAAAACATTACCAGAGCTTAGAGGAGAGGGTGGAAGAGAGGAAGAGAGAGCACATTAAGCATCTCTGCAATCACTCTTTCTCTCTGCCCTACACCTAGGGTTGGGTACCAACACCCGGTGCTAATACGGCACCGGTGCCTTAACAACCGGTATCTACCGGACCGAATAGTAAAGCGGATTTTGGTGCCTCATTTCAGTGCTACTAAAATGCCAGCGTTGCCCTCTGATGCTCCGAAACGGATGTTAGAGGCAACAGAAGCATCGCTGCATGTGACGCTAGTTAACATAATACACTTGGCAGCAGCTAACGTTAGTCGACCGTTAACTAGCAGCTGGATTAAACGCGGTTAAAATGCTGACAGCTAACGTTAAACGGTGTGAGTGTATTTCACCGTAGAGGATTCCAACACCGAGACGTAACAGTCTGCAGCTGCCGTAGTCGGAAAAACAACACAGACGGTGCGTTCACTTGAAACTCGCCTCGCCAGCCCCGTGGTGCATTCAAAGTTATTGTAAAATACCCTTTTTCCATCTAGTGGTTGTTTTTGTCGTTTACCATCAATTTACTGGTGAAATAAGTTATTGTTAATACATCTTTAATAAATCATTTAATTTTGTCCATATGGCCTTAGCAATAAACAAGCCTGTAGCAGCTCCGCTGCTGCAGACCTCTGTTCACACACTTGGAGAGGAATATTTTCCACAGCTCTTTATTTAATGATCGTATCAGCAGTGTATTGTCCCACAGTTCATCTGGAGCTCCCTCACTCCCACCTGGCCCAAGGCTCTCAGTCGCAGGGGTAAGAATTCACTCTGTCCAGCTTATCTCACAGTGTCCACGTCTTTTCTCTCCCAGTCGGCCACTCCGTCTCTGCTGCGGCTCGCTACTGCTTTTTAAAAGGGAGAGCATGATTAGACAGGTCGCTACAGCTGTGCCAACCAGTCCCTCCCTGCCTGCTCACCTGAGCCACCACCTCCTCCCCACACTCTCTCCCCACACCTCCACAAAGCCGTTCTTAAGTGTTGCCGGCTGTCGTTTTGTGTTCCTTTTTTCTTTTTTTAAATATATACATATTTTTTTTTTTTTATCTTTTTAAAAGTATTGGTTCAGGCACCGTTGAGGCACCGGCACCATTTTAAAAGTATCGTTTTAGCACCGGTATCGGAAAAAAACCCAAACGATACCCAACCCTACCTACACCCCAACAGGCCTACAAACACACACACACTTTCTTTCTTACTACATGCTCTTTCTGCTGTCTTTTCTCCCATTTGTTTCTTTCCATCTCTCCCATGTCCTTTCCTGCCCCTCTCTGTCACAGTATCTTTGTCTCTATTTATCTCCAAAGCCTTGTAATGCCTCTTGTTTTATTGCACTCTCTTTTTCTTCAGAAGGATGTGTTGTTAGAGCTGAACTAAAGGCCAGGGAGTGAAGTACTCAGAGCCAGGCTTATTCATCAGTTTCACAGCAACCCTCCACTCTGCTTCATTACTGACTGGCTAATGGTACAGATCAGTGCAGTTTATTTTGCTATAATTAGCTAGATCCATTTGGCCAGCGTAGCCCCAGTGAAGCCTGCTACACTTGTGCTGCCCCCTGCCACGTCACCCTGTGTATGTGTGTGCACAAATGCTTGGCTGTTGCCCTGGAAAGTGTCATTAAGAAACTATACTGGCCCATCAGTTTGATATCCTCCATTACCTTGTGTCAACCATGTCTCATAATATCATCCCTGATGGCAGAGCAAAAAGCCATGGGACTTGTAAAACTTTATAAGCTCTGCACTTGTAAAGTAATGGCTGGCTGGGTAATGAGTGATTGAATGAGTGAACATGCGCACAACCGGCGAAATGGTAGGCTGTCACCGTGTGGTTACACCCTCACGTTTACTTCTCTCTCACAGAGTCTCGTCCTTGCAACCCACTCGACTTCCTCTCACAATCTCCACCAGTGTTCCAGTCTCCCCCTTAACTTCCAGTTTAATCTCCTCCCCCCTACCCTCTTGAATTCTAAACCCTTGCACCCTTGTCCCTCTCTCGCTTAATCTCCCTGTCTCTCTCCCACTCTTGTGTTCTGAAAAGCCTCTTGTTTTGTCGTCATATGCAATTTTAATCTTGTTTCCCGATGGAGGGAGAGGAGGCGAGGGGTGTAGTTAACGTTCTATCACGTTGCTGGTGCCAGCTCAAGGGGAGCACAGCCTACCTTACTGAGATAGAGTCATAGTGTGCCTATGCTGTGCATTTGTCCAATCTTCCTCTAACTCTTTTGTCTGCTCATCCTTCCAAACCTTCTTTCCTGTTTCTATGTTGGATTCTTGCTTATTGTTTCACGCAGTTTTCAGATCATATCCATCATTTTCAATCACCTACTTTATTAGGTAAACTTGCTCACTGATGCAAACAGCCAACTACTCCAAATGGCTAATCCGTATGACTATGGCTATCCGTTTAAAGGGGACATATTATGCTTTTCCGTCTTTTCTGTCACATCTACAATGCTATTATGTTGGATAAAGAAAAAGATAACATGCACCTAAGCAAGCAAAACCACCTTGGCAGTGAGGAAGGTTAAGGGCAGATGGCTAACAGGAGGGCCACAAGTATGCAACACCTCAGTACAACAGTGCTATGTGTGAATTCAGTTCTTCAAACCTTAAAGCAGCAACAGCAGAAGATCATGCTGGGTTACGCTTTTGTCAGCTATGACAAAAATAGAATGCTGTAGCGCTCACATGATCAACAAACTCTATGACATGGTATGACATGCTGACAGCAGGGTGAGAATTTGAAGAAAACAGAATCAAGTCATCCGTCGGCCCTGCCTTGTATCAGAGAAACAGGCTCGTAGATCAGGCTTGAGGTTATATTAATTTACAGAAAGGACTATGACCTCCGCCCAGTCTCTGGGATGCAATCCAATAAAGCATCTTTGGGGTGAGATTGAATTTTTCATTCATTTATTCATTCATTCATTCATTCATTCAACCTTTAGGGGCCGAGCTCATTTACAATGACATCAAATTACAAAGACAAAGAAAACAACACAGAAAAGGAATGAAGCAACACCATCATAAGAACATAGAAAGACACCAAAACTTTTCGAAATGGAAAAACTATTTAATTAACAGATCAGGACAATCAGGATAAAAAAGAAATAAAACTATGTAAAGCAGCTACAAGTAGAAGTTTGTAGGTCCAAAATCAGATTTGTAAAATGTCCAAAAGGCATACGTGAGTTGATTTTAAGAATGTAGGGTTAGTATGAGACCATTACTAAAAGATCTGTTGCAAGTGCAATATGCTATTTAGTCCGCACGGATCAAAATAAATATGGAGAGTTTCCAGTACCAAAAATGTATAATTACTACTTTTAGTTACTTGTTTTTTGTCAAAATATTGGATTACTTCCCAATATGACAATAGAACAAATAAGAAAGTAGTTCTGTCAATCAACAGAAAAATATTCAGCGATCATTTTAATCATCATTTATTAAATTATTATTAAATAATTATAATTATAATTATTATATAATTATTAAAAGACATTTATCAAGATTTTATTTCTCAAGCCTCTAAAATGTGAAGATTATATCATATTATATATGTTTTAGTTTGGGGATGTCTGTTGGATGAAACAAGCATCACTTTGGGCTCTGGGAACTTGTCATGGGCACTATTTCATATACTTATTAAAAACTGTGAACTCTTTTATAGACGCAAGGGTCAATCGATTTATTGAAAAGTAAAACATAATCGATAATACCAATATTGTATTGTTGCTGCTCCAGGAATTTGTACTTTGAATGTTAACACAAAAGACAAAAAAAAAATGATTTTGACCTTCTTTTGCACATTTTAAAGTGAATCTGTAACCATGGATCATATTATTTTTTTCCTGCTGTGTGTGAGTATTAATTGTCCTTTTTTTAAAGGAGACTATGTAGGAACAACTACAGAGATAAAACTGGCAAATGAATTGTGGTAATGACGGCTGGCGTTGTTCTCTGAGCTGCTGTGTTTGACTGTGTACTATTATTTCCCCTCTTTACCACAGGGCGGGACAGATTGTGAGTGCTCCTAAACACATAATAATAATAATAATAATAATAATAATAATAATAATAATAATAATAATTATTGTTATTATTATCTCATTTGGTATGACTGGACTTTGTCACATTGGTTTAACTACATTCCTCCTACTTAACCACCTCAATTTTAGTTATCTCTTCTATTATGTTCAGTCTCGTCTTTTCTCTTCTAACTGCCCTCCGCCGCCGTTGTTGTAGCTCTGGCTGCACTCACTTCTTTGAGTCTGCGATTAGCATTCTGCTGTATCACCATTCTGTCTATCACTTAACATACAGGGGAGCACCGCCTTGAACTGAAACCCAGTGCTTGTTGTCAGTCTTGATCAAAGATGAAATGAGACTCAGAGATACAACATGCACACACACATGCATATATATAGGAACACGCACATACATACAAATTTGCACCCGTACAGCGGAGATGAGAGCTCCGACAGCTGTAGTTCGCTGAAAGCTATAGAGTTTAGAATACCATTAGTTTATAAAGGGCAACCAGACAAGGTGAACGCATTACTCATTTCTCAAAAGTAGAGGAACCCAAAGAAAGTTTTTCCCAATCCTTCTCTCTATCTACAGATTACACCCACATCAACCTTGGATAAGACTCTTTGTTTATTGTTGTTTTTAATATACTCCATCACAGACTTAACACTCCAGAAACTGCTCTCTATCTCTGTCCTCTCTGGAGGTTGTAGAAGTTGCTCTCCGCCATCTTATCTGCACAGTAAATAGTGCTGTAGTTTTAGAAGCAGGGGACATAAACAGATTAGGCAGAACATAAGAGAGGAGGCTCCTAAATGATTAGCATTCCGCCTGTCCTCCTGCGGTTGGCGGAGCTCTGGTCGATTGGCTTCCATTAACCTGCCAGTCTGCTCTTCATTACTTCATTAGAGCCCGCATGGAGGCTTGAGGTAGTCCCGTCACAGTCCAGGGACTGGGACTGACTCCTGGCTCGCTGCAGCTCGCCATAGTCATCAGACTTACCTCACCTCACGGCTGCATCACACTCTGCATTGTGGTGTTTATGTGTGTGTGTGTGTGTGTGTGTGTGTGTGTGTGTGTGTGTGTGTGTGTGTGTGTGTGTGTGTGTGTGTGTGTGTGTGTGTGTGTGTGTGTGTGTGTGTGTGTGTGTGTGTGTGTGTGTGTGTGCATGTGCGTGCGCGTGTAAATGCATGCAGTGAATCCTGTTCTTTCAGTCCTTTTTAACTGTATGAGTAAATGATAGCAACGCATGGTTACTTAGAACATCAGTCCCACTGTGGGATAAAAACAACAACGACCTCATCGTTCGTATGGCTGATTCACCACCACAGTACTAGTTAAGGAAAAACTTAGGAGCAGCACAACTCATTTCACATATGTGAAGAAGGTTCGGGAGACTTGCGACTTACACAGGAGCATTTCATTTACGCTCAATTGAGGAGACACTTAAGCAGGCAGTACAGTTTAACCATGATCTTTATTGTGCAGTGCCGTCACAACACTCTGAAGTTCCTGTCTTCCTGAAGGTGTATTTAAACTCATGATGGAGGTGTCACGTTTAGCTGAACCTTTAAGGTAAACAAAGCTATTGCAGTCGCCTAAAACACAGATGCTAAAGCCTAATTAAGCCTATCTCTCTGTCTGGGGAAGTATGCTAAAGTGTGGCAGGCCCACGACCTCCAAAAGGAGACAGTCCTGAAATAAAACATCCCCTTATAACTGCCAGGATTACCTGAATCTGTAGAGAGACAAACATAATTATACATGAACAGGTTTGGTTATTAGAGACTGGCCAAATATTCTCGTCCGCTGACCTGTGCCCTATGAATGACCTGATGTTGTCTAAGCTTTCTCGTTAGTCACATCATACCACAACATGGTGTTTCTGGAAATTCCACCACAGTACTATTGTATTGGTTCTTTAAACCTCTATTTCCTGCCAGCGGGGAACATTATTTATGAGTCATTCTAATTCTAGCACCACATCTTTCTATCTGACAAGCTACTTATGAGCATGTGTCCACACATGCATTAAGCGTGATTTGTGGTTCTGCGGAGGCTCCACGCAGAGCTTTCGCCGTAGCCTACGTGAGTGGCCTGAAGTTGTGTGTGTGTGTGTGTGTGTGTGGGGGGAGTGTGTGGTAGAGTGAGGGAGAAGTGAGAGAGTGACGGTGATTAGCTTCGGAGCGAGTAGCTACTCTAGAGTCGTAGTGAGAGAAACAAAGTGTCTCCCCTGTTCTTTCAGACCACGGTGGGAAATCTGAAGCAGGAAAAGTTAACCGTCTCCTTGATTTCATGTTGTTTATGGAGGAGAACCAGGAAATGAGTCGGTTGACATGCAACGCTGCCAAGACACGACGTGCGTCGCCGCGACGTGTTGTTATATTTTTGGAGAGGTGCACGTCAGGCTATGGCGTAGGGTCTGTCCGCGTACCTACGTACGTAGCCACGGCATCAATTTTACGCAGAAGTATAAATCACGCTTGAGTCAGGACACACTTATACACATACTTTAACTTATGTGTTATATGTAAGAGTGCTAAGGCATATGTTGGCAAATAATGTTGAATGATATACACACACACACACACACACACACACACACACACACACACACACACACACACACACTACACAACTGTAACCAGCTTCTCCTTTTGGGATTCTTGAAGAATTTATTAGAAGAATATATTAGCAGTTAAAGTTCTTTAAAAAAACAACAACATTTGTCCATATAAAGGGACTCTGTGAATGGGGCACAAATTATTTAAATGTAACTATAATGATATAGCAGTGCAACATTTCTTCCACGATACACATGCACTAGATAAGGCCATTTTCCACACGGCTTTGCATAGGTGCATAGACACATTTTGTACGCTTAGTGCTTAAGAAGTCTTATTTTCTCAGGAAAGAAGTTCAGTCAAACATTCTCCTCAGACTTCAAAAGACAGTGCTCGGGGGACTTGAAGAAGAGGAGAAATGATTTAAAAGTGAATTCTTTGTTAAAGTTTGCCTCCTACTGTTGGTCGACTACTTTGTGTTTTCACAGGTGATTTTCTTGTCAAACTCTAATGCTTTTAATCTTTTCATCTATGCTGCTTGAACATGTATCTTGCATACAAAGTACATTGCATTCTCATCACCTTATTGTGTGTATGGAGGTCATTATGCGTATGATATACAGTAGGGGGGGCTGTATTATTTCTAAGTCTGGTGTATTTTAACCATGTTATCTTGGACAGTGGGTTATTTTCAGCAGTTTGCTGTCTCTATTTTTGAGGTTCGAAGCTGTCGCTCATTTTATTTCAGGAGTAAGACTGATATGAGGTTTTTGTGTTTGAGGCGAGGCAAAGGGGAGTCTCACCTGGTTCCCTGGAGCAGTGCATGCTCATAATAGATAGATCAGATGAACAGTTATAGGTAGATGTGCTGCTAGTTGACTCATGCAGTGACTCATGCAGTGCTTACTCAGAGGAAGAACAAAAATAAACGGAACAATGAAGCAAAAGATCAATCGCAACGCATAAAGAAATGGATTTGCTATTTATTTTCCGTTGCGGTGATTGTAGGTAATATATGATATTATAATTATCAGTATCATATTCTTTATTTAATGTCTTCCTGTAGGTGGATGCAATCTTTATAAAATTCAAATATGAGAGCATAATAACATGTACACACACGTGTACTGAGAAACATATGCCCCAACTGAAATCTACAAGAGTGTTTAGTGACATAGTAAGATCAAAACTTGCTGCTATTTTTGGCTCAACAATGGCAGGAAAGTCAGGCTTGAAGTGAGACGAAGCTGAGCACGGCTACTCTTTGGTGTTTGCTCTTTGATCTGGTGGAGCTTTGATCGACCCCGGAGGACGTACTTAGACTGTCCACGGCGAGGTTGACAGTTTTCACAGCGCGGTTTCTGTGGCTCATGTGGCCTGGTTTGACAAGGAAATGGCATTTGCTAAAAGCTTCCTCCACTTCCATTGCTTGGTATTGTGTGTTTTTTTTTTTTTTGTTCCTCTTCTTTTAGTTAGGGTGACCTTTCCAGTGTCCTAAGTTGACAAGAGACAACAGGCAACACAATATACCCTTACACAATCAGAGAGCAAGATACAAATACAGTTTAGGGTGGATTGCACTGTAAACATTTTCTCCTTGGTTTCATTTATTCAGCAAAAGGAAGTGATTTCTCAGATCAAAGCAGATTCTTTATTACAGTTGTTTTGGAATCAGTGAAATTGCAAAGTGAATGGAGGGAGACAGGCAAGGCGATATCCAAACAAATGAGGTAAACAAATTATCGTCACAGATTATATTTGCTGAAGACTTTCATGGGATGGAGAGCAAGTTGTACAAGAGGAAAATTTTCACGGTTTGCTACATTTTTACACACACACACACACACACACACACACACACACACACACACACACACACACACACACACACACACACACACACACACACACACACACACACACACACACACACACGTTGTTCAGCCTACTCAGACTCATGTTAAGGGGACATATTGGAAAACCATCCAAAAACATTAGCTCTCATTATGCTTTATAGCAACCCGTTCTCCGCATTCTGTCTTTTAATCACAGTCCATCCCCTTGTGTGTATGTGCGTGTGGCTGTAGGCATGTGCATACACTACAGCCACCCCAACAGTAATGAACCACTTTCACTGTAATGCATGTGGGACAACATAAAGTGCCCCCCTCCCTCCATCCCTCCCTCTTGCTTTTGATGGGGAAGTCAGCTTTTATGGCAGCCCATCCGAGCTGCAGCAGTGTTGTGCATTCGTCAGTCAAATGGCATTGAATGCTGTGCAATAGAAATAAAAATAGATTGGAGTGAATAGGGTATGGATTCCTTTTTTTAATATAAACTCCTTGTGGAGGTAGAAACCCTTATAGGAATCCTTGTAAATCCAAACAACCAGGCTCTCATAAAGTGCTAAATATCCTGTTACTGCTCTGTGTTGAATTGCGCTTCAGTTTGATCATCCATGACAGTGTGTGTGTGTGTGTACAATGTTGTGTTGCTGGCATCACGGAGAGTTGAGAATTTTGACCATATGCTCTGTGACGGACACACAAAAAACACACACTTGCATTCACACACACACTTGTAATGAGTGGATTTAAATTCCGGTTGTTCTCTCCCAGCCAAGGCAACTGTCATCATTGTGCAGCAAAACTCCCATAATCCATCTGTGGTATGACAGCATCCTAACAGCTCCACTTCGCAGCAAGAAAAGCTATTCTTTATGTCTCTCCATTTCTCGATTTCTTCCTTTTTTCCCCCCATTTTCACTCCCCTCTCGTCACATTTCCCCTCAGGACTGGTTTTTATTCTTCTATCTTCTGTCTCTTTTGGTTTTTCCAATTACAATTTTTCACCTAATCTCCTTTTTTCTCTAGAAGCTTTTATCTGGGTTTGATTACACTAGAGAGGCTCAGTAGGAAGAAAAATGAGTGATAGCTCGAAATGACTGTTGACCAGGATGATGATGGTAATGAAGATATTTAGAATTCCAATTATGCTGTAGAGATGATAGAGATGAGAATGACAATGATGCTATTAATGACAATGATTAAAATGGAGACGAAGATGATGACAATGAGGATGATGATGAGGTTGATGACAGCAACAATAGCGTTGATAATGGTGCTGGCTGGCTTTCTGAGTGGTGTCCATGTTTTCACCTCGGCCCAGATGGAGAGAGACAGACGGAGGGGTCGGACGCCAGCCGTAAGAGGGACACTCGCTCCTCAGTCGGCCACCACAAGAGTGAGGACACCAGCGACAGCAGGGAGGACGAGGCTGCAGTGAGTCTTTCTTTATTGCTGTCTTTCTTCTTTTCTGTCTCACCACTCCGGACCGCATAATAATGCAATGTCACAACCCAAACACACCCACACCCTACACGCCCACATCTGGCTGACTCAGCAACAACGAGGCTCTGTTCTCTGTGCACCCACAGAGTAGTGCTCCTCTCTGCTGTTGCCCAAAAAACAGCCACCTGTCTCCGTAATGGAAAATAGATAAGAGACGATGCAACATAAACTATACGTACCAGTTTAGTCAAGACCACCTAAACCGAGCCCACGCCATCACCAAGACCAGAGTGTATCGAGACCGAGACAAGACCGAGACTTTGAGGGGTCGAGACCAAGTCAAGACCAGACCGGTGCGATTCCCACATTGCATGACACGATAAAATGTAGAAAATGCTAACCATAGGCACTCCTCAAATTGATTTCAGACCCACATTCCCATAAAAAAACACCCACAGAAAACAAATAAAGATTCTTCTTCCTTCACTTCTTTTATCGCCATAAGTGTATCATGAGAAATGCCTTGATAAAATAATCAAAAGGCAGTTGTGGTCTTGACCGGTCTTGAAATATAATCCCGAGTCCTCTTTATCTGAGAATGAGACCTTCAAGACCGATCTCAAGTACTGCAACACTGCTAGATACAGTTTTTTTTTTTTGCTCATTAAAACCCATCTACAGTTTGACCTTGTGACCCAACCCACTGCACTGAATTTGAATAATGTGTCCAGCTCTGGGAGGCTACAGTTCAAAATATATTGTGAATACATCATGCAATCTAACCTCCTCCTCCTCCTCCAGCATTTATTTCTGTGGTAGTTTTAATGCTTAGAGATGTATTATCAAACAGAGTTTGGACATCAGAGATCATTAGCACTTGGTACATGCAGCAATAAACCACCGGGACAATCTGACACTTAAACTCTTATTTCCCCTGTGAGTGGGTGGATTTTTGGGTTAAGTACAGCAATTTTGGACCCACAGATACGTTCCAAGTACTGCAGGACCTGCAGAGCACATTAGCTCCAACTGTGTGTTGAAACAGCGAGCTCCTGTTGCTTCCAACAAGCAGTCCAAGGGAGGATTGTTATCAGAATTCCTTCCAAAACCTTTGACAACCCAGGGCAAATGTTTACAGGCTGATCTGAATCTCTGCTAAAGTGGGGTACAAAGGAATATCTAATATAATTGGGGTTGATTTTGTACTACATATTTTTGGTTGTCTGGTCTGAACAGGACAGAGTTTGATTCCAAAATAAGATGAATAAACCACTGAAGATGAGACTGTATCTCTCTGGGTGTGTCCAGACTTTTACATTAAGCAGTCAAAAACACACTGTACGCCTTTGTTGTGATCCTTCATCTCTCTTTTCTCCCTTTAATTGTATCTAGCTGTTTTCTGTCTTCTTCCGTAAAGTAAAATTACTTTTTTACTAACCACTCATCAGGCAATGTATTATTAGTCCCTCCTTCCTCAACCTCAGCTGACCAGGTTTACAGGCCAGCACTTGCACCTCATGTTGACAGGCTGTCTACTTGAAATGGTATCTTGCCTGAGGCTCAGATGTCTGTAAAACTACTGCTACCTGTAGGTGCCGAAGAATCAGACCGTGAAGGCAGGCAATCTGCAGTAATTAAATGCTCATCGTATCTGTGTATGTCTGTGTTGAATATTTGACAAAAGAGACCTACAAAAGATGGCAAAATCATTGAAGAGCAAGGGATGTAGATAAATTAATGAGCTGTATCAGATTTAGTTATTGGTATTTTAATAATAAAAAGCTTTTTCCTCTCTGCCTGCTAGAGAGGATCATTACACTGGGCTATAAAGAAAGTCCCTAAGAAGCTGCTGTATGTGGAATAAATTCAAATGAATTGGCTAGTTAAGAACCAGTATCAGTACAGTTTATTATAAGAAATGATCAGTGTTTTTATCCTGTTTTTCATTTCGGCTTCTATCAATATATAACACATAATTAAGAACTGATTTTAAATGCCTAACTATAGTTGATTTTAGCAATATTGTATGTCTCTCTTTTAGACATACTATATGTCCCTGTATCATATCATAGTGGTCACACTGTTTTCTGACCTGCATGTGCAGCGTAATGTCGCTCTATCACCCCATACAAAACATACAGTATGTGCTTGGCCACAAACAAGCTGTGGCTGCATGAGTTTAAGACCCAAACACAGTTAAAGTTAAATACCCAAATTGTAACAATATTGCTGTATTTCTGTTGACTAGCCGGGGGGACCATCTGAGAGAAGAAGACGATATATCTTATTCCATAAAATGCAGTCGTCTTCAAAATCGATTTAAGTGGAGGCTTTGGGAAATGTGCTTGAAGAGATAAGAGTCATGAAGGGTAGCCGGCAGGGTTTTTTTTCTGAATAGCCCTCCTCTAAACTCTAAACCTGCCTGATAGCGTTAGGGCTCCTCTTCTGTAACAGTCAAATGAAAAGCGGCTCTCAGGACGAGTCACTCTCGTGCACTGAAGCTCAAATATTCGGCTGCACTCTAAGCATTCTGCTGAAGTCACTAAAATGTGTCAGAAAGTTTATGGCATGGCCTTTATGAATTTTAATAGCATCGCTTTGTCATTTGTCCCCTAAACGACGGGTGATAGATTTGGTTTGCTTCAAATAATGATCACTTAGATGAACTGTGTTCACACTCGGACGGTAAACACGCTCTAAATCATCACAATTACAATATAGGAGATAGAATTGGCCCGCTGCAGGAGGTGCTTAGTTGGATTTATGATCTGTAGAGTATAAGACTGAGTCCATTTATGGTTATCCATAACACTGCTTTATTTGTTACAAGGAATGTGTTCTATCCTTTCAAAGGTGTGTGTGTGTGTGTGTGTGTGTGTGTGTGTGTGTGTGTGTGTGTCAACACAGCTTACCCTAAAGACTTTTCTGTTTGGCTGTAAAACCACATCTCTCTTCATCTATAATTTAGATGCCCATTTACCAGCTCTTTGTTCCAGCAATGCTTGACCTCTGCTGAGTGTGTGTGCGCGTCTGTGTGCTTTTATATGTGTATACATAGCATACCATGTTTCACATTTCTCTCGAGGCTTTGTTGCTCATTCCACACCGACATCTCGAGGAAATCCAAAGCAACATAATTGACACGTTCATTCGATGTGACGTTGCTCCAGTGAGAGCGCTCCTTCACTTCGAAAATGTCAGTGGCAAAGGCCAAAGCTGTACTCCGTGTCACCAGGCCTGATAGTCAAAGTTAGTTTAACGGCAGGTGTGTGTGTGTGTGTGTGTGTGTGTGTGTGTGTGTGTGTGTGTGTGTGTGTGTGTGTGTGTGTAAGAGAGAGAAAGACAGAGTGGAGGATGATATAGTGTGTTAAATGTGCTGTAATATGGGTCAGGGGGACAGAGGCCCTTCTCCCTTGTTTGCCTTCTTTGTTGGGCTCCTCTAATGTTTTATGCTGCACTAATAGCTCACTAAAGCTGCCATTTCAGAAATGTCAAACAATGAAACCAAAATTGCATGGATGAAAACAAACAGAAAAGCCCCCAAGGCTGTGTGCACTCAGGATTAATAGACAGCCTACAAGGGAGTGGAGTGACCTTATTGCAATTGGGCAGCACAAACACTTGTCTGGGGCTTACATCAGGGAGATACAAGGACTATCACCCACACATAGATAGAGAAAGATAATGGTGCGTTGCCTACTGCTTAAATTCATATAATGAGGTATTTTATAAGACCTGCAACACATACTGAGTCTCTAAACAAGAGACACATTTTAATCTGTTTCTTGCACTCCCTGCCTCCTGCTTCCTCTAAAGGTGCAAGAAAGACCTAAGTGGCATCCTTGGTGTGAGTGAAGGTAAAGAGCTGAATCCTGGTTTCTGATGTAAAAAGAAACTTGTAAATGTGTGTCATGTGCCTCTCTTGTTTGTTGTCAGATGGATGGAGAAAGTGGTGGCAGCAGAGAGAAAGCACATTAGAGAAGTAGAAAAAAGTAGAAAAAGACGGGAGAGGGTAAAGGCGAGGACAGACAAAAGGGAGGACATGAGGTGATGGAAGGAAACAAGAGAAAATCAGAAATAAAGCAAGGTGAAAAGATGAGGTGCAGGATCATCTGTAGAGGAAGTAATTCCTCTCTGCCTCTGTGAGAAAACAGGCTGCGACTCAACACCAAATGTTTGCCTCGGCACCTTTTTTTCTTTGCCTGCAATTCACTAAAATTGCTGCTTAAATGGTTGAAAGAGTGTCAGGGTTGGCAATTACAGGGGCGCACTCAGGGTGTTTTTTATTTTTTTAAAGACATGGAATATCTCTCTGACCACCTGCTTTTCAAGATGAAACCTGGAATAGATTTACACTGTCGCAAAATGTGTGTGTGTGTGTGTGTGTGTGTGTGTGGGTGTGGGTGTGTGTGTGTCTTTATGAGCCTCCAGGTGGTTACCACTTTGTCTGACAGTCTTACTAAGTTATATCAAGCCAGGTGTGTCCTTATTCCATTTGGTGCCTACATATTACTATATAACGGGGGCGTGTGTGTGTTTGTGTGTGTGTGTGTGTGTGTGTGTGTGTGTGTGTGTGTGTGTGTGTGTGTGGTTAATATGGATGAGGTGTGGATCCTGTGCTCTGTGACCAGCTCTTCTTGTCAGTGGCAGATTGCTTTCGGGGGGCGGGGAGGGAAGAAAAGATGAAGTCAAAAGAGGAAGGTTGGGGCTTCACAGTAGACAAAAAGGCTGGAGGACAAAACGAGACAGAAGAGAAGAGCAGATTTAATGAAACTGGGAATCATTAATATTGATCTAAAGATAAGTGAAAGCACATGTGTCAAAAGGTATTTTGCTTGTCAGTCACAGATATTTAATAGATGGTTATTCAGACGGTCACACTTAGAAAATTGGAGAAGAAAAACATAATGATGCATGACATGTAGGGGCGGACCAAATGGCCTCAAAACGATATCAAGATATTGCAATGTATTTATGCAAAGAAATATATATTTTGTAGATATGCTATTTATTCATATATTGTACAATATTCATGCATTTTGTTCACTATCACAGAAGATGAAAAACGTCTTTAACTTTCAGGCCAATACATCTATAATGCATTGGTATATAAAGAACCCTATATTATATTATACACCATCACACACACACACACACGCACGCACGCACGCACGCACGCACGCACGCACGCACGCACACACACACACACACACACACACACACACACACACACACACACACACACACACACACACACACACACACACACACACACACACACACACACACACACAGACACAGACAGACAGACAGACATTTGCACTCCTGTGGGAACATTTCTTGCTTTCATCAGTATTCCCTGTTTGAGTTGGAGCGAGTGCCATATCGCTGAAGAGTTGGATTTTTGTGTTTTGCTTCAGTTTTTAGATTTCCTCGAGGGAGTTTTCTATAGGTGCCTGCTTTCAAGTATCTCTTTTTGTTTTCTTTTAGCCTGCACTCTCTCTAAGAGTGGCCTCAAAACATTAATCAGGGAATGCAGAGATGCGTAACTCATTGATGTTCCATACAGCATAAACTGAAAAAGAATTCAGGACAACTTTACAGGTTAACATTATATTTATTATTATAATATTTTTTGTAGATATGCTATTTATTCATATATCGTACAATATTCGTACATTTTGTTCACTGTCACAGAAGATGAAAAACATCTTTAACTTTCAGGCCAATAAATCTATCATGCATTGGTATATAAAGAACCCTATATTATATTATATATAGGGCTGGGCAACGATTACAATTTTTATTTTAAATGTTCTGCCATATGAACTAAAGTGCCATAACATTTGTTTTGCAAACACTTAACATCAACATTTTGTTTATACAGTAGCAGTTAAATAAAATATTTAGTGTAAATCTCAACTTAAACAATGTAATCAAAGCAATTACAAAATGAAAGCTTATTGCCACTGCCAGGGCATTCGTGTTATCATTAATAGGACTAGGGCTGCAACTAACGATTATTTTAATAATCGATTAAGGCGAGACACTACAGGTGAATAGGGTAAAAAATTTAAATAATAGATATCACCATGAAACTTCCTCAGTTGATTACTTACACAAGTATATAAAAAAAATGTATTACAAGTTTTTTAAATTTTTATGTTTAATTATGCAAATTATACATTATGTGATTAAATATGGGTGATTTTGCATATATTTTCGGTAGATAGATCTGAACATATGATAAAGCCAGGTGCAAAATTCTTTTTTCATTTTGTTTACACACAAGATGCAAACAAAATTACAGAGGGGTTTCAGGATATCTGCTTTCATTACCTAGGAAATCCAAATATACTGTCCATAGCCTTAAAAAATCGATTTTCGCCATGTTTTTTTGATTAAAATGTCACATAAATCAGGCCAGAAATGATTTATTAACAAATCCCTCTGTAAATATCTTAAGAATACTGCCAGGTGTATAAATGGAAAGTTTGGTGTATATAGGTGCTACATAGGCTGAGAAGTATCTACCGGAGAACGACAAAAAACTCATTTTGAGAAAACGGCATTTAAAGATTTAAATAGGGGATTTTAATACATTTCTACACAAAAGTACACATTTGTTTAGTATTATATAGTAATTATACAAAAACTGTAACTGTTGTGTAATGTAATTGTTTTGTAATAGTGTGCTGTATCGCATTCAGTAAATATAGTATATAAGTGACACCTAGCCTATATATTTAATATATGACATGTAGGCTGAATTTCTGTAACTGCTTTGAGAGAGAGAGAGTCCATACCTGTTACTCTCCGTTGGTGTCTCTGATTTTAACATTTTAACATGAAGGCCAGGATTCCCCAACACTTAGCTAGCTAGGTAGTAGTAATCTGCTACAGAACCCATGATTCTGCGGATCGATACTAACTTTAATCCCTGCGCAATTATGACAAATTAAACCACTGATCAGTCCATTCAAACGCACTACATGAACTATCAGCCACTGCTCTGTGTGCTCTCATTACCTCCGCTGTCTGTTTTCAGAACGACAGTTTACACATCGTCGTACTATGTGAAGACATTTCATCATCTGCTGTCTTAGTTTGTAATCCACTGTGTCTTCTTGCTAATAACAACTGTTTTCATCTTCTCTGAGATGATTTTCGACGCATTGTTTTCATTTGGAGCTTCCGCGGAAATCTCAGAGCATGTCACGTGACGATTCTGAACGAATCACGTTGTCAGAAATTGGCATCAGCCAATGAGATTGCGCATTTAGAGTTAAATCCGCCCTTTTACTTTCACGATTGGTTGCTTATAAAAAGGAAATGACCATATTTGGATCCAACAGCATTGTACAGCAGAGAGAGAGCTTTCCAACGGTGTATGACATGACAGGGAGCAGACAGCGATCGCGGAGCAGCGCGATGATTTAGAACACCAACTTTTGTTGAATTTAGGCGAAATTTACCGACGCGATCACACAAAGTATAGTAAAATAAAGACCTAAATCTGTCTGAAAGAATACATGTTATTGAAGACAAATAGCCCAAAATCTCAAAATTGACCGGTGAAAAAAAAACGATGTTTTTGCCTGCCGTGTCTCGCCTTAATATGTCGATTATTTTTTCGATTAATCGATGAATCAGATAAAAAAAACATAAAAGCATTAATTTACATCAACTCAATACATACTAACATACAAACTTGTTGTTTTAGTTGCTAGTTGTGTAAAGATAAGTAGCATAACCCAAAGAGCAGATACACACTCTCTCTCTCTCTCACACACACGCACTCACTCACACACGCACGCACGCACGCACGCACGCACACACACGCACGCACGTTCACTTGAAGCTTATTCATTAAATGATTACCATCATTGTAGTAAGTGCAAGCTAAGTTCATTTATACACCATATTTAAACACAGCTTAAGATGACCAAGTGCTATAAAAGAACTTTAAAATTAAATTAAAAAGTACAACCCCAAATCAGAAAAAGTTGGGACAGTATGAAAAACACAAATAAAAAAAGAAAGTAGTGATTTCTAAATGTACTTTGACTTGTATTTCATTGCAGACAATGTGAACACAAAATATTTCATCTTTTGTCCGGTCAACTTAATTTAATTTGTAAATATACATCCTTTCCTGTCATTCAGACCTGCAACACATTCCAAAAAAGGTTGGGACAGGAGCAATTTAGGGCTAGTAATCAGGTAAATTGGTTAAATAATGATGTGATTTAAAACAGGTGATGTCAACAGGTGATTGTAATTATGATTTTGTACAAAAGCAGCATCCAAGAAAGGTCTAGTCCTTTAGGAGCAAAGATGGGCCGAGAATCGCCAGTTTGCCAACAAATACGTGAGAAAATTATTGAAATGTTTAAAAACAATGTTCCTCAAAGAAAGATAGGAAGACATTTGCTTATTTCACCTTCAACAGTGCATAACATAATTAAAAGATTCAAGGAATGAGGAGGAATTTCAGTGCGTAAAGGACAAGGGCGCAAGCCTAAGCTGAACAACCGTGATCTCCGATTCCTCTTGATTCCTCTTGATTCCTGCATCAAGAATCGTCATTCATCTATAAGCGATATCACCACATGTGCTCAGGCCTACTTTGGCAAACCTTTGTCAAGTACCACAATACGTAGTTACATCCACAAATGCCAGTTAAAACTGTACTGTGCCAAAAGGAAGCCCTATGTTAACAGTGTCCAGAAGCGCCGTCGACTTCTCTGGGCTCGGGGGCATCTGGGATGGACCATCACACAGTGGAAATGTGTACTGTGGTCAGATGAATCAGTATTTCAGGTATTTTTTGGGAGAAATGGACGCCGTGTGCTCCGGACCAAAGAAGAAAAGGATCATCCAGACTGTTACCAGCAACAAGTCCAAAAGCCAGGGTCTGTCATGGTATGGGGTTGTGTCAGTGCCCTTGGCAAAGGTAACTTGCACTTCTGTGATGGCACCATTAATGCTGAAAAGTACATAGAGATTTTGGAGCACAATATGCTGCCTTCAAGAAGACATCTTTTCCAGGGATGTCCATGCATATTTCAACAAGATAATGCAAAACCACATTCTGCATACATTACAAAGTCCTGGCTGCGGAGGAAGAGGATACGGGTACTTGACTGGCCTGCCTGCAGTCCCGACCTGTCTCCAATAGAGAATGTGTGGCACATTTTGAAGCGCAAAATGCGACAACGAAGACCCCGTACTGTTGCCCACCTTAAGACTTGTTTGCAGCAAGAATGGGACAAACCTGAAACACTTCATCACTTGGTGTCTTCAGTCCCTAAATGTCTTTTAAGTGTTGTGAAAAGGAATGGCAACATTACAAAGTGGTAAATGCTTTACTGTTCCAACTTATTTTGAAATGTGTTGCAAGAACCAAAATAGGAATTTTGTTTTTTTGAAAGAAAAACAATAAAAATCATGAGGAACACATTAAATTATGTGCTGTTGTATTGTCTGCAATGAAATACAAGTCAAAGTACATTTAGAAATCACTACTTTCTTTTTTTATTTGTGTTTTCCATACTGTCCCAACTTTTTCTGATTTGGGGTTGTACAACACACAAATATATTTGTCAACAATAACTGATATGGGACAAAGCACAGAATATATACATGACAACAGATTGAAAAATGAATGGGCCAAAAAAGGCGAGTGAAAAAATCTATACCACCCCTGCTTACTACTGTTATTAACGAGCTAACTACACTAACTAGCTAGCTGGATAACGAGTAAACAGCAGCACCAGAAGAGCTACTGGAGGGACGTTACGTTCCTCACTTCAAAACGGAACAAAAGTAGGATTCTGTAGTGACTTTACCCCGCTGTTGAACTCCCTTCCTCCTCATCAAGGACTCCAACATGTTGGTTGCCTTGGATGACTTAGGTCGTAGCCTACTGATTTCTCTGCCTCCGCCATGAGTTCAGAACAACGTTACGGGTCTCTCCGATGGTATTTCCTCTACCTCCGCTCTGCTATTTTTTTCTCTCTCTCGCTTTTTTTATACGACTTATCGATTGGTGTAATAATCGCGCGACACAACGAATCGATAATGACAACAACAAACAAACTTTTTCAAAATAAAAGCTTGTGAACAACATACTTTTACAATAATAAGAGAAATTAAAAAAACTTTGTTAAATACTTCGGCGTTAATTAATTGTTAATAAATGTGTTAATGCGATAACGCGTTAACTTGCCCAGCCCTAATTATATACCCACACACACACACACACACACACACACACACACACACACACACACACACACACACACACACACACACACACACACACACACACACACACACACACACACACAGGGCAGGCCAGCGACTCTAAGTCCACTTTTCCAGACATGATCGTGGGCTGTAATAGGTCAGTTAGCCAAGGTAAAGGCCTGCAAATGAGGTCATGGAGATTAGAAGAGAGGGGAGTAAGGTGATGAGATATTTTACGGGAGGCTTGAAAGAAAGGGCTGCACCATTGTCTTTCACCTGACGGAGATTTTAATCATAGTGGCAATTTTACAGCAGGTCATAAACTCCAGCAGCCAGGCCTTATTGTTAACCTCCAATTGCTTTCAGGGCTGTAAATATGGCCACCTTACATCGCTCTGGCCTTGCCGATAGTTTATGGGAGTTAGGAAGGAGCTGCTGCTGGCACTGGGAGACTTGCCTGAGAATGATGAGGAGCAGAGAGCACGGGCTGACTAGTAAATAAACACATGGCTGATCAGCGGGACTCGACACACTTGACTGCACCGCACAGATTTGGCCGTGATGATACAATGCTGTGTGTGTGCACTAGGCGAGTATTACGCGTCATGTAATCTGTAAATGGACCCAAACATAGGGATTAGCCTTTGATTGCTCAATTTGACATTTAGATTTGACCATGAAGATCAGTGGCACATGACACATTTTTTTCCCCAGACACCCAATACATTTATTTAGCATTTCCGATGTTGTCACGGATAGAAAAGGATTGTGGATGGGCGAGTCAGGGTGACACATCCAGGCCGTGACTCAGTGACCTCCGCTCTGACATTTGATTGAGGGAGTCCTCTTCTGCTGATTGGATCCGCAGCCAGTCAAGTGGAAATTTATCTCCCATGAGGCATTTGGTACATAGGCCTGAGTGCCCTACCCAGTGATGTCTGAGCTCGTACTGCGTTTGTTTTCTGCCACTTTTCTCAAGTGTGTCATCACCTGTGATTACCAAAACAGTTTAATTACATTTTTGTCCTTAATCAAGAACTCCACTGCCAACCTGGGCCTGAGGGTCTGTCGAATGAAGCAAAGAACTGCAATAGGTTGACAGTCTAAATGGGAGATGGAAGGGAAATAGAGCTATTATTGGTGGACTCCTCTCTGTTCCTAAGTAAGCAAGACAGTCAGTTGCAAAATATGAACTCAGAGCTTTTAGACAATGGTGGGTCAGTTCCTCCCGAGGCGCTAATGACAACTTGAGCACTCGTAGCAGAGGAAGGTTACGAGATAGAAACTGAGACAGTGAGGCTTGCTCTACAGGAATTACAAACAGACGGTAACAATAAAGTTGCAGTTCTCACACAGTCTGATTTTGTCACACAATAATCTCACTCAAGAAGTCTATTGAAACTCTAATCTGGAGCATTCAAGCACAACAGATGGTTAAAAAAAGGCGTCTAGACACAGTGTACTGTTTCAGGTAGTTGGTCTACACTGATAGGTGGTTTACAACCTCTCTGATTGTCTGACTTCTCATTTTCTCTTGTCCCCTAAGTACAGTGTCTTCATAGCTGATGTAAACGATGGCCATAGCTATTAAAATGAGACCCAAATTATAATAAGATATACATTATATTTTTAATTAAATTGTTCTTTGAGTGTTCCCTATTTAGTCATTAATTTTCTTTAGTCGTGGATTAAACCAAATCAAATGACTAGAGCTATGTTCAGGATTTGTCTTTCATTTCTGTCTTAACATTTAAAGTGTTTAATGTACTGGTCCCTATGTAGCAATGCATGTTCCCTTGATAATTAATGTATTCGCTTGGATGTACATAATTCCACTTGGTTTAGCCACAAGCCTCTGATAACTAGCTGTAACTCTATAACAAAAAGTGAATTCTTCCCTGTCAGTTTTCAAACTTGGGGGTGTTGACAGCTCTGTTGTATGAGGCTATTTGAGGGTTCAGTCCAGAATTGTTTTTCCTCTGGGTGCTTCAGTGCTTTCACTCATTCTCACTGTCACTTATCAGGTATTTGTCAGCCTGGTGTTGGTTCACAGAGGATGTAGATCCAAGCTGTACGTGCCTGCGGTAAACTCCCAGGCAGCGCTACAGCACTGAGGTCTGCAATGTCTACTCTGCTACCCACGACCAGATGCCAAAAGAGTGCAAGGCTGTTTCTCAAGACCAACAGCTCTATGTGCATGTGCGGTATACTGTCCATGCACATACATTGTAGATGATACCTATGAGCACATACCAACCTAAACAATTTATTTAGTGAGAGAATTTGGTTTTATTTCCATCCTCTATAGGAAGGAAAATAATTACACAGCGGGGTCACCCTCAATCCTTTTTGGCACACTATTGAAGAGTCCTGCTCTTTCCTTACTGCCTCTGGTTCCTACCAGCTGGCTCTGTTCCAGCAGTGGTCAGTGCTAAGCTGTTACCGGCTGACTGTTTGCTGTTGATGGTCAGTTTCACGCTGGGGCCAATGCTGGGTGAAGGTTATTAGGTGTAGACATTACACTAGACCTATATGATTGTCTAATCTTCTCACCTCTGACCCTCTCTCTGCGTGGGTACCTTCTATTACACTGATGTGATGGATGGCTGCTGAGTGTTGTCAAAGTGGACCCCTGATAAAGGTGTGGGAAGTCAATGAGTTCAGGGCTACAAAAGTCCCATCACCCCAAGAGAAATGATGCTCCAAAGTTTTGCGAGGGACAGGTTAGTCATGTAGAAAAGTTGTATGTCTGTAAACACCCTTTTGATGCTGATTTATGGAATTAATTTGAATTGTTTTTTGCACATGCATGTGTAAAATGTCTACATCGTGAGACATCTAAAACATGTCAAACGTGTTTTTGCTGAATTAGTAAAGAAAAATTATTAACATTGTGAATTTTCCCTTAAACCCTTGACATTATTCAAGATTTGGTCAAGGCTGTAATTTTTTGTCATGGTGAAATACTAGATTGGAATTGTGCTTATATCATAACTACGCAGATTTACTCATACATGAACTACAGTGTTATACAAACAGGGTCCTTGAGAACTTAAAGGGATACTTCACCGATTTAGCATTCAGCTTTGTATCAGTAGAAACCCGGTAGTATTTCTGAATGACCGTGCGTCCCTCCCTCATGTCCCCCTGAGACAGGAGATATCTGCATTGGGGGGTCCGGAAAAAATCTTCCGATGACGTAAAATGACGATTTTTGCGTCATCGGAAGATTTTTTGGCCAGAGCAAAAGACTACAACCAGTAGTAGGACCTACTTCCGCATGTTTTAAACCCGCCCATCACCCGAAGCGAGGCGATCTCGGCCGAAAAAAAACAAAATGTCAGCCATCTTGAATCCTCGCTAAACAGGGCTCTGCTCTATCTTCTCAGCAGCAAACTTTTACAACAATTATGTGCATTCAAACTACCGCACGTGTACCACCGGGATACATCGCTACAGATCGGAGAATATGCAGGAAACGTTATTACAGACGAAATAATCGGCCCACTACGAGAGCTTCGCCTGCCACGGAGAACAGCACGGAGACCGCGGGCTCGCTCCTACCCCGAGCCGGGGTAGGGGACATTCACGTCGGATAGGTGGGAAGCTAACGCTAGCCGGGGGAAAGGCACATCCAGAGCGAGCTAACGCCAGCCGGCCACCTGTCCCATCAATCCTGCTTGCAAGTGTCCGTTCATTTAACAACAAACTGGACTACATCCAACTTCAACGATGTTCCAAACGCGAGTTCAGAGACTGTGTTTTTTGCTCAACAGTGAACCGGACTGTCCAGCTACCAGGCCTGCTAGCCCTCCGACAATCCGAGCTTCTTTTACTGTCTATGGCTCTCTCTCATGGGAGAACTTCTCAGCAGCAAACTTTTACAACAATTATGTGCATTCAAACTACCGCACGTGTACCACCAGGATACATCGGTACAGATCGGAGAATATGCAGGGAACGTTATTAGAGACGGAATAATCGGCCCACTACGAGAGCTTCGCCTGCACGGAGACCAGCACGGGGACCGCGGGCTCGCTCCTACCCTGAGCCGGGGAGGGGACATTCACGTCGGATAGGTGGGAAGCTAACGCTAGCCGGGGGAAAGGCACATCCAGAGCGAGCTAACGCTAGCCGGCCACCTGTCCCATCAATCCTGCTTGCAAGTGTCCGTTCATTAAACAAACTGGACTACATCCAACTTCAACGATGCTCCCAACGCGAATTCAGAGACTGTGTTTTTTTTGTTTCGTGGAAACATGGCTGAACAACAGTGAACCGGACTGTCCAGCTACCAGGCCTGCTAGCCCTCCGACGATCTGAGCTAGAGATGCTCTGTATGAAGGTGGGCTGTGTTAACACGGACTGGTGCAGAAATGGGGTGATTTGCATCCAACTAACTGCTAACCGCTGGAGTTTGTGACTGTTACATGGCGACCATTCTACATTCCACGCTAATTCACGGCTGTGTTTATACTCGGTGTTTACAGCCCACCAAGCCTAATGCTAGTATGCGTTAGCTGAACTTTACGGAGCCTATAATGTGTGTGTGCACTAAAGGTAGCCTGTTTCGTATGTCGTTATTATATAATGTAGTTTATATATATTTTAAATGTGTAACGCCACTTGAGCCACGATGAAACGTTGTTTTGTGTATATGGTTGAAATAACAATAAAACACATTGAGTTGAGTCGAATGCCTCGCTGTCTGTCTGTCAAGCGGTAGGCGTGGCTTGGGAGTAAACTCAAAGCAGCGAAGCGAAGTGCATTCTGGGATTTTGTGTCTTTCATCCATATGAGCCAAAAACACATTTTCTGGCTTTTCTCGGCCTAGAAGGCACCAATTAAAAAAAAAATTTCACATTTCTGCTACATAAATGACCCAATTTAAAGATATATTCAGCTTTCCAGCGGTGAAGTATCCCTTTAAGGAGCTGACAGTCAGAGGCCTTGGATAGGAAAATGCGTCAACCCCTGCAAGACAAACTTGTTTGACTGCTTAATGTTTTACGTGCTTTTAGAAGGCTGGATCATAGAAAATGGCCTCGCAGGATGTCATCAGTGTAGACGCGGGTGTAGAAGATGCCAGTGTGTCTGCCCGATTAGTCAAGTCAGGTGCTGCTCCTGTTGCCACTTGATAAAGGGAAACAAAAAATATCCACACCTCCATTTTTCTCTTGTTCCATGAAGACTTAAACAAGGCAGGGATACGAACCTTTCTGAACAATAGCAGCAATAGAGGCATAGCATTCTCAGTCTCTCTTTATTTGTCTTGGCAAATCGCCCATCGCTGAGGTGTTTACTTGACAAGAGGCAGATAAGGAAGACTTGGCAGGGTAGCACCATGGATAGACAGATAGATGGATGGACAGATGGATGGAGTGATGTGAGTAATTGAATTGGACACAAAATTCTTGTGGTGTGGGCATGGTGCATTTCTGTGGGTCTAAGGAAGAGTAGCACGTTCATTTGCACTCCTGTGGGAACATTTCTTGCTTTCATCAGTATTCCCTGTTTGCCAGAGTTGGCGCGAGTGCCATATTGCTGAAGAGTTGGATTTTTGTATTTTGTTTCAGTTTTTAGCTTTCCTCGAAGGAGTTTTCTATAGGTGCCTGCTTTCAAGTATCTGTTTTTGTTTTCGTTTAGCCTGCACTCTCTCATCTAAGAGGAAGGAAATGCAGAGATGCGTTGGATTCATTGATGTTCCATACAGCATACTTACCGCTGTTGAAAGAAAATGACAACTTTACAGGTTAACATTCGTGTAGGTGTAGATACACGTTGGCAGCAGTTTGATGTATCTGGACCTTCACTCCCACTTCAGTAATCTATTGAAGTTGTTCTCATACATACAGTACGTTTGAAGTCCAAGATCGATGTGAGTTTATGTTGTCGCTCCGTGTCTGTGTGTGTCTTACGCTTTTAGTATTTTTCTTTGCTTCTTTTCCCTACGCCACCTCCTCTCCAGCTACCTCTCCTTTGCTCCCAGTCCTTCTCTTCTTATTCCACTGGTGTGTGTTTCCAGTTTATAATTAGTATTGTCTCCTGTGGTGAACCAGCCTATGGGCCTTAGCCCTCTACAGACTGACCAGATGGCCGACCATCGGCAGAAAAGGCAGTTGGACTGATCAGTCTCCCCGAGTTGGTCAAGAAAATGTCTCGGAACATACCGAAGAGACAAGACGTAATACGTCTCCGTAACAGCAGGAGGCGCTAATCTGTATTGTAGCCCAAAAATGAAAACCGGCAGCTGATTGGACAAACGCGTCACATGGGTCTGGCTGCTGCTTCCGGATTTTGGATTTTTCAAACGGCCATTAATGGTGAATCGTTCAGAATACGATCTCAAATAGTACTAAAATAGTTCACCGAAACGTGTTTCCGAAAGTGAGAAATAGGCCATGCAGTTGCTGAATCTGTCTTCATTTCAGATCGACAAAGGTCAGTTTAAAAGATTTTTGTCAGAGAGACTCTAGTCACGTAGCCTGACAAGCCAGACCCACATCAAGATGTTGGGTCTGGGAACTCACCATTGGCAGGGCTCAATCCGAGGGGCGGGATAAACGGTTGTCTTTCAAATTCCCTCTGCATGCAATAGGATAGCGCTACAACCAGCCAGAGCAACGAAGAAGGTGGCGGAGCTAGTTGATAGGTTAAACTTTTGCCGTATCCGGTCGGCAAAATTCCAAACACATCTTCCTTTTTTAAGAATTATTTCAGTGCCGTTCTTTGTTCTTTTCTCAAAGAAAAGCTTAAATCCAAGTCTTCCAGAAGACCGCTGTTCGCCAGCAGCAGCAGCCATAAGCCCGGCCACCGACTCTACACACGATGTGATTGGCCGGACCAGAGTTTGGTTTTTCCAGCTCGCAAGCCAACGGAGAGTTGCTAGACCCCCCTCCCCCCTGGCTGCCGCTAGAGTGCGTCTAAATTTCTAGGCTACTAGTCACACTCATTTCGGCTCCCTGTTTCCAGGTTAGCACTCTACCAATCAGATGGGTCATTTGAGTCCCACTGCCGGCAGTACCCGCCCCGCCGATTATGCCCTAACAATCAGAGAAAATGAAGGCCGATGGCCCCTCAAACAGACGACGGCACGGAACACACCGAACAGACTCGAGTCACTGACCTCGCCAGACTGTCCGACGGCCGATTATCTGGTTGGTCTGTAGCGGCTATTACATTGATCTCTGCGGTCCCTACGCTGGCCTGGCAGAGGCCAGGCACTTGGAGCCTGTTGATTGATCTTTGCCTGTCTCACCACCCATGGCTCCCCTCCCTGTCTTAGAGTCCTTTATTTGCCTTGTCATCGATTCTCTGCCTTCTCTTCTTCTACCAGTCTTTATCTCCTCTCCCTTATAAAACAGAATGATCTGGGCTAATGTCTATAATGCAGTCAACATGGTGACACTTTAACTCTCCTATTTATCATTTATAAGCGTATGTAAGTGTATAAATGCTTAATACATTGTCTAACACACTATAATGTAGTTGTGAGCAGGTTTATTATTGCATTGTTCAACAATGATAGCATCACATATGACTGATCCTTGTCTGGTGTATAAGCAGTTTATTGATTGAAAACGCAGTTACATATTTAATGATATATGCTGATGCACACGAACCAATCCTTACAGTGTGTTATGAAACATTAACAATTTATGCACATGCACAAATCATTCACAGGCGGGTTTAAAATGTGTTAAATCTCATGAAGACACATTGAGTGTTTCATTCTCAACCTTGGAAATAGTCTTTTGACAAAACAATTCTTGTCTCAAGGGTCATGGGGGGGGGGGGGGGGGTATGGTTTTGACAAATGCATTAATACACTTGCTTATAACGACATTATACTGTGTTATAAACATCTATTCTTTATGTACTGCTTATGATCACTAAAATGAGGGTGCTCAAAAAAAATTCGCCCTTTAGATTTATCAGTGTTATTTTCAACAGTTAAAGTGAGTTATATATATTATATGTTATATCATTTTTTAGTTTTTTTCATCATGGCCACTGTAGCTTGAAAATAAAAATACACATGACTGTAAACGTTTTTTGCAGGAATATTTACAAAAATCAACAGTAGTTTTCTTCTCTCTGTGGGTGTCTGACAGTAAGCAGAGTACAACATAATTACAAAAGGTGTCAGCACAGGGAGAAGTTTTGGACATATAGCATAAGTATTGCATACTTGCTGTACAACCTAACCTATGCCATGGGAGATCTGACTGCATGCACTTAAAGAGCATGCATTAAAAAAAGAAAATGGCCAAAACTACAAATGAATGCTTCATGTTCACCGTGATGGCGTACACTGACTGCGTGCAGACATGAGCAGGAATAATGTAAAGGCGCCCACCCATACTGCTTTGACAACCTCCACCACTCTGCCTCACTCACCTTCCCCTCGACCCCCTCCTTCTCTTCCTCATTTCTCCTCATGAGGAAGAGAAGTAGCATGCTTTGTTTATTTAACATCAACATTCTAATTCACAATGGGCCATTATAATGCTGGTATAATGATATGATTATAATGCCATCATATTTTAGTCAATATAACCTGCTGTACTTAACAGTTACAGATCACACTGCTGTGGTTACCATAGAAACCACATTTCGACCTTAAAAAGTTATTGTGAGGCAAGGCCTCATTTACCCACTTTTCCAATCATGCCACATACATCAGATATGATCTTGCAATTAATGTTCTGCTATGACAACTTACATGTCGTAACAGCGCAAAAAAAAAAAAAAGGATTTAAGATTAAACAATGAACGTGACTGTGAAACGGCTGAGATAAAGGAAAGAATGTGATTCTTTTTCATGTATTTCATTCAGGGGTAATGGCCTAAACAGGCCAATCAGGCAGTCTATTAATCTGGCTACGGTAGTGGACAGCGTTAGCCGCTGAAGTGCTTTGTCTGGCTCTGTTGTTATTGTCAGGATGTCAATTCCTTTAAGCGTCCTCCTGGATTTATTCATGTCATTAAACAACCCACTGTCTTGATTTTTCTCACCAGTAGGAGTTTGCAGGTATATCGATGCATGAGTCGATGCCGCTGGCTGGGAGGCATAGATGGATCCGGACTGGCCCTTTCAAACTCTTGTGAGATGGCAGCTGGCAGGAGAAAACCAATTTTTATTGGCTTTTTCAATTTGCGCTTGACCGGACGGGAGCAACACTATGTTAATTGCAACCAGTGAATCAATGGTGTAGTGTGTGTGTGTGTGTGTGTGTCTTTGTCGTGTGCTTATTCAAAATTGAAAAACCAGAAGAAGATGAATTCTCCTGCCACTAATACATTAAGTATGTTCATTTCGGGGAATGGCTCTTTGAGATATAGTTTCTATTCAAGGTCAAGTGCAAAGTTATTATCACATCTAAAGATTAGGCATGAGTCGGGTAACTGTATTTTGTAAGTAATCTTTGTGGACGTACAGTAATTGAAAAAAGACAACAGATGCATTAATAAGCAATACTTGGGTTGCTTATTCAAGGCAGTTTCTTTCTCTGTACTTTATATCATTCCGGTCTCAGTAACTTGTGAATCGACATGTTAAGACAATCACGGCAGCTCCCACCAAACATTAATTAGCCAACATCGCACACGCACACACACACACACACACACACACACACACACACACACACACACACACACACACACACACACACACAGACAGACTTTAATCCTCTTCCCAATGATAAAACAGCCCACAACAATAAACCAGTAAGCATCTGCTTAATACATTTGCGTTGATATGAGAGGGACAGGCGACAAATGAGCAAACACACTTTCTAAAACTTCTGCAGCGGGTTAAAACCACACGGACAAGAATCTCCAGATCTTCGCCAGATGGCTAAAAAATTGGCAACCGTTTCAAAGTTCCCCCTGAAGTATTTACAACCATCCAACAGCCACACCCTGCGAGGCTTGAAATGTCTCCATCATCTCACATCTGTTCTGTTCTGCGCTTTTGTTGTTGTTGTTATTGTCATCTGCAATAGTTGCCTTGAAGAATGCAATTTTGGTTTTCTTTTTACATGAAATTGTGTCTGCATTTCTTGCCTGCCTGCTTTCTTTTCATGGCTTAAGTTACTGAATAGCAATACACAAGTGCCAGTACACCGATAAAGGAAGAGGGCATATCATGTATTGGAATATTGATCATTTCTCTCACCTCACTCTGTCTCACATGTATGCCCGCAGGAGTGTGAAGACAAACCAACAGTGGCCAGTGCTTGGATCTGTTTGTATGCAACATGTCTCTCTCAGTGTCCAGAGGATTTTATGTTGCCGTAATTAAAGCAAGCGCGAGTGCTTGATTTACAGAAGAGGTTTAGGTGTTATTTGTAGATAATGTGGTTAAATGGATAGGATGGAAGTTGGCAAACAGCTAATGAAGACTAACAACATTCAGCAATGACGGATACAAGTCCACTTGTCACACACTACACACATGCAGTGGTAAAACATCAACTCGTATACCTTTAAAAAAAAAAAAATCTTCTTTCATTATCTCACAAGCTTCACTGTGAAGAATGAAATAGTTTATTCTTTGATTGGGTCATTTTACCTTACTTGTGTGAAATGTAGGGTGAAAAAAAACAGCTGAATATATGGAGTACTTGGGGTTTTTCATGTGGAAAAGCTACAGAAGGTTTGGTTGAATTTGTATTACACCTAGAGCCATAAAAGAGGGACTGTATAATATATATGTTAAATGACCCGTTATACTATTCCCAGAATTTTATGTACAGTAGGCGCAGAGAGAGAATCAGACAGACTGGTGGACACAAAATTGGGCGTAGATGTGATGGACACAGCGGCAGCAGAAGAGATGATGAGACAGACGTACAGAGTGAAATTTGAAAGAGGTGACCCTAAGCAACCACCGTGTCGCAGCCAATCATTATCCTCCTGCGGCATAGGAAACTGCAATAATGCAATAAAAGTTCAAGATGCAATGATTTTATTGCCATACCATCTAAAGTTTTCTAGGGATTTCTGTCAGTCTGCTGAAGAGTGAAACAAGACAGGACCTAAATCACACACTAACAATACAATAATATGAACCGTACAGTACACCAAAGGCCAATGTCTTCACATAGTGTTCTCTAACAAAGTATATTTGTAAAACTCCTGGAATACGTCTAAAGAAGTGAGTGGTGTCATACAGTGTGTGGGCTTCCTGAAGAGTTTTGTATTACAGGTGGTGTATACATGTACAGTTACAGTGACAATATTTGGACAGTGACACAATTTTCATAATTTTGGCCCTGTGCGCTAACGCAATGGATTTTAAATGAAATTATCGTGATGAAATTGTAGTGCAGACTTTCAGCTTTATTATGAGGGTATTTACATCAAAATTGGAGGAAGGGTTTAGGAATGGCAAACATTTTCATACATAGTCCCCTAATTTCAAAGGACCTAAAGTAATTGGACAAATTAATATAATCATAAATAAAATGTCCATTCTTAATACTTTGTTGAGAATCCTTTGCTGGCGATGACTGCCTGTAGTCTGGAACCCATAGACATCACCAAACGTTGGGTTTCCTCCTTTGTGATGCTTTGCCAGGCCTTGACTGCAGCTGTCTTCAGCTGTTGTTTGTTTGCAGGTCTTTGTACCTAAAGTAATTGGACAATTGAGTCAAAAGCTGTTTCATGAGCAGGTATGGGCTATTACCTCATTATTTCATCATCAATTAGGCAGATACAAGGTCTGGAGTTGATTTCAGGTGTGACATTTTCATTTAGAAGCTGTTTCTGCGAATCCACAACATGCGGTCAAAGGAGCTCTCAATGCAAGTAAAGCAGGCCATCCTTAGGCTGCGGAAAAATCCATCAGAGAGATGGCAGAAACATTAGGAGTGGCCAAATCAACAGTTTGGTACATTCTAAGAAAAAAGGAACGCACCGGTGAGCTCAGCAATACAATAAGGCCGGGACGTCCACGGAAGACAACAGTGGTTGATGATCGCAGGATCCTTCACAACATCTAGTGAAGTGAAGAAGACTATCCAGGTAGTAGGCGTATCATTATCCAAGTCTACCATAAAGAAAAGACTTCACGAGAGCAAATACAGAGGGTTCACCACAAGGTGCAAACCATTCATAAGGCTCAAGAATAGAAAAGCCAGATTAGAGTTTGCTAGAAGACATCTTAAAAAAGCCAGCCCAGTTCTGGAACAGCATTCTTTGGACTGATGGAACTACCAGAATGATGGGAAGAGAAAAGTATGGAGAAGGCTTGGGACGGGTCTTGATTCGAAGCACACCACATCATCTATAAAACATGGTGGAGGCAGTGTAATGGCATGGGCATGCATGGGTTCCAGTGGCACTAGTGTTTATTGATGATATGACAGAAGATGGAAGCAGCCGCATGAATTCTGAAGTCTATAGGGACATTCTGTATGTTCATATTCAGCCAAATTCAACAAAGCTGATTGGACGGCACTTCACAGTACAGATGGACAATGACCCAAAACATACTGCAAAAGCAACCCAGGAGTTTTTCACAACAAAGAAGTGGAATATTCTACAATGGCCGAGTCAATTACCTGATGGCCTGGCAAAGCATCACAAAGGAGGAAACCCAACATTTGGTGAGGTCTATGGGTTCCAGACTACAGGCAGTCATTGCCAGCAAAGGATTCTCAACAAAGTATTAGGAATGGACATTTTATTTATGATTATATTAATTTGTCCAATTACTTTAGGTCCTTTGAAATTAAGGGGACTATGTATGGAAATGTGTGTAATTCCTAAACCCTTCCTCCAATGTTGATGTAAATACCCTCATAATGAAGCTGAAAGTCTGCACTACAATTTCATCTCAATGATTTCATTTCAAATCCAAGATTTATCCATTGCGCACAGGGCCAAAATTATGAAAACTGTGTCACTGTGCAAACATTTCCGGACCTTACTGTATGTTCAGTACAGTACATGCCATCTCGATCTGACAAGACGCCTGCAGCTACATGAAATTGCGACCCACGCACCTGGTTCATATCGATAGAGGCTCCAGAACAATGTGGGCGTGCTGTAAATAGAGGAGGATGCAGTGTCCTGGAATGAGCTCTAAATTTACCTCTACGCCTCCTTCCAGGTGTCCAGAGATTGGACGGACAGGTGGATGGATGGATGAATGGATAGAAAACATAAGAGAGGATGGGTAAAGGGACTGGCGCGAGCATGAGGTCTGAGATACACAAACAGTAGCCTGAAGACAAAGGAGCAGCTTGGGACTGTGGGTGTGTATGGGCGAGAGAGAAACAATGACGGACTATGATGAAGATTCATTGTGCTTTTCTTGCCGCCATCCATATCCACTGAGATGCACAGCAAAAATGTTAAATGCTGTCAATTTCTATGCAATGTGTTGTTTTTTAGGCGTGTAGATATCACATGGCTCACACAACACAGGCTCTGTGTGAAACATGACAGGTGAAGCTGGCATGAGATCAAATACAGCAGCCATCCAGCGTCTGGAGTCTGGACCTTTATTATTATTAAACACACCATACATATATACCATAAAAAAAAAAGTTACCTCCATATTTTAACACAAACGTGTTTGACATTTTATTCTTTGGTATGGTAGACATTTTGTCTTATTTTTACCTAACCCTAACCAAAAATAGACAAAAATGTCATAAAAATGTGGGTGCTGTAAATAAACGCTTACATACAGTAAGTTTTCTCTGTCAGGTTAGCTGTATACTTTTAGGAATAAAGCGGCGTGGTGTTGTGAAAGAGCTATTGGGCAAAACGGAGGCGGAACATTGCTGTGAAGTGGCTCCAAGGCTATAGCGGGCTGACAGGGACATTAAACACAAAGCAGCAGGGACTATTTTAATTATTCTGTCTGTCTTGTTGGCTTGGTGACGACGGGGGATGTTTGCAGGTGACGACGCAACACGGTGCATCATAGAGGCATGTGAAGGGAAGTATGGAGAAAGTGGAAGTGAGGCATAGACATGGTTTTTAGACCAAACAGGTGGATGTGAGATCTCCAAACAGGTGTGCAGTCGATGAAGTGTGCTGTGGAGGAGAGAGCTGGAGAGAATGTCTTGACACAGTTTATTTACCAGAGGCCTCCTCCTCAAAGCTGCTCATGTCTGTCCTGTATGCTTGAGTTGCACTGACAGGACTATAGAGGCTCCAAGAGATAAGAAGAAACAGTGATTCCAGTAGCAAAGGAGGTATTTTAAAAAGCTAACGTCACAAAGGTCAAAGATGCCGGTCATCTGACACACACATACGTACATGTGCAGAATCCATTGCATAAATGTTGAGCTTTTGAAGAGTAGCTTTCTTTGAGATGAAAGTCTGAGTCTGAAATGTTTTCTGGGCCCAGGGGTGACGGCACAAGTTGAAAGAAAAGTGTGGGGGAAGGATAAAAAGGTAAAAATGAAAAAATAAATAAATAAACCAATAAAAATCATCCCCTGCCAGTGCCACAGGCTTTGCTGACACATCCATGTGGTTGTTTAAGTTCCTGGCTGGCCTGCAAAATTAAAAGCAAAGCAAAGTCAAATAAATCGAAGCCTTTTTAACCTTGATATTTATTTTCATGACAGGTTTTTTTCAACCTTTCTAAATTGGAACTTTTTCATTTGTACCAAGATTTTGTTCATTTTACATTACATTACATGTCATTTAGCTGATGCTTTTATCCAAAGCGACTTACAATTAAGTGCTTTCAACTGTGAAGGAACAAACTCCAGACAACAAGTAGTAAGTGCTAGTACATTAGCTTTAAATAAGTAAAGCTACAAAGAGACATATGGAAGTGCAGGTTCAAGATTTTTTTTCGCTTTCGGCCATCCTGATATCGGTGGGGAGCTCGTTCCACCATTTGGGAGCCGGGACAGTGAACAGTCGAGATTTCGTTGAGTGATTAGTTCTCCCTCGCTGTGAGGGAGCAGCAAGCAGTTTTGGCTGATGCAGAGCGAAGTGGGCGGGTTGGGGTATATGGTTTGACCATGTCCTGGATGTAAGCTGGGGCTGATCCATTCGTGGCCCTGTATGTAAGTACTAGTGTCTTGAAGCGGATGGGATACAGTCATATTTTCTCTTTGTTTCTCTTTGTCTCTTTGTTTTCTTTTTTTGTCATATTATTATTTTTTTTAAATCACACTTTATCTATGATCGATAGTTACTTACTCTGCTACCATTAATCCTGGTTAGTTTTGGGTTGCACCAGAATACTTTAAATTGAGTGCTTGGGGAATATTATAAAGAGCACTTAAAGAGCTTACATAATAAGTGGTCCTTCATGCATCTAGACAGGGAGGGGCAGCTTTTTTTATTGAGCTTTCATTTAGCTCTTTCTGGACTTGAAGTTCAATCACACTGAAATAAACAGTATTTCTTAGTAGAAAAGAAGAGAGGAAAGAGCTGGAAAATTGCCCTAGGAAGAAGGATGGGGGAAGAAAATACTAAAAGCAGGACAGAGAGCTCGGTAGTGCTGGTCAGCAGAAATGTCAGTGGCAGAATTCGGGCAGGCAGAAGAGAACCTACATATCTCAGATACTGCAAGTGAAATGTGCTGCAACACACATTACACGATCAGTATGTCTTGTTTGCTGTAAGTTCTAGATGTAACTGCTTGTTTAGGGTCATGCACTTAAATGTTGATGCATTTATGATTACACAGCTTTTTTTGAATACTAATTTCATATTTCACATCATTCTCAATTTTAATTTTCTTAAAGTTTCATACAGAAAAACGCACAGGGCAGTCAAAACTGCCTTTGGTTTAAAAAAAATATATATATTTTGGGGGGTATTTTATGCCTTTATCAACAGTAAAAAAAAATACATTACAAGCTTTACATTCTTTCGTTCTTTTAATAAACTCAGTGCATATTATCTTAGGAATAGGCTCTTGAGCTACTGTATTAGCGCTTATTGTGTGATAATGACTGATCCTTGTTCTTAACATATTCAGAGCAGGAAATGGACCTTTAGACCTCCTGTATGGGAGTGTTGCTGTCAGTGTTTTTATTCAGCAGGGATAAGATAGGAAGATGTAAGTATTGATTGCAGGCATAGCTAATCACTTCACAATCTCCATACTAGCAGCCAGAGTCCTCTTTCTGTGTTGCCTTTACTTAAGATCAAAGATAATGAAGACGTGACCACCTTCTAGGAGTCTTGATGTTAGTTTATTAATCCCAGCAAGTCCGTTTTTATCATAATGAAGTGTGTAACTGTGTGCATGTACATGTACTAAACACACATGTACAAGCCAAGGCAGACACTAATACAGACACCAACATGCATTAAATTGGAAGTGTGGGTATGCATTTTAGTTGGTCATAGTTGTTGTGTGTAGATAGTTTTAAATGGGTAAGTGGATCTATATTATGGCTGGGCGATAAGGAGAAAATCAATTATCAAAATATTTTTGACCAAATATCTCAATATCGATACCGCAACTATATTGTAGCGTTGACTATTGGTGCTTTCACAAAGTATTTACACAATGAGATTTTGATAAATAAAGGCAAATAATAGAACAGTTACAACAGTCTGATAAGTTCAGAAAATGACATCACTTTACTGTAATGCAGCCTTTAAAACCAGGAAAAGACAACACTTATGCCATATTACGATATCCAAAATCTAAATCATGATATCGATATAATATCGATATATTGCCCAGCTCTAATCTGTATACAGAGTAGATCTATGATTTACTCAGTAACACAACCAATCTTTGTATAGGGACTTTGTTGCTTCTTTCCATCCTTGTTATTGTTGTTGGAAACCACCGGCCTCCTAAGAAACTTTTTGTTCAGTATTTGCCTGATAAAACAGCAACTTGATGTCATTATGTATAATCTTTTCTGAAAAGCTGGAGGTGCTTTGCCAAAAGAAGCAGCCACGTGCTTTTTAATGAGTGGCTGTACTCAGAACACACCGTGGCCAGTACTGATAGGATTGTATGTTTATGGCAGGTAGGGAAAAATAACATTTATTTATCCATCCACATCTGTTTTCTCTGCTTAGGGCTGAGAAACACAGATGGGAGAGAAACACAAGTAAATGCACCATTGCAGTTTCCTGAGAGCATAGCCAGCCTGTTTGTCGGTTTGTGTGTCCATGATTGTCTGAGACTGCCTGCGTTTCTCCGCAGCAGGCTCACTGTTGATTAGGTCAGATTCAGCACCAAGCAGGTCAGGGATGATTGGCAGTAGACTGCTTACCGGTTCTGTTTGCCAGCTGCCCCCTGTCACACCCTATCAGTGATAATCAGCCTGGACAGAAAACCTAGACCTAATATGGATGACAGACCTCTCTTCTCTATTCATCTTTTACCTCCAAGCCTTACTGTGATAGAGAAGGTAAGAGTAATGTAATTTGTTAATCAGACAATAAAGAAACGCAGGTTTACTTTGCATTTAAAGCACTAGACCAGAAGATATCTCCGCCAGGCTTTAGCCTGGATCATGCATTTAATCGTGTGTGTGTGTGTGTGTGTGTGTGTGTGTGTGTGTGTGTGTGTGTGTGTGTGTGTGTGTGTGTGTGTGTGTGTGTGTGTGTGTGTGTGTGCGTGCGTGCGTGCGTGCGTGCGTGTATGCATGCGTTTCTGTCTGCAGCTAATCTCGCGTACTTCTGGACCTATCAGCCCAAAACATTTTTGTGGTCATTTTAAACCAAACCATCTGCTGATTAATTCCATACGTGATATGTTATGATCTACTAAAGTTAGGCATGGCACAAGATGAATAATTCCCTGTTAGCTTTGCCGCCATCTTGACTCTACGCTGCTTCGGGAGCCGATCTGTACAAGCAGGCAGTGGGTGGGGGAAAATAGGACTGGATATAGGACAGTGGCGTTAGTTCCTAGCTGCTGACGGTGTAGACATAGAAATTAGGGGCAACTGTTTGGCCACAATGTATTTTGGCCTTTTAACGGAGTCGGGAGGGACAATTGAGTGAGATTCAACTCTTTTTGTTTGGGAAGGGAGATGGGGACAAACCTGGCTGAGATATGTACTCTACTGAGTCTACTTTTCTAGATAATCTATTGATGCTCTTGAGTAGTTTAGTTATTTACTTATAAAACCTAGAATTTTGTTTGCTCTTTTTTGTAAAATGTACTGCGATAATAAATCAACTTTTTATTTTTAACATGAGGGCCTGAGAGAATAAATATAGATTATAAATTAGAGCACCTGAATCACAAGGGGCCAAACATGACAACACAGATAAAGTTCTTTAGACAGATATTGATCCCGAGATATTGCAGTGCTCCTCACAGCCGTTGTCCTGACATGTCTGCTGTACTGATGTGGACTCAAGCATGACACAAGTCCTACCACCTTGTCCCAGACCTAAATCAATAAATTATACATTCCGTGACGTACATCCAGTGCACCTCAATATGTGCTGCATGCTATGCGTGGACACACACAATTGCAGTTTTTCTTCTCACCATTCATCCATCTCTTCCCCCCGCCCTCCCTCTGTTCCCTCATTCTTCTCCTTTGTTTCTTATTGTCTCCCTGCCGTACTCATCTCTGCACCATTAATCTTTCAACCAATGAATTGGAGCCACTGACTCTATCACTCCTATTATCGACTGCAGCCGTCCCTTATTTATGTTCCATTTTTTCTCCCTCTCTTCTTAACTCAGCCTTTCTACTGTTGTTCCATTGACCGGCATGCAATTTCTTACATGAATAATGCAAACGGGGAGACAAAAATAGTTTCATTCCTTCTTTCTGTTGGATTTGTTCTGCAATAGTTTAACTGAATGTGCTTGGGCTGATTTCTATTCAGCAGTGCCAGCCGCTTTGTTAGAAGGAATAGAGATATGGATGTAAAGGTATTGGGGCTCCCAAAGCTGCATTCTTAGTGAAATAGACTAGAACGGCTGATTGTGAGATCAGGGTGCAGATTTATTCAACCTCTCAGCGCTCACAAGTGCTGATCCAGGATCACTGAGATGGTGCCCAGGACAATCCTATTCATTAGCCAACACCCAGAGCAGCCACATCAACATATGGCAGTCTGCAGGCAAAAATTAAATTTCAGTTTCCAGCAGTGTTTGCTAATGTGCCAATACTAGACATATATCAAATTCCATCGGCAAGCTTTTACTGCCTTCCAAAACAATAGAGGGTATTTCAAGTTAACACAACCATGTTTCTGACTGTCTTTTAAATACCTTAGGAAACGCAATTGTACAAGCACTGTACAGTACAGTCTGTACTGATCTTTTGTTTTCATTAACAACTTAACTACTCAAAAGAGATGTGTGGATCAAAGGCCAATCACTGACTCATTCTCCACTCTCCTCCTCTCCCTTCAGCTTCTGAAAAAAACATGTGCTTTGAAACACAGAGTGATGCCACAGTGATTAAATTGATGTTTACCATGTATGCCATTACGAACACAGTCACTAGCTTTAGGACTTTATGTCGATCAAACTGTAAGTGAGAAGACTATATGACACATGCAATAATACAGTCAAAGATATTTCACTTTTTTGATTAAATAAAGGCATATCAATAAACTAAACATGTCTGGCCCTTGATGTGATTTTTATTTTCCAGTGCGGCCCTTAATGAAGTTGAGTTTGACACCCCTGCACTACACAGTGTGTACATAACACACTACTAATACATATGTCCCGTACATCGACACTGCGCTTCCTTGGGTCCTCAGCAATACACCTGCCAAGTGTGAAGTCGATCGGATGAAGGCTTGTCGAGAAAATAGTTTCCTTTTTAGTTAAATGCTGCAACGCTGAGGGGACTCCTCAATCAAGTTTTGTTATTCTTAACCCTACTGTAACTTCCAAGCATCGATTTGAAACTCACCTACATTTCCTTTTTTTTATTTGATTGTTACATTTCTTACACATTTCAGATGAAGGCAACTGTGTATTTAACCTTGCAGGCTTTTTTATAAAATGGAGTGTTAGATGTGAGTGTTTGTGAGTGGCAATTGAAAACCTCAATGTGAGCATGAAACTTGCCTTTTCCCCAGTTTTAGCTTTGTTTGGATGAACCTAGCAATGCATTATTCATTCCAATAAACCACAATTTCAAAGAAGGACATGATGGAGCAGGATGTGACAAAACACGTTGCTATTATTCTTTTTCCTACTGTATAACGGTGGTGTAGAGAAACTGCATGGTATCCAGTGTATCCTGAGAATTATGAACTGAAAATCAATTTTTTTTTGTAGCTGTAGTCACATCACATATTGAGCCATAGTGCTGGTGAGTGTGTAATACTTCGCAGAGCTTTGTGGTACTGCTCTGAAAACCAAGCAGACACTGGTGTATTTGGTCTGTTCAGAGGTGAGAAAGAGATTCTGGCAGTCCACAGTTGCGTCAGACATTCAATGTGCCAGAGGGATTTCTGAGAACCAGACTGGCACAACGCATTGTGCACTATCGATCAAAGATCTTCTCTCAGATGTGCTTTTTTTTCTCTTTATTGCTCCATTGGTCACCTTTTTCTCCCTTCTGTTTTTGTCTCTGTTCATCTGTCTTGTGTTGTGTTGCTCATTCTCCAGCCACTTTTTGTGTCTTTGTTCTCTATTTCTATTTCTGTCTCTTCCCTTCATTTTACCCTTTTCTTTTTTATTTCTCTCTGTGGAAATTGCTCCGCCTTTGCATCACAGCCATGTTGTCACGTAGATTGCAAATGTCTGGTCCATGGTGATATTCTGTCATATTCGTATCCAACATTATCTGATGCACAATATCTGAATATGCTTTCTATATCAGATTCAGAAACATCACCGTCGCAGCTTTTCTTTTTGGTGATGAATCATGGCCATTAGTCATTGCTGCAGTAAATGTCACCCAGGTATCTTTGCTTCCAGCTACACGTATTAATATGAACAATGAACATCCAGTGACCAGGAGCCACTGTTGATTCAGCGAGACTATAGGATGAAAAATTAGAAGTGTCTATATTATTATTATAGGGTGACTAATTAACATAATGTACATCTCTGTGGCGGTAACATGAATGAAAAATTGTGAATAATGTTATTATTCCACACTGGTTATTAACGTTCATGTTGCACGTCGCTGGAAATAAAACTATGATTTGTGGACTTTTGGGAGCCGCCTGAGCCGAGCTCATTCGCATGGGTTATCGTGGTGGGTGGGTGAAGAGATTTGTAAAAGGAGCCCCAGATCTCTGCTCTGCTCCATCTCCCCTCCCTGCAGACTGCTGCTTGTTTGTGTTTAATAAGGGAGATTAATTAAGCTCATTGGTATTCTAGGACACTGGCTCCAGCTGTTTCCCTGGGCTAGGATCAGCGAGGTCATCCATTTGAATTGTGCTGTGTGAACGTGGGTAGTCTCGAAGGAATCAACTGGGAGGCTAGCACCCACTACAGTGAGCTTTCATGACTAGTGGGATGGATTGATATCGGGGACAGACGCTCACTGATCGGACAGCTATTCTATCAATCAATCCTTTTGAGGTTCACAACTCCATCAAGGCCACGCGTGTTCATACAGTACATGCAACAACTTAGTTCAGCTGTGATTAAGTGCTGCTCTCCCTCAGTGTTTCCGTCTCTGATGCATTGCTCCCATAGCAGACAAATGCACACATACCATTTGTCTTTTTATTTGACTGAAAGTCAACAAGGTAAATAGCAATGTAAACACTTGATAAATAGGCAGTCTCTTCAGTGTGATTGATATTCCCTGTTTTGCCTTGATGCAATGTTTAATACATAAGGCCATCTGACAGGCCCCTTAGCATCAACGTTAATTATCAGTGAAACACAGTTCTGGGCCCAGTGCCAGGAAAATTAAGATCTGCTTATAAATTACAGACTGTAACTCTGAAGTAATGAGTCACGCAAAATGTGTACAAGTATTTGTAGTGCGCTATAAGTGATGACAACATTGTGCCAAAGTTATACACTATAGAGGGAAAAGAGGTACAGCTGATAGATGTGGTGCAACCTCAGGTCAAAGAGTTTAACTGTACCTCTTAAGTATTGCATCGATAAGCAGACTTTGAGTTGGATCGAGCTGAGACAGCGCTTTGAGAAAGTGGTGTCTGTGTGAATTACAGTCGGCTGCAATCAATTCAGAGTTTGCTCTTTTGGGGTTGACAACATATTATTCCTAAACACTGTCTCTTTTAATTACAATCAGTAACTACATATTCGCAGAAATCCTTTTGCCTACACGGATAATCCTTCATCATCATTCAAACAGTCATTGCACCTGTTCTAATAGTTAAAGCTGATTGGCTGGCAAGGTAACTGCCCGCTCCTGGCGCTTGGTTTGTGTCTAGCAGTGAGCAAACAACAGGCTCGTTCGAGATGAACTGCACCTCGCCTGTAAAGTGGACGAGAGCACGCAGCAGCAGCTGGGGGGTGGTGACAAAAAGCTGTGGTCAAATCGGATAGTTTACAGCCCTTTTCCAGCAGCCTTCAGTCTGAACAGGAAGTCACAGAAACACTCACATCCTGTTAGGTCCGATTCCGATTTAATGAAATGTGATCAGTCAGACCAATATATCAGCTTGTACACTGTCTCCAGTTGTTACTATTAAGACAGAGTAGCTGTTAAAATGCTCTACCTGCGATCTGTTGCTGACATTAATAAACAACAGACTGTAGTCTTCTTAACTTCTAAACATCACTATCAGCCACATGTGTTCTGTACATAATAATCCTTTAAATCTGACAAATAGCAATTAAAATCCCTCCAGTTCAAAAACAATACAAAGTTCATATAAAACGTCATCACGTTGAGGCGATTCTGAACCAATCAGCTGTTGGACCAACTAAGAGCCAGGCGTTTCCCATCATGCCCTGGGTCTTGCAGTCAGTGGAGAGCAACTGCAGCGCCTGGGTCTAAAACCTGCGGCCGCCTTGATCTCATGAGGTTATCGTTGTCCGTGTGTGCATGACATCAGAGCAAGTCAGGGTCAAGTCGGACACAAATCTAACCGGCATGCATTGGGTGATCGATTCTGCGCAGACAAGAGACAATTCACAGTCCAAATCATCTATGAGAAGGGATGGCATCACAGAGCTTTGCAGTGTTTATGACAAGAAAAAACACGCCTCAAACGTAAGGAAGCACTCAACAATGCAAAGAGTTAATGAGGAAACAGAGCTGTGATGATTTGAATGCAAAAATAGAAATAGCTGCGGAACTTCAAGATAAGGTTCAGAGTCTTATTTTTAGAAAGGTGTTGGACTCTATTTTAGATACATGCGTACAAGCTTTACTATCATTCAGACATCCCATCCCAGGCACAGGGAAAAATGTCAAAAATGTGAAAATGTGTTATATTTAAAGTTGTGTGTCTATGATGCATTATAGTAGATATCAAGAGCCAATAATTATATCCAATTTTCATCATGGCTTTATTCCCATTTGCATCGTGATGAATGGAAATTTGCTGTAGAAGGTGTACAAAAGCCAAAACATTTTGCATTACGTAAGCTTTAGAACATACTCTACTGTAAGTGACAAAACATATCACTTTGCTGCAGGAGCTGCATTTTTAAACACTTCACATTTTGTCTATGCTTTGTATTTTACTGACCACTGAGTCCTGTCTCGTACTTTCATTCTTCTGCTGTCTTTGTTTCATGCGCAACTGCAGCTGATGCAATATGAACGTTGTGTCCTTCAAGTGAGCATATCTACCTGGGCTTGTGTGTGTGTGTGTGTGTGTGTGTGTGTGTGTGTGTGTGTGTGTGTGTGTGTGTGTGTGTGTGTGTGTGTGTTACAGACAAAACTAGTGCCGGAGCGGTTTGTGAGTCTTTGGGTACGCACAAACATTGCGCTCCTCTGGTGTCAGGCACGACGGGAGTCTGTTGTCACATTTCTTCATCATTACCTTTCCTGCCCTCCTTCATCTCTCTCCCTTGGAAGTTAAAAAAAAAAGTAATCAAAGGCTTGCCATCCGACAGCTCTGTCTCTTTGCCTCTTCCACTTAAAATGTCTTTTTCCTCCCCTGATTCTTTTGCAAAGACTGGTGCCTTTCCTACAAAAGCCCCTCATTTCAGGGGCGCTGAAAACCTCTCCAGCTTGTCTCAGTGGAGTTATGTCTCCTCTTTGACATCCCTGCCAAATTGAGGATGCTTTGCCACTCATTTTAACAGCTCTGCATCTCGGTTCCTTCTCTGGGAGCCTTTTATCTCCCCATAGCTGGTCGCGGATTCCTGCTTCTCTCTGCTCTGTCCTGCCTGTCACACCACTGCATTAACATTAACATGCCTCTTAGCAGGGCGCAGAGAAAGAGACATGCAGTGCTCTGGCCAGAGGACCGGGCTAAATCCCAGATCAGCGGAAGAGTTCAGGCTTCCTGGAGAGGAGATCTTGGCTGGCAGGGTGGATGGATAGAGTATGGTGGAGATTAGGGCATTGGCGAGTCAAACGCTGGATTAGGAGTGAATGGTTAAGAGGAGATTCCACAGGGTCGAAATAGTAGCCTTCTGAGAAAATAACCCCGTGTTTCCTTGGCCTGATATTTCACTGTGTGTGTGTGTGTGTGTGTGTGTGTGTGTGTGTGTGTGTGTGTGTGTGTGTGGTTATTATTAGTGGTGGGTAATGTACAGTATGTGCTGCTTAATGCTTCCATGACTTTTTCACTATTGCTGCTATATTGTCTCATATAATATATTTGGCTTATGGAGAAGACTCATGTTCCTAATGATGGATGCATGGATGGATGGATGCCTTAATACATGGTTGACTGTAGTCTTTTGCCCCTGAGATTTAAAAAACACCATTCACTTGTCTTCTCCTTTCATTAATGTCTCTTTTTTGGTGACGGATGGAGGAATAAGTGTCTTTTTTCTGCTGTATTTTTTCAAGGATGATGAGCAAATCACAGGAGGCACTAATGGCAGAGACCATGCCCGCATCAGGAAGTTCCTCAGCCAAGGCCACAAGAAATTGCCATGGAAACCGGAGGTAACCCAAATTATTTGCTTTCCTTTCTTATTGTTTCTTTTTTTCTGAGGCCCTTAATCATCAGCTTTTTAACCCCTTTCTTCCATCTTTCAGACTTTAATTTATTATGTTGAGTCCAATCAGTTCCTTTGCAATTTGTGTGACTTATCAGCTAAACCTGTAAATGGTTTCACTATTGGCGCTTTATCACTGGCTTGGTAATTAGGTGCTTTTTGTGAAACATAATTTAGCGGCAGATGTCTTACTCCCTTTTTCTTTCACTTGTCCTTTTAAGGGCAGTTGATATTTGAGGTCAAATAGAGATACATTCATTCTCTGCTGCTATTATCGGAAGAACAAAATGTACCTTGCGGTTATAAAGATGAATTATTGTACGAGGATGATAATATTTCATCCAAAACCATTAGCGGGTTATATTTAAAGGCACCTATGTCCTGAAGATCACAAGTTGATTTGATTTATCCTAATTTTTCAGCTCACTTACTGATATACTTTACACACCCACTGTAACAAAGGAAGCAGCAGACAGGGCAATTAAGCAGCCAATTTGTGATAAGGAAAGTGCCTAGATATGTAACCTGTCCAGCAGAGTTTAATTAAAGGATTGTGTATGTGTGTGTGTCTATAAGGCTAATCTGCACAATATGATTTATTAGTTGTTTTCTACCTGAAGTAGAGTTTAACTATCTCTGCTGAACAACACAGGGCAAACTGTAGAGAATCTAACAGTTCATACACACAGAATGAGATGGATAATAGGAAATTACTGATGCATTAGTTATATTTAAGTAGATCTCATTGACTGCAGCGATACTGTACTTTTTTACAGGATTCTCTATCATTCAATGCCTTGTACTCCGCAAAGCATTAAGCATGTAGTCCTCTGCACAAGGCAGCATTACAGGGTGCTGAACACAGTATGTGCCTGATCATGTTACAGTACTGTATTGTTGGTTTTATCTGTGTTTCTATGCCTCCCCGTCAGCCACAGCCATGGCTGGAAGCATTATGTTTTTGGGTGGTCTGTCCCATTCTTGTAAACATGATATCTCAGGAAATGTCTTCAAATTTGGCACAAAACTCCACTTGGACTCAAAGATGAACTGATTAGATTTTGGAGGTCAATGGACCAGGTCACTGGAAACGAATCAAGAATTCCTAGCTAATTATTGCAAATTTCACACAAATGTCTAATAAAATAAAAAGTACGAAGTGATGACATTTTATGGCCCAAAGGTCACTGTGCCATCATTATGTTCTGCAAAAAAACGCTTTTCTGGCCGTTATTCAACGACATAACTCAGGAACAGGAGGGGAGATTGTGACCATATTTTACATTTGGTAGGACACTTAATTGGTGACATTATTCTCGGGGTCCCACCTTGAAACTGGGTGGTAGCTGTATCAACAGTCTGTGCTGCTGGGTAGAAGATGTGTGTGAAGCAGCATAGAATTTGAAGCATTGTTTACTGTCTTGGCAACAACTTTGTGTTCTATCCTGTTCCTCTGGTCGTCCACCACAAGCTCATTGGCTTTGCTGATATTGAGCTTCCGGTGATTGTCGATGCACCATGTGAGGAGGCTCATTATTATTTATTTTTTTCAGGTTTATTTATCAGGGACAATGCACACTAATAATTAGAGCTGAACAATTTTGGAAGATTCTTTTTTAAGCTCTTTGTCTGGTCTATTATTTAACAAAGACCAACAATAAATCATTGTATTGTATGACCAACACAATATTAGATAGAATAAACATGTTCTTTCTTGTAGGCCAGGCCTGTTATGTTATTGATGAAATTAAGTGTACATGTACTGCTCATCCAGTGTATTTATCAAAGCCGTGAGCCCAGGCTTGGTCACTGTACTGAGGTGCATCATATCTTTCACGATAAACTATTTTACTCGAGTAATTTCCACGTTATGATTTATGTGGTCAGTGATCCCTGTCGGGTGGTATTTGCTTACTTGACATACTGGGGTTCGGCTTTTTAGCTATGCAACTATCGTACATGGCTTTGTGATGTTTTTTTTAAGTGGTGATACAGGTTAGTGTTAGTAGTGTTGCCCCGTGAGGAGCAATGTTAGCAGGGCAGGTTTTGCACAATAATACCTGACGCTGCGCAGCAACTTGGCAAGTTGATGCTTTCTCTGCAGAATGCTTTACTCTGGCGTGTCACGTGACCAGAGTGTAATCGCAGGCTTTGCGATTAGAAAATCTCATTTTAACATATCGCGATTTTATTGCAAATGCAATTAATCGCTCAGCCCTACTAATAATACATAGGTCATTCTAAAATGAAACGATTAAGCTATCAGTCCTTTGTTCTTCACTGTAAAAATAGTCTCTCAAGTGAAGACAACATGTTTCTCACTAGAAATTATTCACTGGAATCATACATGTCAATATAGTAAAAACTTCCATTTCTCCTTAATACTTAATACCTTTTAGTAAATTCCTTTGAAGTCTTTACTACATATATTATATGAGTCTGGACAGACATGGATTATTATATATTAGCATATATTTTGGACTGCAACTTGACTGGTGGGTGGAGGCATAGAACTGTGAGGCGGTTCCTCTAGTTATTCTGTTGTTTTATTTCAGTAGACTCTCCTGTGAGCCAGTCCTGAGTTAGCCTGCCTTTGCCTTTGTGCCTCATCTCAGCAACGCAATACATAAAATATCAAAATCAGCCATTAAGTTAAAATATACCGTTAAAATACATTCATAAATCCACATCGTTATGTTTTTTTTTACTTTGTTTTTATCACTAAATTGTCACATGTGGATGATATCTGTTTTTTAATCATCTGGCCTAGAAACAGCTGTTGCCTGAATATTGAGGGCCCTGCATCTAGTTGTTGATGATGCTTTTGGCATAATTCATAGTTGTGCTACTTAGAAAACGAGAAGTCACATTGATATGAAACAGCCAAGCTCAGACTGCAGCCAAACAAGCTATCTGAATCTGGACCATGTAGACTAATTGCACAAATGTATGAAATGGATTTCATGGTCTGAGCACAGTGAGACTGTTTATTATTAACATCCTGTTTTTGTCTGAGCTTTCTGTTTTATCATTTTGTATGTGAAAACTGTTAAAACCACAGGGTGCTTTTGCACTTAAAAGACATGTACATGATTTCATTGACCAAACTGAATTTCTTATTTATGGTTTGGATTTAAAAAGTGACGCAGCCTCAGAGGGAAATAAATTTTGCAACATCCACACCGACTACATTTTACATTAAGCGTGACTAGCATCAAAGCTTGTAGAAGTCAACATGCTTTTTCTTTGACTCATTTCCAGCCTACTCATAAAGCAACATGCCATTTAGTTTCTGTGAATATTCTGCACATCCAGCATAAATCTGTCAAATATTTCATACATCTCTATAAAGTTGTGTCCTCAAAAATCTTTTTCTTTCTTATCTCAGACTTCTGCTACGTCGAGCCTAAGCCAAGTTCGTCAGAAATCATGGAGCGCAGCAGCTCTTGCTTTGCTTTCCTAGGCGATCTGTCCTAATTACCAGCACTAACTTGTTTTCCTGGTGCACGGCCAAGATGGCAGAGGTCTGAGGGGCCACTGAGCTGCCACTGTCAGAGGCGTAGACTCAGGCTGGTGGAGGTAGAGTATGCCATATGCCAGCTGTCACAGACTGGCAGAGGTCACACGGGCATCTGGCAGCATTCGTACGAACCACACGCGCAACAACTCTGTTGTGCACAAGCAAAATGAAATGGACTGCTTACTTTATTTCTTCTAATTTGTGCACCCTTAGAGAGATAGAGATAGAAACAGAGAGGAAATGTAATAGTTGTTTTTTTTTTAATGAAGTGCTGTGAGTCTATCCTGTGTTGGTTCTAGCAGGTTGTTTTCAGCCACTACTGGTGACTGACTTAATGAGGGTTCCGAGTCGGTGAACTCATCCAGAGGTGACTGTGGATTAGCGTGGACATCCTCTGTCCGTCAAGGACACCGGCATGTTGAGGATGCTGACACTGGATAGAGATCAGAGAGAGATAGAGAGATAGAGATAGAGAGCTGGCCCACTTTTTAAGACTCAAGCAGTAGCCAGTCATGAAGGGATAAACAGTCATTTGCAGAAAAGCCGACATGGATCCAGTGAGAATTTGAGCACTATGAACAATTTCATCTAGTCAGTAGCAGAAAGAAAGAAACAGTAAGAGGGATTAGTGACTTTGTGTACTGTCTCACATTAAAGCCACAGAGAGCACATCCTCCCAGATGTAGTATGAATATGTGCAGTGATTAGGGATGGGCATACGATTACATCGCAGCTCCTCCGTGCTAACGCCGAGTTGATGCTAGGTTGAGACTGAGAGCAGGACGCACCGCCACGACATTAATCAGGGTCGGATGCACGGATGTGGTACATCATATGTGGTACATCATTTGAGTCATGGCCATGTTGTGCTTACACACGGCGTCGCAGTGTTTGCAGTGAACTAAGTTGTTTTTTAAATCAAAGTGGTCCCACGCCGCACATCGCCGTGACCTCTTCATGATTACTTTTGAAATCAAAACGGAAACTCGCAGGTAACTGAGTAGCCTATGGCGCCCCCGGGTGGTAAAATGTTTAATTGCTGCCACACAGTGACAATTCATTTCATTGCTTCAAGACTCACACTACGCAACGCAACCTGCATTAGTTTAATCGATGACAAATTAACGTGATCGACGGAATTCTTAATGATTAATTATCGATCGTCGATTAATCATGCCCATCCATAGCATTGATGTTAATCTGATATTCCAAAGGTGCAAATACAGTGGCATTGCACATAGAAATGATGACAGTCTCCTGGTTTTGGGGGGCACAGGAGAAGAAGCATGATATTTGTCTCTTCTTGCTGCTCTTTCTTCTATCTGTCTTATCCAAAAATGCTAAACAGTCAAATAGACAAACATAAGGCATACATGTGATTTCTTTTACAGGCCTCTCATTACAGTATGAGAAAAATTCTAATCATCCTCCGTTCTCTGTCTCGCATTCCTCAGTTGGACGTTTCCACTGCAGCCACATCCATCCCCCTCTCATGTTATATCCCTGGAATGACAGAATACATGTAATTGTAGGACAGATGGCAGATTATACAAACCCTCATTATATTAGTTGATGAGGCTGATCATATCTAGATCATATGAACCTTGTCTTCTATTTTATGCTGCTCTCCTCTGTGTGAAATGAGTTCTCATTATCTCTCTCCATATAATCCCTTCTTTTCAAACCTCTGTACCTTTGAAAACCCCTTTTCTTCCCTGAACGTACCTACTTATCCCACATTCTCTTCTCTCCCCGTTCCTAAATTACTAATGGGCCCTGCATAAATTCAGTTGAAAAGATTTGATAGAACCATGCAATAAAATGTCTGTCATATATAGGAACTTGCATGTAACGTGTCATTTGATCATTTGTTCAACACTTACATTTCAGCGTAGCAGCTCAGTAAAACCGCAGTACAGTATGTGTTATGATGTACCAACAGTGAGCTTTAATGCTCTCTCCTACATGCCCTGGGGGAGCGAGCTCAGTGGTATTGTATATACCACAGTGTGCCTTTGCCAGGAACATCATGTCTCACTTTTCTTATCCAAAAGGGATTTACAGTGTCAGTTGGTGCGATTACTCGTCAGTGAGTGTGCCGAGCGGCCATTTGTCAGTGCCCTGCTGCCAGCAGGAACGCAGAAGGCTGCACCAGATTTTAGGAAAGGGAGACAGCCTCCCGGGGTGGTGGTGGGGGGGGGAGGGTAAGAGAGAAAAGAGAGTCTGATTTGTACTCCAGTTGATAGTGCGACCAGATGGGTCAGAGAGACTAGATATTAGAGAGCAGCAGAGACAGAGCTATGCTCAGACAAGCTCGCAGAGATGTGGTTATGTGAAGGAAATGTGTGGTCTGAAGAAAATAGGCAAGCCAGTAACATTACTGTGCAGAGCAGCCTTTTAAGCTGAGCAGTGATGCTGCACTCTCTTTTATTTGCAACGTCTTTATCAATCAGTTGTTTTCTTGCTCAGCCTCTTTCCTGTGCAGCTGTCATTTCGCTGATTCTGTCTTTCTTTTCTTGCTTCACTCATATTTGAGAGATGGCATAAATTGCTTCCTTCCATCTCCTTTTCCTCCCCTCCTATTTGATTGCAGCCTGAGCTGTAGGTGCGCTGTTGCTTTTATACTGTGGTAGCTTAAAGCCGCCTACACATGATCAGAGGTAAAACCATGAGGTAGGGTGCAGAGCATAGTGCAGGCAGAGGCAAAGCACAGCGCAGGTATATGTCATCATTCTTTCTGGCTACCTCCTTTCATGGGTTGCGCCTTAAAAGGTCAGCCGCAGAGAGATCAAAGTTGAAATGAGCGAAGTGCCCAGGGTAGCGCGTCCTCCGAGTTGTCTCCACCGCTCTCCTAATAAAAACAACTACGGCACAGCCAGCACAGAGCGGTTTTCCCTGCGCTGTGATCATGTGTAGGCGGCTTAAGACTATGTAGAACAGTTGCTACCTCTGGAGTGTGATGAGAGTAAGGAAAAGGTGGATGAAGATAAAGATGACAGGTTAGGACAACGTGATTCTGACTTAAGAGAGACGGACAATAACAGACAAATTGAAAAGTTATGTGAAATTATATTTACTATAAACAAATGACAATGTTTTGACCTGAGACCTCATCAGCTAATGATGCCTGCGTACAGGTTCAATTCTTCAATTACATACAGTACTGTACACTGCACACGATATACATTTAAGATGCATTTAAAGTCTAATGAGAAGAATAATGTACTTACTGAGCGTGACAAAATGCTTTGCAGTGCCTCATTTAAATACACGTGCACAAACACACACCAATGGTGGCAGAGCAGGGTTCGGTTAATTACACTTTGACAGCTGAGCTGGGCTTGGGCTCTTCTCTTGCAGCTCTGCCTGTAGTCTATTTGGCTGGTGGTGCATTTGTTACAGTGGTTGCAAGTACAAGAAACAATGCTTTTTTAACCTTCCAGAATTACACTACTAGTCCATGGTGGCAGAACAACACAGACGTATGTCTCTGGTTTTGGATTAAGGAACGGAGGACAACAAATGAAAGTGAAGGAGGTGTCAAAAAGAAAGGTGTCAGCAGCATTCATTCTGTCTCTTCTTCAGCCAATTACTGAGTGAGAATGTGAGCTGACATGGTTGTAAAAAAGCTGTCATTTGAGAAGACACAGGCTGCTACAGCACAACTAAGCACACACACAACCAAGTTAACTCCGGCAAAAAAAAACACAAGGACACAAGTCACCATCTCTATACAAATACCTAATTTGAGCGTCACTTTATCCCACACTCCAAAAGGAGGAATCAGGGATACCAAAAAACGAGATAGAAAGCACAGGGACAGCCGACAGCTGAGCTCAGGCAAACTAAAGACAGAGAGTAGAGGAATAGACAGCATTTGGCAGCACGCGGACAGAGATGGACGGATGGAGAGGCAGAAATAGAGAGGTCAGTGGGAAGAGGAGACACCATTAGGTTTTATAGGAGACAGAGGCAGCACTCACAGAGGAAAAAAAAAAAACAGGAGCGAGGGAAAGTTCAGCAGTCAGGGAAGCAAAGGGATAACGCGGTGAGTTTAAGGATGTAGAAAAAAATAACTGTCCTCTTGCCCCATTCCACATCCTGCTAAGGCCAATGCAGACAGACCTCATGCAGCGCTGTCACCCAGAAAATTATTATACACAAGCATCTTCCAGCACAAAACCGACTTTACAGCATGTGGCCTCTCCAGGGCTACACAGTGATGTGCGTGTGTGAACAGTTAGAGACGTTTAGCCTCTTATTGCTATTTGACAAGAGGAGGCCAGGCCAAACAATGTTTGATTTTAAAGCCAACAGGAAATCTATTAAAAGCTTTACATAAGGCATATTTACACAGGAACTAGTCCCGTCTGCTAAATCTCTAACCTCGCCACTCCCTCCCCCTGTCTAATACTCCCTTTTTAAACATCAGACATGTTCCTGACCCCCCAGTTTTTCTCTGATTGTATTCCGTTGACCCCTCAAATCCCTGTCTCTTTCTCTTCTCTCTCTGTTTCTCAGTAGGATCAGTCTTTCTGCAGGAGGAAAGAAATAAATGATGTGCACATAAAAATCTTAAGAACTAAAATCAGGAGTCCCACTGCTTTGGACTGTCATGTTTGTTGACTGTTTGTTGCTCAACGCTGGTTTATGTATGAGCTGTAATTGCCACGCTGCTGTCAGTGTGCAGGGCACTTACTTGACCGTACAGACCCGAGAGATAAATAAAAAAAGGACCGCATTGAGTCAGGCCATCTGTTAGAAAGCCTGTATGATACTGAAGGAGCATGACACCTTCCATCAACGTCTTTCTCCTTTAAATGCAGACATGTAGAAATGTTTACCCTGAAAGGCTTTCTTGTCGCACCCCTCTAATCCCTCTGATCAAAGCACAACAGGATGTGTGTTTTTTTGTCACAAGGTCACTCTCCTGATTTATTGATTTGACACTTGTTGGCTAACAGCTAGCTAGCAGCTACTTTACACACAGAAAGGCTACCTTCATCCAGCCAGCTTTCACTTTGATCCAACCAGGGAACCCCACTGCATGGCCTCATAGTCATTTGATGAGAGTCAGCTTCCTTCTCAAGTTCTGTGTGATGTTCTAAATATCTGTGGCGGCATTACACCGGCAGCCTGCTGGGGCCGCTTTCACACAATAAACCAAGCCATATGTGCGTACAGTATGGGGATTTGTGTTGGTACAGTTGGTTGTTCATCCAGTATGGAAAGTTGGAGTTTTCAGGTCATTAAATCACTGAGTCAACCCCCCTAAGGCTTGACACATAAGATGCGTTGTGCATGTGTGGGTTTCGTGTGCAATAGTGTAACCATGCATCTGTACACGTAGTCGCATCTCTAACCCTCATGCCACCCTTTAATGATTGGTGTGTAACAATAACAGTCTTGTGTGGAGGAAATTACACCACCTGGTGTGCGTCTCACTTTTTGAACCACAACATTTGTTTGTGGTGAGTGTTTATCCTATGTGTGTGTAAGGATGTGAAAAGTTTTAGTCGTCTATATACTTCACTATAATACTCCACTGTGCAGACCCGTGTGTGTGTGTGTGTGTGTGTGTGTGTGTGTGTGTGTGTGTGTGTGTGTGTGTGTGTGTGTGTGTGTGTGTGTGTGTGTGTGTGTGTGTGTGTGTGTATGTGAGGACACTATACTATATAGGCAGACTGGTTTCACCATCTGTCCTTGTTGTGTCTTGTGATTTCCCTGTGTAATTCAGACAAATGTCAGACTATGGGCAGGGGATGAGCTCTGACAAACTGCTCCAGACATCCTCAGTCCACACTCAGTTCACCCCTCAACCCCCCACCCCCACCCGCCCAATAATCCTGACAAGCTCTCTGTCACCTTCTCTTATTCAGGACAGTAGTGAGAACATTGGAAACTTCACGCTGCATTCACATTTCACCAAGGATTCATTTCTCCTGCTCAGTGGAGAGCTATCAGAAATAATATACATTTCAGCACAAAAGAAAATCTACTGAAACCAGTGCAAATGGCAATTTTGCTGTCAGGTTGGGAGCTCCAGTAGCTCAAGTACTGAGGCATAACCATCCTATTTAATAGAAAATGTGATGCTCTTGTTGCTGCATGCACTAACCTGTTTCCTCTCTGTGTGTGTTGGCAGTATAAAGGACAGGCCAACCTGCATGTGTTCGAGGACTGGTGTGGCTCCTCTATAACCCAACTCAGAAAGAACCTGCACTTCCCTCTCTACCCTCATGTAAGTATTACAGACTGTGGGCAAAATGTATTAGCATTAAAGGTGCATTAAATTGTCCGTCCGCATAGCCTCTACCCACTTAGTTACTGTTGCTCCACCTGTCAGGGTTCTCCGTTCTCGTACGGCACATATGCAGTTTATAATGATAACGGTGGCAGATTTACCACTAGACATATATTGTAACCTTTAATACAATGGGTCATTATCTTCAAACCGAGCTAGACAGAAGCAGGCTTTTTAATTTCTAGCTGAAATGTCATTGTCACTAGCAGATTTGATCAACTGTTGCCAGCTACCTAATGAAGCTAACACTAGTCCCATGACTATTCTCTGACAGACTCTTTATTTGTTTCAAACTGACTCATTTTAAAACAGATACCCTGTAAAGGGGTCTTAGATATGCACTTAACTATGATATTGTGCTAAAAGACTGAGGCTATCTCCCAATCAAAAGCATCCAATCATCCTCACCATGATTAATGTAGAAGACATGGAAACAGCATTGTTCTTCTATGGCAGTGCAGACGTGGATAGGGTTCACTCACATAAAAAAAAAAAAAGTCTGTCAAAGTTTATTTGTTAATTTGTTAATGCAACAACTGCTGCATCTATAATCTGAATGTAATCCTGTTTGTCACTGCAGACGAGAACCACACTGAAGAAGCTGGCAGTTGCTCCGAAGTGGAAGAACTATGGCCTGAGAATATTTGGCTTCCTTCACCCTTACAGAGATGGTAACTAAATCATCTTATTAGCGAGGCCCTCCACTAACACTGAGGGCCTTGGAGCATGTGTCCTTTATAAGAGTAGACACTTACCACAGCCCTCTTAATCCAAGGTTTTGAGAGCCACTAATATGGTGGAGATTCACGTTTTTATTAGAGCTGAATACCCTTGAGCCCAGTTGCTATGGGAACTGAAAAGCCTTAACACCCAAGCGCCCTTACACAAATGCTAAAAATAAAGTTATTAATTTTATTACCATTCATTTCAGTCTCTTATGTAGCTTGTACTGTTTGCCACACATTTTGTCATCTCAACAAACAACTGCAGAGTCACACTTAAGAAAATCTCACAGATAACCGCTTGAAGGGAAAGTAATGTTATGCAGCTATAGTTTTGCCTGACAAAATTGCCAACTTGTTCAATTATGTAGTAATAATCCTGATTATCCACTTTTATACTTAAAGATGGCCTTAATTACCTAACTCTACTGGCTGCTCGTTTGCTTTGCATGCTCCTTCTGGTTTAAAAGGATCTGTGCATAAATGTTCATTTTCATTCACATAGGCGTTACATACGGATTGGAAATTCAGTTGCAGTAACACTTTTGATATCACTGTGGCCAAATGGTGTCATGTCTGACCACTGCCAGAGGCAGTCTGGGCATCAAATGTTAGGTCTTTTTTTCACACCTAAGAATCATCCATATCTTCCTTTGATCATGTTTTTTCCTTCCAGGTGATTTCCAGTTCTCGGTATCGTCTGATGATAACTCTGAGTTCTGGCTGAGTCCTGATGAGAGCCCTCTCAACGCCAGACTGCTGGTCTATGTAGGACAGGTAAGCAGCACCCAGCTGTCAAGAATTCTTGCATAATATCTGTACCACAGAGAGAGAGAATAACTTTGCTTTGTGATTCTCAGCAAATTCACTTAAGTACACGTTTCCATGTACAATCCCTGGCTTTAACTAATATTGCCTAGCAACAAGCTTTTACTGCAGGAATAAACTAAATCGCCGGGGGCATAAATGGTTTAAAACTCATCAATGTCATGACTTAAAGAGCAAAACACACTTAGTATAATACAGTATATACCTCTGGGAAAGCACTTCCACAGCCCGATATGTGCAGGGAAACATAACCCTTATCATTAGACTACATAGTGACTTTATCATCTGATAAGATATTTAGGCTGAGGGTGACTCATAGCTCCAAATGGCATTTAATGGATTTCCTTCCTTTCACATAAAATCACACACACAGATTGGATAAGTTCAGTCATTAATGGGTCCAAAGCTATTAGACTAATATTGCTATGATCTGACATCCATGCTGAGACAGTTGCCGTTAGTAACACCAGCGGGTCCTCACCATTCAACAACAGAAGCGTTTTATTCTGCCAGTGCCCAACCTTACAGCAACAGGAGGAACACTGAGCGATTTGTTCGTCATTAGTAATCACCCGCTCACCTCATGTCACCATCTTAACACTGAGGCTATCACTCACCTCCAACACACAGCTCAGAATACAGGAGACTCAAATCCTCTTGTCACACATCATGTGAAAAATCGTTTCCTTTTCCATCCACCCTCAGCCCGCATTTGAATAGTAGTCAAGCTGTGCTGCTACTGCCTTCCCTAATACAGTTTTCTCGGTGAAACCTTACATTTTTAAGAAGGAAAGGATGCATGACGTTGAACAGCGTTTGAACTACACCATTTGAGTGTCATGGCCAAATATGTGTTTAGAGCAGACTTCCAGCGATGGCTGCTATCTGTATTCCAACAGGATGTGAGATGTCACCAGATTCCACGGGAGCTGAGATTAATTAGCTGGCTGCGAATATTGATGTGACATTTAGCAGAGGAGAAATATCATCAAGGTAATGGCAGGGGAGCAGTGCTATGGCCAGGGATGACGCGTTCTGCCACTGGCTGACAGACAGGCCTCGCTGTCTCCCCTGTCTTCAGAGACACACTATCACTCCCTTCCTCATTATGTGACCCATCTGTTTGCATGAGTTTAGGGTGAAAAGAGAAGCAACACGCCATAATAATTTTTTGGGGTGGGGGGGGGGATTTAGGACCTGAAATATTATTTATATTTTAACACAACTTGTGTTTCATATACAGTATGATAATGTTTTTTGCCCAAAGCAGGTAATGCAGTGCTTTGCTAATCTGAAAAGACGGCTTACTGCCAAGCCTGCTTTTAAAGACCTTAAGCTTAAAGTCTAAAACTTTTCTACCCATTTTTTGTGCTGTTTAAACTCTCCTAATAACTTGAAGCTTTTAATAAATAAAATAGATAATAATAGGTAATCACATCTGTTTTAAAAATAGATTAAATAGTAATTAGGTGAACACGTTCCACTGGGCAGGGCTTGTTCAGTCTCACTTGTCACTTGTCTGTATGTTCTAAATGCAAACATTTATATATGTAAATGTATTAAAGAACACCGGGAACAATGACTTGAACATAGCATGTACTAAGATGTGAGAGGGATCTCATTAATTGAGTGAGGTGAGTTCCTGCAGAGAGAGAGAGAGAGCGCGGCTTGAAGTTCAGAACTAGAAACTTCAATGGTTTGGGAAAATATCCTTAAAAGATTCATAAGGTGTTTTACGCTTTGGCAGCTGTTGGAGTTATTCCAAAAACCTAAGGAGAAAGTATCTAAATTTAATAAGCAATGAGTCAAATTGGACCCCATAGCACAATGATTGTGTAGAAACCTTGCTGGCAGAAACGTATGCAGTTTTTAATCATTAGAGTGTACGCCATGTCACTGTCTGATGAGGTGCATAGTTTATTATCTTTGCTTATACTAATGGCTTGACTGCAATCCCTGTTCTAATGCATGACCTGACTCACTGCTCTTAAAATACACCTAGTATCATATAGGATTGGTACTTTATGTCACAGGAGTGTCATCCTTGATAGAGAACTGGCTATATATGGAATGTGCTGCCGTGAGACATTTAGCTGTGACAGGAGAAGCAGGGAGCTGGAGCGTTTCCGTGGCGTTTCCGTGGAGACCCCTGTCAGCATTTCGTCGCTAGCTTCGAATAATGTACCGGATTCCCCGCAGGACATCTTAATGAAAAGATGACGCCATCTACAGAGGTCCATTTCTGTCTTTCTCACACACACACAAAAACCACACACACTGTTTATGTAGACATAGAAAACATAAAATCTTCTCACCTCCTCGTCTTGCTTTGACAGACCTTCCTCCACAGCGCTGCAGAGGGGGGGGGGGGGGGGGGGGGGTCTGGCTAGTCCACACAGCATTTCGGCTTGGGAGAAAAACATGCTCTGGTTTATTGGCATTTCTTTAATCCAATCACAATCGTCTTGGGTGGCGCTAAGCGTCGGACAGAGCCACAGTGCCTCTGCAAAATAGCCTTGGGAAGGAAAATGTTTTGGTGGAACATGTGCACGTTCAAACGGTGTTTTAGTCGAGCAACAGAAAACTCAGATTCAACATATATTCTAGCTAGCTGTCTCAATTTACCCTGCAGAGGTCTGAGGAGCAGTTAACCATAGTCCTCATAAATCCACCGGAGTTTAAAATTCCAACACAAAGAAAGCAGAAGGTAACATCCAGGCGGAAAGAGCGTGATCCGGCGAAATTTCTGGCAGCACTAGAGCAATCCCGGAAGTGGAACGTCGTGGATATAAACTACTTAGCTCCTTACACGTACCAGCTCGCTGTGGTCAGTGTGTTGGAGAAGAGAGGGGGGGATTTTAACAAGAACACTCTCCTCAGTCCTGCTGGGAAATTATCTGTGCGCATACGAATGTACTTAATGTGAGTGAGGATCATCCATTGTCCCGTCTTGGCATTAATCATATTTTCTTCGCCCGCAGCTAATCTGTAATGAGATTTTCCTTCAATCAGAATGTCCCGACATCTCCCGCAGCGCTTCCCACAGAACCAGACCAGGGCTTGTCTAATATCGAGAGAGCTATACGAGTTTGTGTGTGTTCATGCACCGGTGTAGTGGTCATGTCTGTGTGTTTGTGCAGACACATGCGGGCACTGTGATGTATGTCACATGTGATTTGATACCCATTTTGTCTGGTTCAAAAAGCAGATACAAAAAGACACACGTGAAACTGGGTCAGGGAAGTGTGATCAATATGAGACTCGACAGCAGCAGTAGCTGCTCCTTCTCAGACAGACAGGACTGTCTCTACAGTAGTAACAACTTAGCTTAGTACTGAACACTAAGGCAATAAACTGTCCTAGGACATTTCCACTAAAGACATTTTGACGTGTCAGAGAAAGAAAAGCACAGGGGTAAATAATAAAATAAAGGATGGCTGAATTACATTTTGCTGCATCGGTTTCAGGGTCCCATTGTGCGTGCTGGCTCGCTGTCATGTCTTCCTGGGACACTTGAATAGAACGAAGCCATCGTTAATGTTATTAGTAACGCCTGTGCCTTACCTACTATGACAAATCAAAATGACAAAAATAAAAAAATGCCTGTTCTGGTATTTTTCAAATACTTTATTGCCAGGTAACAACATCCGTCTAAAAATAATAAATAGCACATTTGGGATTTAAAACGATGACAAGCGTATAATGAGTTTCATTCTGTATTCAAGTTCCAAGTGGAAATTTCCAACCTCCATGCGTCTAGTAATCTATTTGGAAAGACAAACAAAACAAACACGGTAGAAAATGGATGCCCCCCGGATTAAAATGTGAAACCTGCTTGAGATGGGCAATCCATCACAGCGAGCAGCATGTCAATTTCTGCTTTTATTCTTGTTGCAGTTACATTAGTGTGGATAGAACGGTTGATTCCAAAAACTCTAACAGCTGTATAACCACCCATTGATAATGTAACTTTGACAACAATACAAACAGACATAAGGATAATTGTGATGGATTATTGGACTCGAGCCAGTTTGAAGTATCTGCAGGTTGATTTTATGCCAGACTAAAATTAATGAAGATCAATGACTGCCTCGAAGGAGGTATAAACACCATTTTAAAGCCCTACACTTCATTCTAATGGACTTGTCTCATGAACACCGTAAACATGATCTTACTTGAAGGCACCAAGTATCTCTGCTTAATGAGACCCAGAGGTCACAATAATCAAAACAAAGATTGCTGTTGACTATGGCCTTGAGTGCACCTGCTTTGCTTCGCTTTTCAAATTAAGTTAATTGCAATCAGGCCAATGACAGGACTCTCTGTTGTCTGTACCGAGATCAAAGTGCTGCAGTCAGTGTGCTTTTCTGAAGTCATAATAATAATAACCCTGTTTCCTTTTCCTTTTGAATATTTTGCAAATCAGCATAAAACAGATTATGTTTTCTGCTAACATGAATGAATGCAGAATAAGAGAAAGAAAACACTTTAAAGTTATATCACAGGTCAGCTGGTTCTCTATTACTTTTTCTCTTCTCATATGAGAGAAAAAGAGGATATTAAATAAAATGAGTTGATAGAGAGTGGAGAAATGTCTCTATAGCTCCATTACACACTCATATTGTCTTTTCTTTTTTCATTTTTCAGTGTTTCAGGGCCAGTGGCCGTCTGAAATGAGTTTTCTCGAGGTACCTACATATGTGTGTGTGATGTTCACACAGAGACACTGTGTGTGTGTGTGTGTGTGTGTGTGTGTGTGTGTGTGTGTGTGTGTGTGTGTGTGTGTGTGTGTGTGTGTGTGTGTGTGTGTGTGTGTGTGTTGTGGTTGCATCTGAGCAAGGTTGGTGTATGTCTGGGTTGTTTTTTCAACTTTCAGTTTAAGAGATTTGGTCCCCAAGTTTGTTGCCTTATATCTCTGAGGAAACTTCTAAAGTAGAAACAAAATAAGTCACTAGCAATATTTCCATCCACTTGTCAATGGAATTATCTGATGTTCGCTAAAAACATTCATGCGAATAAAGCCGGTGAAAGTGTGTTTCCATCCAGCGGCTTTAAAGCGAATAAAAAACCCTGTGTAATGACATCACATGCTGTTTTGCGATCAAATTGGTATATCAAATTGATTTAAGACATTTGAAGGTGTTTCCGTTCATTTTTGCACTGAATCGCACAACATTCAAGCAAACATTTGCGAACAAAGTTTGCTTAGCCAAAATGGATCGCGCCGTCTACCTACAAATGATTAATATTGCACAAATTGTAATAGTGCATATGTGCCAGCTGATAGCGACATATCAAGCTATAAGACAATAACAACGCTATCAAAACATCGCTATGATGATACAGACGCACTCAAATGCCAGACAACAATTTTTGCTATCTTAAATAGCCGTTATATTTCGCACGGAAATTAAATTTAAAAAGTCTCTCGTCTCCTCTTTCGTCCACTCATATCTCTGTTGACACCCGCCATGTCTGCAAAGAAAGTGGAAATACGTGGTAGGAATGAATAAAACTTCTTCGTTTTATGGAGGGTTGCAACCATAAAATGGCCTAAAACGTAATCACAATTAATTATTTATTCGGCAAGTAACGTCTTCATCAGCGTTTATCCCATAAGCCGCTTACCGATTAAGAGAAAATCCAATGAGATCGAATCTACAAACTTTGTGTCGATATTCATGAAATTCAATCGAATTTTTACTGTTTCCATAAGGCATTTTTCATTCGATATTACTTTATTTGCATAAAAACATGTGAATGGAAACCTGGCTAATATGTCAGTAAGGGGGGGGGATATGAAGAAGTTTGTGTGCGTTGCCCCTCATGACTCCCTGGCTGCTTGCCTTCTGATTTACCTCCCGCCTACTCTGGTGAGGAGATTGTGCTTCCAATAAGCAGTGACTCATCGTTCGGTGGGAAATCATGTCTAGGTGTGTGTGTGTGTGTGTGTGTGTGTGTGTGTGTGTGTGTGTGTGTGTGCATGCTTACCTTGGAGAACATCTGCCACTTTCATGGGAAAGCTGCGGTGCTGCATGTATTTTGTCCTTGAAACTAGGCTTTGATCCTGCCATTGTTCACGTACAGCAGATTAACCATCTGACAAGGAAGACAAAAGAAAAAACAACCTTTAATTTTGGAAGGTGAAATGCTCCTCGACACTAATGATCCCTTGTGTGAAACTACATATCCCTCAATTTACAGCTTTTCTCAAAAGAATCTAGAGCGTCTTAAAATCCTACATACAAAAAATGTTAATGAGGTACTGTGTGAGGTAACTGAATTCAGAGCCTTATAAAACATAATATGCAGTATATTGTGCTAGGAAAAAGTGTTGCATGAATCCCAAACATTTGCCACCTGTATTTTACCTTTAGGAATGAGGAAGTCATTATTTAAAGGGCAGTACTCTAGGTGTTATAAATATCTTGGTTCAGGCACAGTTTAAGTTGTAAGTCTAGGTCTTTTTTTGAATTTCACTGCTCAGAATCACAATTTATCTAATTAATATCCGTCTCAGCATGAAATTTAAAAAAAAAGTTAATTCTTAAAATAAGCCGAGATCATTTCTGTTTGCTGTCACAGTGGTTGATTTTCTCCTCGGAATTTTCATTTGCTTTGGAAACAAATGAAAATATGTGAAAACAATTCACTCACAAGGAGAATATAAACATACAGTAACTATAGATTGTCTCGCAAGTTTCCCATTTATATTCAATGCAAAGTTTTAGGTTGCATCTTTTTTTTCCTGCTTTGAAAGATTTTAAAGTTCTCCTGAGGTTCCTACTCCATTCAGCTATGATTGTCTTAAGTTATTCAACTTTCACTGAAGATTGGCTGCTTCTCCAAAAACCAGCAGCACTTTTCAGTGACACAGTTTTGATGGTAATTATTTTGAGGGTGATACTAGCTTAAATGAGATTCTACTGCACCACTTTCTTCAGCCTTCCTGTCGTAAGTCAGGACGAGCTGAACAAAACTGAATGAAAACGGAAAGCAGTCTTGGAGTCAAATGAGTAACGGTATTATTTCCCCCAAACAAGGATAGATGATACAGAAGAAAGTACTGGGAGGATTGTGACTGTGACTGTGACTTAGTGCAGCATTAACAGGTTGCAGTGCTGGTAAGCAGATATCATTGTTTTGCTGTCCAAAAAAAACAAATGTTGCCGTACTCACAAGCCAGACTTTAGCATAGCAGCTTTAAAACTAAGCCACATTGTTGTTTTCTACTAACATACAATACCAGCCAACACACATGACGTTTAAAGGTGCTATAAGCGATATTGGGTGGCCTTACTTCTTGTTGACATTCAAAGTAATTTCAAACAAAAACGAGACTAGCTCGCCCCTCCCTCCTCCTCATCCCGTCTCCTCTCTGGAACACTGTTTCTGGTCCAGGGTTGGCACAATTTGTTTGTAGAGCTTGGGCAGTCTACAGAGACCGCGTTCTGGGGACAGGCAGCTAGCGGATAGTGAGGATATGTTTGCTGTGTGTGACAAAAAATGTTGTAGCCTAAAAAACGCGTGACATCGCTTAGAGCACCTTTAAGAGAGGGACTGATGAGTGCAATGGGCAGTTGGGCTAACAAATGCAAGTTTATACGCTGGTGTACCAATAACACTAATCTGGGGGTGTGGAGAAAGAAGTGAGCTTTACCAGACCTCACTTGTGCTTAGCGGCTCGAGGCTACATTACTAATATAACGCATTTGAATGTCCAACTATATACAATGTTACAGGTGCAATGCAAAATCAGTGTAGTGTTCATCAACACGGTCTGATGTCAGATGGTTCACAGATCATCTGATGCACACTATTGTCCACGGACCATTTACTATGAAATTCCCAGCCATCAGCGCTAATTTAAAACCTACCTAAAGCCACGTCAGCATCATATCATGCTCTCCACTCCACAAAAATCTGCACAAAGCAATTTTTTCGCAATTTGTTTAAAAGGAAGGTTTTCATCTTAAATGTAAACTTAGTAAATTGAGTTTAGCTGAGTGAGCTCAATCTACTACCTTACTCACCGTTTCATTTAAATATTCTCTCCCAGTGATTTTAACTTCTACCATTCTTGCTGAGGAAAACATGAAGAGACTGTTGGTGTGGAAATGTACTACGGCAGCAGTGTGCTGTGGGCTTCAGAGTGAAGAAATAGTAGTGCACATTGTGTCCTCCTCCTCTCCAGCCAACTGCTTCACAGAGACTCTCAGAGGCTTTAGCACTGCCAGGGCTGTTTGGTTTTGAACAGACATTACTGCCTTTTCTGAGGTTTTCTTCCCATACTGGCTCTCTTCTCACGCCAGCAAACCAGTTCAGAGGTGTCATTGTATAATTGCCATTTCATATGTGTGTGCGTCATTATCTTCTAGGTGTGCATTACTGTGTGCGCTGCACTGTGTGAAAACATTGTGGTGTCCACAGTTAGGGTCCGCCGCTATTTCCAAGTTGAAAACATCTTGTGATGTGTTAACACCACGCGCCCGCAATGTTTTCTGACCAGTTCCAAACACAGAAGTGTGGCCAGCACAAACAATTAAAGGCATGCCCACTGTGATCTTAGCCTTATTCTTTCATAATGGATCAGCAGCAGCAGGGGCCCTAATTAGTCGCATTGGCTTGCTGAGGAAATGAATGGGCACTGATTCGACCGCAGGGCTGAAACAAGAGCCCCAAGCGTCCTGATGAGCCGGCTTCTTAGACTCGGTATTGGCAGGGAATGGCTCTTTCTGATTTTCTGTCTGTTTATAGTCATAGCTCTCATCTGTTTGCTCACTTTGCCTATCAGAACTAGCCTCCCGATTGACTCTTCCTGGGCATATTATCTTGTTTACCAATTACTCTTAACTTGTTGTGCTATCATATAACCAGGTAAGCGATCAGGATCTTGCAGCGTCCTGTTCAAACGACCTATCCGTCTTCTGGATTAAAACGACCACTATTTGTAAATACATAGGACTCATAGTCATCATCAAGTGCCTAAAAATCATAAAAGTTGTTGTGTCATAAAAGGTGTTTTTATCTCACAAAGTAGATTTTTCAGTACGAATACTCTTCACTTGCAACCTGTGCTTCAAAATTTCTTATGCTGCCTTTATCCACTGCTCTCACTCTCTTTCTCTCACACTCGCTCTGATCTGTGCCTCCTGTCTTGTGTGTTGCAGCTGGGTACAGAGTGGACTGCTCCAGGCGAGTTCAGCAAGTTCAGGTCCCAGTCGTCCAAGTCTGTGCAGTAAGTACCTCTGACAACCACACACATTTCTTAATGGCACAGTTAATTCACTCTCAAGCCGGTACGGACACCAAAACAAAGCCCTGCAAACATTTACAGTAACAGTGAGCTTGACAAATACACACCAGTGGAGTTTCTCACAGGACTGGTCCGGTAAAGTGTCTCTCTACCTCTTAAGTAGCAGTTTGTACCGATCATGCTCTGTGTAGAGTCAATTCATGTCAGTCTATAGCCTCTTTTATAACGTAATTGCTCCAGAGGGCTTTTACTGCTCACATGCAGGAGGAAATTGATGGCTTAAGTGTTCACTGGACACTTGTGTGTCTCTTCTCTGTGCATGTGTGTACTTTTCTCTATGTATGAATTAACATGTCTAGAGTGCTCTCATCAGGTGGAGGGTCATAACCGTTGAAAGGCCTCTCTCTCTCTGAATGTAAGATGAGAATGCATTACCCTCCTCTCAGATTTAACACATCTCTCTCTCCCTAATTGCTGGGAGCTGCTCACATAAAAGCCCCCTTTAATATTAGCACTGATCTGCAGTCAGTTTGCTCATTGTTAAGTTGATATGATCATGCAGCAAAATAGTGGTGCTTCTATTCCTTTGAGGTTCCCGCATTTGCCTGATTGGATGAAGATGTAGAGTGCTGGCTTAAATTATTCACACACACATGCACGCACGCACGTACGCATGCGCACACACACACACACACACACACACACACACACCTACACACACACACACACACACACACACACACACACACACACACACAGCCATTGGTGGTTGTAGTGAAGGGTCAGAATATTTTAGCAGTTTTAAATGGAGCAAGTTGGATGATGAACGCACACAATAAAGAAAAACTGTGTCTGAAACATTCTTATCATGGTTGACTGAAAAGTCAAGTACAACTGGTCAAAACTGCTTTCTGGGGCTTAGTCATATTGTTTAGATCTGTATGCTAATATTAATTGAGCAGCTGTGAGTAGGGACTGGGCATTTTGAGGAGGAGGAAGAAGAATGCGTGAGTAGGCATTAGCATGTTTATTCTGCATCACCCTACCAAATGAGAAACCATAGATGGTTTCAGATTTTACACTGTGACTGAGGCAGTCACAAGGGTGCATGTAAAGGCAGATTTCAAACTAGGGTCAAAGATTCAGTTATCAAGACAACATTCTGAGAATGTGTACTTCATCTAAACAACAGAGAGGTCTGTTATTTTATTTTTTACAAAGATTGATTGCTCCATAATTGACAAAACTGATGTTCTAAAATGCTATATTTCCATTGACTGCAATAGCTTACATGAGGATAGAATTAAAAGTATTGTCAAAAATTAAGTTTTTGAGATAAATATACCACACTACTTATGCCATGAGATCAACATGTTATTTATTTTTTATGAATATTGGAGATTTATTTAGGGAGAATATACAGTAGTTTACAGTACTGTTTACAGTAAAACATGTTGATGCACTGTGGGCTCAAATTTTGATAAATCAAAAATCTGGCTGGGATTGTTTATGGAGAACAGTCTGAAGATGCAGTGGAGCGGTTTTGGTGTCCATTAAGCAAAATCTGTGAGCGGAGATAGATTTAATTTAAGTTTTTCAGTTTTTTCAGAGTGATGGACTTAAAGATTCCTGCAAGCTCGAAGGATTTGAACATCTCTGCTCAATTGTGCCTGCATTTTGGTGAAAGTTGCTAAAGTGCTAGCATGTGACTGATTTGTTATGAATTTTCACTTGATTTCAGACGGTTGCTGTAGCGCCACCATAAGGACACAGAGCCAATTTAAGGTTAAGTTAAGCATATGACTGGACCTATGTGCAAAGTTTGGGGATTGTTTGTGCATGGAAAGGCAGATTTGCTGTTAGGAAGAAGAATAATACTATCCCCTAATACTGCCCAAGAGTGTCAGGCAGCAGAGCTGTCCGGCCCCTAATAAGGATTAAACTATAATATCGATATGTATCGCAACATGACGAATTAGTACAAAATCACATGCAGGCAATGAGCTGTCCACTGTCATGCACTATATAACACCACACTGTTTTTTTTATGTAAAAGCCTCAAAGAGTGATTTTGTTTGAATTGTAACTTCTTCAGAATCATTCATTTGTAGAACAATAACATAATGTGGTAATACAAGATAAGATTAACCTTTATTGCTCCCCAACGAGGAAAATTGCTTGTTGCAGCAGCACAGAAGACAGAAATAGTACAGAACAGATGAATAAAAAAGTTAAAAAAAAATAAAAAATAAACTTATACAGAGCATATGGAGACATAAAATGCAAGGTAAAGTGACAGTGGTATGTTTAAAGTGACAGTAATGTGACATAATACAACAGCAGCAGAGTCAGCAAGTCTATGTTTACAGTATACACCAGACTGATCATATGATTAATAGTAGGATTGGGCATCGAGAACCATGTTTTTATTGGAATTGGAAAATTTGGTTGAGAATCCAACCATCGGTTCCAAATTTAACACGCTTCAAGTTTTGGTTTCCGTAGCGACCTCCGTACTTCCAGGTGCTTGTTGTGTTGTAGCCGTGGAGCACAGTAAGCGGTGCTCTAAATTGTGACTTTATTTGACATTGAAGAAGCCCAGGAAAACTGCAAATCACCAGTGAATCAAAATATAATTTTCCTCTTATCTGTGAAATAAACATGTGACCCGTTTTAACTCCACCCCTCAAATAGAAGAAGAACCGTAATGGAAAGGAAAAATCTGAATCAGAATTGTTAAAATCAAAACGATGCCCAACCCTAATTAATGTTTGTCTGTATTAATATAGAGATGTGACATAAATAAATTATAATAAATATAATAAAATGATGGATGGATGGATGGATGGATGGATGGATGGATGGATAGATAAATAGATAGATATGTTGTACATTGCTCATGTACAACAATGAGCAATTTTAAGAGACTATTTAAAATGAATATATTAAATGGATACGAAAAGGACTCGAGGTATTAGTATTGTAATGCTGACTGTATGGTTCCTGGGCTTATAAACTAAGTCTAGTTTGAATGGGTTATTATTCGGTTTGATATAAATAGACGGAAACGAAGAAGAAAGATGGCAAAGAAAAAAAGAAAGAAAACAAAAAGGTGTGTATGCATGTATGTATGCATCTGTGTCTATGTGTACGCATGTGTTTATGTGAGTGTAGGCAGGTAGATATAAGGTGTATGTGTATGCAGACATGTATAAATAAGTAAAGCATCAAATTGTTTTAACTAAAGGATAACAATAGAAAAAGGGGTTAGGACCAGAAAAGTGTTTTGAACTTCTTCCTACTCCTTTTTGAACATGTAAATTTCTTATTTGAATCAGTTACAATAATTTTGGAAGATTGTGCTGAAATGTACATTATTTATCTGTTATTTCAATTTTTATTATATGTGTGTGTGTGTGTGTGTGTGTATACAATGTTTTTTTACATGTTCAAAATAAACTGATATAAAACTATATAGTGTGGTGGAAAATACCCAGGGTGCAGCAGGTGTAGATTAATTAACTGTTTTAGAATAATTGAAGATGAAACAAGTAACAAGAAATAGTAGACTGAAACCAATGTAGGTTTTTGTAATTTATTGAAGTACATATATTCTGCGCAGAATAGGAGAACTCGTTCACAAGATGCACGCAGCAACATGTGGAAGAGTCTTCAAAGTTCACACATCAAGAACATCAGCTTAAATACACAGATAAGAGAGAGGGAGTGACATCGCTTTAAGCACACAATTCAATCTAATAACAAATGAAGATAGACCTTCTGGTCTGTCTGGTTCACAGGGATGTTATGTCCTATAACCTGTAGAGACCTTGTGACTACGGTTGTATCTCAGTAAACCTAGGTTGGCTATTTTCTCACAGACAAATGTATTTAACTTCTCCTTGGGGGAGACATAACAAGAGCACATACAGAAAAGACATAATTAATTTGGTAAAATATAATTTTGCCATTACACTAGATAGATAGAAATCAGTAAAATAGGAATATAATATATGCTTTATTGCAGCAATATAACAGGGCAGAATGAAGTAGATTGTCAAATACAGTATAAAAACAGTGTACAGTATGGCATAATGTAATATATATATCAAAATATAACAAACCTATATATTACAGTTATGTAATCCAGCATAGTGACAATGGAGAGGGAGAGTAGTGTGAGTGTCTCAGACACTGGAGAATATAGCATCAAGATACTGCCTAAAGTCGATAAATGGTACTATTGAGAGACCAACCCAATCAGAAAGCCATCTCATATCGGCAGGGCAAAAGTAAAAACCCAAAGTGGGACAAGAGTGCACACGTGATAACATACCAGATGATGAAATATACATTAAAATGCCTGATGTTTCATGGAAACAGTCACATGGTTTACTAATTGAATTGCTCATGAATCGGGTTGCACTGCAGCAGTAGCAGCAATACCAGCAGCAGCAGTATTAATGGATGTGTGAAGCAGGCGTGTAAATGGCGACAGTGAGTGTAGGTGTGCAGTTGGCGCTCTGCAAAATCAGCTAATGATCTGAGTGGCGCTAATGACTTCACGATCCTGACTGAACTAAGGAGTAATATATATGAGCTAAATTTGTGGTATATTAGAGCGATTTAAGTACCAACTTTGAAACCCCAGTTGATGGTAGTTTTAGTACATTTTACTCATATACGCACTCACACAGATCCAAGGCCCTGATCCTTTGCATCCCACAGACCATTTGTCTAATGTGTGCTACACTGCTTTTTACAGAAGCTTTGAGTTATAAATGAACTAAATAGATGATACACCTTCACAGTACTATGCAAAAATAAAAAGTACTGCATCAAATTAAATCCTAATATCAGAACATGTTCCATGTGGAGTTTTACCCGCCGCTATATTTTAAAATGAAAATGGTATTGTAATCATGGCCACTGCATATTCTTTGATTTGAGTACCGTATTACTTTGACATTGCTGTTAATTCAGTCTGACTCACTGTATCGCTCCGATGTCTCATCATGTGTCAAGGTCTCATCGTAGCTGTGTATGTATCATCCTGAGAGGGATTATTAAGATGCATTAAACCACAAGAAAATCCTCAATGCTCTTTAAAAACCATGCATACATTGAACATTCTGCCTCCCTTTCAAAGCTACACATTGGTGCGCACAAGCACACACGCACACACGCATGCGCGCACGCACGACACACACACACACACACACACACACACACACACACACACACACACACACACACACACACACACACACACACACTTAATATAATGAATGAAAATCCATTAATGCCATAGGGGACTGAATGCAGGCCAGGACCTGTTGGCGAGTGTTTGTGTCTGTCTGTGTGTTGGATTAACTGGGCCTGGTTAGCACAGAAGGCACACCAGACTACAAGGGAGCACAGAGAGTAGACAAAAGATTAACTAGTAAAAGAAGAAGAGAGGAGGAGGAGGAGGAGGCAGCTGAAAGTTTTTCTATTTTCTCCTCCTGTCTGACAAGCGACTTGCGTTTTCCGATAATAGCAAGACAACAACAGAGTAACAGAGCGTGGAGGCAGAATATGGCAGGAACGTTAAAAAGGTTGTTCAGCGGAGGAATTTGTATTGGAAAGTAATAAAGTAACTTTTTAGTAAAATAAAAAAGTACATTTACTCAAGTACAATTGTGATGTACTTGTACTTTACTTGAGTATTTGCACTACTTTATACCTCTGCTCCAAACACTACAGCATATTGTACGTTTTACCTCTCTACATTTATTTGATAACTTTAGTAAATAGTTACTTTGCAGATACAGATTAATAACACAAAGAATAATCGACAAATAAACGATGTATTGTCATAGGTTAAGACAAGACTTTGTTGATCCTCTGGGGAAAATTCAATTCACAAGGTACCAGGCAGCATATAAAGTAACTAACATTAGCCCCACCTTTACCACCTGTACACAATAATGATTCAATGATCATAATCCAATAAAATAATATACTTTAAGTATATGTTGATGCTAATACTGTTGTACTCAAGTAAACATTTGAATGCAGGACTGTGTGTGTGTGTGTGTGCGTGTGTGTGTGTGTGTGTGTGTGTGTGTGTGTGTGTGTGTGTGTGTGCGTGTGTGTGTGTGTGCACGTGGCTTTATGGATGTACTTTGAATCTGTTTAGAAACTGCAGCATAGTTTTCTACAGTTTGGGCATGCTGTCAGTAATCCAAGGAGAGCTGTTGCAGAGAACATGCCTCCGCTGTGTGCTCTCTACCCCACTGAGATCTGATACAACAGTGATATTTATCACCCTACTACACACACCAATTGTTGGTCGCTACCTTCTCTAACCATCTTTTTAATATTTTCTACCCTGATGTGTAAAGTGATTTGTGATTCCACTGTCAGGTCATGAAATATTGTTTACCAGAGATGAAATGGTTGAGCAGATTGTGGGATTTTATGGGTGGAAGGAGCGAATGACTAAAGTCAGATCTGTTTTTATTCCATAGCTATCGCATGCTTAAGGGGAAGTTTGTCAAAAAACAGCATGAAAGTCTAGGTTAAGGTAATTAGGCAAAACCTAGTTTGATGTTCACGTACTTTTTTTTTTTGCATGCTAGCAAATACATGCCTCTGTGCATTAATGTGCATGTGTTGAATACCGTGACATTTGAAATGTATCTCTGCATCTGATGACTTCATTGAAACATCCCACAGCAAAGGCAGTTTATTTGTCATCTTCCACATGTTCCCTCTGCCACACTGCGCGCCATCAATCCCTCACACACCATTACACTCGACCTGTTTATAGCAAAGCTGATGTGCTCCTGAGCTTGGCAAATTGTGTGTGCAGCGGGATTAATTGCCGCCGCATTCATACAAAAGGTATTCTTCAAATTAGATGAGATGGAATTGAAATGAGCAAATTAGCAGTGCAGAAAAAAGAACACGATAACATTTTCAGGAGAAAAAAAAACCCGTGTGCAGCAATAATAATCTATTTTGATAAAATAAAAAATTAACCAAATTAATTAGGTGTTTCCAGAATATTACACTCAATTTTGTAGATGGAAAGCCACAGTGAAAATGATTAGTCATTACATGCAAGGTTACAGCTAGACCTTGGCAACAGGATCCTCTCGTCCAATGTCTTATTGAAGAATAAGTTCAGGGCCATTTGAGCCTATTTACAGACTCCATTCTTCCACAAAGCGTCAATTTAAAACAGCTTTCCACAGTTTATGTGCTACTGTACCTAATTATTAACATATTGGGCCCCCGAACAGGACGAAATGGGACACAGCTAAAGTCAAAATGGAGCTTAAAAGAATGGAGTTGAATGATTGATGCAGAGCAGAACATAAGCAAACAGAGAGCAGTCTTCATAAATGTGATTGAACAGAGGAAAGCAGACAACAAACACTCCCACTTTGGCGAGGTTGTTTGTTTTCATTCTTTCCTTTTTTCACGCTTTGGACTGTGGTTATTTATACGTCTCGGTTCATTGGAGCTGTACAGCCGACTGTGGTAGAGCTGAGTGAACAGTGACTAATGGCTGCTGCGGGGTTGAATCATATTGTCAGGGAATGAGACACAGTGTTGATGAGGGGTTCACTCAAAACACTTCACCCGCATGTCGGAGGTCTCCACACGATGCAGTCAAAGGTTACTGAAACCAGCAACACACACCACATCTAGTATATCAAATCGCCCTCCAGTTGGCAGTCCCTCTGTGGTTATTCTGCAACATGGATGACTGCAACTAGGTGTGCTACCCTCATCTAAATTATGCCACATTTTCCCCATCAGCCCCTCATTCTCTTTCTCTGTCTCTCACTCACTTTTTATGCCCTTCTCCCTAAATCACCATACGTTTGCATTTACATTTGGGGAGGAAATTTGAAGCTGTAAAAGGGGAAGAAGTCGGAGAGGATAAGGGCTTTTAGTAGTGTGCGTAAGCTGTAGTGCAGCAGAGACACATGCTGTTTAAAAAGTGACAGAAATGATGCTCCAGCAGAGGGGTGTGGCCTCCTTTGTTGCCATGGTGTCTGAAAGTCCATCCTAGGTGGCAATTTAAATAAATGGGATGGACAGAAAAGTAGGATCAGTACACCTGTTCGGGAGATCTGCTAGCCATCCACACCACCTGGCCATGACCACCTGGAGGTAATGACTCACACTATTTAGTGTGTGTGTGTGTGTGTGTGTGTGTGTGTGTGTGTGTGTGTGTGTGTGTGTGTGTGTGTGTGTGTGTGTGTGCGCGTGTGTGTGCTCGTGGCGCGTGCGTGTAAAGAAGTTGTGCCTGTGTTCTAATTCTGAAGTTAACTGATTAAAACTTGAGGATGGAGAGCATTTATACCTATTGCTGTCTCAATCTATCGCTCTCCAACTTCATCTTTTTTCTTTCTGCTCTTGCAAAACAGTTTCTTCCATCCTTTGTTGCTCCATGTCATAGAAACCGATCCACGTGAGGATTTATGAACACACCATCAAATGAAATGGAGTAACATCCGTCAAAACAACTGTTTATAGCCCCAGTGACTTGATTATTTGGGATTAGTAATAAATGATTAGATTGATTATTTTGATAATCGATTAATCGTCTAATTTGTTTAATAAGCACAAATACAAAACTTCTGCCTCTTCCAGCTTCTTAAACATGAGGATTGCTGCTATTTGTCACAATAAATTGAAATATGTTTTTGTGTCAGACTGGTGGTCAGAGACAATACAATGCAATTAGGAGCTGCCACTTTGGACTCTATTTTGGCATTTTATTGTCTAAACAATTCAATCCTTAAAACACTCAAACTAGACTAAATCAAAGTAAGAAGTAGCAATAAGCTACTTCTTTTTGATGGCACCTACAACCTCACTTTTAAAATAGTGCCTGTGTCAAATTGAAAGTGTCCCTCAATGTCTGTCTAACTCGTTGTCTATACCTCATACCTGTGAAGTGCTAGTTTGGCAGTGCCTGCTAGGTGCTGTCACAACAGCTTGATGAGTGACAGTGAAGTAGTGTGATGAGGAACCCAGATAACCCTGTCAACACTACCTCCGCTTTCTGACACAGCTGCTGGAACCTGAGGCTGTATAGACAACACAGCGGAGATTGGCATTTGCTAAACTTCTATAAACTGAACTGTGCTGAGTTGCATACAGAGCTAAGTCTGATGCCGTGCTTGACGTTAAGTATTTCAGAACCTTTTGAGCAGCTGAGACTGGGGTGTGATTGACAGTAAGTCGAAGATTAGAAGGAATGCTGTTTGAAAGATATTGGAGACCAATGAGCGCTGCCTGGATCTCGTCAGCATGGCTAGAATACGATCAAAAATTTAAGTAAAAAACCATAAGGCAAAAAGCAAACGTCACATAAACAATTTCTACATGTGCTTCTGTAGAAGAGTTTACAAAACTGAATATTGTTAACTTCAGGTGTAATGATTGAAATTAAAAATGGCTGCTGCTGACCTTCGAGTGAGGAGGGATGGCAGAAGAGGATTCTAAGATTATCTGGGATGCCACAGCTGGCATTTCGAAGGAGAAGCTTTCATTTCACAAACTGACATTTACACCCAGTCCTCCACAGACACGAGGGCGTTGATGGTGTGTTCTTCCTTCTCTGTGTGTAATTGTTTGTATGTGCCTTCTTAACTTTAGGCCCGTCTTTCTTTTCATAACATTCTCCCCTTTTTCTTTTCTTCTTTCCCTTTGGTTCTTGCGCTTTTAACACACTGCAAACGCTCCCATTTGTTTTCTATACACATGACTTAATAGAAAACCTCCAATGACCGATTATAGCTGGATGGCGAGAGTTAACCGTGCAACAATGAAGGAAACCTAGTGGAGAATGACCAGTTATTTCACTATGGGATCACTCAGTATCTATAATTGAATCATTTAAGCACTGCTGGCTAATAGCTGGCATGGAGACTCAAGCCTTTAGAGAAAGGAAAGTATAGTACTTGTGCTCATGACATCATAGGAATACTGATTGAGCGCAGAGACGAGCTTAATGTTGCACCTGCTCTACAGCAAGCACTGCACTGTCTCATATATATGAATATATTTACTTAGATCTGAGTGAATGTCTGCATGTTTCTGTTTTTGTGTGCACACATATCTCTGATTGTGTTTGAGTATTGTGGTGGAAAATACCCAGGGTGCAGCAGGTGTAGATTAATTAACTGTTGTAGAATAATTGAAGATGAAACAAGTAACAAGAAATAGTAGACTGAAACCAATGTAGGTTTTTATAATTTATTGAAGTACATATATTCTGCGCAGAATAGGAGAACTCGTTCACAAGATGCACGCAGCAACATGTGGAAGAGTCTTCAAAGTTCACACATCAAGAACATCAGCTTAAATACACAGATAAGAGAGAGGGAGTGACATCGCTTTAAGCACACAATTCAATCTAATAACAAATGAAGATAGACCTTCTTGTCTGTCTGGTTCACAGGGATGTTGTGTCGTATAACTTGTAGAGACCTTGTGACTACGGTTGTATCTCAGTAAACCTAGGTTGGCTATTTTCTCACAGACAAATGTATTTAACTTCTCCTTGGAGGAGACATAACAAGAGCACATACAGAAAGACATAGTTACTTGGGTAAAATATAATTTTGCCATCACAATATGAACAACAGTCTCTCTCCGCTTAAGGTAATTGGTTGATACACTGTAGCAGTGGAATTAGAATGAAGCTGTTTGCCAGCAAGCTGCAGTGACTTTTCTGTCCCACTTTGGTCCCTCAGGCCTTCACTCCTCCATCTGATTCTATGAGTGATGGGAGCCTGCTGAGACACAAATCTATGTTTGAGTGTGCTCTGTGCTCATGTGTGTGGCGGCGTATGTTTGATCTGAATGTCTTTGGGGTGTTGATGCACATCTCTTGAGCTATGAAAGACTGCGGTAGCGGACATCTGATTGGCAGTAATGCATGAGTACCACCAAACGGTAAAACAAGGCTGCTTCGGGCCAAACGTGATTAGAGACAGTAATGATGACGAAGGGTCAGCTCAGTCTGAGGAAACACAGAAATTAGATTCTGAGCAGCTCGGGAACGGATGTGTAAGGTGTTTGGAAAGTAACTTAGCTGCATCTGACAGTTAAAGTCACTTCAAAAACCAACAATCTGACATTCACAGCCACTTTATGATTGGCCAGGTGTGCGTAGGTGAGGAATCAAGCAGGGTTTGAACTTCTCTCTCAAGCTCTCATCCTTCATTGCATAACAGTGTATGTCTCATTTAGTGTGTGCGACCGAGTGAAACACTGTAATCAGTACATCCAGGTAAGACTGTCCGAAAGTGTGCACCGTTATCTCCATACAGTACTTTAACGATTGTGTTTTTTACCCTGCCTTCGGGTATGGCGGTTCAAAATGCTGTACACAACACTTTCATCATAGTAATGAATGGGCTTGGTGCTACACACACTCATTATTAATAAAGACATACATCTTAAATCTTTAAAAAATAAATACAATTGGTCACAAACATATAGTTTCCTTTTTTTAAAGGCCCAATCATTTCATTAAAAAAGCTGGGAACTGAAATAAACTACATTTCCCATGTCATCATAGTGAAGGATCATTCCAGCCGGTGCAACAATTTAGCTCATTGATGTGTTTTTTTGGACAACCCTGGAGCTCTACGGCCCATAAGAGTAGGTTTTTCATCAGGCTTTGGACACACAGACAATACTTGTTAGGTGGATCAGTTGCTAGTTGCTTGCTAGCCTTGTCCCTTATTCCTCCCTACTTGCTAATGCGCTGTTAAATTGGGTACCTCTTACATTTCTCCTGTAAATAAATCTTCAGTAGTAGTAGTAGTACTATGAAAAAGGCATATGCTTCTCAATGTGGCACAAATACACAAACCCCAGGAGAGCAAGGCATTGTGAGATGCTAAATATTTTTTTTTTCTTCACATATCCACACATTCAGGCCAGTAGCAGAGGAGAAGGAGTGTTAATATATAATCAAAAGTGAGGAAGGGGTGAATTGGAGGCGTAGAGAAGAAAAATCATCGTAGATAGTAATGCTGTAACGCTATATTAGATAATTACGTATGGGGGAATTGGACGTGATAGATAGGGGAGAAGAGCAGCGTTGGAGAGAAGCAACGGACAAGATACAGGAGAAGAGATGAAGGGATGAAGGAGAGCAGAGGGAGCGAAGGGAGGGGATGGAAGAAAGAGGATTTATTGAGGCTGCAGGGGAGAGCAGCGTGATAGCTCTCTGATGGATTAGAGGAATGCATGAGAAATGGAGTGAAGAGGGGAGAGCGAGCGCGAGGGGAGAAAAGTGAAGTTTGTATCATTAATGTAGTTGAGAGGATAGCACTCACCCAGCACAGTCTTTTATTTAAAGGCCACCTGTGGGTATTGGAGAGGGAGAAATCTGCCAAGAGAGAGAGACGGGGACAGGGTGACAGTCAGATAGCATTAATGAGAAATTTTGTTGGAAAAAGAGAGGAGATACTGAAGAAGTATAATCAGGAAATTGCTGTAGCCGGCGGGCAGATACTGTAGGTGAGATGAAGGGAAAATTAGAGAAAGACTGGTGTTTATCAAAGGCATAAAGTTTACTGTCTCCATTACCACTTCAGCTCTGCTCACTGCAAAACAGGTTAGTAATACTGAGTGTGTGTGTGTGTGTGTGTGTGTGTGTGTGTGTGTGTGTGTGTGTGTGTGTGTGTGTGTGTGTGTGTGTGTGTGTGTGTGTGTGTGCGTGTGTGTGTGTGCGTGTGCGTGAATGTGTGTCAATCTGTCTGGCTTTTGTATATTTATTTAAACAATTTTACAGCACAACAATTTTCTTTAAGATGCTTGTGAAAGGAGTTTGCCTCTCAGCAGGAAAAAAGAATCCCCGTCTATATATTCATGCCAAATACATATTTCATACTTCAAATCCAGCAACGATGATACTCTCTGAATATTGTTTAGCTCCAACAGTCCCGTCTTGTGTTATCCAGCCCAGTCAAGCTCCTTTGTCTGTCTCTATCCGTTCAGCCCAATGAAGGGAAACTGGAAACAAAGACTCCAATTAGTCAGGCAATTAGACTCTTGTTTTGTGTCCTCTACTCATCCTCTGAGTCACACGTTAATAGCTATTCTTCCTCTTCCATCTCTCATTTGTCCTTCACTTGCTCTTTTATGTTTTTTTTTTCTTCTTCTGGCGTGGCGTTCTGTATCAAATCACATCTCAGTGATATTCGCTGTAATGTAATTTTTTTCCCTTCAGATACAGAAAGCATTTATAATTCCCTCTGTGTTTCTGCTGTTCACGTGCTATTTCTCGCTCCTCCTTCATCTTCATTTCCGCCTGTCTCTCTGTCTCTTCATCGCTTTCAACCAGAGCCCGCCTCGTCATCCATCACAGGAAGACTGGTGTGACCAGTGCGCGCACACACACAAACATACATTTATGCAACACCTCTATCCTATATCTCCAGTCTTTCAGTGAAATATACTACTTTATTTTCAAAAAGTATTTTCCATTTTATTTTGTCAAATACTTCTTTCTTTTTTTTTTAAATACCAGCATTTCCTTTAAACCTTTTCTCATTGGTCTCTGACCATATCTTTATTTGGATCCTCACGGTTCCTTTCCGTCTTTTATTTCCCCAAAAAATATCTGTCTTCTTCACACAGCAAGTCATGCAAAGCTTAAAAATTACTATCAGCAACTACTAATCAGCAGAGAACTGCAGCCTGCAGACAGTGAATTAAACAAAAAAGAGATCCTCAAATGTTGACAGGTGATATTATGTTGAGGATGCATTTTTGTGTGTTTATCTGTATGATTGTTATTTATTTTAAGTGTGTGGTCCTCCTTGTCTGCAGTCGTGTGTCAGCCTGACTCTGAAACACTGAGAATGCATTCTCTCTTCTCTGACATTAGATTATAGATTATCCCCCAGATGGAGTCAGATTAACGGCTGAAATAGACAATCTAATGAAGGGTCAGGAAACGTACCAATATCCCTAAAACCCATCTAGAGTTGTCTGCTCAGGGACAGGAACTGAGAACGCCAAACCAGTTGTGTTTTGTCTGACAGTAATATTTCCATGTCATACATTACTGTATAGTTCACTATAGATAAAATCCTGCCCTCAGTTCTCTGGTTGAGATGATTGTGTTTACTTAATTCCCCCACATATTAATTATATTCATTAAAGTTTCATCTGATCTAATCAAATGTCTCTTTTGACTGCATTTTGTCTGAGGTGAATTCAAAATATATTCTTTTCTTTCTTATTTTTAAGTGTGGCTCAGATCAAAGTCTGGGATGGCGTTATGTTTGAATCATTTGGGAAAGGGCATGCAGGGTGCCAGGAGCTGAAAGTGGCACTTAGGTTTGCCGAGTGCCATTTCAGCAGCTGCACACAGAGAGATGTTCCCTATTCATGAGAGAGTGACCTTAGCACACTGTCACCACTCTCCTGCACCTGCAATGATTTATTGGTTACAGAACGCTGGGCATCCAGATGATGTAACACATGACCGTCCCGCTTTCAGCCTTTGTCCTTCCCTCTCAATTCGGTCAACCGCATCAGGAACGGAAACACACACAAATTCACTGCTAAATAAGTCTACGCTGTAACTGTAATTTGCCAATCCTTATCGTGAAAGACCAGGCCGGTACAGTATGTCTGGTATTGCTGTCACTAGTTTGTCATTAATCAAGTCGATATGAAACGTTCGCCTGCTCTGGATTTTCAAATGCATTTTTCTGCTTGGCTCTTTGGGTTTTTTTCCACTGTCACCTATGGCTCTGGCAACTTGTTAAATAGGCAGCTGTCACTTTTGTTATTGTAATGACTAAAAGATTAAATTATTTTAACTTACAAGCATGCACATACTCTAGAACAAGGATAACATCACGCAACAAACGTTTCTCTGTTTGCTTGGCTTGACTTTGTTTCATGTTATCTCCTGTTTTCATGGAGCTATTTTCAATTCAAAACACAGACTTCATCAAAGAAGATGAACTTGTGTTTGTTTCAGGAGACAGACAGGAGGGAGAAAGGGGACCATCACAGAAAGAGAAAAGAAAACAGGAAGTGAACAGTAAAAAAAAACAACAACATCAAGCCGTCCCATATCTTATTCAATTTCAGAGCACATGAAAATGGAGGAGCCGAATGACTCCAAAGTTCAGAGTAGCAAATGCTTCACAAACTACCCTGCTGTGGAAAACAGAATGAACATGATCTTATTTGTAGGAATTATATGTTATCAGATACAGGGCCATTTTACCCTTAAACGAATAGGTGCATTTATACACTTTGGATGATTTTATACTAGAGAGAGAGAGAGAGAGAGAGAGAGAGAGAGAGAGAGTTAGTTTTGAGAGCTAATGATGTGTGGAGCAGTGCTCTGGTGTCTCTCATTCAGCAGCAGATGCTGGCCTATTATGCGAGATGGGTTTTTGATAAGAAAAAAGCAAAAAGCATTGTCATTTGGTTTGTGTGTTTCATCAGTGTGTGGAATAACATATGCAAAACTTCAGATCAGATCTTTGCTCAGTCTAACCAGGAGTTCCGGAGAAATACTGGAGCCTGTGTGAGACTAAAATGTTGATTTATGTGGAGCATTGATTTTCTTCCTCACTGTCTCAGAAGGAGTGTTTTATTCAGGGCCCGAGGCTGATAATATCCCCGCTCACTGCTGTCTCTTTTGCCATCTTGCCTGTAGCACCAATTTGTATTCTAGGCTAATAATCTGGTCCAGTTGATTTATGCTTGTATCACTATTCTGTGCTTTTAAAGTCAAACTGTTTACTTTACTTCACTGCAGTCTCATTAAACGCTGTTATACATTTTAATTGTTAGTGACCCAAAGTTGCTCACAGATGTATTTCTCGTAGGTCTCCTCCCCACGATAACAGTCCGTATGTTTTTATAAGGTGGAAGGAGCTGCTGTGGCTTATTTTAGAAGATAGATTATATATATATTGTTTCCCATCAGCGTCAAATATCTAACAATAGCTCTCTCTTCCCTCAGCCTAATCTCGTCCAGACTATACTACTTTGAGATTCTCCACAAGCAGGATGACAAGGGCTCGGATCACGTGGAGGTTGGGGTAAGTGGACCCACCCGATCACGTGAGCTCACTTCCTCTATTTTGCCTTTCCGTCTGCATCTCTTTTCCCTCCCAGTCGTTTCCTTCTGGCAGACTCTTAGCATATGACAATGTTGTCTTTGGAAAGCTTTCACCTTTCGCAGGACTTAAGCACTCGTACCCTGTGTTTAACAGTGTCAGAGTGGTGGCTGACCTGCCGACAATTGAAGGGAAACGTTTGAAGTAGAAAGATCCCTTTTCCCTCCTTTGCTGTACATTACTTTGCATGGTCCTCCTTTTGCCATGGTCTCATCTGATCAAAACTGCATGCAATGAATGCCCTCGCACTGAATTTCCCTACCAATGGTTTTAGAGCAACTTTTTCTTTTCTTTTCTCTTCTATTCTCTTTCTATTCCTCCATCCGGCATCCCACTCCTCCTCCAACTTACTCTCCCACTGCGCTTCTCATTGGTTTTTCCTCCCTCTGTGTCTTTGTTCTGTACTTCTTTAACTTTTCGTGTTCCCTACCGTTTGCTTCCACTCTCCTCTGCACCATTTCTCTCTCAGTAGTTGTGTTCTGCACCTCAGGCTCAGAGATGAGTGGAGCTTAATTTCATGACTAGAACCCACACGCCTTGTGTGAGCTTGTACTTTGAGTGGGAGGGCAGATGAAAAAAAGAGATCACGGGTGTTTGTGTGTGTGTGGAATGAATCTCCTAACAAGCCCCAGGTCATCACCATCATGGTGACCATGGTCATCAGCAGAGCAGCAGCAGTACTGCTAGAGTTGCTCTCTTGCTTCACAAAACTGCCACTGTCATTTCTGCACCCTGAAGGTTAATCATTTCTTGCTTCTTTCCCAGTCTATCTTTATCCCCCGCAAACTCTGTCTGAGTGCCTCTGGCTAATTTCCTCTACATATATTTCCGTCGTCCTATTAGTTCTTGTTAGTTTCTTCCTGGCTTTGTATATACTGGTACTAAACTTTCTTTAATTATAACTATATTTTCTTTTTTCAACTTGTATTAATCACAAACACAATCATACGCAGTACAACAAGCAGTGACATGCTTCTGTGCCTATGTCTCCAGAAAGCAACTAACAAATAGAATACTATAGAATAGAATACTATAGAATAAAATAAAATAAAAAAGAAATATATATATATATACAATAAAGTTTAGAAAAATGACAAATGAGCAGTGAAACAATAAAACCATATGTACTCTTAATTTCCTCTGTTTGTGTGTATGCATACGTGTGTGTGTGTGTGTGTGTGTGTGTGTGTGTGTGTGTGTGTGTGTGTGTGTGAGAGAGAGTGTGTGACACTCGGGCCTTCAGTCTAGCTTGATAATGGTGAAGCTGGTCACCCAGGCTGTATGAAATGCTAGTGGCAGGCCTCCAAAGTACTATACTGTTGCTGTGTGGTGTTGTGGGTCGTTGATGTGGGTGTGTTAAGATTATTCTGCTGATGATGTGCATGTGTGACTAATAAATTACAGCCCATGACGGCCACATCCCAGTGGCAAACAAATTCAACTTTATTTGGAGAGCCTCTGTAGAGGACAAATAGACTAAGTTGATGAGATACACAGAGAGATACACTGTTATTATATCCTTGTTGCTGGACTGGTGAATCCTACTGGTTAATCTGGTGCCAGTGTAAGTAAGTAAGTAAGTAAGTAAGTAAATAATCGGGGTGCACGATTGATAAAATGTCACGATTCGATTCAATATCGATTTTTGATTAAAAAACGATACTCGATTAAAACAACGATTCACAGTATGTAAATGTAGTTACTTTTCTATATATATATATACATATACATATACATATATCATCCTGTTATGATGTATGTGTATGTTGTGTGATGTCTGTAAGCTACTGGGACCTTGAATTTCCCCATGGGGATCAATAAAGTATCTATCTATCTATCACGTGATTGTAGTAGACATACACTTTAAAAAAAATAATAATAAAAAATAAAAATATGAATCGATTTTTGGAATTCTATGAATCGATTTTGAATCGGTAGAGCTTGAATCACGTACAAATCGTTTTTTTGCACACCCCAAGTAAGTAAGTAAGTAACACTTTATTTATATAGCACTTATAAAAACACGCACACACATGCACAATACATACGAATAAATAAATAAAAAGAAACATGAATTACAAAATACAAATCAAATTTAGAATACAGCATAACTGAGGTGTAGCCCTTTACACAAAGCCTAAATTATAAAGGTGGGTTTTTAAAAGATGCTTAAAACAGTCCAGAGATTCAGCAGACCTGACAGACTGAGGGAGAAGATTCCAGAGGGTTGGAGCTACAATGGCAAAGGCACGATCACCTTTGGTTTTGTAGCTGGAGCGAGGAATAGATAAAAGACCAAGGTTCGAGGATCTGAGTGGGCGTGTAGTGGATTGAGGAACAAGGAGCTCAGAAATGTAATGGAGGGAAAGGTAAAGGTAACCAACAGTGTGGAGGTTGGGGTTCTGGAGCTGGATGGTGTTCACACCACTATTGCACACTCCTCATTGATTTCAATGAGACAACTGCGTTGGCATGGCGTAAATCTAGTTTGTATCTCATGCTCATCAAGAGGGACAAATAATTGGTTGGATTCATGTTAATGTATATTTTCAGACATGTATTTTTGAAACTACCAAACAATAATTTGGTGGCCCCCTCTGCAGCAACTCTGAGGACCCTGCTAGGGGTCCAGGACCCCCTGTTGAAGATGTCTGTAGAGGAGACACATAGCTGTCTACAGCTTCCCTGGGTGGACAGTGGAAGGGTTAACCATCACACGGGGAATTGCCCCTTTTAAAATGGAAGAAAAGGGGGGAGCTGCTAATATATACACATCGTCTTTCGCACTAGCAAGTCAGATTAAAGGCGTTGAAACTAAAGGTTCTTTCTACCGCGTGGTATTTCTCTTTCAAATCAGTGTTTATGTGATTGTCTGAAATCCTTCTCTCTGCCCCCCCACCCACCCTCAGCCAACTACTCATGAGGCCATCAACGTGGGTTTGTACTTGTAGAAACTGTTTAATGAAGCGTATAAAAGTCATGCAGCAAATAAAGATAGTGTGCAGGAATGTGCACATGTGTGTATGCTGCGCTGTCCTAGTAAGGCCCCTGTGTGTGATTTAACAGCGGAATATATTTCACACCTTGACAAAAATAGCAGATTTACCGTGACCGACCCACAACAGCATAAGCCCAGGGCTCACATAAATCCGCAGAAACCCAGGCACTCATTTGTTAAAGAGCAGATAGCGTGGATGCACAGCTCTTTCTTCTGTGCTCGGTGCCAAGTTGTGATTGCATGGTCAAAGGTGGGCTGTTCCTTTGGGAAAGTATTTGTTTAGCAGCGCTTGTTATATAGAAATAAAAGGGTGGAAATATCAGATACACAAGCGCAGGAAAAAAAGAAAGAGAACACTTGTTCTCTCTGTGTTGGTCTTTTTCTTTCCCGTGTGAAGGAATTAGGGAGAATTGATGCGGGAAGGCAGAACATAAACAGCGTTAGAGACCAAAAGGGACAGGTTAGGAATAACCTGTGCCTTTCCTAAGGGGATGGAAACAACTGAATGTGTATGCATGAACAGCAGTTCAATGAATGAGAAGATTGTTGAGTTGTTAGGATGAGTAGAAGTTACTACCTGCACTCTGACTGAACCTTTCCACTTATACGCTCTGCCTCAATGTTTTTCTTCAATTAACTTCAAATAAACCCTGATGACTTTTTTTTTAATGGATAAGATGAAAGAGAACTTGTGATATTCTTAAATGTCATCTGGATCTTTGTCGGTGACACACAGGACCTTTCCACTAGCCTAATGGAAAACATTTCTTGCTTCGCCATGTGACAGAATGAAGGAAAGTGTTGGCCATTAAACGGTGTGATTGAGGGGAGGAGGGAGTGGGAGAAAGAAGAAGAAAGTCACGCCTTAATTAGTAATGGCAACTTTATGGAGAGGCATGGGTGTTGGATTTAAATGCAGGATTTTAATGGCACCGTTTTATCACTCCTGCCAGACCAAGTCTCAAACTGCTGACCAATTAATATACACACACACACACGTATGCATACACACTCGCCCTCTCACACACATCCATGTACTCCAACCCCCACAGACTATTCACTAAGGCAAAACCATACACACATACGCACACAGGCCTCTCAACATCTGCCCGCCGCTTTCCCTCCTCAATATAAATCAGTAGAGGCCCGTGCGACCTGGAGCCAGCTGTTAAAGTATATTGTGTGTGTCTTACTTGTGTGTTTTACTTTGAAAATAATTCAGCTTTCTCTCCATTTCTTTACCACTTTAACACCTTTTAGGGTTGACTGTTAGTTCAGCAGCTCTCAGACATACGGAGTCTTATGTTCTGCCTCAGTGCACTCAGTGTTCTCCTTTACCTTTTCAAACACTTTTTTTCACTTTTTCTTATGGTCATTTACCTCATTTACTTTGCTCTTTATCATTAACGTGTACACATTTGCTTTGTATCCTCCCATCACACATTTTAAGATCCCAGATTAAGATGAAGGTGTGTGTTTGGTGGTCTTGGTGGCAATTTACGTGGTCCTCGCCTTTTGCCAGCCACCATATGGCCATGCCAGTTTTCTTTTTTTTTTTTTTTGCACCTCAATTCCAAGAGCTTATGCATGGATATGAAAAACCTGGAAACACCAGAATTAACCTTTACCTCACTGACAATCACTTTTCAATGACATGGGATGCTTTAACTGCCGCGTTCTTTGTCCTCTTATCCTCTAGAGGGCATCATCAATGTCTGTCAACTGTCATGATTGAAGGGTGATCATCCAGGCTCTCCCTCTCTTATGAGGATGAAAAGACATGGGCACAAATTCTCATTGGGTATCTCTTCTTGTAATCCAGAAGATCTCATCATATAACAAAATATTCTCATTCATGTTATTCCCATTCGTAAAAAAACACTGGCCAATACTACGGGGGATATAAAGCCATAAGTAGGCTAATGTTCGTATCTTTATTCATGTCTTTCATGCCAACGCTTTCTTTTGTCACCAGATGCAGATTTGATCAGACACTTCCCAAAGAGCACTGTCTAGGGATGCAACTAACTATTATTTTCATAGTCAGTTAATCTGTTGAATATTTTCTTGATTAATCGATTAGTTGTTTGGTCTAAAATGTCAGAAAATGGTGAAAAATGTGGATCAGTGTTTCCCAAAAGCCCAAGATGACGTCCTCAAATGTCTCGTTTTGTCCACAACTCAAAGATATTCAGTTTACTGTCACAGAGGAGAGAAGAAACTAGAACATATTCACATTTAAGAAGCTGGAATCAAAGAATTTTTTACTTTTTTCTTAAAAAAAATGACTCAAACCGACTAATCGATTATCAAAATAGTTGGCGATTAATTTAAAAGTTGACAACTAATTGATTAATCGATTAATCTTCTCCCACACATGACGTACCGTTTTGACATTAAAAAGGAAGCTACATAGTGTCCTGTGACCCACATTCATTGTGTCACTCATGTTAACTTTGATGTGTTTACATTATCTTTTATCCTGTCTTACCAAGTGCCTCTCTACTGCCTATTTTGACTTAAGTAGTTTTGAATTTGAATAGCCTTGAGCATGTAGCCATTTTGTGTTATTATTTTTTTTTATGTCTGGTGTATTTTCTCCCTGTTGGGCAGCTCCAGAGTACAGTTTTCATGTCCATTGCACTTTTGTATTCATATTTCATTCATACATACATTGAAAATTCTGCCACTGGTATTAGACTATTCAAGTAATGTTGAATGTGTCAGATTACATTCTGCTAATGTATTTTATCATTGTAGGATTTATTTAATCTGCCATTGGCTGCGCTAGTGTAATCATGTCAAAGCAAATGTTTAGATGTTCAGTCAGCTCTGTGCTGTTGTGCTCACTTAGTCCAAAACCATCTATTTTATCTCTATTTGTATTCAGGTCAGGCAAGTTATTTCTTTGTTATCTCGTTTCCAGTAAGCGTTATGTTGACCAAAGTACTTGCATGTCATACGTTTTAGTCATGAGGCTGCAGAGGAAACACATGAGGTTTTAAGTAGGGATGCAATGAACCCAGATTTTTGGGGTTCTGCCGAATACCAAACCCACTGGTTAAGATTCTGCCGAACACCAAACTGAACTCTACTCCCATCCTCTACTTCCATCCTCTACTCCCATCTTTTATCTTTTATTTTTAAAAGGCATATTTCACTACTGGAAAGATGAATATATCTTTAAATTGGGTCAAAAATGTGAAAAACATTTAGAAATTGGTTGCTTCTAGGCCGAGAAATGAAAATGTATTTTTGGCTCATGTGGATGAAAGACACCAAATCCCAGAATGCTTTGCTTCACTACGAGGCCACGCCTACCGCTTACAGACTCATGTCAAAAGTGTGTTTTATTGTCATTTCGACCATATACACAAAACATTTCACCGTGGCTCAAGTGGTGTTACACATTTAAAATATATAAAAACGACATTATATAAAAACGACATACAAAACAGGCTACATTTAGTGCACGCACATTATAGGCTCCGTAAAGTTCAGCTAACGCATACTAGCATTAGTGCTTGGTGGGGTATATAGTATAAACACAGCCGTGAATTAGCGTGGAATGTAGAATGGTCGGCATTAAACAGTCAAAACTCCACCAGCAGTTAGCAGTAGTTGGATAAGCACACCATTTCTGCACCAGTCCGTGTTAACACAGCCCACCTCCACGACTCTTACCCGGTGCAAGCAGCATCTGAAGGCTAGCAGGCCTTTTAGCTGGATAGCAGAGCCCGGTACACTGTTGTTCAGCCATGTTTCCACAAAAACAAAAACACAGCAGTCTCTGAACTCAAGTTGGGAGTTTCATTGAAGTTGGATGTAGTTCACTTTGTTGTCTAATGAGCGGACACTTGCCAGCAGGATGGATGGGACAGGTGGCATTAGCACACCGTTTGCCTCTTTTTCTCAAGTTTCGCCTCTTGTTACTTCTCTTTGGTAGCGTTCGGTTCGGTCGAAAACAAGTACCCGAACTCCGTTAAAAAGCCCAAAGTTTGACCAAATCCGAACCCAAACTCTGGGTTCGGTGCATCCCTAGTTTTAAGAGGCGTCCTAGGACATTCTTCATGTCATGTAAGTTGGACTTGATTTGAATCTAGTGAGTGTTATGGTGCTTCTTTTTGCCTCGCAACTCGTATTTTACGAGGTCAAAGTCGTAAACACGCCCCCTGACCTCGTATTTACGAGCTCGGAACTCGTACAACCACCGAGTACCACGAGTTCAAAATCCAACATGGCTGCTCCCTGTATCGACAGTTGTGAAAGCTGTAGTAACATAGTTATAAGCACTTCTGTGTTATTTGTGTCACACTAAATCAGTCGTACACGCAGCGCTGTCTTCTATCTGTGTTGTCATGCGGTTTGTATGCACAAAAAAACAGTGTATACGTTGTTTAAACTGGCATTGGTAACAATGGCTAACCTGGCTAGAGCTAATGAAAACAATGAAAATCCGACTAGCAAAAAGAACGCATTCAACTCGTATGCGACGTCATTCCCAGTTGCGACCTCCGACTTCCGAGGCAAAAAGAACGCACCATCAGTGTGACTAACTGGTTCCCCCTCAGAGCACACAGGGCATCGCTGTAAACGCACAGTAATTGCCATGGATATTGGGCTCATTTGTCTTACTGACTGAAATGTCTGGTCTGGAGAGACTTTGGCTAATGTATAATTCAACGTAGAAAATAAAACATCCCATCACTGTATCCACCTCCTCATCTCTCCATGAATATTGTTCTTTCATCCCCAGGCAAGACATGATATGACATGAAAAACAAGCCGCTGTTTTCATGCCAGCGTGACAGGGAATTGTGAGTGGCGTTTATCCACTAGCATATAAGTGTTTAGGTCTGTTTAGTTGTCAATTGAAATAAGAGCATAATCAGTAATAAGCTTTATGCCCTTGTTTCTATGCTGTAGTTTTTGGTTAGCTTTTTCAACTTTCATTGTGTAAAGGTTCTACAACAGTATCAGCAGTGCATCAAAACACCCGCAGTCTTTTGTGTCTTCTGTGCTCTGTTTGGGAGAAATCTGTCAGGAGTCTCTCTCTCCTCTCTGTGCTGCCAGGCGCCTGTCAGTGGGCAGCACCATGGCTCCACGCTACAATCTTTCCATTACTGCCCATGTTAAAATGCACACTTTGTTTCTCTTCCTACCAAAGCTGTCATAACTTGTCTTGCATCCCATCAGTAAATGGAACCTTTTCTTGTCATTACTTATCTTACATATGTTCTCTCCATTCTTGAGAAACACATGTATTATTATTCAAAATCAGCTAGGGGCACCCTGGTAGCTCATCTGGTTGAGGGTGCGCCACATGTACAATGGCTCAGTCCTTACCGCAGCGGCCACGGGTTCAATTCCTGTCCGTGTGCCTTTGCTGCATGTCATTCCCCCTCTCTCCCCCCCCCCCCCCCTTTCCTGTCTTCAGCTTTCTGTCAATTAAAGGCCTAAAATGCCCAAAATAATTATCTTTAAAGAAATAAAATAGGTCTTGAATTGTGTCTATGTCTGATAAAAGCATGTCTAGTAAAATATAAATGCTTTTCCACATTGCCCCCAAAAGCCTGCATTCATTTTCTCAAAATATAGTGTGGGTTGCATTGTGGAGTGAGCTAGATCTGCCAGAAGTCCTCCAGGTTTTTACAGCCTAGAAACTATGTTTGACTTTGTTAAGTAAGAAAATCTTTTGAGTAAAAACCACAGAAGGAACAGTGTTTCAGATATCGGATTTGTGATGCAATGTTCCAAAACATGTAACACATTCTCCATTGGTTTCCTGGCAACCTCAAGAACAGGACAAGTTTCCAGGAAACCAGTGTAAAACCATAATGTGTGTTTTTACACTTCAGTTTTTGTAGCTGTATAACATGTTAATTAATGAGCTTTAGAAGTGTTGGTAGGCAGATTTTGTTATCGTTGGACAGAGCCAGGATGGATGGATGGATGGATGGATGGATGGATGGATGGATGGATGGATGGATGGATGGATAGATGGATGGATGGATGGATGGATGGATGGATGGATGGATGGATAGATGGATAGATAGATAGATGGACTTTATTAATCCCAAATTGGGAAATGACTCTGTTACAAGTAGCAAGTTACCAAGGACATACACAACACACATGCTCACTCACACACAAACCAAAAATACAAGAAATATACTAGAAATAATAAATAAGATAAAAATAAGATGAAATAAAATAAGATAGCAAGGATAAAATGCCAGAACTACTGAAAAATATACTTAGATGAATGAACAAGAATGTACATGTATATACAAGTGTAGAATAACATTAACAACCTACATACATAGTATATATCACAAAATAATTTGTTTTATAATATTAGATATTAAATATGAAGTGACCAGTGTGCAAGTGGCATAATAGTGCAGTATTGTAATGTGTGAGATATAATTGTGTCACACACAGCTATGAATTGTTGTACAGTTTCATGGAATGTGGCAGGAATGATTTCTTGTAGCGGTCAGTGCGACATCGAAGCTGGCTGGAGGTAGCTTCATGTTTACCGTACAGACATGAAAGTGGTATCAATCTTCTCATCTAACTCTTGCCAAAAATGTCAACGTATTACTCTAATTATTCAGAATTAATGTTAGTTACCAAAACAGCAGATATATAAGTCTAAGTCAGATTACATATAGCATATTTTACACATGTTGACAGCTACTGGTTTCTGATCACACAAACTGTTGCTACATACAGTGTGTTTCTACGTATCGGGACTAGCTGCCACTTTCCTCTACACCTAGCCAAAGGAGAGAGAGATGAACACTCAAAGGTTATTAATGTGCACTCTCATTAGCTTGTTAGCTGTCACTACTACAGTGCCTAATTCTTGGCTTATTAGCAACATGTTATTCTCAATGAAGTCACCGTTTCTACAGCCAAACAGTTGTCTGGCAACCGAGACACAAAGACAGGTCAACGAGAGTGCTTCTGCTGTGTTCTACCCTTCCTTCAAACTCAAAATGAGTGATCACAGACTAATAGTGGGTGGAGGAAGGTTTATAAGACGTATTAAATGTTCTGGCAATAGTGAGAACTGTGTCACTTTCCTTCAACTCAGTAGTCCACTCTATTCCTGTCCGGTGATTGTTTTGCACCTTGGCTGAGAGACATTTGTCTCAGCAGTATATACTGTAGTGGACTTCAAGTGAACTTTCTATAACTGCTCCATCTACAGAGATCCATCACATCGTGTGTTTGAGAAGGATTACAACAATACATATTGTCAAAAATGAGCCATATGTCTCAAACTCTGGAAGCCTCTCAACTCAAAGCCCCAAAGCCTTTTTTGGATTTGGGAGATTTTTATCTCATTGGTTCACTGGAGTCCATTTGCCGCTGCCTTATTCTCTCACTGCCTTGTTTGTCTTCTTTCTTCTCTCTTTCTCCATCCACTTTTGCTGACTGAACCCTAACCCTGAAAACAAACAAGCCTTCCTGAAGCAATATTTACCTCTTCTATCCCGGATCTAGCCTTGGCCCACTTCTCAAGATCCTTTGTCTCTCAACTTTGACAGCTTGGATAATTCTGTATCTTATGTCTGTCAGCAACTATATTTATATCATCATATAGATCATATTACCAACCCAATTCAGTCCAATTGAAGTTGTAAATTTTGAAAGTTTGGTCACAAATATGTAGTTTTATTTTTGACAAATGCCAAGTGATTTCCTAAAACAGCTAGCCACTGTTAGGCTCTGCCGGCGATTTGATTTCGCCCTGCAGATCAGGCTGGAAACCTGCATGTTTAATTCTCCTGCTTCAGTTCACAATTTTCAAGTTACAAGTTCACTAATCACAAACTGGCTTATCCACCTGGCATGCTATTGGCAGGTTTAACACAATGACCATAGAGAAGCAACAACAAGCAGCTTCTTGTTTACATTCAACAAGCCGGCCCCCGAAGCGCAGCTACCCGTTGATGCCGCTGTCGCTGCTACGTCACCCGGATCGTTGGTCTGATTGGCTGAAGGACTATCCAATTGCGTACAGAGTCATTTGAACTATGCCCGTTGATCACGCCTCTTGTGCAGTAGAAAATACAGAGCAGACTCCCCAGACCAATGTTCAATCTTAAATCTATTGAGCTTGGTCTGGTGATAGCCAGACTAAGCCACTGTAGTTTTGAGCAAACATTACTTAAACAGGATAACATTTTCAGCCGTGGATTGATACACATTTGGTGCGCTAGTGAGTATTTACAGCTACAGGACGGTGTATGTTTACCTAGCAAGGCAGCTGGATTTTCAGATCACGTGGGAATTGCGGGATCACATATCACACATCAAACAAAAATCCATCTTGTCCGGCTTTAAGTAATGTGTTTGTGTCCGAACAGCTTTTGGCCAAACTTCCTTTGAGTAGCTTCTGGCAGCTACAGGCGTTCATTCAAAACAACAATGGCGGGCCTGATGGTTCATCCAATCACCTGGCAGGTATTTTTTGTTTCCAATGACGGCTTCTCAGATGGTTCTGTTTTAACAAACAATCCGGCTTGTCAGGTTAGGTGTAAGCGGAATCGACTCAAAAAAACTACAGTGACCTTCTTCGTGGTACGAAGGAACGTGTCATCCAGTGCAAACAGTGCATGTGGCTCATTAATGTGTCTGTAATAGTTTTTTTTTCTGAATGTTCTGAATGACCATGTAAGCTCATCCAACCCACCTTGTATAAATTAAGGTTAAATAAATAAATAACAACAGTGAAGTCCCAGTCTCTTCCTGCCTTTTCCCTCAGGCAAGTGTCGTCAGGCTTGTTAACTTCTGTCTTGTTCCGCTTTCTCTGCCGCTGACTTTTCTCTGTTAACCACTATACCAATTTGGGCTTAAAGCCGGGTAGGCACGCAAGTGAGACAGAGAAAGAGAGAGAGAACAGATAGAAACCACGCAATGAACCTCTCTGTCCTTTTATTGAATAAATGAACATGGACAGCAGCTGGACAGCATTTGTCTAGTTGAAGCTGCCTGATTCGATTCACCTTTATTGCCTTTATTCCCTCGGAAATTCAGGACAGGACTGCGAGACCACTATATGGAAGTGTTTTCTTTCTGTTAATGTTATTGGACCCGCAATCTGAATTGATTTTTACATATACTGGGAAAGGTCAGATAGTTTCATTATGTCATTACTTCTTATGTTTCACACCAGTAAAACAAATTCATATCCATTGTGCCTTAAGCTTTGGAGCAGCCAATTGAATGGAAGGAAACAAACACTACAACAGCCAGCAGTCAGCTCTCTCAGAAGCAATAAACTCCTAATCATCAAGGAATAAAAAAGAACCTGCGTCTGATGGAAGCAGAGACAAACTAGTGTGTGTGTGTGTGTGTGTGTGTGTGTGTGTGTGTGTGTGTGTGTGTGTGTGTGTGTGTGTGTGTGTGTGTCCAGCGGGCAATGAGCACACCCACTTTTGGGCAGCTGACTGAAAACAATATCAAAACCTCACATGTCACTGGGTGGTCCAAGAATGATAAAATGTGATGAAACGACACTGACTGCTGACTGCCCATTGTCATTTTGCTCTGTGGTTGGTACTTTTTATTATTTTCCCTTGGATATTGATTTTCTTTCCTCTCTGTTGAACTTGTGGGGCCAGTGAGCAGGCCTCTGCTTCTTCCTGCTGCTCCGTGTCAACACTATTTCACAGCGGACGCACCTGTACACACACACACGCACGCACACACACACACACACTTTCACACAAATCACTGAACTCTGACTTGTGGTTTGTAGTCTGATTCGGCTGTGAGTGAAACTACACCTCCTAAGTTACTACTCATATGTGGTCTCCACTTTTTTGTCCTTCCTTGAGTCAGGCTTTGACAGCCGTCTGCCTCGTCCTTGAGGCCAATCACCCTGAAATAATAACACAATGCTGAAGCCTTGGGTGGCCTGCTGAGCTGCTCCCTGCTGCTGCTGCTCAGCATGATGTCGCCCTGTGTCCTTGTTGTTCTTTTATATATTATATATATGTGCACTTGTTTGGCCGTGTGTGCCTTTGTGTTCATGTGTCAGCATTGTGTGTGGAGGATCAGCATACAATATAGATATTGTGCAAAACAAATCTTGGATTGGGCTTTTACATTTCAGCAATCTGTGCTGCATGAATGGCAAAACAGTTCATGTGTGTGTATATGTGTATTTGTTTTGCATATACATGTGGAGGCATTTGCATGAGCCTAAGGAGGGTGTTTATATTTGTATTCTCAACCCGAGGGTTAGAAAAAGCCCTGTCTCCTGTGATTACATCCTGGGTAACCAGAAGTGACGTGGTAATTGCGAAATCTATTTTAAAAGAATTGTAGCTTCTCTCTCTCTCTTTCTCTCTTCATTTCTCTCCTCGTGCTTCTCTCTGTTTTCAGGTCATTACTAGATCTTCCTCTTCACGCCTACTTGTCATGGCTCTGTTCTCTCTCTGCTCACAGTCTATTTTCTCAGTTTTTTTTTTTGTTTTGTTTTTTGCTCGTTTGCTCATACCTCCCTTCCTTCCTTACCCCTTAAGGCCTCAGGTTTCTTTTTCTCTGTTCACACGTTTTTTTTCCCCTTCTGCTTCCTCTTCCCTATCTGGCTAAGTGTGTTTATACAAAAACCCAGCATCAGATCGATCCTGTGATGTTGCTAATATCAGTAGCACCAGGAGTGTCACATTTAAGCCTGCAAACAGTGATGGACGATTTCTGCTCACCTTATACTTACCCACATGTTGACATTTAGTTTCCTTCTCTCACTCAATCTCTTTTCTCTCCCTTTGCTTTCACACAGTGGCGTCCGTTCCTCCCTGGTCTGAAATATGAAGTGATAGACTCAGCCTACATCTCCCTGTACACAGGTAAGAGCTGCATGAAAATTGGTTCTGTCATCTTGTCTTGGAAATGAAATAAACTTCATGATGAATTTTAAAATGGACTTGACTGGCTAAGATACACATGGGACTCTTTAACAATAGAGACATATTTCTGTCTCTCTTTTATTTTTCTCTTCTTTTTGTTAAGTCAAGAGCTTGCCAAATAGAAACAGGAAACGGTGCTATAAAACTAACTTCATTAGTCTAGTCTGGTATCGATCAGTAGTTTAATGTCAGAGAATCGGCCTTTTTTGAACCAATATGTGCTTCTTTCTTCTCCCTCAAACAAACTTCCATTTATCGTCTAAAACTTGATAAAGGCTTAAAGCTTTTTCCCTTATTTCATATTTAGTTTCTTCTCATAGGGGACGCAGCAGTTTGTTGCTTTGAGAGCATGGCATGTCTTTTCTATGTCAGGCCAAAGAGAAGATACAGAATGTAATAGCATCTATTTTTCCTCCATAGGTGTCATTCATAGCAGAAATGAGAGCACTAGCTCCCAAGTAGATGTCTATCCTCGGTAGCTCCAAGAATAGCAGTGTGTCACAGGGATTCAGTATCCTTAACAAGGGAAAATGCCAGCTGCATAAGAGAATGATGTGTGGAGTTGTCATTATGGGCAAAGCTGCAGGTTGCTAGGGATGTTTGCTTTCTTGTTTACGACCGGCTACGACAGTGAAGGAGGCCTTGTACAGTATATGAGGTCACCTGCTGGATTCAAACATTACCATCTCCTCATCTGTCTCCCTCCACCCATCCATCCCTGCTCCTCCCTGTATGTCATGCTCTCTGTCTTACTGGGTTTCTCTGTTCTCTCACTGTGAAACGTATTTGATGTCCATTCCCGTTTGACAGAGAGAAACACGCGTAGGCTTTCCCAGTGATCCTTGTCCTCTGTGGTTGGCTTTCAATTAACACCGTTGTGTGTTGTAGCACTTAATACGATTTTTCAGTTCATGCCCAAACTATGAGCCACATTCTCATCACCTCAACAACAAACTGTACATACCGGTACATATTTTGAATGTGAAGTGATTTTTAACTAACTTTTTCTGCTCATATTCTCTGGAAAACTAGGAATAATTGTGCCAAACTGGTACTGTAGAGTGCATTTGTTTTACTATCCATGTAAGCACTTATCTTGCAGACTTTTAAATTATTGAATATTTCCAGAATGTAGTATCTCATCTGGATGGTTTTCTCAACGTCCATCTCCTGGGCAGAAAACAATCCTATAGACCCCAAAAAAAACGTAAAAGTTTAAGTGTGTGTTATTGGATTTTTACAAATGAAAGGATCATTCACAGTATATCAAGGTAATTGTTCATGGAACATAATATTTTATTTTGCAGGGCAGTTGAATACAGCTCCAAAATAATTCCTCATGCCAGGTTTCATGCCAGATACATCTCTTTACAGTAGTGGTGTGATATTATACCTTGGGTTGCACATAAAAGCACAACCCAGATGGTAGCTGTTCATGAATTTACACCATCATACACACATAAACATTTACTAGAGAGATAAAATTGTTGTCATATTTGCATGGTATATAATGTGGATGATATCTAGGCTTGTGTGTAGTGTAAACCAGGTATGTGATCAACAGATGTCTTGTTTGAAGAAAGGAAATCTAAAAAGAGGCTTTCTCTGTGTAGCGTGTGCGTACAGAGACACACACACACACACACACACACGCACCAAATGTGCACACTCCACCCTCTGGAGGATAAAAATGATGCTGACCACCCTGTTAATTATAAAGCATTTCTCGCATCAGGCCTTGCTCTTGACATGACATGCCATTAATCACAGATGCTCTCTCCTCCTTCCCTGCTATCGATTGGTATAATTATGACTCTGCTCTGCTCTGTATTTGTTTTCTTTCCAACTTTTTTTTTCGAATTCTCTCACTTCAGCTTTTGTTACAGCTCTCCTCCTCTTCCTTTGTTTCCTTCCTCCCTGTCTCTTATTTCTCCCCATTCTTGACATTTTCATGGTCGGTAAAGATTTATGATGACTGTGACACAAATAATGTGTAATTTGCCTCCCAACGACTAACGGAAAATGTGTCCAGCGTTAAGATAATCAAAACGGAGAGTGAAATACCGTTCTCTCGGTCTCTGTATTTTTCAGACGAGTCCAATCTGAAGATGAACAGTGTGGACCACATCCCCCAGACCTTGGCCAGTCACATCCGTCTCCCAGAGGAGGCTCAGCACCAGGGTCTGGAGAGAGGCGGCATTCTGCAGCACGGAGCGGATATGCTGAAGCCAGACCCCAGGGACACCTTCTACAGCAGTAAATCTGCCCGTCGTCGTTTCAGGCTGTCCCCTTTTTCTGTCCTCATCCTGATTTTGTGGCCTGTCTCTTTTTCTCTAAGTGAATGATTGACTGTCTGGCTTAAAGTATATCTGGCTGTCAGTTTAGCTGTATTCAAACTGTCATTTCGTCTAGCTGGCTATGTTCCATTTTTCGTGTTTTCCTCCTCGTTTTTTGTCATTGCCCTGAACATCTTTCAGCTTTCTGACTCTTGAGTGACTCAGAATTTCATTTACATATTTGTTTGTACCTGATCTCATATATTTACCTCCCCTTCTCTCTTTCTCCTCTCTCCTCAGCTCCTATGATCGACCCCTCCCGACTGGAAAACGTTCTTCCGGCCTGTCTCTACTCTCCAACCTATGTCGTCAAAGATTTTCCCATCGCCAGATACCAGGGCCTGCAATTTGTAAGTCACCTCCCCCTTTGAGTCAGTATGTGTGAGAGACTGAGTTCTTACTAAAATTAGACCGCAGCGGACATGGGTTTGAGTCCCACTCGCGGCCCTTTGCTCCATGTCATTCCCCCTCTCTGTCCCCTTTTCTGTCTTCAGCTGCCCTATCAATAAAGGCCAAAAATGCCCAAAAAATAATCGTTAAAAAAAAATTAGACATGTGGCCTCCAAATATGACAGTATTATTTTAACCTGCTAAAAGTATCCCCTTACAGAGTCAGCCTAATAATCAACTGGACAGAGAACAAAAGAGCACAGAAGCTAAGTCCATGCTGGTTTGGACTCTCCTGTTGTATCATAATACACTGAGGAAGCAGCTGGTAGGTAGTGTTGAGCGCTGCTCCCCCCTTTAGGACAACACGAGTTACTGCAGCAGCTGCAGAGATAAGTGAAAACGAGAGCCACCAAAAAAAAAAAACGAAAATACAGCATTTTGTAGAGTAAGGGCTGATTTTGATGAAATGCTGGTGTTTATCTTATCCTTGTACAGTACTGCTAAATAAGAATTCACTCCCTTATCAGCTCATTGCGGTTTTGAAAGACTTTTAACTTTTCTTCAGGTCTATCTGTCCTTCGTTTACCCCAATGACTTCACACGTCTCACCCATATGGAGCGAGAGAACAAGTGTTTCTACAGAGAGTCCCCTATCTACTTGGAGAAGTAAGGACATTATTGCTTTTATCTCTTTGAGAGCTAAGGGACCATTTGTCTCTGTCTTGTATATATGAGAGAGTACGCTGATTATACAGAATAACTGCTCAAGTGTCTGTGAATTTGATGGCAGTGATTCATGTGACCTCTCTCCAAGAGATGAAGTTTATTGTGCTGTAGGGCACATTGAAATGTCAACCTTTTTGAATGTGTGTGTGTTTATGGGTGATTGTTGCCTTCTCTTGTGTCTGCCAGGTTTGGTTTCTACAAATATATGAAGATGGATGAGGAGGAAGATGACAGACCATTCTTCTTCCCCAACCCAGATGGTAACTAATAATGTACCGAGACACAAATTTGTTGATCCTCGCACACATAGGGCCCTATCTTGCACCCAGCGCAATTGACTTTGTACACCGACGCATGTGTCATTCCTATTTTGCACCCGACGCACAGCAGACTTTTCCCTCCACAGACGCACGTTGGTAAATTAGGGAATGAACTTGCGCCCCCGGGGGCGGTTCAGCGAAAAGAGGAGGTGTGTTCTGGCGCACACGTTCCCTGGTGCTATTTTGCAGTTTCAGAAAACAATTCCGCCACTGACCAGAAAAGTGGTCTAAATTCAGTGGCGCTAGTCTAAAGTCAGTGGCGCGTTAGTCAGATGCTATTTTAGAGGTGCATGCTTGGCCATAATGTAGCGTGTACACAACGCGCATACACTTTGCTCCTCTCACAGACGCAGCAGTTCCCATTTTTGCAAACCATACATAATTACAAGGAAAAATATTACTGAAAATGCGCTTCAGGTGTTTGGATAGGTCAGGAGCCACTTCACAGTACAGTCCTCAAAAAGTCGCAGCATTCTTTGTAGCTTGTTGTGTTTTACACATTTCCATGAATCATGGATGTGTTGATGACATAAATGAGGAAATATTAGAGGATTTAAGGAGACGTGATGTTGAACTACGGCGGGATTGGACACTTGAGGGTCCGGGAGTGGCAATGCGCCATGTGCTCTTGGTGGAGCGGGTGGATGGAGATGGAGTGGGGGGGAGGAGGAAGGGGCACAACAGGAGCAGGTGGTGCGTTTGGAGGCCCACGCTCCATGGAGGCCCACGCTCCATGGCTGCAGCAATCCTCTCCAGACTTGAGGAGATGCGCCCGAGAGGCCGCAGCAACATCGCCACCCGGTCAAGACGGGCATTTATTACTTTGCCGCATCCCTATGGACTCCCGCTCCAGCCCTGACGACAACGTCTCCTCAGCTGTGAACCCGTGCGCCAGGCAAAACCGCCGTCATAATAGCAATCCGCCATGGAACAAGCACGCCTGCTCTTAAAGGGAATGTGAGATGACACTCTGTTTGGTTTACTGCATGTTACGCCCAAACCACACCTAGCTACTTCAGACCAACCCATTTTAGATTTGCGTCGGGCGCAAGACTCATTTATCCCGCCGGTAAAATAGCAACAGCGCCCGAGATCCGCCCACAAAGCTACTTGCGTTTCGCGCTTGATACTTGCGTTTCAGATCGTTAAAATAGAGCCCATACTGTATACACGTATGTACACGCACACACACACACACACACTCTTTCAGCGTTGTGTCTCCTTCACGTCTCCAGATTTCCTCGATGAAGAAGAGGTGGTAGACGTAGAGGACGAGGCAGAGATCGTTGGCACACAGTCGCCCAAGAAGCCCTCTCATCCCAGCCAGACCAGCCGCACCTCCAACCCCTCCCATCTGCACTCGAAGTCTGTGCCCACACCAGCTGGCAGAGAAAGGGAAGAAGAGGAAGAGGACCCTGATGAAGAGGAAGAGGGAGCCGTCGACAGTATCATACGCCGCAGAGAAAGGAGACACTTTCCTCACAGTGATGGACAGATGGGTAGGGATATTGACAGAGACTGGGGAAGAGATCATACAAACATTAGACAGGACACATGGAAGGGAGTTGAAGAGCCCCACCCCAGGGGGCTTCAGCCTGACATGGACAGTGTGGTCCGGGGTCGTTCCCTGTCTTGGATTCGCACTGGTCCCGCAGAGTTGAGCCCTGGCAGAAAAGGAGGAGGAACAGGTGGTGGAGGAGGAGGAGAGAAGGGAGTTGAGACTCTGCCTAAACTGAGCAAGTCTTCACTCTTTTTCCCCCAAAAGTCCTCCCTCTCTGCCCTTGCCAGCCGAGCCAAGCAGATCCTCAGCAACTCCGCCCATAGCAACAACTTCCATGATAACCAAAACAACAGGTTCGCTGGAAACAAGAAGGAGAAGAGGGAGGAGAACAAGATCTACATCACCAGGCCTCGCACTGCCAAGGAGCGGGAGAGGGACAGGGAGAGGGAGAGGGAGCAGCGTCGAGAGAGGAGGGAGGAGAGAGCATCTCGCCACCCTAGAGAGGTGTTCCCGGGGGTCTTTCTGTACCAAACTGGGAAGACCACAAGGCTGGTCAACCTGGATGCCAAAGGACATGCTGGGAGAGGCATAACCGGAGGCAGAAGTCTTGTTAGTGCCCCTCAGCTCTGGCCCAATCCCCCCACAAAAGAAGGTAAGCATCACAATGGAAGTATCAACATACAGAATGAAAGTGTACAGAAGTCTGGCAACAGGGCAGCCGAGACAACGCAACCAGAGAAAAGCAAGAGTAAAGGGGAGCAACGGGATTTAAAGACTACTGTCACTGCTGATGTGCCCAGAAAAGGCAACCCGCTAACCCCACTGTCCCATCATAAAGATCCTCCTCCAGTTACCCAGCAAAGGTTCAACTCCACAGAAAACACGCTCCAAAGTCAGACACGGGTCACCTCTTACCTCAGGACCTCTGAGATCACAGAGTCCCAGCAGCAGCCAGACCCGGACCCCAACCCGGCAGAACAGGACCAGGATACAAACCGCTCTAATCCTGACCCCGACATTGACCCCGAGCCAGAACCAGAGGAGGGCGAGATGTCGGACTACAGCTATGAGGAGGTCGAGGTGCGGCCAGGTTGGGCAGAGGAGAGCATCAACTGGCAGAGGACCTTCTCAGTCAATCCGATGGACTTTGAGCTGCTGCGCTCTGACTGGAACGACCTGCGCTGCAACGTGTCTGGCAACCTCCAGCTGGCAGAGAGTGAGGTGGTGGATGTGCTGGCGCAGTACATGGAGAAACTCAACGAACGTAACGGAGGGTGAGCATAAGGGGGAGGAAGTAGGAATAGTGTGCAACTAAAAGAGGGCTTATGTTTCCCTGGAACTTTGTAAGTTCAGATGTGGTTTCTTATGCAAACCATTATGTAAAGCAAGAAGTAATTTTCCTGAGAACATTGGTCATGCCCCCGGAGCTTTGACTTCATGTTAGCAGTCCTCTCTGTGCTGATTACCATTTTCTGCAGCAGTGCTTAAAATATTTAGGTTATTTGTGTAAAGTAGCTTGGCCACTCTGTTTTCATTTTTGTCCTAAAACCCACCATGATGACTTCACTCGCCGCATGAGTAGCCGCATTTTTTAAGTGATCTGCCTACAGTCAAACAATGCAGTTGTGAGAGTGATATTAGAAATAGTGTTTTATATTTGCATCCTCTCTCTCTCTCTCTCTCTCTCTCTCTCTCTCTCTCTCTCTCTCTCTCTCTCTCTCTATCATATTATAATTCAGAACATGTACAACCTCTCCGTGCTTTCTTAACCTTTTTTCTGTCTCTGCCCCAGGATCTACACCCTGCTGCGAATCGTCAACGTTGAGAAGCGCCGCGACTCGGCGAGAGGGAACCGTTACCTCGTGGAGCTGGAGCTAATGGAGAGAGGCCGCAGCGTGGTGCGCCTGTCAGAATACATCTACCTGCTGCTCCACCGCGGCAGGCAGGGAGAGGAAAGTCTAGAGAACACTGACTTTGCCCCGGCCTCGGCACCAGCTTCGGCCCCATCAGCTGCCACATCCAGCATATCCACCCCACCGCCCCCTCCCTCCACCAGGTCCCCCGCCCGGCCCGGAGCGACCCCCTGGAGCACAGCCTATGCTAAGCCTCTGCTCTGCCAGCCGGTCATGCTGCAGTGGAGGAGAGATGTCATGGTGCACTTTGTGGTGCCAGGTCAGTCAAAAGAGGGACTTTGGTTAACTTTCAAAACTGAATAAATGGTATAGAAGCAGGGCTGATATGACCTAATATCAAAATCACGATGAATTGCACATTTTACCTCGATAACGATAAATGAACGATCATTTTAAAAAAAAGTGATTTGACGACGGACACAGCGTTTTTCAATTTTTCTGTATAAAGTTTTTAAAAATGTCTTTTGCATAAATAAAAATGTATATAGGCTATACAATCTATTTCTTAACTGCTAATTAACTTCTTAGTCCTAACTTTGAACCAGCAAGTTGCGTTTAAGCTCCTCTTTTTTTTTCTGCTTGTGGAGAGCTACGTGACACATGAAACGAGTTAAATCGGCCGTCCGAGAGCATACCAGGCAGACACAGAGCTGACAACCTGCAGGTATACATGCCACGGGCCGCTGTGGACTTGTGTCAGTCCCGCAAGCGGTTTCAGGAAAGTGGCTGCATGTGACCGACAATGCACAAAACATCAACACCGGTACAAGCCTACAGCTGTCCGCCGACACGGAGTGCGGAAAGTGTTGTCAGAGCCTTCCGGACAGGTGAACTGAGACTTTCCTGCTTGTCGGTCAATGGTTAATGATCGGTTAACATGTCATTTCACTGTGCTTTCTTTAATTTCATCGTGCTTTTCACTTACTAGCTAATTAATAAGCCTGAGTTAAACACTAGCTGACAGTAAACAGAAGGTAGTGGCTGGTGTGTGCGCCAGTGTTTGTGTGTGTGCGTGTCGGCCCGCCCCCGCATTTGGCGACTGGCGAGTGTTAATTTCGGACCCTGCACACGCGGGAGAATGTTTTTAAGGACAAAGTATGCCTATCAACAGAAATAAATTATCGAAATTACCGTCATGGGAAAAATACGTCAATAACAGCTTCAGAATTTCGATGTCGATACATTTTCGATTAATCCTCCAGCCATATATAGAAGCAACTGTTAAACTAAGATTATTCAAACTTTGTTTTCTACTCACTTTTCCCTATGTTCTTACTGTCCTTCAGTGAAAAACCAGGCTCGCTGGGTACAGCAGTTTATCTCTGACATGGAGAATCTTCATCACCAGACGAAGGATGACAATTTCAGCATCATCATTGTCGACTTTGAGAGTGAAGACATGGACGTGGAGCAGGCACTCAGAGAAAGCAGTGTGCCAAGGTTTGTGTATGCAACACAATCAGCCATGGAATAGGACTTGAAATACATTTTGAAATCTTTTAGAACATTTGTAAGGCTTCCAAGTGATGTGTGTGTGTATATATTGTTTGTTTTGACAGATATGAGTATCTAAGGAGAGAAGGGAACTTTGAGCGCTCAGCAGGACTGCAGATCGGAGTAGACACTATAGAGGTTAGAAAAACAAACGCACACACAGAGGCAAGACAACAATATGCAAGCTGGCAGGGAAAAAGCCACTCACTGAAGGTCAGCCGCTCACACTGACCACATGACCTTAACTGATGGACAGACCGAAAGAACACTCATGCATAATGAATATCACTGCTAGACCGGTCTGTCACGGACTGTGGATGTCGCCCTTACCTCCAAGCCTCCTTCCCTTCACTCTCTCCCACAGAGCCCAGCTGTGGGTGACAGGGAATCGCTTAGACAGTTAGCTGCATTTCCTCTGTCATGTGTATGCCACAGCTGTCACATCCATTCCCTTTCTCAGGTTATTTGTGTGCATGTGCCCTTACGCCGCTTTCTAGGCTATCTCTCTGTCACACACACATGCACACCCACCCACAGGGGCGTGGATCGGATGGAAATTTGGACAGACATTGATCCGTCAGTTGAGTGTCAGTGCTGTCACCATGGGATGACAGGGCCGTCACTCATGTCTGGCCTGCCGGCTCTGGAAGTGAAGACAAGCCACTGATGCTGAGCCCAGACTTCTCCACTTTCTTTAATCCTACAATCCCATATTAGGCGTATGTGAACCTCCGATCACATGCAGACAAATTTGCAGACTCATTCACACACACTTTTCTTTTTCTCAGACATGAGAAAGATTACATTTGTGTTTCCTCTTGCAGGACAGTCACAGTATTGTGTTCCTGTGTGATCTGCACATCCACTTCCCTCTCAACATCTTGGAAAGCATAAGGAAGCACTGTGTGGAGGGACGCCTTGCTTTCGCTCCCATTGTCATGAGACTCAGCTGCGGCAGTTCGCCACAGGAGCCTGATGGTAACACACAACACACATTACACACACACACACAGGCACACGTCTTCGCTCATACAGGAATAATCACACACATATCAACATAGTTTTTAAGTTTTTAGTTTGACTTGTCACTCAAACTCATTCCCCAGTTCCAGACAACTACTTTGAATTCCAAATACAGGTCCTCAGTTTACATGCATAATAAAGGCTCTTGCATCAAAAGCCTATACATGTACTGTAATAGGCATCCGATCACTGTTAATGCAATGACATGCAACGGGCCCAATAGTTTCTGTTAAATTGCTTTTTGTTCTTTCCGCAGGTTACTGGGAAGTGAACGGCTTCGGCCTGTTTGGAATTTACAAGTCTGATTTTGATAAGATTGGAGGGATGAACACGGAGGAATTCAAAGACCGCTGGGGTGGAGAGGACTGGGAGCTGCTGGACAGGTAACCCAGCAACAAGCCAACACAGTATGAATGCGATGAATACTATTAGAAGGTCATTGAGTTATTTTTTGTTGCGACCGTGTCAGAGAGATGTTGACTCAACTCATGGTAAAGTTTAAAGTTGTAGTTAAACATGATATGCTTTTTAATGGTAATTGTGTTGTACCAGGTTACATCATGTTGTGCAGAAGTGTATACGATGGTGGCCACTTCCAGTATACTGCAATTCATTACTGTTAAGCTACAATATTTATATTTGTGTCTTGGATTGTCACTGCTGTACCTCAAGTGTACAGTATATGGTGAATGTCCTCTTGTAAAGCAATGAAGGTGTATAGTGTGCACAATGTCAATAGGATACAAGTGCAGGACAACAACAGCATATGAAGGGAAAACAGAGCCAGTATGCACAATTAATATTGCAAGCCAGTGTTGAATGTTTCGGCCAGCAAAGTCGAGAAGAAAATCAAGAAAGGCTGCTGCTATCAAAACGTGTTGCAATTATGAGCTGAATTTGGGTATAGAAGCAGCCAGATGGATAATTGAGCAAATAAAACTGAAACTATATGCCTGTTTAGATTAGCCTGGGAACCAGACACATCTGCAAGCTCATGTTTTATTGCTTTGGCAGATACTAGATTAGATAACAACTTTAGTCTGGCGATGTCAGCCTATGTTTAGATCCCACACAGATGTAAGCTGGGTGAACTCACACTTTAATAAAAGAAGCAAAATAAGTTTTTCATCAGACTTTTGAAGATGACAACAGTCTTCAGTATTTTGAACATGACCCAAGAAAGGTTGCTACAACAAATATTGTTAACCCAGTATTTTCTCCCAGCATTATGAAAAGAACCCAGCTCTAACCCAGTGTTTCTCCCTCTGCCCCCTCTAGGGTGCTGCAGAATGGTTTGGAGGTAGAGAGACTACGCTTGAGGAACTTCTTTCACTACTACCACTCTAAACGAGGCATGTGGAACGCCCAAAACAAGAAAACTCCTAAAGGATAGTGCCCCCCCTGCTGGTCGGAGGATACTGAACCTACCTGCAGATCCACTGTGTGTGAGAGAGAGACCTGTAGGAGCTCGCTCACTGCCTGAACTCTGCCTTTATTTGAAACAGGCTCCTTTTAGGGACGCCTCTGTTTCGCCATCGGCCCCTCTTGTATGCTTGCCTGTATGAAGAAACAGAGTCCAAATCTGAACTTTACAAGCGAGCTGTTTACGCAAATAGACCTGAGTCATTACTTTGCCTCACTGACTGAACTACTGTACAGAGAGAAGAGTTATTTTTGTTCTCCTTTTCTCTGTCCTTTTTTTGGTGCAATGTTTTCAGACAAACTGGAAAGCAGCTGTGTGTGTGTGTGTGGGTGTGGGTGTGTGTGTGGGTGTGGGTGTATGTGTCGGTATGTACATAAGTATATGTGGGTGTGTTGCCGCCTGTGTGTGTGCTTATGATGACAGGAAGCACCTTTTTCTAACGAGGAGATGTGAAGACAACCTAAGATCTTTTTTTCTAACACGCTCTCACATGGGAGCCTAATAGAATGTGTGTCAACATGTTATTCAGATAGATTCAGACATGGCGGCGTAGATCGAGTAGAGGATCTTTGGTAAAAGAGTGTTTCTAAATACATCAAGAACTACCTGTTGGATATCATTAACCGAGGTGCTGACGTTCTCCGGATACCTGATATTATGGAACAAAATAAGGTTTTTGAATCAGAAAAGCCCTTTTAGAAACAGATACTGACAGATAGGTCATCTTTATATCTCTTTCTGTCCCTCGCGCTCCCTCTCCCTCTATCTCTTTTCATCTTCGACTCATTGTCTGTCTCAATGTCATGCAAATTTTTGTATTTTGTATTTACGTACTACACCCACATTAATGCTAGCTATTGGTTATGACTTGATTCATTTTGTTTCATTAACTGAAGTTTGTTGTGCTGTTTTCATTTGTCCTCAAAGAGCATGGATGCACTAACGTTTGGGGTGCTATTTTCTGTTCTAAAACACTGAATTTGTTTACAGTTTACACCTTGTCACTCTACTGACGGTATCCTCAATTCCCTCCACATCTCTAACCTCATTGTCAACTGGAACCTACAACTGTAACAGGAGGGAAGCAGAGGACAACAGCTTTCTGACTGATTTGATTTTAACGTCGTAACAACAACCAAGCGTTTTCTGAGCTGAGAGTTGCATTTCTCATATTAAAATACCACCAGTACAATGACTGCTTAGCTATTGAAAAAAAACATCAACAGTCTTCTTTTAAGTTTGTGTAATAGAACAGAAGGGAGACCAGTTTATGTGTTGGGACACAATGTGGCAAGGCATGGCTGTTTCACAAATGTGTGCCTTTTTCAGGGTTTGGCGGCAGGCAGTTTTGAAACTACTCTAATGACAGAAGAGGGCAGGGACAGACAGAAATACAGTTATTTATCAGCAGGATGTAATGTCACTGTAAATTCAGATACACTGTAAAAGAAGGAAATATGGTCTTCTTCAGTGGATTACAGACTTGTTGGTTTGTTTGTTATATTACCTTAAAAGCAAGGAGTGGTCTTAGCAAGCCAGTGACCCGTTGGTGAGATATACACAAAGATGGGACTAATGACTACTGAGTGAAATCAGGAGGTGTGATGGAGACTTACTGGCAGCTGCAGTCCAGCAGGACCCCACCTGCTCCCATTAGTTTGACTGGAGGCCGGGCTCCTAATGCCTCTGTTTATGCAACATGGTACTTATATTGATGGGGAGTGGCTGGAGGGCTTAAGGCTGGACAAATATGTGGATGAGAGTTAATGATCTGTTATTGACTATGTGATTGTCAAAATGCCCTCCAAGACCCTTTCTTTGCCTCTACAGGAAAAAAAGGTCTATACTGTACGTCATTTGACACTGACACGGGACTATTTAATGAACAAAAGAAACACATTCAATATAAGACTATATATATATATATATATAAGAAACATAAAGATGAAAAATAGGAATATACATTCCAAGGTAATTTCTGTGAAATTGTTTTGTAGAGAAAAGGTTTTAAGAATGTATTGTACTTTTATTTTGATTTGTTGGTTTTTTGCAAATAAAATTTTATGCTTACGTCCAGATAATTTTTCAGATGTTTTTTTTTCATCTTTTTGCTTTGTTGTATTGTTTCGTGTAAAAAGTGAAATAATATCAGTTACAACAACTCTATTCTCTATCTGACCACATGGTGGTGCTCCATCCATCCATACATACTACATACCTGCTGATATGCAATGGTTGATGGCTTCAAACACATGCAAATGAGGAAGTAATATACATATTTTGAGCAGGGGCTGGGTTGATACAGTGGAGGAGAAATGACACAATATGAGTGAGTAGACAGATGAACATTGCTAGTGTGCAAAATCCCCCTCCTAGACACAAGGATCACTTCCTTTATGCAAGCAATTTAATTCTTAACCACATAGGAGAAGCTCATTTTAAACATGCCAGTTAGGTGACTTGATAAGGCTTTTTTTGTTCCAACAAACGGTTGTATTAAGCTCAATGGGTTTGTAAAAAAAGTAACAATTCACTATAATAGAGCCTAAAAGAAGTGAATGTGGCTCAAAAACTCAAACCGACCTGTCAAACCTATTTCTTGAGCTTTTAAAAAATAAAAATTATAAATAAGGTATATTCAGCTAGATTAAGAAATATTTACATTGATTACTTAAAGTATATTTTGCCAAGATTTGAACAGGCTCTGATGTACTTGTATTACAAGCTACAAATGCAAAGTAAATATGACATCATGTTGAAACCTTCTGCAACCCTCACTCCGTTTTTACTCTCTGAGGCTGACATCACTATCCAGTTACCCATTCTAAGTTAAATCAATCTAATATCACATTTGTTGTGTGTTATGATGGCCAATGCAGAGAGAAAAGCAAATATTAGGAAACTAACATTTTGAACTCCAACAGAGCTGTAATGTTTTCCGGACCATGTTTAATCATTTGCAGAGTTTTTTTTGTTTTGAGTTGTTGATCCCCCTGTGTGCCACTTTGCTCTGGGTGGTGGTCTGCCCTGAGCATGCACGCACACAGAGAGACCATGAGGTAAACGCTGTCCACATCACAGCTACATGAGGTCTGGATGAGGCAAGTGCTAACCTCCTGTGATCTCCTCTACGCCCTGTGTGTCTTCTGATCTCATTTAGAGGAATTTTGACTAAGCGCAAAACTGAGGGAGGTTAACTGGACTGCAAGGTTGACTCCCTACTCAGTCCCCTGACCGTGATTAAATCATAGACCATGATGTCTGAGAGTGTGTGTGCTTGAGAGTCAGTTATTCCACTTTACCCGCATACATAGTATAGCATGTCCTATAACACAAGGTCTGTATGTGCAAGAAAATATTCATTGCAGGCTCTTTCACAATCTGTTGCAGTCTCACAGGCTTGCAGGGTGAGTGTTCAGCCCTAAACCCATTATGCAACAGTGTTGGACTCTGTCCTAGTGGAGGCACACCCTACCTGTCTATGTGAGTGTGGAGTGATGAGAAGCAGGTAGTCACAGGCCTCTTCAACATGTTTGCTGTATTTTACCTCAAGCATGTTAAAGCACTGAACCAGAAACAACAAACAGGGTTAAAACTGAAGTTTCGTAAGGGGATTTGCTCAAAGTTTGTTTTGAAAAGCAAGAGCTAACATTTTTTTTTTGGCACTACCTCTGCTGAACTGGTACTGAATCAAGTAGTGGACCTGGTACAAACCATATGAGCCAGTACACAATGTATTAGAATAGAAAAATGAAGCTTACTTATTTAAGCTATTACAACACATCTGTCTTCCTTAGAATCCTAAATAAGCTTTTAAAATGCACTTTCAGTGAAAACCCCTAAGCCTAATCAAATACAACTCTACTCCTCCTTTTGCATTATTACCAAGAACTTTACAGATTCAATTTCTGTTACAGGCTGCAGGTGAGAGATTAGCTAATGTGCATGGCAGCAAGCCAACTCCCCCAGAGTCAACATAAGGAGATAACTGCTTGGTGTGCATTTTGGATCCAGATAAAGAAGATTTTCCCCAGACCCATCAATATAATAACTAATGGGGAACACCTATACCCATGGATCTATTCTGGCAACTAGCCTAGGTTATACATTATTATATTGAATTACAATTTGTGGTAAAAAAAAAAAAAGTATAATAAGAAACAAATAAAGGCGTGTAAAAGCGTCAAAGTAATATTAAGCTATTATAAGGACTTTGTGTGAATGTAAAAAAAAAAAAAAAAAAAAAAAAAATAATAATAATAATAATAATAATAATAATAATAATAATAATAATAATAATGTACAGCCATATGTGGGTCACACAAGTTGAGGAAGTTTGTTTGATGCTCGTTTGAGGAAAAACAAAGTGTCCCTATCCCCCCCAAATGTAGGAAAGAATTGGAGCGGGGCTTGATTGGCCGCCCGCAAAAGTCGGCTCTCTCCTGATTGGTGCTCGAGCAGCTTCCGTGTTGTCATTCGGCAGCGGTCCCTCCTTTCACACACCCGAGCTGAGTGTCTCCCCGGCAGGCTGTTCTTGACCAAGCACCGGGACGGGAGAGCGATGAGGTAGTCTTGGACTATTCCACGGTTATCTGCGAAGACGGAACAGTTTCGGTCTGTTGACATGTTTTAATAAGGGAGCCCGGGTCTGACTGCATTCAGAGAGCGGGGACAAACTTCGTCGCGTTTTAAAAGAGACAGTGGATAGCCTCCTGGAGGAAAGTTTAAATCCCTGCCCTGTCCGGGGAAAGGTGAGACTGGTGCGTCTTTTTAATTCCCCTGGCCGTCCCGTTTGTTAACAACAATATAGGGTAGCTTTGATGACATTTCCAGTAGAATTTGATCTGCGCGTACAGTTGTGTTGTTTCGCTGTCCTGCACTGAACAGTTTAGCAGCATGTCTGACAAGTGTGCCGCTGTGTAACCAGTTCATCCAGCTCTGCGGGGAGTTTCGACTGCTACTTGATTGACTTCAGGTAAACCGTTGACGAGGTTTATTCCCGCCCTTCCAAAACTCTCCAAAGCACAGTTTCACAATAATGGCTGGTTTGACCAATGTCCACATGAAAACCCTGGAGGACCTGACGCTGGACTCTGGCTACGGGGCGGGGGACTCCTGCAAATCCCTCAGCCTGTCCTCCTCCAAGTCAAACTCCCAGGCCTTCATGACGGCCCCTCACCGGGGCAACTGGTGGTACTACTCCGGCTCCATGAACAGCAGGAACAACAGCTGGGACACGGTCAACACTGTCCTCCCCGAAGACCCGGAGGACATCTTCTCCAAGTGTCCCCGCTTGCCTGAGTTGGAAGAGTTTCCCTGGACCGAAGAGGAGGTGGCCAAGATACTTCGCAAAGTGGCCGGGAGTGGGAGCATTAAAGGGGGGCATACACCTGTGTTCTCTCCGGAGGCCGTGAGGCGGCTGTCCGCTCTCCTCCGCAGGGCTCTCATCCGCATCTCCAGAGAGGCTCAGCGGCTCAGCGTCATGCACTGCCGCTGCACGCGCTTCGAGGTGCAGAGCGCCATGAGGCTGGTGCTCAGCTGGTCCCTGGCCGACCACTGCGTCTCTGCTACGGTCAAGGCGATCTCCATGTATAGTATGAGCGCCGGGGAGCTGCTGAGGAAGGGCAAGTCCGCCCGCTGCGGCCTCTCCTTCTCCGTGGGACGCTTCTTCCGCTGGATGGTGGATACCCGCATCTCCGTGCGCATCCATGAGTACGCAGCTATATGCCTGACCGCATGCATGGAAGCTCTGGTGGAGGAGATAGGAGCCAGGGTGCTGATGGCCGAGAGGGGTCATTCAGGGCCGGATTCAGGGTCAGCATGCGCCCCTGTGAGCACAGAGGCCTTGGAGGGGGTGGTGAACAATGACGCGGAGCTGTGGGGAGTCCTGCAGCACTATGAGCACCTGATCTGCGGGAAGAACGCCAATGGTAAATACATTTTATATATATATATATATATTTTTTTTTTTTTCAGTGCAATTAAACCAACATACTGTCCAGTTGTTCTGTGATGCAAATGACAGCTTTCAGTGTTTTTCTGTGTGATGATAGATGTCAAAATTCATTTTTTCTTCTGTCAAACACACTCTTTCCAGAGTGCTGGTCAACACTTTCCACTAGAGTGAGGAAAAGGTGAAATGTGGCCTGTTGCTGGATACAAAAGTAGGTCTTTGTGCGTGAGCATTTGATGGATTCATTGCTAATTTGACCTGTCAGAATAGGGGGAAAAAAAACCCAGAACAGAGGCATCTGATGCGAACAAAGAAGGTATTTTCTCTCTGACCAAGGTCGCACGAGGAGAAACGACTGCTGAATTCTGTGTTGAACAGCCAAATTGAATTTGAACTACTTCTTTCTCATCGGTCAGATTGAGTCCTCACATGTCACTCTTGTTCTGCTGTTGTGATTTGGGGTGCAGAGAGCCTTTTAGAGCACAGGCAGGAGGCTTGTCTGTTGACACAGCTCTCCGTTTGCGCTGACTTCACCTCTCATCCTCATGCTGTGTTGGCTGCACTCCTTTCAAATCCCCCCTTCTTCTATTTCCTCATCCATCTCTCCTCCTGTTGGACACATCCCTTTCGCCCACCACCATGTCCACATATCATCTCTCTTCCTGCTCTCTCTTCCAGCTCCAGCTGTGCATCCTGCTCCCTGTCCATTTGTTTCCTCCACCCTCACATCCCTCCTCAATCAACTCTATATCCCTTCCCTCTTTGTCAAACGCTAGACTCATAGCGCTCTTTCGTGGCTGCTTTTGGCAGCCCAGCGTTGAGTTGATTCATGAGCTTGTGTTGGGACACTGTAACCAGCCTTTGTTTGTGGCCCACTACCAGCTCCCCGAAGCAGAGCTTTTTACTACAGCACAATAGCCTTTTGTTGTGTGATCGTGCAGCTTAGCCCAATACAGAGGGAGTGAAAAAAATGCCGGGGAAGCTGGGCATAGTACACATCCATGTACATACACATACACATAACAGAGAGAGAGGGACAGAGAATATATAGCCATTATGACTGGGCCGCAGGCTTACACTTGATCTAAAACTAAATTAAGACGTTATCATGCAGCAACACCTTTCTATGCAAGCATGGCGTGCATGTGCAGAAGATGTTAATGCTGTAACAATGTTGTAACAGTGCCAACTTCCTAAAGGTCGGCACTTACCACACAGTACTTGCACACATACGTGCACACACTCATTCACTGGCACCTTACATTTCATATTATCTGCAGCTTCAACTGGTTTCTTCATAAGGTGCACTTCATTTAAGCCTGCAAGTGTTAAAAACAATAGAGTGCAGTGCATTGGACTTGCCCGTTATATGGCCATATGCTTGAGTTAGAGCTATTTTATTGCAAAATAAGCTTTTATCCCAGTATTTAACCGATGTCTTTTGGTTGGGTCCTATTTTGGTGAGTTCAGTCATTGGTTTTGAGAAAGACCAGTGTGTGTGTGTGTGTGTGTGTGTGTGTGTGTGTGTGTGTGTGTGTGTGTGTGTGTGTGTGTGTGTGTGTGTGTGTGTGTGTGTGTGTGTGTGTGTGTGTGTGTGTGTGTGTGTGTGTAATAACAACAGGCCATTATTCTGACCACCCTAGCTTTTTATAGGCCCAAGACCGGGCTGTGCAAGCCACATACCCCTCTACCACCTGACACCCCACACCCTAAACCCCCCCCTCCATCCACCACAACCATCAGTGGACACAAAAGCAAAGATCCACTTTCTGCTCCAAAACCAGATAGTCTCAGAACGAAAGGTTATACTTCTGATCATACGGAAGGGTACAGTGTGATAAAAACTCCTCCCATTTGATTTCTCTCCGTATCTTCGTCTCTCCCTCTTTCTCAGGGTCTGGCCCACATCTGGAACTCTTTAAGTCAGAAATGACTTCTACGGCTCCAATAACAATTCTGAAAACTCCCTCATCCTGCCCTCTCTTGCTCACTCTCACTCTCGGCTCTCTCTCTTTTTTTCTTCTTTTTTTCTTTGCCATTGTGTCCACGTTCACATCCACTTCTTCTTTATCTGTTTATTTCTTCTGGTCTACAGGGAGTGCATTATAGGAACCCGGTTGTGATGTGCCAGGATCTTATTCATTACTCATGCACACACCCGCACAAGTGCATTGACGTAAATTCAGGCGCACGCACGCACGCACGCACACGCACACACACACACACACACACACACACACACACACACACACACACACACACACACACACACACACACACACACACACACACACACACACATCCTGAAACCCATTTAGTCTGCTGTACATGTGTTCAAATGGCTCCACAGCACTGGTTGAACTCACTACACAGTGCTGCTATACAAAGGAATCCATTTGTCATTCATTTATCCTCGCAAGGAAATAGCACAAGCTTCCTGGTATAACTTGTGTTGATAGTACTGCCGGGCATTTTAAAGTGCAGAGTAGTAGCTTTACTAATGGACAGTGGAAGTGGCTATGAAGATATTGGTCATTATGACTGGCACACAGACAGTTAAACTCTGGTCTGGCTGGCAGAACAGTTTCCAAATGTAGCCCCTTTTGAGTTTTTGTGAAACTTTTGCTATGTTCTTATAGTTTTTGTGTCTGCGTTTTTTCCCCCAAGTTAGCTGTTGAAGCGGTAATCTAATAGTAAGAAATGCAAACTAGTAGAAGTTTGTAGTTGCAAAGGGCTGCTCTATGGCTTTAATCTGTACAACTGTATGTATCTGAAGCAGGGACTATCTGAAAGGGAGCATTCATGCTCGGCACAATTTACCTGGACAAATAAACTTTGATTTGGTCCAGTAATAACAAAAAGCAAAGTTCAGTTTCTCTTCTCCAGCTCTATAAAAGTAGTAAAGCGCTGTGAGTAATGGGTTTGGGGTGCAATGAGAAAGCAGGACATATGATTTGCTGCTCAGTATTTCCCTAAATATGTATTTAGCCCAGAAAGAGGCGTGGGAACCGTGGGCAGAAGGATGCAGGGAGAGCAGCCCAGCACTGTGGTCACACAGATGGGGAAACCAGCACTCTGAAAATACACTCCCTGCTCCGCAAATCTGGAGCAGGATCAAATACAGTTTTGGAAAACATAACAGGACATTAATATTATGGTGAAATAGACTTATGTTCATCCTTGTGTGATAGGCATGCTGCAAATTTGCCCAGGCATTGACATCAAGCCTGTGTTTGGCCTGAATAACTGTACAGATGAATTTCGGTTAACCTTGTGAGCACCATCAGCATGTCAGTGTGTGCATAGAGTCAAGAACATAAACCATATAGCTTAAGTAGATAAAAAGGGTTAATCCGTCACAAAACATCACTATTTATGTTTGTGTGTGAGAGCGTTATGTGCACGTTCCACCTCAGGCTACACACACACACACACACTGATGGTCCATGTCACTGTTTGCGCTGGCTTCTTGTCTGGTCCCAGCTGTAAAAACACTGACCCATTAGAGTGCTGGTGCTGGTGTGCACGTGTTTCAATGTGCTCATCTGTGGGTGCTTAAATGCATTTGTGTGGACCACTATTCTTGGAAAACCGTGAGTAATGCTTTCACAGATATGACCGTGCAAATGATTTGTCAGGCAAAACCAATGGAATTGATTCAGGAACCTCACATTGATTTCACATCCTTTAACACAGGTCATTTAGTTTACTTTCCTACAGTTTGCATGTAGCCCATCCTAACTCGCTCATCTCTCTTCCTTAAACCTTTACAGTCATCATTTTGATCTCAAGCCACGCTCCTCCTGTTGCATTACAGCCGCATGAGTCATGCTTCTTAAACTGTTTACAGTAAAGCACTGATAGGGAGAAGGCAAAGAAAGATGGGGAGGACAGAAAAAGGGCATGGGGGACACAGAAATAGTGCTAACTTAAAAGCAGCTGTGTCTTTGCATCTTGATTTATTCTTTCTAATCACATTCTTGGAGAGTTGTTGTTGAGTCTATCCAGAGAGAACAGGAGAGTTCAGATTGGTATTGAGCCTCTTTGGCTTGTTTGAATTGGAAAATGTGCGGCCAGTGTGTCACTTGCGTTACCACTGAGTCCTGGCTATGGTTCTCGAGGGAATCTGTCCTGCATGTTGGTTTGGGGTTGCAGCCGGAGTACCTAATGAGGGAAGCAGGAAGACTGGCTGGAAGATGGCTGGAATCTTGGACCAGGCAGCTTAGTGCATTGCCTGGATGCTAGCAATGGTTTTATTGAAAGCAACCGCTGTGCTTCACATCATCTCTGTGTGAAGGCTGGCGTAGAGACAGCACTGCCATATGCACCTGCATTGGAGTCTGGCTTGGTCATGATAACACTGAACTCTGAGAGTTGGGTGTCGAGGGTTTGAGGTTAAAAATCAGTGGTAGTCATACTTGTATGAGCAAGTGTTTCTTTTTTTTTTAAAGATTATAATTTTTGGGGCAATTTAGACCTTTTATATGACAGGAAGCTGAAGACAGGAAAGGGGAGAGAGGGGGGGGGGATGACATGCAGCAAAGGGCTGCAGGTCGGAATCGAACCTGCGGCCGCTGCGGTAAGGACTGAGCCTTAGTACATAGGGTGCATGCTCAACCAGGTAAGCTACCAGGGCGCCCCATGAGCAAGTGTTTCTAAATAGAAGAATGACGATTTAGAGAAAATGTTGCCATTTTTGCCATGCTGCCAGTGGACACAGACTCGCTCAATCAGTTACTCGTTTAAGCTAAGTTCACACTACACGACTTTCAGGGTTGTCGGATCTCTAGGCCGACAGCACACTACACAACCTGCTGTCTTGTTGTTGTGGTTTTCCCACTACATGACTGACCGGCAGCAGGAGTTCACACACCACAAGATCTTTCACAAGGAGGAATCCTCCAAGCGTATGTATGGTCTCCAAACTACGTTTTGTCACGAAAACACACGCGGAAAGTGACACGGGACAGGATTTATTTGCTCCATGTTGGTGCGCCGTTTTGCAGCAAGAAAACAAAGATGAAAATCTTCTTTGTTTTGTCTTCTGTTGTTTCATTGCTGCTGATCTGGGGCTTTCAGTCATGTAGCGTGAACTAGGCATTAGCGATGATATAGGAATTGTCATTTAAAGCTATAGTGCGCAACGTCCGTTACATTCAAGCCATTGTCAAATGAGTTGATACAAAGCTAATTAAGCTCCACAAAACTCTCTCTGTATTTCTCAGTATGGCTGTTTACAAAATGGTTTAGTCCGGCGACATTTGCACGCAGATGCTGGAGTGATGTGTTTTATACGTCACCACTGAGAAAAGCAGCGTTCAGCTTTAGAGACGAAGACGACATACAAATTACAAGATAATTACCTCTTCTGAAGAGTCCATCATGTTTTTTTAATCGTCCGTGTCCTCCTTGATTTGACGGGATAAACGCTACAAGCAACTGCGTGGAGGAGTGGGGGTGGTGCGCGATCACCAAAGGCTTGAGTCATGTGGATACGCCGACATTGTTGTTGTCATTACTTAGAATTCCTCAAGGGGTCGACAAGCTACGCCCTAAAGCTTTAAATGCTTTTTTATACATTTATTTGCTTTTTCCTTTATTAAAAAAAAGATAAATCGACTTAAATATGCACGGATGCACAGTGGGCTTGGTAAGGTTTTACTCTTCTTGGTGTTCATGAAGCTTAGTGGTGGTGCTGTTAGCCATGAACAGGGGCTGAAAAGCCAACTTTATTTTTTTCTGCACAGGTCAATCAGTGGTGCTTCCTTGGATCATTTTTGTCCCATCATGTTCGCTCAATCAGTAGCTATGGCTAGACAAGCCAAAAAGGAAAAAAAAAAAGGGATAGGATGGTGACATAACAAAAATGGCTTGTGCAAGTGTAAAATGTCTTTTGTAATCTTTAAAAAAAAACTATTTGAGTAAATACTCCTAATGCATTGCATTAAAAAACAAATATTGTCATGTCACAATTTGATCTGACAAAGTATAATACTCAATTCAAAATATACTGTAATTGAGACTGCATAAAAGACCACTTGCATAATAAGCTACTGTTGTACCCACCCCATTCATAGCCTAAACCAAGTGAAGTCAGTCAGAAATCTGTGCTTGTTACTAAAATACTATCCATTTTACAGCCACACAACCCTCTTACACAGTTATTTAAGACAGAGGTGGTTTGATTAAGTGTTACAACATATGGTTTACAAAGAAAAAGACATATACAGTACTTCTCTCAGTCTTATAATTTGGTTGTTGCTGTGGAAAAGCCAAAGCAGATCCGTTCCGCCGTGCTTTTAAACATGTGTACAGAGCTCACAAAGAGTAAACTCTTTGAGTCTCTGTCAAACCACAAATCATCGGTTTTCCTGCTTCTTACCCCTGAAAAATCAATGCCAACCATCACAGTTCTAATTGCTAATGGGCATTAGCTGGCATGCATCAGTTTTTCTGCATGTGTGCTCCAACAGAATTGAAGCCAGTTACTGTAGTCGATACAGAACCATTTTATGGGGGATTTGGTTGTACTATTTAATTACACACAAACCGATCAGATGGGCAGACTGGTGGGGGAAAGTGAGGAGAGAGAGCATGGAGGGGGTTCAGGGAGTGTGTCGTTTAAGTGGAAACAGATTTGATTGACCAGGGATTGGATATAATAACTCCTTGCTGTGTGCTTTTGTGAAATCTGTTGGAGGCATAGTGACTTGGCTAGATGGAGCCATCTCTGCACCTGAGGAAGATAGTGTGTGTGCGTGTGTGTGTGTGTGTGTGTGTGTGTGTGTGTGTGTGTGTGTGTGTGTGTGTGTGTGTGTGTGTGTGTTTGTTTGTGTGTGTGTGTGCACTTTCATCAACTGGCAATGAAAATAAATAAAAAAGGACGTGGCTTCTTTTGGATGTTCTTTAGCCAATCTAGGAAACTGATGTTTTCTTTCCTTTTTCTTTCAAGTCTAAACTGTTGTTTTTGTAAACGGGCTAAAAGAGTGAGCTTTTTGTGATGCCATCAGTGACGTCTTTGTCCAGCGGAGTCAGAGCAGCAGTGTGTGGAGCCTGAATGGCAAAGCCCAGATATATTGCACTGGAAAAGCAAACTCTACCGTGCGTCTGTAGACACACTGTTGTACACATGGCTCTTCTCTTCTGGCCACTTTTCCTTTTTTAACGCTTATGTACGGAAATATATTCATTTACAAGTAGACGTGCACATTTACACATTTATGATCACATCAGTCTGTCATAATATAGATACAAAATAAAACTCCTCTGTACGCAGATGCCTCCCCCCAACACATACACACTCACTTTCAGATAGAAGCAGGCAGAGAGAAGAAGATGCTGTTCCTTCTGACTTGCGTGACTACTAAGGTTGTGAATGTATCGAGGGTGGAGTAAGCAAACTGAATAAGTGGACAAAGACACACTGTTAAGGACTTCCATCCGTGCTTCTTTACTGTTGAGTGCCTTCCAGTTTGGTTTTAGAGCCAAAAGTTCTTTAAATAGAAATATATATATATATATATATATCAGTAAGAATAACTTGTCCTTCATAGACCTGTGGCTTACACTTTGAATTGTGTTGCACAAATAAAGCTGCCTTGCCTTGCCTTGCACTGTGCAATCAGGAGCAGCCTCACAGACTATCTTCTACAGGTTGAGCAATGGTTCACAGCTTGCATGATGTTTGGAAACAGTTTCTCCAACACCCCAAACAGCCAGCCAATTTTCCAGTAGGAGGATTTGGATGGAGAGAGAGAGAAAAAGAGAGAGAGAGAGAGAGAGAGAGAGAGAGAGAGAGAGAGAGAGAGAGATTGAACAAGAAGGAGAATGGAAAAGCAACTGTGGATTCTATGACAAGCTTGTTGGTGAGTGTGCCAGGTTCACTAGGCAAAAGCCCATCATGACAGGTTAACTGAGGTGTGTGTGTGTACGTGTGTGGGTTTGTATGTGTGATATGTTGCCCTTCAGCCATAAGTAGGCCACCGCAGCCTTTGATATTTCTTCTGAATGTTTTTGCTTTTGATATCTTGCTGTCTCTACCATATCTGTCTCTCTCCTCTGACACTGATGGTATCTGGGCTTTTGAGAGAGGGACTGAGTGTGTGTGTGTGCATGCTTGTTTTTGTGTGTGTGTGTGTGTGTGTGTGTGTGTGTGTGTGTGTGTATGTGTGTGTTGGCCTGGATTTGCCTTTTCTGTGAGCAGAGTGGATTGAGGGCGGGCTGAGTGACAGTTAACACAGGCACTCAATCACAGAGTGATAAGAGGAGACACCGGGGGGTGTCTAGTCCTGTTTGACTGAAACAACCCTGGAGATGCAGCTCTCTTTGGAATGAAAGCACCAGGAAGAGAGGGTTCAGCTTTTTCTTACTTTCTTGAAAAGTCCATTGACCTTACAGTGACAGGAATCAATGCAGGGTGTCTCCATACGTTTTTAATGCCACTATGAATAGGGGTAACACTCACTCTCTCTCTCTCTCTCTCACCACCCTCCCCTCTCTCAACTGTCCCGTCTCTCTCTGTCAGACACTGGAATGTGTTTGTTTATGCGCCGAGCCTGCAACTTAGTCAGCTACAACACATGCATAAACATCGACGCTCAGCAGCTTGTTTGAATCTCTTTTTGCCCACATCACAAGAAATGTCGCCCCTCCCCCAAGTCTTGCTGATGACCAAATGTCATTTAAAGTCACTCTGAATTGAGAGTGTTTCTCCTGTTGTGCTCTATCAAACCTGGTCATCTATTTCCCAGTCTCCAAAAAAAAAATGCACCAGACTCATTTAACTTCATATTGACTCTCTACTTTTGATCTGTTTCTCTTTACCGTTGTTTAAGGTTGTTCTCAACCCACATTGATTCTCTGGCTCCTGCCCTCACCTTGGAACTTTGTCTGTCCATCTATCCTATTTACCCATATTTACCATGTCCTCTTTCTAATTACCTCTTGCTGTCTACAGCAAAACCCAGCATACATTTACATTTTTATTTTGCTTTTCCATCCGCAACCCTGCAACCAGTGCCATCTCCAAAAAACATCACCTGTTGGGTCAAGGTCATCCAGATAGACATGTGGTGATTAAAAAAGCCACATCGGCTTGCACTGCATATTTAGACCAAACCATGTACAGTAAGGCTTCCTGGAATTCCCTCGTGGTTAGTGGAGGGAAGGGGCACATTTAGAGCAGGGCCATATGGAGAACACATGTGGGCACAGGAAAACAGACTCTGTCAAGACGGGACACCCTTGGCCGTAGCCTTTAGTCTTTTTTTTCTGTCGATAAGATCTGCACAGCACATGCACCACATGTGTTCTTCCTAGAACCAAAATAATCAGTTCAGATCACATAGGAAACCAAAAGAAGATGTGTAACGTTAGTGATGGTGAACTGGAGGTGTGACTCCCTGCCACACACTGTTATTTAGGGTTTGGTGTGCATAAACGTAGAAAGGTTTAGATAATGTTTAGAGGGACGCAGAGAGCTGGAACAGTCATCATCAGGCTGGCCTGTGTTTCCGCTGCAGACTTAAGAGGCTCCTTATTACACATAATCACCACGTCTATGTGTTTCCTTTGAAAATCCTGAGGAGTATGTTTGGGTTTGAGTCTATGTTGTGTTTGCGTGGCAGACAAAAATTGTACCGCTTGACTGCCCACGCGTAAGGCTGCTGCGATAAGAAAACTCTGACCTGACCTATGTTTGTGTTACTGTGTGTCTGTACAGGATATGTCTTTTTGGGTATGTTCCCACTAGTTTGGGTTACATCTGTATATAACTGTGTGCATGTGTGGGCACATGTCCATATAAGTATGTGTTGAGCTTTGCATTTGAATGTTTTTGGTGAATTAATAGGCTCTGTCTATTGAGCTACATCTGCTGTGTCTATCTGTGTTGGCCATCTGTGGGCCACTGCAGGGTCATTGACAGTGCTGGACATAATATACTCCAGCGATGGTGGCCAAGTTTCCTCTCCAACATTGAAATAATCTGCCTATTGAGCATTAGAGGGATGGATGGAGAAATTCACACTGATGAAAGGATGCCTTGTTTGAGGATGGAATATTCTTTGGTTTAACTTGTGTCAAACAGCCAAGTGCCTGTGAAGATAGACGCTTTTCTTGTAAAGATGGGTGCACACATTGTTTTCCGTGTTTTAACTTAATTCGGCAGTGTGCGTGGTGTCGGTCAGCATAAAGTCTATATCGACGACGTTTCATTTACGGGATTGTTCCGGTTCCGCCGGATGTCCCTCACCTTCTGCTTTCTTGGTGTTGGAATTTTAAACTCCGGTGGATTTGTGAGGACTATGGTTAACTGCTCCTCAGATCTCTGCAGGGTAAATCCAGACAGCTAGCTAGACTATCTGTCCAATCTGAGTTTTCTGTTGCACGACTAAAACAACTTTTGAACGTATACATGTTCCACCAAAACAAGTTCCTTCCTGAGGCTATTTTGCAGAGGCACCGTTGCTCCATCCGGCGCTTAGCGCTGCCCAAGACGATTGTGATTGGTTTAAAGAAATGCCAATAAACCAGAGCACGTTTTTTCTCCTATCCTGGAAAGACCCTCCTCAGCAACTGTGGAGATAAGTCTGGCAATGCGAGACTAGTCAGCACATAATGTGTGAATATGAATTGGACTATGTGTCTTTGTGCTGGTATATGTCTCTGTCTATGCAGAGGAGTGAAGGTTGCAGAGGAAGTCAGTCAGACAGCAGTTAAACAGACCATGGCTTAAGCCAGCGCAGACCACCCCTCAAAGCTTTCCTTTCTTCTCCACCTCAAAGAGCAAAATACAGCCTCTACAAATGCCAACATGTTCATCAGCTCATCAAATCTGACTCTGTTTAACTCTGTGTAAGCCCATTGGGATCATTAAACATGTTAGGATTAGACATTTGTTCCAACCACAGGGCCTGTGGACAAAAGTGTGACTAATTTTGGCTCTATTGAACAAGCATTCTCATTTTTATCCATGTGTTTCACATTAGGTAACAGTCCATACAGTACACACATAATGTACTGTATATACATGTGTCTGCGTGTCAGTGCCCTGGCCTTATGGTGCTTCTGTAAAAGGTGCCGTAAAGGCACTATCAAAGGCAGCCTGACAGTAGTTAAATATATAATGTAAGACCCAGCCAGGCATTCACTCTGACAGAGGCCAAGAAGGAGGAAGTCGTGAAGCTGGAGAGGTCAACACACCTTTCTGCCATTAAGCAAACTCTTAACAATTCCATGCTTAGTCTGTTTTTTGGAAGAGAATTTCTCCACCAGTGATGTCCTCCACAGAAGGAGCCTTTCAGCAGTCCAGTCAGGTGCTAAGAAGGGGTGTGGGTGTGTGTGTGTGTGTATGTCTGTATGATGGGGTGTAAGGGGCAGATGTGTCAGGAGTTTAAGGTGGGCAAAGGGGAGGGTCAGCAAGTCATAAATACTGCAACACCCACCCAGCCGGTCAGCTGTGCCCCAGCTGGAGGGTAAGCAGTTTTTACTCTTTGAGGTGGTTTTATAAAAGCATGTCAACAAAGCTGGTTTTATTTCGTTATGCTGACAGGCTTTGTTTTGACATGAAGTCTGCAGGCAGGATTCAAAAGAGAGGCAGTCGGATGTCAGGAGAACAATGGAACACTTTATGGCAGTTAACAGAGAGACAATCGCACATGTTAAAGCACAGGGAGGAGATGCCTTGATGCGTCTCTGTGGCTCTGATAACATTGTGGCTCTATCCCAGTGCCTGAATAGTCGGAAGATAACACACAGAACAGCCATCACACGCACACACACTCTCAAAGAACACCAAAAATCACTTGAGATGTCTGTTAGGGTCTCTGTTGTGATATTTGCTGTGTGTGAGAGAGAAAAGAGGAAAAGAATCCCTGGCATCTATTATGTCTGGATGGATAGCTATCATCTCCAGTCCCATGCTGGGAGAGACAATATTTAGTGGAGGCCCCTCTTCTTGTCTTGACCCCATAGAAACCTCCCAAGAGCTTCATCTCTCTCCTCCCCCGCCGCCGTCTATTTATTCTTCGTTCCACTATTCATCTATTGCTGCTCCCTGTGTTTTGCACACACGTCTTGAAATGCCATCATCATCTCCTGCAGAGGGGACCAACATTGTTAGCAAAAAACAGCAGCATTTGCATATAAATTCCTAACCACTGATGGATAGAGAAGAAACAAACAACTGTTTTACTTGAAACATTTGGACTTTTACAAGGTGTGGCACACTGTGCTGTTACGTTAACAACTTTACCAGCAGAGGAGAGCGGAGAAGTGTTATTAATGTGTTTTTTTTAAATAGTTGAACATGTGAGGATTAAGATGCTTGTAGGTGCCGGAAGTGTGTCCAGTGTATCTACCTGGCTCATTGCTGACAGATACAGACAGAGAGCAAAGCAAAGTGGAAAATGAAAGTCAGGGAGGCAGGGATTGAGAGACAGTGACAAGCACAGAGAAGAAAAAGCAAAACAGAAGCAGAAAGAAACAGAGCAAGAGATGAACCTGCCTTGTGGTTCTTGGCTCTAGTGCGCTTCTGCTCTGAAGGCCGTAATTACCCTCTGACCAACTTGTGTTGGAGTGGTGAGGTCAGCATTTAGCTGGCCTGCACAATGAGGTCAATTACTATTCATGCCCTGGCTTGTGCATTTTCTGCATGCAGCTCTCCATCTAACACTCTCTGGCTCTCTGTTTGGGCTATCTTTGTCGCGTATGAGTGCATGCATGTCTGCAAGCCGGTTTGTGTGTCACCGCAGTCTGAAAATCAAATCAGAGAAAAACTGGCCTCCCCTCCGTCTCCTGTCCTCCAAACTTTCTCCTTACTTATTTTGCTTCTTCTCCTTTCTTTCGTCCGTCTCAGCTGTCATCTCTCTGTGCATCCGGCTGGGGAAGGCATCATTATATCCACACGCACACGCGCACACACGCGCCAGGAGGCTGAAGCTCGATTTTAAATATGCGCAATAATCTCTGGGTATCAAACTGCCGAGAGGATTGCTGATGGAGGTCGTCTTCTTTTTCCATTTGCTTCTTGAAATACCATCACTGTCTTCATGCACAATTGCTTTACTCAAGTTTTCCCCAGCCCCTTCCCATCTTCATTATGGTGTGTGTTATTTTTCTTCCCATGTTTCTCTCAAGAGGCAAAAGGTAAAGCATAGCTAATTATCACTCTGCAGTTTTTGCAAACCCTTCTGAGACTTCACAGGCTGAAATTGGAGAATGGGAGTTGTCCCCAGGGTAGGGAAAGTGTGTGTGTGTGTGTGTGTGTGTGTGTGTGTGTGTGTGTGTGTGTGTGTGTGTGTGTGTGTGTGTGTGTGTTCCTAGCTTAAGGGTTTGGATAGTCCAAACTCTAAACACTTGGCAAGCAGTTGAATGAAATATCCCACGAGCCTCTACTTCTGTCTGTCTAGCCATATGTGGTCATGGGGTTTCCTGCGCGGGCAAAGCAAGGGGTTGCTGTTTATCTTGGAACAAGATAGGATTTACAAGAACTAAAATTTGGTTCGGGCAGTAAACAGATATTTTGTCGAGTGAAAACCTGTCAGACAGGGAACCAATGCAAGCGGGGGTAGTCGATGAAGATCGTCAGGGCCCGCACACATGCTCGGGCCGCCATCATCGCACCCAGACAGACCCTACAGTGGGAAAAGGAGAATGAAAACAGATTTGTCACTCAGTCTGCTGTGTGCACAGGAGCTGTGTGATCATGTGCAAGAATAGGCCTCTCCCCCCATTTGTTGCACACAAACATTCCTCTAAAACACTCACACACCCACACCACTCCTTTAAAGGGTGTCTGCGCAGTCTGGCCTCTCTGGGAAGGGTAAAGGGGTTTGTGTGTTTTAGTGTGTGTGGTCAGGATGTGGCTAGCACCTCTCACTCGTCATGATTTACTAACAATACCATGGTGGTTGGACCCTGACACTCAGCACATATTACAAGTCTGAGTCGACCATATAGCACAGTACAGGAAAGTTTTCTCCCATTCCCTGATTTTGTTCACATTAACACAGTCTCACTCAAGAAGTGTGTGTCGTTCTTGATGATTTATCGATTGTTTCCTGCCAAGCTAGGTTTTATTAATTTCTGTAAAGGGCGTAGTTGGTAATATACAATGTGGCCAGTCTAAAATTCATGTGTGTCTGTGTGCCAGGGTGTATATTTCTGTGTTTTTGTGTGTTAGGAAGGGCTTAAAGTCTGTCAGCTATTATATAGCCATTGTGGCTTGGGAAGGGTTGTGGGAACGTCAGTTGAAGTGAATTGACCGGGTCTTCTGCAATACTCAGGAAGAAACGTATTAACTCACACACATGTACACTCGTGAGAATTGCCCAGCTTCCTAAGCAGTTAAAAGGCAAATGGCCTTTGGCTTTGACATTGCTTGGATTACTTAAAGTGCTCGGTTTGTTAAAGTCCTCTGGTTTTATAGTTAGAAGAAATATGGAGGAGATGAAAAAGACAACAGTCCCTCTTGAGGTGATATCTCTACTCGTCTGTCATCCTTGTCTTTCTTTTTCCATCTGCTGCTTAGAGGAGAGGGCTTCAGTGGGTGGTCCACAGAGACCCTTGGATCAGTAGCCTCTTATGAACTGCATAACAAACAGACACACACATACTCATATATATATATATATATATATATATATATATATATATATATATATATCTTTATACATACACATTGAGAGGCACAATCACACACGGACAGACACATTAAAACAGACAACGGAGATTAAACCTGTCTGAGGTAGTTGAAATGACCTTATAAAGTATTTCAATGACACACACTGAGTCAAGCTTGCCTGTAGCACCTGCACAGGCAACAGCTGGGAACACACACGGCAACAAACACCACCCCTTTACACACACACACACACACACACACACACACATACGCTCACCTCCCACAACTTTATTTGTGTGGCTGCCATGCGTGGGCAGAGGAATGTGTGAGCAGGTGCCCCCTGCAGAGAAGAAGCAGCAAACGCTCATAACACTGTGTATGTGAGGTGTTTGTATTGGAGTCGCAACACTGTCCGCTTTGTGTTTGAATGACAAGACTACTGTAGTGATGATGGGTCATGCTGTAGCAATGACCTGCCACTTGATTTATTTCACCTACGCTGAAGGGCAGAACTGACACTGATAATGCATTTATATAACACAGCTATCAATGCGTCCATCAGACAGGAATAAATGGCGCTCCATTCCTTTTTTTTTAATATATCCTGAGCAAAAATGAACCATAGTGCCTAGAAAACACACAATCTGACACGTATTCACAGGTTGGCACTTGTATTCTCTTTTGTGTTAATTCTTCCCTTTGTTTATCATTTCTTTTACTCGTTGTGTTTTGTTTAGTCGTGTTTTCTTTTGCTAGTTGTGTGTGCAATCAAGTTCAGAGACAGTCACATAAGCCTGACCATCTTTTCCATGGGAAGAGGAAAGAGGGAAGAGAGTGATACTTTTATCAGTCCTACCACACAAACAACATAGACGGTAACATAGACTGTAACCCTCAAACAAAACATCCTTCACCAGGAGTGTGTGTGTGTGTGTGTGTGTGTGTGTGTGTGTGTGTGTGTGTGTGTGTGTGTGTGTGTGTGTGTGTGTGTGTGTGTGTGTGTCCTGGTTAAAATGAGGCAATGTCTACTTGTGCCTATTGGGTTTTGAGCATTTCAAGCAAAAAGTGAATTTCTGTTCTTACTGTTCTTTAAACATTTTTTGAGACAAGGTAAATAGAAGAGGTAAAACTATTTAGTAAAAGAGAAATAGAGAAAAGTTGGAAAAATGTGTGCATGAAAAATGCTTTTCGTTTCTGTTTTGTTATCATTATTATTACCCCCAGGTCCACGCCCATTGTACTGTTGGTGTGTGTGTGTGTGTGTGTGTGTGTGTGTGTGTGTGTGTGTGTGTGTGTGTGTGTGTGTGTGTGTGTGTAATGACGTGGACACAATGGGGCTTTCTTTAACTTTTAGTGTTTCTCATAGTGCTGACCACCACATGGGCACTTGTTAGCTCATGGACATAGAGGAGGGTTGGGCAGCATTAATATGAGTGTGTGAGTAAGGGTTGCTTTGTAGATGTGAAGATGTTTGGGTCAAAAGGTGACATAACTGCATAAGAGGATGGTCCTTTTTAGTAGCCTTAGTAGTAGTGGACACTCCCTCTGTGTTCAGTGTGTGAGGGGTGTGTGCAGGGTGTGTGTGTGAGGGTCAGGGGTGAGCTGTAAACCCCTTTGGGTGTCAGATGGGTCTTACAGCCAGTTGAATGAGGTGACTGGTCTGCTTAAAGGTAGTTTACTGCCTTGTGCTAAAGAGGTGGACATCCTGACACGCCCTGCAGGTCCCTAACACTCCCAGGTCTCACACACACACACACACACACACACACACACACACACACACACACACACACACACACACACACACACACACACACACACACACACACACACACACACACACACACACACACACAATATTCAGAGCTGCTATCTGTGCTCTGTTGTAATCTGCAAGACTGACACATGATTTGTGCTTTTGATGACACCTCAATGCTTGCCGCATAACATTATTGAATTCTGTGAGAATTTGTGTGTGTCTGCACCGGGCACATTTATCAGAATGTCATCATGTCATGTGTGTCTGAGGTTGGGTGGTCCATTGATTTATTGCCAGTATGTCACTCTTACACATGTTCCAACAGTGGCATTGATTTCCTGACTAATTGTATGAGGTGCTCTGCCAACTCTAACCATCCGATGTTACGACCGATACGCATCCCCTCCCAGCATCGAACTCTCACCTTTCTCCTGTGTTTCACAGTGAGGACAGTTGTTGTCAACAATGGCATGGACAACAGTAGAGTCAGACAGCTGTAAATGGACCAGTCCTACTCATTACTGCAGACAAAAGAGCTGTGGGCCTTTTGAATAAAGCTCTGCTCCGTTCACTGCCCGCTGCTGTAAAATGTTGCTGAGTTGTGATACCTATGAAATAATGCATCCTCTCTATTTAATTTTATCCATGGTAGGTTATAATGGGATGGAGTGATACTGTGGGAGGTTGTTCTTTCTTAATGCAGTTTTTAATTTGGAGCGTGATAGTAGTAAGAAGTATAATGCAGCAAATAGTTTTGTCCATAGAAGTAAATGTAGCCTCTCTTGTTTATTGAGCTGACCATGCAAGTTTTAATCACTTAAACTACGATGTCTGTAGCCACTAATGGAAAGTGCATATTCTCAAGTAAGTTCAATTTGGAGGTACATACAAAACTCAACTCTTAAATATGATGTTATATACTACCTAACAGTGTATAAAGTAGTGAGCTCCACCTTGACCAACTTAAAATATAATAATCCTATAGTATAATATGCCAGAATACAACACTTACAGGTCTGTATAATGAGTACTTTTGATACTTGAAGTAGGCTACATTTACTGTGATAGTATATTTTTGCATGTTTGACTTTTACTCATAATGGAGTATTTTTGAGTTGTGGTATTGCTACTTAAGCAATATCAAAATTGAGAACCTGAATACTTCTACTTCTACTATCACTGTCTTCAGGGCTGTAGTACTTGACTCCGGACTCAAGACGCTTTTCTGTTGTCTCGGACTTGTCTTGGACTCGTTGGTATTTGGACTCGGACTTGTCTTGGACTCAGCCATTGGACTCGCCAAATATTGTAGTTGGTGTCGACCGAGCCATCACTATATGCTTTTGTTCTAGAGTAACTTCCCATTGATGAAGCTCGCTTGTTCATAAAACAGGTATTAGTTTAATTCAAAATCCATTGATGCCACGGACATTGAGATTGGTCTCCTGGTATACGCTGCATCATATACATCAATAATTTTCATTTTGGCCACAGACACAACGTCAGCGAGCCCTTTGTACTATGAATTCTTCAGGACAAGTAATAAGTTCAAGAATGGGAACATTTCCATTTTATATTTTAAGTAAATAATATGGCCTAATTTGATCCTGTAGTGTGTTATTCTGGACTTGCTTTTTCATTATTACAAATAATAATAGATATACTGTCTCTTACTTCACATAAATTAACAGATGTATTAACAGATAAATAAACAGGTAAGTAAGTGGTCTTAAAGGGGATTCTTTTTTTTCTGCCTCGGAATTGACTGTCTCTCATTTGGACTCGGTCTTGACTTGGATTTGATCCTCTTTGGACTTGGTCTTGACTCGGTCTCGACTAGTCCTGGTTTTAGACACTTTTGTGTGAGTGAACAACAACTGGTGGCTGCCCAGAAAGTGGTTTGCCTTTCCTTTCCTGAGCTTCTTTTCCACTCTGCTGTGGAACTCAGTCCAAAGATTTAGTTTGGGAGAGGGAGAGTAGGAGAAAGAAGGAAAAGAGTGGTTGAAAAAGTGAGTGAACCTCCAGTTCTCATCGTAATCCCCCCCCCCCCCCCCCCCCTTTATTTGAGTTACTCCGTTCTGCGTCATGATTTTGCTTTTCTACCCAGCCCAACACGGAATGTTAATCAGCAGAAGGCTGCTTTAGATTTACAAGGGGGGATTTGGATCCAGTTCTTTGAAATGTCAAACTAGTCCTTCTATCAAAATATCTTGTTGGACTGTGAGAACAATGCTGCAGCAGCAAGATTTACATCTGAACAGAGAAGTTGAGAAGGGTTTGGTGCTGTTACTTTATCTCCTAGAGCTTTTGAAAGTGAAGAACTTGTGACTGTGTCTGTGGATATCACTCTGGTGTGAAAGGCACAGCATGGCACTCTCATCAAGGTGTGCTCATTGATATCTGGGCTGATGTGTGAATGCTCAATTTAGTTAGTGTGTAAATAATTAGGGAGGAGAGAAGGAGTTAGAAAGAGAGGTAGAAGCTCAATCTAATAATTAATTGGCGAGTGACATAATTATCCTTTTGAGGATTCAGACAGAAGTGTCTAAGGCTGCTGAGGTTATTTCAGTCTTAATGTTAATTTTAAAGGTGTTGTAGTGTGAAAGTATATTAATGACAAAACTAATAAGCTAGCATGAAACAAATGCAAGCTGTGATCAATCTGCAAGTCAAGTCTTGAAAAAGCTGATGAGTCACATTATGTCACTAAGACAGTGGAGTCCGTAGGCAAGGAATACATACTATGTATGCAACTGTGAAAATGGTAAAGCTTTAAGCGTCAGTTATACTAGCGCTTCCAAAAGTGCGTGCGGAAATCGTGACGTCACGGGACTGCCGTGAGTATTTATACTTGCGCGTGGTGGTCGTGACACTAGTTGCAGTCTTCTCCTGAACAGCGGTGCAAAGGCTACCGATGTTTTTCTTTCTAAGGACTAGAAGAAGAAGAAAAAGATAAACAACGGCAGAACAGGCAGCAACAGTGCCGCCAATGCTTCGATTTGATTCAATGAGATACTTGATGGGATCAAGCCTTTCATTCACAAAAAAAGAACTCATCTTAACCCGGTAAGTTTACAAGAGACTTGCAGTCAGTCGGCGAGTCCTGGCATCCGGTTTCCCAGTAGCTCGTTCAGGCTTTCTGTTTCCGGTTTGTCGGGCGGCGCTGAAAAAAATAGACTGGTGTGCGCCCTGTGCTCGCGCGCTGAAAATTGGACGCGCCGGCCGGAAATTACGTCATTTTGATGTCACGAATGCGCGCGCCACCTCCAACGCGTCAGGCATAAATGAGCCATTAGTGAATTGGTCCTGCCAGCTTAAGACAACTGTAACATGAAAAAATGTGCACACGTGTTCAGCCGTATAAAACTAGTTTTGCGCTTACAGATACCTGCCCACTGTCAAACCTTTACTTGCAGTCTGGTCAGGTTCAAATATGTTTAGTGCTTGCTCAGTTTTTGATATCAATTATAAGTTCAAGGCTGACACTACTTAATTTCATAATGGAAAGACTTAGCATCTGGCTAACACCAGATGGCCAGAGTTCATGCTTATTTGGTGGTAAGTGGTTTCAAACATCCATCACAGCACATACAAGTCTAAAGTGTTTTTAGGCATCTGAGAGAGATCCACACAGCAGAAACCTCCAATGAAACTTAAACTTGGACTTTTCTCTCCTGAAAAGAATATGAACTTCCAACTCAGTCTTGAGTACTGTGATAATTGTTAATGTGTGTGTTTGCATGTGTTACTGAGGACGGCGACGATATAGAGTTCAGGTTCAGGCCTTTCCTCAATGAGTGTGTTGTATGCCATCCAAACTGACTGGCTCTCTGTTCTCACTCTCCAGAGGGTCTAGCAGAGAGAAAATGAGCTGATCACACAGACAGAATGGGAGCAATTACTGCAAACACACACTGACATACATACTTTGTGCCTCTTTGCCCAGCCTGCTGCCCATAGTGTTGTTGGAGAACTATAGACTGCAGATTGTTCTTAAAAGGGAGGTTCACTGTTTTTTCTTTAAAATGGGCAAATATAAAAGCCTGTTGCAGCCAATAAGGTCCAGTCTTTACAATAGTCATAGTGAGCTTTTGACTTTTAAAAATGACTTCTAATGAGAGTTGTTTCTGAATCCAAGTGCATGTATTGCCACCATTATATTTTGCGAGTTTTTTCACTTCACCTCTTGGCAGAGTTTTAGATGGTGACATCACCTAGAAAGCAAAAGTGGATTTGATTATGAGGGGGCGGGTTTGAGGTTAGATGTTTATGTGGATGTGTTATTGCAGGGTGTGTGTAATATCCATCATCCTATGTCATTAAGAAAACAAAACCAGCAGCCTCCATATACAGTACAGTGTATTTCCAGCCCCAGTACTGTACAATAAGCCAGTCAAAAAATCTATAAAACCTAGTCATCCAATAATGGAGCTATACTGTCCCTTTGCTGCACATTATGTGTAGTGGAGTCACATATGGAAGAGGGAGGGTTACAAGATAGCCACAGGCACCACATTTGGCCTGAAATGTAAAATATAAAACATGATTAGAGAGAGGAAGAGGGAGAGTAAAGGAGGGAAGAGGATAAGGGGGAGAACGCTGAAGCCATGTTTAGGATTAGGGTTAGTTGTGTAAAGGAGCTTATGGCGATATTTTTTTAGGGCTGTGGGAAACCAAAACCATCTTGAATGCTACCACTCCTAATTCGTTTGTGTGTGTGTGTGTGTGTGTGTGTGTGTGTGTGTGTGTGTGTGTGTGTGTGTGTGTGTGTGTGTGTGTGTGTGTGTGTGTGTGTGTGTGTGTGTGTGTGTGTGTGTGTGTGTGTGTGTGTTCCGGGGTGGCGGTAGGTATGTTATTGCAGACCACATTTACAGCTCAACAGTTACATTGTGGCACAGTTAGAACCACTTAAAGTCTAACTGAAAATTAAATAGCATTTTTTTTTGCATATCTGCTCTGTAAATGTTTCACTTGTCCTGTGTTCTCCTTGGAGAAAAATCTGAATCCATAAGGGAGAAATTTGTATTTTATTATATTTTGGTTTTATGATGTAGTCTTGCATTAATTCATCATAGGCATCATAGATGGAGACCTCATTAGCTTTCCTGCTGAAGTCTCCTTCTTATCAAACTTGCATACATAAACATACGTCTTTTCCTGCACCTGAGCTTGTTGTATGAGCAACTAAGCAAACATTCACCGGGGTGAAGTGCGCCGCTAACGTCAGTTTGCAGGCTCGATTTGCTAATTAGCTGCTCAGCTGCTGCACATGGTACATGCATGTAAAAGTACCTGCAAATGTCACTTTGGCCCATTTAGATGCTGGTGTGGTCCTTACTCTTCAATACCACCATCTTTTTTAGCTGCTGTCAATCAAACACAGACTCGCCCCTCCAGTCGGCTGAGATGTAAAGGAGCATTTCTTTTAATAACAAAAAAGCTATTAGCAATATATTTAAAAAAAAACATGAAGGCATTATTTCCGACTACAAAACGACAAAACGATATCCGTTGGACTTTAATGTGGCCTATTTGCATTTGTTTGAGCTCCTCAGGTTTTCACAAGATCATTCTAAGCGATACTAGATGTTTAATACCATAAGAGTCGATCATGGTGGTTGTAGTAACAACTTTATATTCCTTAAGACTTGCAGTAACATTTGCAGTATTACAACACTCTCATGTCAGAGTTTCTGAATGCAGACAGCCTGATTTTTCCTTTTGAAGACTTAGCATACCCAGTGTGGAGATTCTTTGTGGCTTTGCACACTGGGATTTCAGGAAGACTTCTAGCAGTGGACAGATCCAAACACCTTACTTAAAGCTTGTGAGCATGAACTACATTTCCCACTTTTAAACCTTTGTCTCAAACTTTCAAATCTTAGTTTTAACTTTATTTGTGGCTTTACTTCCTAGAAAACATCTTGACGAGCCAAAAGATGAATGCTGGATAACAGCAACAACCTGAGAACAGCAGGCAGATCAGGCACATGAAACCCTTTTTAACCCTACATGTGCTCCCTTCACATTCAGCAAAGATAGGAGCGTTCCTCTCTTTCTATCTTAGCTTGTGTCTTGCATTGATTGATTAATGATGTGTGTGGATGTTCTCACTCAGTGACTTCGGGAAGCCCCCATTTGCGCAGCTGATAAGGTTACTTCCTCTTTTAGCCCCAGCTGAGCGCCATCTCTGACCCGTGACCCCTTGCAACCAGGGGTCACCAGAGGTGTCAGGGGACATCGACCAGACCCCACTTCACTTGTCTATCATGGTATTTTACCAGGCTCTAACAGGCGTGTGTGTATGTGGTTGTGTGAGTGAGATCAGTAATTGTGATGCCTTTTAAATCAGAAATATCTCAGATCTCTCATACCAGCGAAAGTTCAAGTGTACTCTAAGCATCTTCAGCTCATGAATGCTTCTCTGTCTGCCCCCAAATCCACATAGGTAGTTTGCATTCTGAAAGACACGCTTATATGCTAACTGATTATTTTTAGCCTAAATACTAATGGACCACTTTAGGTTTCTAAATGCTCCTCTGTCCCACTTGAATTCTGTTTAGATAAGGAATGTGATGAGGGTCCGCCAGAGCAAGCAAACACATGGATATTTTTAACCTTGAATGCTGAATCTCTGCAGTTATAACTGAATGAAGCTTACCCCTCTGGTTCTGCAGAGAGACATACAATGAAGTTCATTCATCAATCTATCCGTTATTATCTCAGAAATCATGATCAGTGCCTCCAACAGAAGACCTGTGTGTGGCACACAATCTCTTAAGAAACAGCCAGAAGAATGTGGTGTGTGTGGGTGTGGGTGAGGTTGGATGTGTGAAAAACAGGTGTTTTGGTGCCTTTAAGTGTGGGAAACAAGAGGCCAGGCCTGTGAGTGAACGATCACATCTGGCCTATGGATTCCACTGGTATGAAATGAAGCACAAGCCTGTGTGTGTCGTTTGTTGTGTGAAAGACAAACTCTCTGAAAGAAAGAGGAGATCAGGATACTGTGGGGGTGATACACACCCAATAAAAACCTGGTCAGACACTGTGCGATTGTGTGATTGTCCACCCTCCAGCCTCCACACAGGGACTAGCATATAGCCTCCTGGCCAGAGCTCACAGCTCCTTTCTGGGCAGGGGAAGTGTCTTTGAAGCCCCCTTCCCTGACTCTCTGATCCAATCCACCATGTAATGAATGAAGAGGCTGTTTAAGGAGACAAGGCAGGTGCTCGCTAGTGTGTGTTTGTGTGTGTGTGTGTGTGTGTGTGTGTGTGTGTGTGTGTGTGTGTGTGTGTGTGTGTGTGTGTGTGTGTGTGATACTTGAGTTTTTCTCTAAGCTTACTGAGAGGATACAACAGGAGCAAACCTGATCACGTCCTTCTCTCTTTCACACACTCTACAGTAGCAAAACAAATCAGCGAACGGTCATATTCCAAGAATGCAGTTTTATCAGCGCTGAGCTGGTGGAAACAGAAATGAAACTAAATAGTGTAAAAGAATATGGCAACACACAAAGAACCTTTCAAGGTCTGGATCCCTTTAACAGAAAATAGTAGTAATATGACCTAACTTATTGCAACATGATGTTTTGATGTCACAGTCACACAATTGTTCAGTTTTATCTAGCCTTGTCAATACAGCTGTCATTTTCTACTGATTATGCTAAACATGAAGTGACGAAACTAAACTGACCTTTGAGTGAGATGTTTTTGAAGAGAAATGAGCAGTAAAATGTTTATGATTGAAATGGATATAATATTTACTCATGGCATAGTGGAAAAGTATGTACAAAATTCAATCCAAAGTTGATTCACGTTGGGATGTTTTACCATGGTCTGAGAATTTAGAGCTGTTTTTCCTGGCCTGTTATTGAAGGTGAAATCCAAATATTCTTCCAAATATTCGGTGAAAGGTATGAGAAGCAGTTATGTCCTCCATAGCCTAGAATTTTCAAAAAAACACAAACTTGACTCAAGTAGAACAACTTGTGACATTGGGAGATAACATGAGATATCACAAGAACAACAAAGACAACGAGTCAAGGCTTGTGGGAAAGGCAGTGATGTGTTAAGTTCGATTAGCTCAAACTCAAAGTGCTTTCTGGCAAATTGTATTAGCAGGTCACAGTTCAAAGTTCTTAGGATTGTCTGACAATAGATTGAAACTTGACTTGATGGCAATATTATTAATGAAATGACTCATTAAAGCACCTAATCAAGAGTGACAGCCCCGGCTGGGAAAAGTTTCAAAAACTTTCAGCATAATAAAAAAAGTAGATTTTTCTGACCTTGTTATGGCAGTATGTCCAACATCATTGTGAGGGATAGCTTGGCTGAGCTAGGAGGAGCTGTAATGGTTTCGAGAGATAGTTTGGATGGGCTGGGGACTGCCACAGGCTTTGTGGTACATTTCAGCCGTGATTTGTAGCTGGGATTCCCACATGACATTTGCAGGGTCAACCTCAGAAATGCAACCATAACGGCCGCAAAAGAATAAATCCCTTGTGCCACTTGTCTTTCCCTGCCTCACCCTTTTCACAGTCTCAGATATTCCTCGCCCCCCCCCCCTTTCCCTCCTCAGTTATAGCCCACCTCTGCATGACTCATTCCACCAAAGCTGTACAACCCTCAGTCCCTCTCTTTCTCTCAGCTTCTTCTCTCACCCCCTCCTCGCCGTCTTATCCTCAGCCTCTTCCAGTGCCAGAGAAAAATGATGCGTATAGTACTGGAGATGCTGGAGCTCGTGATATTAGTGGTGGTGGTGGGGACAGGCCCTGGTTGGCTTGTGGCCCTACATCAGCCCCAAATGACGCAGGCTGGGGTTCCGCGGTGAAGCAAGCAATGGGGTGGGACTGTGGGAATACTGAGAGTGTGGTGGTGTGCGAATATTTGCCAAAGCTTTGAAAGCATATGGCAGAATCAATTGAAACTACATTCAACATTTCTAAAGATTTCACTTTTGTTCAAGACATGTCTATTTTAGGCATGCTAAATATAGGCTAAAGAAAACTCTGTAAAAGAATGAACACACAACTTCAGGATACATCAAGTTAATGTTTGACATGTTTGTTTTTGTTTTCTGTGAGGTCGAAATTTATATAGTTTTTAATTGGCTTATTTTAATACAAGAAGCAGAAGGAGCAGAGCTGCGCTTTAACAGTTGCAGAATGCATTCTTAAGTGTTAACCGGTTCATTATACTGGTTTAATTAGTCCTCCAAGAGTTATTAGGTTTCTATTTTGAACCATTTCATATATTTTATGCAAATAGGTAGAGTTTAAAGACGGAAATAATATATAATAAGAAATAACGTGTAAAATGTGACGTTCTTGGTGAATCACACTACAGGGAGTCAGAATAACTATGTTCATTTGCATACCATTGCTCATTCCTATAGCCGCACACCGACACATTATTTTTTTTTTTATCCACACCCCACCCACACTAATGAGACGGAATCAGAATGGCTCTCACACCTCAGGAGGCATGAGTCTCTCTGACATAAGTTGGAATCAAGCCATTTCTGAATGAGGTATTTACATTACATGTAACACCTACTACTCTGTCATGGAGGCCACTGTAGTTATGGTGGTCATAAAACTTGGTGTATACGCAACGAGGCAGTTCAGGAGAGTATACATAACATGGGAAAGTAAACACGATAATGTGAGAGGTCTCTCGAGAATGCAGCCATCGCTATGTAAAACCTCCCTCTATTTTTCTGTGCATAGTCCAAGGCCAAGAGATGAATACAATTATTCACACACATGAGGTCATGTAAAAAAGTTAGAGCTCCAGACGCTTCACCCACATTTATGCACGTGCTTATTGTCATTTTAAGGAATGATTAGCAAGCTGCAAATGCAAAGCTCGTCAAAGTTACCAAAGTACCTGAAGTGACACATGAAAGAAGTGCAAACATACTCTATATGCACAGACATTGATGTTTATTTGTGCTTGTGTGAGTGAACAGGGATGTGTTGAAGCTTGTGGACGGTTTGGTTGTCTGACGCACATGTTCTTTGTAGCAGTGGTACTCTGCTAGAGGCAGCCGTTTCCATTGTGTTGGAATGGGGAGTCAGCACATATTATACAAGTCAGGTGGTGCAGAGAAAGTACGAGAGAGGGGTGAGAGAGAGACATGGAGTTTCACTTTTTGTATGAGACTAGATTCGCTTTGGCAGCATAACTCTGCTGGAGTGAACATATCCTTAATTCAATCAATATGTTTTTCATTTATGAAGCACTACTGTGGACTGAAGTGACTTTCTCTTTCTCTGCTAGACTTTATTTTTAGGAAGTCAACATACAGTATCATGAGCCCTGTACCTCCAACTCTCTGCAATACTGTTTTCCCTCTTACTGTCATACATACAGACTGGACGATGTTTACATCCAGCACATGTGCTTTTCTACTGTACCTGTCTCATAGATTACCTTTAATTTTTATTGTGAAATAATATGTGTGCCTGTGTCCATATACACAGTTGACACCATGTTGCAAATTAGGCTGTGATGGCAACTGCTGTGTGCATGACAAGCAGTGTGTTTGTGCAACAAGGTGATCCATTAGACAGAGCCCACACTCTGGGACATAAACCCTGCAGTGTAAAATGAGCAAATCCAGCTTGCTAGTTCACACAGACAACTCGGGTTGTGTTGCCACACTCACTCATAACACAAATCGCTCACTGCAACATACTGTATATCCAGCATGCGTTTGCAATAAGGTGGTCTGTTTAGTATCAAAACAGTGCTAAATATATAGCATTTCACAGCTCCACCTCCACCCTTGCTTGTGGGAAATCTGGATAAGTTATAATTGTAACTCTCACATATCACCTCTGCTTAGCTTTGTGGTCACTTGCAGATGCCAAATATAGAACATAAGCTGAATTTAAAGGTAGTCAAAGTCTGGACATGCCTTTGATGCATACCTTCTGGAAACTTGTTCTAGCTTTGAGCACAGTACTGTATGTGTTAATATCTCATAATATTAACAGTGCCAAAAGATAGGCAATACAAGTATATTCTGTGAAAAGGTTTATTGGTGAACCACTAGTTTGAAAATATGCTGTCCTTTGCTCGTTTTTCTTTTCTTTGAAAAACCTTTTTTTTCATCTCCTCTTGTGTCATGGGGTGCTGAAAGGAGGATACTTCAGAGTAATATTATGGGAATTCTTTTCAACTTCCCTTCCAGAGAGAGGACACCGCTTGCCGAAGCACATGGGAATGTCATTTTAGGGATGGCAGCCCATCTTTTCTCTTTTGGGAGTGAGGAGGGGGAGTTTGAGATGAGGAGGCTTTTTTCCTCAGGCTTTGTAAATAAATCACAAACTGCCCCGGTCATCTTTCCTCTTTTCCATTTTCTCTTTTCTATTCCCAACCATCATCCACTCATTTCCTCTGGCTTGGCAGATAGCACTCTTCTACCACTAAAGCCAAAATAAAGGTTAACCTTTGGGCAGCTAACCGTGTTCACCCAGATCGACTAGCTGCACAGTAGCTAACAGCACAGTCTGGTTCTTACACAACCACATATTGCTCCAGACAAAGCTAATGAGGGTGTGGGAGCTAAAAGACGGCAGAGAGATAATAGGAAGCAGAAAACAGCAGTCTATGTTCTCTCCTTCACTTGTCACAATTGCTATGTATTTTAACTGGGAAAGCAATGAAAGAGAGCAGGAGGACATCTTCGGGTTATATAAGAATGATGTTATCTTTTCACCGGCAATTAGTCTGACAACCAGCTTTCATGTAGAATAAAAGAGCAAACCTGGTGTTCAAATGCTACATATCATCGTTCTGTTATCTGATTTTATGAAGGGAGGTAAGGGAGGTTTTACAAGTTTCCATATGTTCTCCTTAACATCATGCATCCAGTTTGTCTAGCTGATTAAGTCTCCTGAGAGTCCATTCAAAGAGGAAATACCACACGTGTCCTAGATTGACTGTAGTTACACCCCAAGCCATGATAGTAGATGGAGTACCCTGCAAAAGAAATGTACTGTAATCAGTGATTTCATCCTTCATATAGACCATGAAATCGTATTATTTTAGCGTAGTAGCAAGAGTTATTTCAGCTACTAAGTTTACATTTCAATTAAGTGTTAAAATGGACTCAGTAGTACTACTGTAAGGGGATGCTGTCTCCTTTCACCTCCTTCAAAGTCTTCATTTTTTCAATTTTATTTAGAGCCTGTCAAAGTATTAACATCCAGAGGAACACTAAGTCTTCGAATCCAGAGCTGAGACTTAAAACTCATCCTTACAAGTGTATGTGTGTGTGTGTGTGTGTGTGTGTGTGTGTGTGTGTGTGTGTGTGTGTGTGTGTGTGTGTGTGTGTGCGTGCGTGTGTTGATGACATCCTAATTATGAATCCATAACAGACCTTTATCTTACTAGTGTTGCCATATACTGCAGTCATATCATCTACTGTTTCATCTGACGTCTGGAAATCATCTGCAGATATGATGGGTACGCATCAAGCATGTACAGTATGCGTTGTAGCTGTTGTAAAATTCCTATGACTTAAAGGGTAATAAATATCTGCGGTAACACTGAATTCTTAAGTCGATCTTAGTCTGTCTTGATATTCCTTACTGTGAGACCTCGGCCTGCTTCTGATGCTGTGCGCCTTTGTTTTGTTTGTATTAGCCTAATGTCCCTGTGTGCCTTGTTTATTTTCCTGAATGTGTTAGGAGCAAGGCTCACGTTCCCTTGTGTGTTTATTTGCCCTCAGCGGTGTGGGTTACATGTTACCAGGATTACAAATACACTATGTAAATACCACCAGCAACTGTTTCGGGACTTCTGCAGAAGCAGTGCAGATGGATGGTTGCTGAAGTTATGGAGGCTTGTTTGCGCCGCTCACAAACATTTCATATTAATCATGAATGCCATTCTCCCTCTGTTTTTGTCTCCGTAGGTGTTTTGTCTCTCCCGGCTCATTTCAGTCCCTACACAGAGAACCAGCAGACGTCGGTGGACAGCAGGGAGGATGCCTATGCCCAGCTGGAGTTGAGGACGCTGGAACAGTCCCTGCTTGCAACCTGTGTGGGCAGCATTTCTGAACTCAGTGAGTACACGTAGTTCAGAATAGTGTGTGTGGTCCTGGATCTACTTAATATTAGCAGATTTCTTTTTCACATTATGTGTTTAATCTATTAAATTCCTCTGAGCTCTTTGAACAATCATAAAAGAACAACAGTGAAGCTATAAAACATTCGTGTTATTACATACAAGGAAACATTCCAAGAAATGCTAAACTAATTGTCATATGTTTTTAAAGACTTGACCATATTCTGAACACTTTCTAAACACACCTTGGTCTTCCCACTCTGTTAACTGGCTCTCAAAGACAGGAAGCCTGTCTTCTGCCAAAATGGCTGTTATTTCAGACAGCCAAGTGCCAAGCAGAGATACTAGTATGCCATTTTGCATCACTTTCTGTCTTGTGATAAGCAAGGTTGTAATTTCTTATTATTATTAATAGTATAGCAATGTTCAGTCCTATATACTATAACTTGGGTCAGGTTGTGATGGGTGTTATATTAAAATGTATCCTTACAATTCTGAGACTTTACATAAGAATCTAGTCAGGGCTAGTGTAAATCTGTTGAGAGGTGAGGGACCTCCCGTGGGACTTTTTTTTCTTCAACCATTAGAGTTTAAAGGATTGGATGGATTTCTTGAAATATTGCCAGTTCTAGATGGCCATGTTTCATACGCATGGTTGGTAAAAAGAGCAGCATGCAGACACATACACAGTCACACTGTACTCTACTGTACACATGGCTTGTTTAAACTGGAGGCTCTGCTGGAGTTGGCAGATGATGGAGAGCTGGAATCGGATCATTAAAAAGTGAGAAAAAGACAGGAGTAGAAGGAAAGTGAAGGAATGGAGGTAAGGAAGGTATGGAGATTAAGTTTAAGGTTTTAAAGATTTAAGCATGGTTGTGTGGAAAGTGTGTGTGTGTGTGTGTGTGTGTGTGTGTGTGTGTGTGTGGGGGGGGGGGGTCAGGGGAAATTATGAAAAGGTAGAGAGGTGAAGAGTGAGGTTGTCAGTGCAGGGAGAGGAGGAGGGATGGAGAGGATTGGTGTTGGTGAGAGTGAGGACACGTTTCCTTCTCCGAATAAGCCAACACTCTGCCATTTGTTCCTCCAGCACAAGGCCACGTTCATACACTGCCGTCATTAGTGAGGCATTAAGAAAGTGTACACACGCTCTCAAACACAGACACACTCTTTCTCTCAGACTGCTCAGTGGTCTCTTTGTGCCACATCTCTCTGGTGGTGTGAAGCTGGGCTGTTCTGGGCAGGGCTGGCATCCTTCAGACTCATTTGTGCCCACACACACACACACACACACACACACACACACACACACACACACACACACACACACACACACACACACACACGCATGTGCTGCTCACAGATATGCATACACACAACAAAAACACAGAGGGTTTGGCACTCTGATCTGAGCCCAAGGGACCAGACAGACACAGGGGCATCTGTGCTAAGCTACTCAGTCCTGCTGGATCTCTAGACTGGACTTGGCCAGACACAGGAACACACAGCATACATAAACATGATGGATAATGGATGGCAGGGAACTGGACATTTCAGCTAAATGTCCAACATTGTTGGAAATGTAGCGTAAGCAATAGACTGGCTCTGAAATTTGTGTTCATACACATTTGAATGTTTCATTTTTTAGCTCCGTGGGGGTCTTTACCAGCTATGGGAAACTATGAGTATTTGACCATCCAGTTAAGTAAGAGAAATATTAAAGATCAGAATTTGACTAACCCATATTAAATGAGCTTTGTGCTAAAGCCAGTAGAGCAAATTAGCAATCTGGGTTCACACAAAGTTCAGATAAAAACATGTGTAAACGTCTTTTTACTGAATTGTAATTTTATAGTTGACATCTTCTAATTATCTTATTCTTTGAAACATTTTATTATCTTGCATCTTTTACCTAAGAGGCACATTTAGTCAATATGTATTAAAAAAGCAGGCATGTCACAGTTTGTGGACTTCCAGGCTTCCACAAAGACTCCAATATAAGCTGTAATCTAAGAATGAAGTATTTCATATCCTTCTGACCCCTGGAGCTTAGTTTAGCCTCGGGGCACAATATGGGCTGGAAAGCCAGGGAGGGCTCTCCATCTTGGGCAAGAATTCCTAGGAGACCTCCTGGAGGGACTGCTGGTGGTGGTTAACACAAAGAAGGCCCTTCAGCTTGAAGTGGGGTCTGTTTTGGGAGGGCTACCCTGATCTAACCCCCCTCAAAGTACCCCAAACCCCTTAATATAGACACACACATACACACTCACACTGTTGGAGTCCCCAGCCTTGGCCCCCGGACAGCCTCCCACTCACTGTAATCTGGTTAGAAATTAACCCAGGGGTAATTATGCTAAATGAGCGTTACAAGATCCCAAGTTCAACCTGGCCTCCCTCCCTCAAGCTGCCTCTCTGCCCCTCCTCCACATCCCAACTGATATTTTGTCTCCACTATGATCCTGCTATGACACCCATGGTCACGCGCTTGGCTGCTATCTACAAACTCTACTCCTGTAGCCCTTTGACCTTTTTTGTGTTTTGTGCAACTATTAATGTCTACTTAGGTTAATAAAGTTTAATTACACTGTACATACAGTTATCTGAATTGGCTTTTATCCAAGTTCATGTCTGTCCACTTAGCTCACAGTGTGGCCGGATGAATGCTCTGATAAGTTGCATATTTCTTATGTCTTTATTTCGGCACAGCAGAGTTTTCGAGAAGTCAAGACAAAAAAAAAAATGTTTCACAATACTCCAGCACAGATCTAAACCTCACTTTTATTATGTGACTGACACCCACCTTTCCAGGCTGAGTGCAGTAATTGAAATGCGTCAATACAGAAACAGTTGAATGGTTCATTAGAGCCTGTGATCAGCTGTCTGTTAGCCCATTAACTCCTTCAATGATTAAAGACGAATGGCTGTTTAGACTGGCCGTCTGGCTGTGCTTACTGATAATGACACTGCTAATGGCAAATTCCACTAGAGACATGGAGCGAGAGTAATGAATAAAGGAGGTTTGAATGTAAGTGGTTTAGGAAAAGGGGAAATCCAGTTGGATTAGGAGCCCACAGGGTTGTTACTGAGCAATGAGAACTCTTGTTATAGTTTCACATCTTACTCCAATCTTATTTTCTTTGTTCCAGGTGACTTGGTGTCCCGTGCAATGCACCACATGCAGCGCCTGACCTCAGTACGCCCAGGACTGAGCCCAGCCCGCCACGCCCGCCCCCAGCAGCCCGTGTCCTGGTCACCGGACGCCCTCCACACCCTTTACTACTTCCTGCGCTGCCCACAAATGGAGTCCATGGAGAATCCCAACTTGGATCCCCCACGCATGGCACTCAGCAAGGAGAGGTGGGAGTCATGCATGGCCGGACAAGAGCATTTTAGATGCTCTAGAAAGTGTACCACAGGCAGTGATATAACAGATCTAATCTTTGGCAGCAATTTGTTTTCCATTTTGGTTTTGGATCCACCCTCTTCTTGCTTCTCCTTTCATGCATTTTATGCTTTGTTTTCCTGATTACATTACATTACATCTGTAATTAGACAAGATTCAATTTGGTTCATGAGGTTGACAGAAATGTGGTTAATGCCAGCACTCTACCCATTTCAAATACACAAACACAGAAAAAAATCAGAAATTAACAAAGAGGTTCTAATCAAGCAGCTTTTTCACAGACCATTTCTTTCTTAGCCATTCCTAATTCCATTGCCCTCTGGTCATTGAAGTGTTAGTAAATTACAGGTGAGCAAGAGACTCCAGGTGTAAATGTTAGTCTCAAAGAGGGGTTCATTGCACCTTTAGAGTGTAAATTAGGCTGAAGACTGGTGATTTAAGGGATTTTCAAGAGGTGCTAATGGTCTGTAATTCTGTTAGGGTCGCCTCAGATCTTCCTTGGATTGCCTTTGTAGAACAATTATGGTAACGCTTGCCTTTTTTTAGTCCTAAAACTAGTGGTTGAAAATATTTGGACAGCCTGAATGCACATCAAATCAAATCAAATTTATATTATATATTCCAATGTTTTGGTTTTAGCAGTATACCTGATCATTTTGAATATATTTCTTTGCCGATTCTTGGCTTTATATCAGGAAAAATATTTCATGTTGTTGGCTTTCCACAGAAAGTAAGGAGTAACCCTGACCTGAGTCATGTTTCTTTTCCTCAAAAATGCCATCAGTTAAAGTAAGATTATTAGTTACAATTGTGTGAGAAAAGTACTTGCAGCCTGTCCACACATCTGTGCCCCGGTCTCACAGAAGAAAACACTCAGACGTGTGTGTGTGTGTGTGTGTGTGTGTGTGTTCTCCAGGGTACCCCTATGTTAAAAATGTCAGTGGAAGGTGCTCTTCTCTGTGTAAAGGTTAATTACACTTTTCAAATGGGTGTATGGATTCCTGTCTAAAGGTGGCACTAAAGCATACAAATGGGATGCAGCTTCCCCTAAAGTGTGGGTTGAGTTTTTGTGTTTTTTTTTCTCCTCATTTAATGTTGGAACCTCTAGAAATTCACCGATTTGTGATTGTAAAGTTATGGTGAGGGCACAACATCTGTGAAATGATCAGTTACATAAACGTTTTTGTGATGAAATCATCCACAAAAAAAAAAAGCACACGTACATCCACACACACACACGGGTGTATGCACTCGGAGCCAGCTGGCTCCTATACATTTAATAATGAACAGACACAGTTTGAGTGAGAAAAGGTGGGCTCCTCATTAACATCAAAGAGAACAGAACAGCAAATATACACCCCTCTTTTCCCTATCCTGGCTGTTTCTTCCAACTCGTCAGATGTTTTGAATGTTGGGTTTATATCAGCTGGTTTATGTGTGCAGGATGAAATGATTTAGCATCCTGTTATACTGTATACTTTGGAACATCTGCCACTTTCTGTTTTTCTTTCTAGACTAGATCTACTGGTCTGCTTACATGCTTCTCTGTGGGACTGTGCGTAGTTTCTGTAAATGTCAGCAGGCATGACAGACAGGTGGTAAAGTAGAGCAGTGCAAACCTGGTAGTGATTACAATGTAAGGGCCTGGTAATGATACAGACTGCTCTCCTACAATGGGCCTCTCAATCTCTCTGGCTCACCCTCTATTGAAAGCTTTATAAAGTCTTTGGGCGAAACCCAAAACCACCAAATCTGTGTGGGCCACATCATCAAACATTATAGGGAGCCTGATGAGAGCCTTATTGCAGAATCCTCGAGATTACAAGAGGTGCCCTTTTTGTCACCATTCTTTAAACCTGGGGCTTAGTTGTAGTTGTTACCGATGATGTTGTATAGTGTTAGTGATTGCAAACACCAGTGTCTGTGTGTCTACCTACTAGTTCTGCATTTACACCCCTCTTTAAGCCACAGCATAGTCAAAGAACTTTGATTTGTGCGGAAAGTTATTAACAAATCTATTTCATTGGTAGAATCACTCGTCTCCCCACTCAAAACGAGCACTTCCAAACACTGCTGAACAGACCACCCCAACCCTTCTGCCTCCTTCAGCAGATGGAAGGGAGCCCTAATGGATAGATGTGTTACTGTGATAAGATGTAGCCAGTGGAGCTTATGGCTAACCACAGATACATCAGATATGGTTACACCCCCCCTTATGAAGCCTTAATGAGAGTAATCTGACTCTAGATCAGTGGTTAACCTTGACCCTCTGCAGCGCATGATGGGGTCTGCTTTAAGACCAGATTGAAGTTTCTTACACTGTGAACTCACTCACAGTGGCTTTAGAATATAGGACACACTGAACATAATATGTGGTTAGTGTAGCATGTGTGATGTTCTCCTGGGGAGAAGAGCCTTTGCTTTTCATGTTGGACAGGGTAGAGTTCAAACACACCTGACCACAATTTGAGCTGACATTTTATCATTTTATGACCAGCCAGGTGGTGGTGGGAACGGCGCCATGAATCGTGTATATGTGCATGTGTGTGGACACGTGTGGTAGAGTTTTGTGTGTGTGTGTGTGTGTGTGTGTGTGTGTGTGTGTGTGTGTGTGTGTGTGTGTGTGCGTGCGCTACATCCTGCTGTTCTCAGTGTGTAGCCTTAGCATGTCGGGTCAGTAGACTAGCCAGAAGTGCTATCTAGTTTCAGTGTTAACAGGAGGCTCAGCTTTGATGTCGCACTGACTCTGGGACGAGGCTGAAGTTTGTGTTTCAGGCTGAGGGGCATAACCCAGACACAGGGGTCAGATGGGAGGTGTATGTTTTGAGGAAAAAAGGAGGGATGAATTGTGGGATAGGGGCCAGAACTGCCTGGCTGATGGTACAGACATGCTCCATCTGTCTGCAGTTGTGGGGCACTGACAAAGGTATATACACATATGGCCTCACTTGATTTGTGCATGCACATGATACATTTGTGTGCATCAACACACACACACACACACACACACACACACACACACACACACACTAGTACACATTAAAGGTTAATTGGTGTAAAACTTCAGCTCAAAGTATTTTATTGGAAAACCTCGCCATGAAAGGAACCACCATGGTTATTTTGCAGAGACTAGAATATTTATGTTTTTTCATTACTCACTAAAACACAGGCTGTGAAAGACTGATTGATAGAGTGGAGGATGGGGAAAATCTCTCTGAAGGATCAATAACTGTTAAAAGCTTGATAGAGTTGATTGGAGCTGCTTTAGTTCTGGATTCAGTGCCGTGTGCATGCCTGAAAGCAAGCATGCATTAAAATAGCTGACTGGATGCCTTGTAGCATTCAGAAAGACAGACACATGCAGACATGCACACACAGAAAAAAAAACTGACTCACACACAGTCCTATTTGTGGTGAGTGGAGCCCATTAGGAGGACTATAACATTGATTCCCAAACCCACTGACCCTCCTCACCTCAGAAACAGGACTTTCTTATCACTCTACACCCTGCAGCACTATCACCAACCCCCGTCTTCATCATGACATACTCCGCCTGCCTCCCTGCCAAACACTCAAACCCTCCTTGTATGCACCTATCAGAACCATTTAGCATTCCCCTTCCACTCCTCCTGATCCCATCAGTCTCCTGTCTGCTTGTTAACCGTCACGCCTGGGTGACAGCAGGGTCTGATCACTGACTAATAAAGTAGCAACATCAGACAGAACTGCTTGAAGATACAGACAGAAACAGGGTACAGCAGGGTATCTGCAGGTTCCTGAGATATACTGTAGTTAATGATGAATGTGCGTAGTTATAATATTTCTGCAATGCAATTAAAGGACAACTATGACAGAATATTGGTAGGGATAAGGTAGGATTTATCATCATGTCTGCTTTAATCACAGTTGTATCCAACAACAACCATCCAGTTATAAAAACCTTTCATTATTATTTATTATATATTATGTTTAAAAAGCTCTTAAACATATTTGTTTGTTAAATTCAGGTGCATGTTACATTAAGAGAGGTATTAAAAAGTATGACTTTCACTTTGTGAAACCTTCAGATAAAATGAAGATCCACTTTAGTAAATGGACTTTACAATATACATTATTAACAAAGCACTGATGAGAAAGAGTGTTTTCTATAGGAAATCGCAGGTAGCTTACTTTTATTAAACAGTGAGAAGAATAAATGGCACTGCAGGAGTCCCAGTGCTCATTAACAGTAACAACAATCCCTATAGCATGCACAACACAGAGCTATATGCTTGTATACTTATCATGCTTTTGCCTCCATCTGTATTCATGATATGCACTGGAGTGTTTCCATCTCATCAGAACAAAGGTGAAGCCACTATAACATCACAGCAGGAGAAAGGCTGCTAATGATAACACAGAGGCAGTGTTCAAACAATCATTAACACACTCTGAATGAGGCTCCATAGGATCAAACGCAAAGCAACAATAATGTGTCATTGTTCACGGGCACATATGGTGAGAGAAAGGCACATACAAGAAGGGATTAATACCAGATAACCGGCTAGACGTGGTGTTGCAGATAGCTATATCACCAGTTGTTTCTGTGGGGGTTTAGTTGTAAGATGAGGACAATTAAGAAAGAAAGAACAATCAGATATACCAGATGACTTTCAGAATGCAATGTTTAGAAATACCACAGCAGACATAATGTTCTGCTCTCTTTTATTCCTTCACTGATGTTTACTTCACTGCTTCTCCAAGATTAATGTCATTTTCTCTTGTTCCCTCAGGCTCAGGTCAATCCTGTCTATTATTTCTATTTTTATCCTTTCCTTGCCTTTTTAGTTTCACTTGGTTCTCTCTTTCCTAGAAAGTATCTATAAACCACACCAGAGTGCTGCACCCTTATGTATCTCCCTCAGGTAGTTCTTTCTGTTACAGCCGGTTTAAAAATAGGCTGTTTATTCCGAAGCCACTGCAGTATTTTGTCTGTCAAACTACAGCACAAATGAAGTCACAGTTCTGGTTTCATCTCCGATCACATCTTACAGACAAAGAACGCTGATGTGTAACTGCACCACCTGGAAACCAACATATAAACACTGATCAGTCATATTTTATTCACACATCTGTGATTTGTGTGTGTGTGTGTGTGTGTGTGTGTGTGTGTGTGTGTGTGTGTGTGTGTGTGTGTGTGTGTGTGTGTGTGAGACACTCACACACACTGCATTGGTCAGGGTGAGGGGAGGTACTGCCAGACATACATAAGTCATCAGTTTGAAGACAGTTTCCCTATCAACATGACTGAATCACGAGTGAAGACATCCTCCACACAGTCATTGCTGTGTACTACTCCTACATTATAGTTGATAAAAATGTTTTGTACCAAGCATATAAATGGACAGAAGTGCAATGATGCATCTTTTCCATTTTGCAGGCCATTCCTGTTGCTGCCACCTCTGATGGAGTGGATGAGAGTGGCCATAGTTCATGCTGAGCATCGCAAGAGTCTATTGGTGGACAGTGATGACGTCAGACAGACTGCCAGGCTACTCCTTCCCGGACTGGACTGTGAACCAAGACAGCTGAAGTAAATGATAACACACACATACACTCTCAAGGGCTGTTGCTGCTAGATTTCTAGACTGGATCTGGTCGCATTAAACTCCAGCACCTCTTCTCAGACTCGGTTGGTTACCTCTCACAGAGTATTATCTTACTCTTTCTTTGTGTCTCTGTCTCTGTCAGGCCTGAATGTTGCTTTAGCTCCTTCAAGCGTCTGGACTCCAAAGCCGCCACAGACAAGTTCCACCTAGACTTGGGTTTTCGGATGCTCAACTGTGGACGCACAGATCTCATTGGCCAAGCAATCCATCTGCTGGGGCCAGATGGGGTCAACAGCATGGATGACCAGGTACTGAACACCTGTCTCTCTGTGTATACCAGTATAAATGTGTTTAATATATGATGTGTGTTTAAATCAATATTGCAAAATTATACATATGTACAGCACTTCATGTATTTGTTTCTCCTCTTTCATGTGTCCATTGCACTCCTTTCTGTTCGTCACTCAGGGGATGACACCTCTGATGTATGCCTGCGCAGCTGGAGATGAGGCCTTAGTCCAGATGTTGATTGATGCCGGAGCTAACCTTGACGTGGCGGTAAATAGGCTTCAACAATTTAAACATATGGACACATTTATTAAAGTGCTGCATGGTATGTAAACTTCTACATTTGAGAGTATTATCTTCATCTTGGTGTGTAACAACGATTTTTCCCGTGCGTTCAGGTTCCACCATGCTCCTCAAAGCACCCCTCTGTGCATCCTGATAGTAGACACTGGGCAGCCCTCACCTTTGCTGTGCTGCATGGACACATCTCCGTAGTGCAGGTTGGAAACACATACACACACACGTAGTTTCCACCACCATATAGCTAGTGTAAGAACCCCAAATTTGACATGCTGCATGAGTAGTGTACTTTTTACTCTGCTATAAAGGCACAATAAATGCAGGTTGTTCTACATAGCCCTGAGCTAACTGTGGATAGTTATACTTTCAAAAGTTGACTGACAAATGTGAGGTCAGAGGTCAGGCCATAAATGAGTTACAGGATGTTAAAAATTGCACAGTATAACAGATGTGGTGTGTATCTCCAGCTCCTGTTGGATGCAGGGGCCAACGTGGAGGGGGCCGCAGTCCGCAATGGACAGGAGAGTACAGCAGACACCCCATTACAGCTGGCTTCAGCAGCAGGTGGGCAAACACACACAAGCATGCACACACACACACACACACACCACACAGCACACACACACACACACACACACACACACACACACACACACACACACACAGCACACAGAACAACACAATGATGATGTTAGAGCATTGTCCGACTTACAGAAGGTCTGTGTTCTGATTTATGGCAGTTAAATTACTACTTACTACTAAATTATACAGGCAGAAAGTCTAGAAGGGAGACATGAAGAGATGAATGAATCAGAGCCACTTTCTGCAAATAACTAATAATACCTCTCACAATTATCAGTCACCAGTACAGTAGTGGGCTAGTTTTTCAAAAGACCACCAACAGTAGCACTGGATTGATTTGTGAATGACACATTGGCTGGAGAAACGAGGAAATGAGAGGGTAAATAAAGGCAAAGTGACTGCTGCCTGTGGTTGTTTAGAAGCCTCTGGGCAGCATTCCTCTGCGGGATCATCTAAAAGCCACACATAGCTGTAGTAAAAGAGACACATGTTTACATAGCAGCAATGGAAGTGTTTAAATAGGGCCTAATATGAATGTTTGCTTGTTTGAAAATGCTAAATATGTTCGTTGCAGCAGTACGTGCAATAAAGCCAGAAAGGCGACATCTAGAGTATAACTGCACTAATGAATTATAAAATAAGCAATAAAAACACAAACAATCAAATGAAGCCATAAGAAATGTTAAGTTGTGGGATAATATGTTAACTATTCAAAAATACAAAGTAGACGGCACCTGTGGGGAAAAACATGAGCTGAATAGATTACTTAAAGTACGGCTTTGCAAACGAAGATATTAATGGTTAGTAATGTTAAAATATCTCATTTAAATGTGTTGAGGGTGTTTATTTGTATGTAATTGACTGTTATGTGCTTCCCAGGCAACTATGAGATGGTGAGTTTGCTCCTGGCACGAGGCGCAGACCCCTTATCAAAGACCCATGATGGAAATGCCCTTACGTCATCCCTCTATGAAGACATGAACTGCTTCAGTCATGCTGCCGCACATGGACACAGGTATGTGTCTCTCAATCTGTTGTCAACAGATGCTGCTGGAAGCTTCTAACAAACTGCTTTTGGCCTTTTAACTGCAGAGAAGAAAGTAACGCTGAAATAACGCTAACTATGTCAGCACTCATGTCATACTTGACCCGGGTCTGCATTTGAGCTTCGAGGGGTTGATTTATCCCTTTTATCATGTGGTGAAATGGAAGACCTTGAAAGGTTCAAGAGTATATAAAAAAAAAAGCGAATTCAGGGCCTCCTTCTATTCAGAGTCCTTCTGTCTCTGAACACCAACTGGTAGCGTAAAACTCTCCACCTGTTCACTGTGTGTATGTGTGAACACAATGCAGACTCAACACTTCACATTCCGCAGTGAGGGTGACAGATTATGTAATCAGAGAGGAGGGTACAGGGTCACAAAAAAATGGATGTATGCGTTTCAGTTTGGACATATATTAATGCTTTCATGTTTTTTCTGTTTCCTTGTCTTCTTTCTTCCCCACTTCTTCCTCCCATGTATCTTGTCAGGAACGTGCTGAGAAAGCTACTGACTCAGCCCCAGCAAATCAAAGAGGATGTCCTGTCTCTGGAGGAGATCTTAGCTGAGGGGGTGGAGGGTGAGGAGGCCGGGATATGCCCTTTCCTCCCTCTCTCCCCCCTCCCCACTCCTTCCTCTGGCCATGGGGCCCTGCCAGAGGTGGGCATAGCAAGGCTCTGCAAGGCCAGGATGAAGGCTCTGCAAGAGGCCAGCTACTACAGCGCTGAGCATGGCTACCTGGACGTCACCATGGAGCTACGAGCTTTGGGTACCTATCACATGTCGAAGAGGATTTGCTTACTTTTCAAATTGTGATTTGCCTTCAAAACCAAACAAGAAATGTTCCCCTTTTGGACCTAGGTGTACCATGGAAACTACATGTGTGGCTGGAATCTCTGCGTTGTGCCCAGCAGCAGTCCAGGGCCGGGGTCGCCCTCTCACTCCTCAGAGAGTTCACCACCATCAAAGAAGAAGACTACTGCGAGGAGCTGGTCACCGTAGGCCTGCCCCTGATGTTCACTATCTTACGTAGCACCAAGGTACCATCAAACACAAACCCCAGAGTGTGTGCTTGTCTTCCTGTTCATGTTGTCAGAAAGAGTTTAGATGTGTGATATAATGCCCATCTTTCTCTTGTCTCCAGAATGATGCCATTATACAGCAGTTGGCAACTATTTTCAGTCACTGTTTTGGCCCCGCACCTCTTCCAGCCATCCCTGGGATGAAGGCAACTCTTTCAGCACAGTTGGGTAAGGAAACTATGATTCTCACATGTATATGAAGACACATAGCTCAGTGTTTGGAGTGAGTGGACGACTAAGATGGCTTTAGGTTGACATTTTTACTAATTTACTAATTTTGACTAATCTGCAGATTATTTTCTTGATAAATTGATCAATAAAATATTATAAAAAAGTGAACAATTCCGACAGGCATAAGACAAATGCAAGCAGCAATTTCTCACAATTGAGAAGCTGGAACGAGGCAATGTTTCTTTTGCAATTGATTTTCAAAATAGTACATTTTCTGTCGATCAACTACTAATCATCTAATCGTTTCAGCTCTAGATGATTGTACTAAATAATAGTGAGAGGAGGTTGCATAATGCAAACACTTGTCAACAAGGTCCCGGATAGAATCATTGACCAAAGACGTGGCATACATACTTACATGATCCAATTACCAGTGTTTTAAATAGAGGTTTTGTTTACACCAAAATGAATTGCTTTGGGCTCTCAATATCTACACACATTTGGAGGTGGTGTAGAATACATGTGAACAAATGTTGAAAAATGGCTATATTTCTATTTCTATAATGCCTGGGTATTGCATTAAAAATATCACACAGATATGGGTACAGCTGATGCCAAACAAGTTGGGCTAAAAGGAGGGCTTTATTCTTTACTCCATGGCTGTCTTACTTTATGCTGTATGTGCTCCTTGGAAATTCAGTAAAGATACGTTCAGAAAAACAAAACAAATGGTTAGCTCGGATCTAGGCACAAACACTCTGAATGTGTGCTGGTATGATGGTGGACCAGTGTTCAGACTGGCTTACTTGTCACTAAAAAAGCTGTCCTGTGAATGGAGTTGTAAGTAGGTGCTGATATGTTTTCCTACAGACCCTCATTTCCTGAATAACCAGGAGATGTCAGATGTGACATTTGTGGTGGAGGGGAAACCGTTCTACGGCCACAGAGTCCTGCTGATCACAGCTTCTGACAGGTGAGTGCAAACAGCTTGACACTGGACAGAAAGATACATATTTACAGACAATGGCCATTAAAAAAATCCTCAAGTGTTTTGACGAAGATATTTGTTTTCTTTTAGATTCAAGTCTCTGCTGGCGTGCTCTGGACCAGATGGAAGCCCCAACAAGGACATTGAGATCAGTGACATCAAGTACAAAATTTTCCAGGTAACAAATATACTATTTATTTATTTCAGTGTGACACAATGAATCAAGATTGATGAAAAAGGAATTGGAGACAACAGACACATCGCATATTACATCATTTAGTTCAACTACGGTAGCGACTTTTTCCTTAATGAGACCTTTGACCCCTCTGCAGATGATGATGTCATACCTGTACTGTGGAGGAACAGAGTCGCTGAAAACAGTTGTTCCTGACTTGCTGGAGGTGAGAACCACTAAACAGATACACACCATCCATCTGTGTAGTTGTGTGAAACATACTTCTTAGAAATCCCAGGGGTTATTAGTTACACATGTTCACAGGATAAAATGGTCACACCTCAATCTCATCAGTTACAAGTTGCTGACAATGAAGACAGCACAATTTACTTGCTTCAACAATACCATAAAAACACGGGACTACGGATGGAAATTAGCCCTTGGCTATAATCCGGCATGTTTACATGCATGTACTCCATGTCTTGTTCATTAACATGCACTGTCCCAATCAAATAAATAAAAAAAAAGTGTGTACACGGGACACACAACAGTTACTTCCTGCCTAGCGCTGCCTCTCCACGTGCACCTATACAATGTTTTTTTTCTGCAATGTACTATTCAGTGACACCTCTTGGATTTTAGTTAGCCTGTAAATGCAGTGTGTATATACTGCTTTTTAAAGGGTTTTAAAGAAATGTTCATTTAGTGATAACGCAAATCCCTGATTAAAACATTACATTTATTTAGCTTTTATCCAAAGCAACTTCCAGTAAGTGCATTCAACCATGTGGGTACAACCCCAGTAAAGCAAAACCTATTTAGAACTAAAAACAAAGGTGAACACACCACGATTACAATCCATTACAATGCTCTATTGCATTGTAAAACTACTTGCATACACAGCGACACTATTTGCTGTAGGTCAAAGTGGATAAAAGCAGTAAAATGCAGCGAATGTTTGACAAATTGTATAATTTCATCCTTCACCTTCATCTCCGGATATGTGGTTGAGATCATTTGGCTATACTGGAGACTTCTCTATCAGTATAAATGTTTCTCTATGTCTTAACAAATAGCCCAAACTAACTGAATTGTCCTTTACTTCTGTATCCAAGTGTTGGATGTATTGCTGTTAATACATTTGCTTGTGATTTCTCCTGCAGTTGTTGTCAGCTGCTAGTCTCTTCCGGCTGGAGGTGCTACAAAGACACTGTGAACGCATCTGCTCTAAGCTCATCAACCTGGATAATGCAGTCAGAATCTACAAGACAGCCAAGGTAACACACACACGCACTGAGAAGCCGGGATCATATTGTACTGATATGTGAACATACAGAATAGAGAGCTTTATTATATATATATATATATATATATATATATATATATATATATATATATATATATATATATATATATATATATATATATATATTAATTATAGCTCTGTCGGAAGGAGAATGTTTCAGGTTAAAAATGTAAAAAGATTGTGCATGAATACAAACTATATTTCTTCAGTATAATAAGTAAAAGGATTGTAATTTCACACATCAACTGGGAAATTCAGTTTACTGCCCAAAAGACACCATGTTACATGTAAACACAGAAAAGCACTTTTCTTGACACTCAGCTATACTTTTATTAAGGCAAAAACATGACTTTGTCCTCTCTTGTCCCAGGCCCATGGTTCAGTGGAGCTGAGCTCATTCTGTGAAGGTTACTTCTTGCAGCAGATGCCTGCTCTACTGGAGAGAGAGGGCTTCAGGAGCCTGCTGTTGGGACCCGCCGCGGCCCGACAAGGGAACAACTCCACTTCCACGCTGGTTCACTGCCGGGGAGAACTGCCTCTGGAGGAGCTGGAGGCCACCCTGGCTCAACGGCTGCGCTCTCTCTGCGTCACCTCCCGAGTCTGAGGACAACGGGACAGCTGCTGAGGAGAGAAGACCAAAATAAGAATGTGGCAGTTGAAGTGGATGTTTCATCTTATCACTGATACAGGATCAGATCTTAAGACACTGCTGAAATGGTTTGAGTACAGATGTTTTCTTAGCAACATCTGATCCTATCTCTGGTAACAAGCAACTCCCACAGTGCTTTGACACTGGAACACAGATCAGTGATTTATTTGGCAGCAGTTACTTCACTCTGTAGACACTGCACCGTTTTCATATTTTGTGCCAAGCACCCCATCTTGGCATTACATGCAGTGTACAGTATGTTTATTGGACAATGGGATGCTTTTTCTTCAAGGCTCGGGAAGCTTAAATGGAGAAGCAACAGATATATGCAACAGGTGGGAACTTGAATTATGAAACACTGCTGCCCTCTACTGGACACTGGCAAAATAAATAATTGCCTTGGAGGATTGGGATCAACGGTAACCTCCTGGTTCTGACTGAAGTTATTTGAAGGGACAATAGACTGAGTCAAGTGAGGCAGCCATGCTGGACTTTTGGCTTTATCCTGCTCTAACTAATAATGCAGAGTGGGAGGACGTAGGTAGACTCAGTGCCTCCAGCATTGATGTAAGCTTTGGATTAACAAATGTACTTTATAAGCGGACGACGATGGATGGATGGATGGACTTTTTATGTAACTGTATGTTTTTATTTTTTAAAAGTATTACCGGAGAAACAAAACACTTACTGAAGAGTGGGATGGACATTTTCTATTTATAGAGAAAAAAAAAGATGTGAGAGTATTTAACGGGGTGTTCCCTTTTTATTTAGTTTTTAATCGAAGCAAATTCATATTATTGATGGAAAAAGTTGCTTTTGTATAGCTGTTGTTTTTCCAGGTACACTTTAACAGTTAATTAAGCTCATGTATGCTGAGGTTTAATGCTTCTATACAGTTACAGCAGTGTAGTCCAACATTGGATTTGGAATAGATAAAGTCTGTTTAAAATGCTGAATATTGTAATAAACCTGGTCAACAAGCTTTGTCATTTTCACTGGTACAAACTATTCCAAACATTTCACTGCCAACTATTGTGTGGGTTTGTGTCGACTTACCTGAAATCGAAGACACTACACCTGAAGTATCCAAAGAGCACCTGTATGTGATCACCACAAAGACCCAGCAGCGCTTCTCCCCCATTGTATCCAGGACAACCCAGACTTGCAAATGCACAAACCTACAACATGAAAGTCATTACAAGTGCAAATAGTCATAGTATAGACACCAAATGAAGTACGTTGAAAAGAGTCAGAATAGTATATTGAAAAAAAAGTCATAAAAGTTATAGTTGTCAAAGCATAGTAAAGTATGTCGAAAAAAGTGATAAAAAGTCATAGTACTGTATATTATGTCGAAAAGAGTCATAGTATGTCTAAGACAGTCATAAAAAGTCAAAGTATGGTATGTCCAAAAAAGTCATAGTGCTGTACTTAGAAAAACATAAAAAATGTCACAAATAGTCATAGTATACTATATCAAAAAAGTCATAGTGCTGTACTTAGAAAAACATAAAAAATGTCACAAATTGTCATAGTATACTATATCAAAAAAGTCATAGTATAGTACGTTGAAAAAAGTTATTAAAAAGACAGTACAGTATAGTGAGAAAAAGTCATAGTATGAAATGTTGAAAAGAGTCATAGTATGTCTAAAAAAGTCATAAAAAGTCAAAGTATAGTATGTCCAAAAAAGTGGCAAAAACGTCAAAGTATATTGGATCGCAAACAGTCATAGTATAGTATGTAGAAAATAGCCAAAGTTCAATTCAATTCAATTTTATTTATAGTATCAAATCATAACAGGAGTTATATCAAGACACTTTACAGATAGAGTAGGTCTAGACCACACTCTACAAGTATAGTATGTGGAAAAAAGTGATAAAAAAACCCATAGTATAGTATGTGGAAAAAAATGATAAAAAAGCCATAGTATAGTATGTCGAAAAAAATGATAAAAAAGCCATAGTATAGTATGTCGAAAAAAGGTATAACAAAGCCATAGTATAATATGTCAACAATAGTAATAAAAAAGTCATAGTGTAGCATGTCAAAAAAAGCTATAGTATACTATGTCGAAAAACGTGACGAAAAATGCCATAGTATAGTATGTCGAAAAAAGTCATAGTCGAAAAAGGTGATACAAAAGTCATAGTATAGTATGTCGAAAAAATTTATAAAAAAGCCATAGTATAGTATGTCGAAAAAAGCCACAGTATAGTATGTCGAAAAAAGGTATTACAAAGCCATAGTATAGTATTTCGAAAAAAGCCATAGTATATTATGTCGAACAAAGTGAAAGAAACCATAGTATAGTATGTCAAAAATAGTAATAAAAAAGCCATAGTATAGTATGTCAAATAAAGTGATAAAAAAATCATAATATAGTATGTCAAAAAAGTGATAGAAAAGCCATATTATAGTATGTCGAAAAAAGTGATAAAAAAGTCATAGTGTAGCATGTCGAAAAAAAAACTATAGTATACTATGTTGAAAAAAGTGACAAAAAAGCCATAGTATAGTATGTTGGAAAAAGTGATACAAAAGTCACAGTATAGTATGTCGAAGAAAGTGATAAAAAAGTCATAGTATAGCATGTCGAAAAAAGCCATAGTATATTATGTCGAACAAAATGAAAAAAGCCATAGTATAGTTGGTCGAAAAAAGAGATAAAAAAGCCATAGTATAGAATGTAGAAAAAGTGAAAAAATCAAAAATAGTAATAAAAAATCCATAATATGGCGAAAAAAGCTATAGTATACCATGTCGAAAAAAGTGACGAAAAAGCCATAGTATAGTATGTCAAAATAATGATAAAAAAACCATAGAATAATATGTCGAAAAAAGTGATAAAAATGGCGAAAAAATCTATAGTATACTATGTCGAAAAAAGTGACGAAAAAGCCATAGTATAGTAAGTCGAAGAAAGTGATGAAAAAGCCATAGTATAGCATGTCAATTTTTTTATTATAAAAAAGCCATAGTATAGTATGTCGAAAAAAGTGATAAAAAAGCCATAGTATAGGATGTCGAAATTCTTTTAGAAAAAAGCCATAGTATGTCAAAATAATGATAAAAAAACATAGAATAGTATGTCGAAAAAAGTGATACAAAACTCATAGTATGGTAAGTCGAAGAAAGTGATGAAAAAGCCATAGTATAGCATGTTGATTTTTTTTTTATAAAAAAGCCATAGTATAGTATGTCAAAAAAAGTGATAAAAAAGTCATAGTATAGTATGTCAAAATAATGATAAAAAACCATAGAATAATATGTCGAAAAAAGTGATAAAAAAGCCATAGTATAGTCTGTCGAAAAAAGTGATAAAAAAGCCATAGTATAGTATGTTGAAAAAAGTGAAAAAATCAAAAATAGTAATAAAAAAGCTATAGTATACTATGTCAAAAAAAGTGACGAAAAAGCCATAGTATAGTCTGTTGAAAAAAGTGATACAAAAGCCATAGTATAGTAAGTCGAAGAAAGTGATGAAAAAGCCATAGTATAGCATGTCGATTTTTTTATTATAAAAAAGCCATAGTATAGTATGTTGAAAAAAGTGATAAAAAAGCCATAGTATAGTATGTCGAAATTTATTATAAAAAAGCCATAGTATAGTATGTTGAAAAAAGTGAAATAATCAAAAATAGTAATGAAAAAGCCATAGTATAGCATGGCAAAAAAAGCTATAGTATACAGTATACTATATATATATATATATATATATATATATATGTATATATATATACCGTATACTATATAAAGAAACAGTATAGCATGTCGAAAGTAGTCATAATATATACCATATTATGACTACTTTCGACATGCCAGCTATACTATACAAAAGTGAACTAAAAAGTCATAGTATAGCATGTCGAAAAAGTCATAGTATAGTAATGTATGTCGAAAAAAGTCATATTTGAGTGTTGAGAAAACACTGCTCATATGGTTTTACAACACTACAGATATTTACCTCAGGGCCACACTTACACACGTACAGGCACAAATAAGGAAAACAAACACACAATAACTTAATGAGTTTATTTGTTTCAGTACTGAAGATGCTCACAGTTATTTTATATGGGGGATTACATCAGTCAGTTTTGTTCCTGCTCTGTCAAAAGACCACTCTGGGCCTCATTATCATCAGATGTCCTTGGTGCTGCTAGCTTCCCATTGTAGAATCAGAAAGGAGGGTGAACGATAGGGTATTGCTTTGCATTTGTGTACTGACATCCCCTCACTTTGCCTCTTCTACCAACAGGTAGAGAGAGCCCAGTCGTCCGAGCCTTCCAGCGAGAGGTACAGAGTAAAGCATCGTTCAAAAACTGTGCACAAGGTAAGAGGAGGAGAAAGGAAAAGATAAGCGGGAGCGAGGGAACATAAAAAAAGGCCAGAAATATAAGCAGACAGGGAATTTAAAACGTTAAAAGGTAGTTTTGTGGAGTGAGAATCAACGAAGGCTGAGAGGAGTGAATTTGGCATGGAACATGAACACTAAAGCCATGCAAAGAAAAGCTTATGTTTGACATGCACACAGCAATACAAGCTAAAAGCATAGAGCAGGAATCCCCAGCATGGTCGAGAAGACAATCAACCCCCATGGTTTGTCTGTATATTTACAAAGAGAAGAAATAGATTGGGATCTGTGGTGTCCTTCTCCTCGGGCCTGGCCTACACGCACAATAATATGAAACTGACAAATATCAATAGAAGAGCATATTCCCTCTCTAAAAAGAGGCTAAGTCTACATTCTCAATGTTACTGGTAAATAATCTTTTTCAAGAGTTCCCACAAGTTCTCTTTCCCTCTTCAGAGAGGTCAGGGAAAAGAGAATTTGTGACTTGTCGATGTTCACATAATTCTGTTAAATGCAGACCAAAACTTAAGAAATAAAAGTTCACTTTTCTTCAAATGTTGCCCCATTTACAAACACAGAAAAGGGTAATAAATAACATTCAACTGACCTAACAGCTTTGTTCATATAAATAGCCAAGATATAATAAATTAGGAAATCAAACAGTGAGATGAACAAACATGAATAAATACGGACAGAAATACAAAAATATCCACAATTGCATTTATCACGTCATCATTTTTTTGTTCCTCTACTCCTAATGCTGGTAAGTGAGACTAAAGAGAGAGGTATAAATGGAAAAAAACAAACAAAGACAAAGTGCTGCAGATAACACAAACAGGACTGTTTGGATCATTATTAGGTCAATTAAACAAAGACATAAATGATCATGTAACAAAAGCACACAGAAGAACTTAAAATAACAATATGTGGCAGGCGCAGGTTTACCAACCTGACCCTATGGTATCTAAACATAGTGTCACAACTAGACATTTCATTTTTTAAACATACAAAATGATATCAGTCTGTACAACAGAATAGATCATTCATTTTAAATACCCAAATACCTACCCTCCTCCCTCCCCCCAACCCATGCTATCATATCATCTCCCCTCTGCCCTGTTCTGCTCACACCCAGCTCCTCTGAAATCACAATTCCAGGCCATTTGCAGCAATTGAATACTTGTAATAAAGTCAGTTAGTATTTTAAACCCAGTTCTTCACAAAGAAAGTACATTAAAAAGCAAACAAATACAATCCAGCAAGCATCCGCGTCGGCTGTTTGGGCTTTTCACAAAACTCCTCCCCCTTCTCTCCTCCTCTGAATCAGTCAATTTCTGCATGTCTTCTTTCCGCTGTTGTTGTTCATGTTCTTGTTAAAACATCCCAGAGTTTTCTGTGCATACTGGACCTGTGCATGTATGCATTGTAAATATATTGTGTATGTACTGTTTCTTTGTAAAATGCTCGTTTCCAATTGATGCAATGCTCCTTGAGAGGAAAGGGGTTGGTTAGTGAGGGGAGTGTGCGTTCCATTGTGTGGATTAGTTGTGTGTGTGTGTGGGTGTGTGTGTGTGTTTGCGTGTTTCTAAGATGGGGGAACACTGAAGGTATTTTCATCTACTTCTACTGATGGCTGCCAGAGGTGGAGAAGGGGCGCAGAGGGAGATGAAGGTAGAAGTCTGCATGAAGGGTATGTTTCCATGGTAACCACCACCACCCCCCCCCCCTTTTTTTCAGCACACCTCTAAAAGCAGTCCTCCGTCAACAAATGTCCGTCTCTCTCGGCACGCTCCGAGGGGGGGGTTTTTGGAGGGGTGGTTGAGGGAAGGCGAACGGAGCAGGAACAGGGGCTTAATAGGTTTTCTGGATAATTCCTGGTATCAGAAACAAGTCAGGTCATCACACAGGTAAGCAGCAAGGTAGCAAAAAACAGAGCAAGGGCCACAGGTGATTAGATGGTTGGGGTAGAGGGGTGGATGGTGACGCTGAGGGGTAATGCAAAGGTGAGTGGTAGGACAGGGGTGTGTGTTTGTCATGTACAGTAGGTGCAGTATGCGGTTTGTAAAATATCACTTTGATTTTCTTAATATATTTCTATCTATATAAAGTAATTTCATACAAAAAAATGTCCATAAATGATTATGTACATCGAGCTATGTACAGATATTCTCTCTCTGTGCCACTGGCTTATACTGATACTGGGATGGGTTTTAGCACTGGTACGATCGGTCTAAGACTCCTCCTGTGTCCCCACAGATGCCACCGACAACCTGGCTCTGTCTCGGCCCGCCACGGGGCATTTGGTGTCATTATGTTCTGGCTCGTGCTTCCAGACGTGCATGGGTGAGGGGCAGTGCTTGGTGGGCGTGCCAGAGGGGTAGGGCACCTGTCCGTTCTTCTCGTCTGAAAAAAGTTGTTTTATTACGTCAAAGAAGTTACTCAATGGGCTGCCTAGGTACACAGGCGGGAGAGAAAAAAGGGGACAAAAAAGGGTAGAGAGACAAGAAAGAGAACAAACAAACTAATGAACAATGGGGTTCACAGGCCAGATACGAGGCTACATGTACTGTAAGACAGAGCAAGCAGAGACGAGGAGGACTGACAGACAGCGAGGATGAGAACTGCAGGAACAGCCATGTCAGGACCATAAACCATGCATATGTAACAGCACAACCAATGAAAACACACAAGTAGCCATTCAATCTAAGACTAGAAAATAAAGCAAATAGTAGGGCTGAAGTCAATATAGGCTTTTGTATACTGATGCTAGAGTAAGCTTCTTTAACACATAAGCTGTATTATGCAGAAAGAGGAAGCATGGTGTGAGTCGGTGCCCAAGCAGATCTGGCCAGCCAGGAGCCGGGCAAGTGTTGGAAGCATCAAGACGAAGTTGCACTTGACGGATAATAAAGGATCTCCTCTCCTTTTGCCAAACCTAGTTAGTTATTATAGCACTGAAGTTATTATAGCACTGAAGGGCAACTTAAGCCTCTGCAAAGCACAGATGCTGGATGCTGTCTCGTGGCTATTGTACCAATTAAGGCACATCCAACACAGTAATGTTTGGACTTAAGTCTGCCTGGAGCAAAGAGACAACCTTTGATCGACACATTTCTACACTTGAGTTCAGAGTTTTACACCTCAGCTAACGCTGTGTGCTGAATACAATGAATGGATATGCTAAATAACACAAGTTTATATCTTAACTGCTATAAGCACATATGCAGTGTGTGTGTGTGTGTGTGTGTGTGTGTGTGTGTGTGTGTGTGTGTGTGTGTGTGTGTGTGTCTGACAGAATGCATGCAAATGATCTCCAGCTAAACACACTCACTCTTTCTGCAGGGCCTTAATGGTCCCACTGCATGTAGGTGGAGTGGTAAGGACACTAAACATGAGAAATGGAGCAAATAAAGAGTCAATGTTCTTTTTGTTAATGGTGCATGCACAGCACAACTCTGGGAACTATCAGTCACAAACAGGACTGTTTCTGAATAGTTGGCAGAAGATCCATTTGCGCAATAGAGTCCCGTGGGCCGACAAATGAACAGTGATAGCATCAGTAAAAACAGGCAGGGGTGCTGCTCAAACAACAAAACGACAAAATGCACACGTGCGCACACTGGACCGGAGTGTGTCTGTGTATCAGCACTTAATAAAAGGCTGTCGTAAAGTGGAGTTTCTCAGCCCGACAATATGCACATGCTGCCAGTATGAAGACTGTCTGCAGTAGTGTGAAGATTAGGCAAGGTGTGTGTGTGTGTGTGTGTGTGTGTGTGTGTGTGTGTGTGTGTGTGTGTGTGTGTGTGTGTCAGCCACAGTTGGCTTCGCCTCCTCCATTATCCTGCTGGAAAATGGTTGTAGCCCTGTTCCCTCTTTCTTTCTCATGTGTGAAGAATTTCCACATTTAGTCACTTCAATCCACCCAAATCTGCACATTTTCAAAAATGTCAGGAAAGTCATTCATCATAATGATCTCAGCTGCTTGATAAAACAGAGACAGCACCCTCCAAATGAAGGGTTCTTCTATGTAGTCCTAAAGTATTTTACACACTCCCTTCATTGTTCCACCCCTCCTATTGTCTTCCTAAAGCTGAGCTCCCAGGTATGCTTCTGTTAATGGTGATGAGGGGAGATAATGACCAAGACTTGATGAAGCCTTTTGTTTGACACACATTGGTATGCAAAGCCATTTCTTTTCTTAATTACTAATGGCTTTTTTCAAAGACCCTGTGGTCAGGTAGTACCACAAGGAGGTCACAAGAAAAGAGGAAGGTGGAGGAAATTGAGTTTAACAATGCTTTCAATTACTGCTAAGCACACATTGACCTGTTTCAAGATTCATATTACAGTGTGAGATACTGTGATAGTGTAAAACATTGACATTTATTGAGACTGACCTTGGTCAAAAACAACTGACTTTGACTTTTGATACTAAATCTATTAACCCCTGTTAATAGTAGAGTAGAATACTGCAAATCATTATTTATGTTTTCTTTTGTAAAGTACTCCTTATTGGTAAATGGTTCTCATATTATACGCACATTATATTATGTGCATCCCTGTTGCTGAAGCAACCCATAGCAGTCATTTAAACCTAATCTAATGTAATTTATTCAAATTGTACCTTCCCACACTTCAGCCTATTAATTGGCTCTACAAAATGAAAGCTCAGAAGTAATTGGTAAGCTTACTGAGACAATGCAATGATAACAGACAGTTAAATATAACAACAGCTGTGATGACTGCTGTTGCTGACATTTCAGAGTGCCAGTCAGTATAATACCAAGCTGTATGATGGCTAAGTATCTGTTCAGCGACTTGTGTCTTTGACGTTATAGCTCGATTTGGTTTTGGAAATACTTTCCTTAACTGGATCAAACTATTACATCTCAAGTCCTTCAATATTACAATAGGTTGCCACCAATGTTCACCTCTATCACCACTTCTGTTCATACTAGCTACTGAACTATTAGCAATAGCAATTCGATCTAGTAGGCAAATGCAGGGGATTACAATTGGCAACAGAGACAATATACTGTATGAACCAATACTTACATACTTTCAAGGTCTCATCTAATTTTACATATTTTAGCATCAAAATAACACCTAATTTAGAACAACACACTATGACATAATAATGAACTGAGTACATAAATCTATAGAAAGGTGGATGCCCTAGCCATGATAGGGAGAATAAATATATAAAAAATAAATATATTCATATTCAATTCATGTATTTATTTCAAAACATCTCGCGCCACCTGCAGGAATGTTTAAGAAACTCACAGCACTCTTCAGGAAATTTATATGGAATAAGAAATGTCCTCGAATTTGCTTATCTCTGCTGTATCTTCCATTTGATACTGGGGGGTTGAAATATCCAAATCTTTATTGATACTATTTAGCAACACAATTGAGAACTATAATATTCTATTATTGTTCTGGAGATGCTCCGTCTTGGATGGACAGAGTCAGGCTCCTTTAGGTACCATTGCATTTGTAACTGTATTCAGCCAAGCTAAAGTACTTAAGAACACATACTGCTCATCCTATAGTTGTTAATATGGTAAATGTATGGTATGAGGTAAAATAATATATGAACATATTGGAGTGTCTGTCACAATTCAGCCCAGTGTGGGGCAATGTTTCATTTACACCAGGCAAGCTGGATGCAGGATTCCAGATATGGGCAAATAAAGGAATAAGTAAAGTAGGTGACCTCTTTAAAGAAGGGAATCTAATGACCTTTGAAGAAATCTCTCTGATGTATGAGATTCAAAGTGAGGAACTTATTTCTTCTATGCAAAACCAATCAGTCAGGATTCCTGGGCTCTCATCCTTAGAAGAAATTATAACAAACAATTGCAATAACTTACTGAGTTTTGATCATTTTTGTAAATTTTCCCCAATGTGCTTAATTTATAAAGTACTACATGGCCTGGCTCCACCTCCACTGCTAGAGTTTATTAAATACAGACAGACTCGGATCACCAGAGCTGTTGTAAACAGGGACTGTGAGGTTTCTTTTAGAAAAACCTCCTTCAGCCATAACGCACTATCTATTAAAGGAAGTGCATTATGGAACACACTACCCCCAATTATAAGGGAACGTCCCACTCTGGCCACCTTTAAGACTCAAGTAAAAGTGTAGCTTAGAGCTAACCAAACGTGCAACCACCTCTAACTGTATGCTGTATTGTATTAGCCCAGTAGAGCACACTAATGAATTGTGTTTCCGTTTTAACACCTATTAATGAATTGTCCTGTTTTTTTCTTTTTTTTCTGCTGTTTCTCCCTGTTTTGTATATCAAATGCCATTATTGTATATATTTTGTCATTTATTTATTGTAACTTCAACCTGCCTAATGGACTACAGATGGAAATTAGCCCCCGGGCTACAATCATGTACTGCTGTACATGTTCATCAATGTGCATTGTCCTGAAATAATAAATAAATAAATAAAAAAAACAATGAGAGGAGTTTAATTTCATCAATATATAACTGGCTTGCATCTGGCTCTAAAGAAACATCGATAGACTTGAGACAAGGAGGGCGGACTTAAAAGAGGGCATTCAGAAAACGATTGGGAGAAAACTTGTGACATAGACAACTCCTGTTAAATTGAATAAATACAAAAGTAATATACCTGACCTTTGTTTTAAATGCAATGAGGCTAAAGGAACATGTTTGCACTTGTGTCTGGGAGTGTGACAAAATGAAAACATTCTGGAGGGAGGTGATTAATAAAAGTGTTCATCTTGTCTGTGAACATTCCAATTGACCCTAAGATGATTTTGTTGCACCTGTATCCAACACATCTGAATCTGAAACCCCAAGAATATAATATAAATGTATTGATTTTGCTATACTACAGGCAAAAAGGACTATAGCTCTCATCTGAAAGAAAATGGAGGCACCTACAATTGGTGCTTGGATCAAGAATATGGCAAAATGTATGTGCATGGAGAGACAGACTGACATATATATTGAGAGGCAAATTGGGGGTGTATGAGAAAATCTGAAGGCTATTTGACCAGTTTGTAAAAAAAAAGAAGACATAGGGGAACGGTCTTATAATTGGCTTTTTGCTTTTTGATTGTTGTTGTACTAAAATTGTAACTGCAATGACAATTCTATAAAAACATTGTAATACAAAACAAATATCTGTTCAACGATGTCAGACATGGAATTGGAAATGGGTTTAAAAGGATAAAAGAAGACACAAACATAAAGACACCAAGAGAACGATTCACGGATGAGATGAAATTGATTTCCAACGAAAACAGCGCATCTCCTCCTTATAAAAATGCTGCATTTCAGGCCGGTGGTGTTTCTATGTGACCAGCAGGTGGCACTGTTGTCAAGATGATGGCGACTGAGACGTGCACAAGCAGAGCAGGAAGGACATGCTAAGAGGACATGGGGAGGAGTAGGATCCCTATTTCTCTCTTCTTTTTCTTTTCGTCATCCAGACTGTGCGTTGAGAGAAAAGGATGAAAGGGCTTATACATGTCCAGGGGCCTCCGCATCAACCCTACGACTAATGACAAGACGTAAGAAGAAAGGGTTTTTTAATAACGTCACAGAGTTCACAGGAGAACGGTTAGGTTGTGATTGCCCGTCAGAGGTTTTTATATGTACTCGGGACCTTTGGAGGAGCCAAAAGAGGCTGTTGGACTGGGGGAAACAGGGAGAGGGGGTCCTATTGTACAAGCACCCAGAGTAAGAGAGAAAGAAACAGAGCGCTTCTCAGGTGTGGTGCCACTGTGCGGCGCAGTGCATTGTGGGAGTGCGTTGAGGTGCAGTGGTGTTGCCATGGTGACAAGCTCCGACGATCAGTCTTGGAAGTAGGAGTAACAGAATGCAAATCAGTTTACCGTACCTCTACTCTAATCTTCACTGCCAGGGCAACGAGACAACATTTGACCCGCGGTTGGTGCTTGAGAGCAACTCCAACCCTTTCATGGCAGTGAGGCCTGCATGCAAAGGAAGCCGTTTCAAGAAGCGGAGAGCGGCTCGGGGATTTCAAGCACGGGAGGAAGAGGAGGGCAGGATTTAGCTCAGCTTCAGCGGTGAGAGTGTTCGTTTGGGGGTGGGATGGGCGGATGAGGCGGTAGGGGTTAAGGGTGGAGAGGTTTAGGATAAGAGTTTGAATTTTTCTTTTCTTTTCAAAAGAGGAGTTCTTACTCACCAGACAGCTGTTGGACCCCTGGCTGGTCATGTGTGCTTAACAATTGGCTCTGAATCGTCTCCACTACTCGCTTAAAGCGTCGGCTGGGTCCTAAACACAGGCACACAAACAGGAAATAGTTGTTGTATCACAATACACAGTTAGCAGTGGAGCTGTGTACAAACTATGTAGATGGATTAATGAAGAGAGGAAAAAGTAAGTGTGAGGAGAGAAGAAGCACATACGCACAAGTGCATGGTTTGAAATGTGAGCCGGAGAAGCTGCAGAAAGTCGGACATGATAAATAGAGGCCAGAGAGGAGTGCTACTGTAAACTCCTGCTGTCTACCTCTTACGAACAGTATATAGTCAGTGACTGTAGGCTCCAAAGTTCCACTATTACACCCCATTCAGCTCAAATGTGCCCCCAACTTGAGTGTGCGTGTGAGGCAGAAAGAGAGAGAAAGAGAGCATGGATGTGTTTCTGCAAGACTAAACCTGCATGCATGATTGCGTAGTATATAATCTTGCATAGCCAGACCTCATCTTGTAACGCTCAGAAAGGTTGTTTATCAAACATTCAGGATTGCAAGAACTTAGAAAATTCCTTAGGCAGCCATTCTTTTTTTAGCAGCAGGTTTGGAAACATCCACATTTGGAAGCAGCACTTCTGATTTATTTGTTGGCTGGATACAAACATAGATTCATTTAATTAGTTGGAAGTGTGACGGGATCCCACGCAACATTTAAGTGATGCCTTTTCACACTTTTCAAAGTGACTCGTGAGCTTGAATTTCCCTAGGCCTCTGTAAGCCTGATGAAGACTGGCTTTTAAAGATTACATAATATTGTGTGTAACTGTCCTCTGTGATCTGCTGTCTCAGAACAGGAAGGTCCTGCGTTCGAAATTGCCCCTTTCTGTCCACAAGAGAAGGAATCAAATCCCCCTAAATTCAAGGCACCCTGCTTTATTGAAGTACAAAAACAAAGCAGGGTGCATTAAATTTGTATTTCACTTATAGCAATTTGTTAGAGGATACTGTTACCTTCTGATTCGGAGTAAAAGAGGAGGTAAACTAGTAAAAGTAAGGTAGGACTCTCATCTGGGGATCTGGGGACCCTAGATCCTAGAGATCTACAGTTGGGCCATCTTGTGGCAGACTGGTGACCCGTTCAGTGTGCCTCTTTACCAATGTATACAGGATAAGTGGGTATAGAAAATGAGGCTGAGTAACTGTGTGCTTGTCGACAGTGTCCTGACCTGAGAGCAGGGTGAAGGTGACAGAGTAGATGCCATTCTCCTTAGTGGCAGCTGTGCTCTCCGTGTAGGTGATATCCACCTGGAATTTGACCGGCTTCTGGAAGACTGTAGGGCCGGCTGTGGATTTGTACTCCGCTCGGAAACTGGTCTGGGAGATCACACTGTGGCTCAGGCTGGGGATCTTTGAGGAAAACAATAGGAGGGAAAAAAATGTAAAGGAAAAATGGACGAAGAGACAGAGATAGAAATTAAAAAAGAGGCGAGTAATGGGATTATACATAGGGAGTATTGATGTTTAATTTTTCTCCCACACCTTGCAAATGACAAGGTGAGTAAACCCCTCATTAAAATACCCTCCACATACAATGAGCCACAGTTGAAACTCCAAGGAGATTAATGCCTCAGGGAGTAGCCATGCATGGCAGGGAGACTTAAGCTGATGTACTCTTGAGTCATCCAACAACATTGCACTCTCCCCCCTAAAATGAATTTATATGCCCAATGAACAGGTGAGCTCTGAAATAGTCACGTTTCCGCCATAGTGCTGGAGAGGATTTGACATTCCATTAATGTGAGTGTGCTGAGAGGTATAATTCCACTGATTCAGGTGCCAATCTCCTGTCTAGAATACCAGCTACCATAACCCAGAGGGGAAAATAGCTACCACCAGGGATGGGGAAACAGATTTGACATTGACCTGCACTGGCAGAGTTTGCGTTTACTTAGACTTTGTTAAATTTAACTGGGGTGAGGATAGGTTTTGTTCAATTATGTACACTGCTGAATATCAACTACCACTGCTGAGTGTACAGATTACTCACTAAAAAACCCTGATGTTGCCCCCATTCCTGCAAGTATTTATACATCCACATTATAAAACACACCACACACATATACACAATCTACACTATTTCTCGCACTACACATCTAAATAAACGTACAAACACACATTGCTCAGTACACGGTACTGAGGGCAAAGCATCTATATGCTAATGATCAATGCTCTCTGTTGATTTTCTATTGACCTGAAGTGAGTCTCCAGTCAGAGAGAAAATAGAAGCACTGAACACAAGCAGTTTACTGAATTGCTAAATAAATCAGAAGCATGTTAGCAAATACTCAGAGAGGGCCTGCCTCATAGCATAGCCAATGACTTTTGCTGCTCAGACAGCAGATGCACAGGTAATACTGCTGCGTGCGCACATATTCAGATTTACATAGGAAAGTTGGGGCGCAGGGAACAAGGATCAGGTGGGAGTGGAGGCAGGGATAAAGTAAGGGATAAAGTAAGGAATTCACCCTTGTGTTGTCTTCCCATCAACTGTAAATTTATTCTTCTGGGTCAAAATTGTAAAATGAACTTTTTTTGGCTCTTTTTCCGATGCATTTGTCGCTCTTTTGATTCTTTTGGTGCTTTTTAAAATGTTTTTGTCACTTTTCGACGCTTTTTTTTATTCATGGTCAATAAACCTAATTTAAAAGGTACAGTAGGTAAGACTTATAAAACTAACTTCCTGTCATATTTGCTGAAACTGACCCTATGTTCCAGTAGAACTACATGAAGCAGGTCATTTAAAAATAAATCTGGCTCCTCTGGCACCACCTACAGCCTGTAGTGAGATTTTCAAAAATCCACCGCTCCCTGTTCAGATGCACCAATCAGGGCCAGGGGGTGTGTCTAACTGCGTGTCAATCACTGCTCATGCACACACATTAGGCTCGTTCGAGATGAACTGCGCCTCGCCTGTAAAGTAGACGAGAGCAGGCGGCAGCAGCGGGGGGCGGTGACAAAAATCCGCTGTGAAGTCGGACAGTTTCCAGCTGCATCCAGCAGCCTGCAGGCTGAACAGGAAGTCACAGAAACACTTTGGTCCGATTCCGATTTAATAAAATGTTATCAGACCCATATATCAGCTTGTACACAGTCTCCAGTTGTTTTTATTATGACAGAGTAGCTGTCAACATGCTCTACATGTTATATGTTGCTGATTTTAATTAACAACAGACTGTAGATGATCTGTAATCTGAACAGATTTAGTCTCTCTGACTTCCAAACATAACTGTCAGCCACACAACATGTGTTCTGTACAGAATAAGCCTTTAAATTAGACAAATGGCAGTTAAAATCCCTCCGATTCAAAATCAATAAAAAAGTTTATATAAAACGTCATCATGTTGTCGATTCTGAACCAATCAGCTGTTAGATCAGCTGAGAGGCCGGCGTTTCCCAGCATGCCTTGTGTCCGCCTGGGTCTTGCAGTCGGTGAAAAGCAACTGCGCTACCTGCGTCTCAAAACTGCGGCCGCCTTGCTCTCGTGAGATTATCGTTGCCTACGTATGCATGACGTCAGAGCAAGTCGGGATCAAGTCGGACACAAATCTAACCGGCATGCAACGGGCGGCGATTGCTGGTGATCGATTCTGCGCAGATCTGGCTCATCTCGAACGAGCCTATTCATTCTCCCTTGTGGGGGGAGGATCTTAGGAGACAGTTTTGGGCTTTACTAGAAAGGGGGGAGGGACTGAGAAGTTGTCGATGTTCAAAATGTTTGGCTAAGTCCTGGATCGTCACAATCCTACCTACAGCACCTTTAAATTACATTATAACTATTTTTTTATTTATTTTTGAAGCAGAAATTATGAATTATCTTGACCGATAGTAAAGATCAGAGGATGTTGAGGGAATCACAGAATGTCAAAGTTCAGTCAGGAGACCATTTAAACATTGTTTTTCAAATGCTATAAAATTGAATAAAACCCCAAAAAAGCAATATAAGTAATCATTAATTTTACCTGTGAAGAATGTTGAATGGGTTCCATAATGCATCCAAGTTATTTTGGGGCAATTTGGGTGTAAGAAACCCATATTTCTGATATTAAAAACTTTGTAAATGGGTCAAATTCGACCCGAGTACAACACAAGGGTTAAGCAAGAAACTGTGAGTTTGTACCGAGAGAAAGGCTTGAACGATGTCTGCCTTGATGGAGCTGAGAGGCTTGTCTTTGATGACAATGAAGATCTGCTCCTCTTTTTCCAGGTTGATGAAGTTACCAAACCAGGATTTTTTGGCAAGTCTGTGGGGAAAAGACAAGAAGGGACAAAGAGATTGTCAGCTGTACTTTTATATCATTACACTAACTGCTGTATACGCCTACTGGAGAGGTTTTTGTTTCCTTCTTAAAACCCATCCATCTATCCATCATCCAGAAAAATGGAGAGCTGGTGAGGAGTTCTCTCTCTCTCTCTCTCTCTCTCTCTCTCTCTCTCTCTCTCTCTGCAGCTTTGGGGAAATGGAAAGGAGCAAACAGAGGATTCCATGAAGAACATAAGCTAAAACTGTGTAGGGGAGAAACGTTTTCTAACATTTCACTTTCTGTGTGTGTATGTGTGTGTGTGTGTGTGTGTGTGTGTGTGTGTGTGTGTGTGTGTGTGTGTGTGTGTGTGTGTGTAAATGCATGTATATTTGTGTGTGTGTATGTGTGTGTGTCTGTGAGAGAGAGAGAGAGAGAGAGAGAGGGAGAGAGGGAGAGAGAGAAAGAGAGAGAGAGATAATTGGGCCTCTCTGTGAACAGAACTGAAGGTCCAGAAGGGGTAGAGGTAGATGAATTCACCACTGGCCTCAGCCCAGGTTATACCTTCACCCACTAATAAGCCATATGGACTCCTGTTTTGTGCCATATTAATATCCAATGAGATTCTTGAAAATGTTGATGGATTTGCAATACTCAAACTTCAACACAAAGAGAAACACTCCCCAGTAAATGTATACTTCTATAATGTCATGAGGTCTCCAGCGACATTAAGGGGCACATTGTCCTGCAGTATGAAGCTAGTTACAGCTGGTGTGTGACTGTGTATTAATGTGATCAAGTTCAACCTAGCTAAGGTCTTTTTTTCTAGCCAACTCTCCAACTCCTTCCAGCCAGGATGTTCTTCCCAGCCAGGTGGAAATGGCCAAGCCAGACATCCAGCAAACCAAACAGGCATATCTAGGCCAACCTTGAGTTATCAGGCCCCTGGGAGCTCAGCAACATCACACAGGCTACCTTCCCTCCCTCATAACCAACCCAATACCTCTTGCTACAGTGCTGCTTCTCCAGCCCAGACCACACCTGAGGTCATTACAGGAAACTCAGCAGGCACAAATCAAACATTCACGGATATAATACTTTCCAAAACATCATGCTATCAAGAGCGAGCCTGTTTGAGCCAATGGCTGAGAGGCTGACAGGTTATGCATAGTTATGATGGTGGTGGTGGTGGATTCAAAAAGTACAGCTGCTTCTACTCACTCTGGGGAAGACTCTGGTGTGAGGCTGGACATCTCCTCTTGTGTGGGAACTGTGAAAGCAGGCTCAAATGTCAGACAAAGTTGGAAGGCTCAGAGAAAGATAATAATTAAATCACTTTAGTGGATACAGTAAGATTTGGGGAAGGGTGAAAAAAGACAAGATAACTCAGTGTTTACCATAAACATCTGCTGTGATGTCAGTACCTTGGAGTTTCCTGCGGTGGAAGCGTGGTGAGCCCAGGAAACTGTTTTTGATGGAGTTGAGGCGCGTCCTCCAAGGCATGCCTCCGATGGAAGGGCTGGGGGGCGGCGTTGGGGTGGGGGTCCCGGCCGGGCTGTCCTTGGGAGTGTGCACCGGAGTGCCCTTTGGGGTGGGGAGGGGACTGCCTCGAGGGGAGGGGTGAGGGGTAACCTGTATGAGGGGAATAGATTTGGGCGGGTGGTCAGTGAATGAAGAAGGCGCCGGCGCCACAGGGTGAAAGTGGTGCAGCCGGATGGGCGACAGGGGCACCACTGGGCTGAAGGGCACAGAGAGCTGGGTGTTGGCAGCAAAATGGGAACGCCATACCTGGGGGCTGTTTGGGATGGAAGCACTGGAGATGGAAGATGGGGAAAAGGGGGAGGAAGGGGAGGATGGAGAAGTAGGGGTGGGGGGCACAGAGGCAGAGGGTGGCTGCAATGGGAGCTGGCAGGGAGTGGAGGTCTCCGATTTGGCTGCAGATGCTGGATCTGGGGGGGTTCCGGGGAGCGGGTTGGATTGTGTGGCTTGAAGGGGCTTGGGGGCAACTTTGGGCTTGGCAGGGAGTGTCTGCGTCTTGTTGAGTGCTGACGGCAGGGGCTCACTGTTTGGAGCGAGTGAGTTAGGGGTGGATATACGGGGGCCTGTGTGATTGGGGGTGGGCTCAGGGGACGGGCAGGGGCTTGTGTTAGGGGACTGTGGCAAGTCTGGGGACTGAGGCGGTACACAGAACTTTCTGACAGGCTGGAGTTAGAGGACACAGTGTGAGGACACGCAGCACGATACAGCCAAGAGCCAGAGCAGGTGGAGGAGGAGAAGACACAAGGGGACACACACAGGCACACAAGCACATAGACGAAGAAAGAAAGAAGAGTGTAGCAGAACAAACAACCACACACCCAGAAGAACAGGCAGCCAAAGAATAAGCAGGTGAGATGTGTGCATACACAGGAGGGATGGTGTGAAAAAAAGAAAGACAGAAAAGAAACATGCAGTTAGACCATTAAGTGACTCATGTCACAAGAAAACAAAAATTAAATGGGAACATAAACAGCAAGCAATGCACACAATTTAAAAAGGCCAAACAACAAAACACATAAAAAAGATGGACTTGAATAAAACATACAGGGCTCTGCTGGTGGAGAAAAACAAGCAGACACAGACAGATGTGTAAGAGACATGAGGCCAGTTGTGAGGACAATTTGGACTGTCTCAATAACAGGAGGAACAACATTATGGTATAACATTTCCAGTTTCCAGATAGGTTTATTGATCTGTTTTATTTGTAACAGTGAAACTGCAGCCACAATGGTGTCACTGATAAACTATTTCCCTTTTTCCAGACACAAATCTGAGAAAATAACCCCACACAGAGCCCCTTGCTGAGAGCACAATCCAGGCTTTGGGTAGGTCTGAGAAATCAATTTCCCTTTCAGATCAGCATGAAAGAACCTGTGTGGCGTGAGGAGCTCGTCTTAGGATCCTGGCTAATCTTGAGCCTACTCAGATTAGTCAGCTGGAAAAGTTTACCACAAGCTCCCCAGTTCTGAGCAGGAAAAGTGGGATTTTCTGAAGCATTCCTGGAGCTGGATTTCCAGAGAGCTCAGGCTACAGAAAACAGAGAGAGGGATAATACGCAAAAAGGATAGAGAGAGAAGAAGCTTTAGAGGCTGGAAGAAAGTTTGCTGTGCTGTCATGTGCCCCGTGGAGGTTCACCATTATATTCAACAGAAATATCCAACTATATGGACACAGTTTTGACCCATGTAAAGTCTTATCATAGTGGATCCCTGCTCTCTCAAAACACAAGAATAGTTTTCAACTGTGGATGAAAATTTAAGGAGTGGAAAAGGATACTATATCTCAAACTAATAACAACCTGGAGCAGTAGCATAATATTGCATGTACAGAGATATTGCTTTCATAGTGCGTGTGCTGTGCATTGCTAAAGGTCAGAAGCCCCAGCGATGTATGTATGTATGCTGTAGTGACTTTATTTTCTCTAGCGGACAGAAACCGCAATAAGATGACAGCAATAAGATGACAGCAATAAGATGGGATCTGCAGTAGTTACCGTAGTTATCCCTGAGGGTGAACAACTAGATATATCTGAGAACTGGGTCAACAGGTGTGTGTTGAACGTGTGTGTATGTTTGAAAGGGTCATGACTTACCCGTGGGCTGCTGAGGGGGCTGGTGGAGAGGCCGGACGACGCTCCACTAATAGACCGCGACCTGTGGCACAAACATGGAAGAAGAAACACAGGGGCAGAGGTAATTTGTCGGATCAACATGTGTACCTGTTACATGTTTCAGTAAACACTGGTGGAGGTGAGTGCTTGGAGGTTACATGTTGCACACCGTTAGAAAGCACTACAGCATATCTCAGCATCATACCAAGCACAGTAGTTGCTAATCAAGCCCTTTGCAAACACAACACCTATTCACACAAAGAGAGTCTAAGCAGGACAACACAGTAACAGCACCGACTTGACAACAGACATTACTAGCATTGACTTGCAGCAATTAGTCTCGAACCAATTAAGCTCAAACTTCGGTTTCAAATATGTTGATTTGACTGCAGCTTCTCCTGCAAATCTAGACTGCTTTCCACAGATGAGCATTTAAATTAGCTTTCCGCCCCGTCTATAGTCTGCTAATAAACCAAACGTGTTGAGGCCTTAGCACTGGATCTGTAGAAAATATCTTGAGGGGGGAAATGAAGTGGGACATTTGGTTGAGTGCCATTTGTCATGTTTTTCTTTTCCCCCGCAGATGCCGTCAATAACCCCTATGAGCAGAGCCCTGCTCAGAAATGAACAATCACAGGACAATCTGTCTCCATCAAGCGCGTGCGCACGCACACACACACACACACACACACACACACACACACACACACACACACACACACACACACACACACACACACACACACACACACACACACACACACACACACACACGCTCACACAAACACACAAAAACAGGGACTGTCAACACTCGGAAACACCAGCTGCTCACTGTCACAACACTGTTCCTTTTTGTCATTCAATCTAATACCCCCACCCCCTTTTTTCCCTCTCTCTTTTTTTCATTTCAGCATGGATGCATTTGTGACCATGTGGCCGAGCCTACAGATCTTTTGTCTATCTTTAAAAAGATAAAGACACTACTACTGGTGTTTTGTCAACTTGCTCGGTTGTAGAGGAAGACATCATGGAGAAATGTGAGGGGAGGATGAGGGAGTTTAAAAGTGATGGAGGAATGAGCAAAAGATGGAAGAATGAAGCATGAGAGGGAGGGATGGAGTAATAGAGACTAATGTTCATTGCTGATGCTGAAGCAGTCCCACAGGACCACAGAGTCATCCATAGACACATGGACACAAAACTGTGTACAGCTAGTAGCCATAAAAATGATACCGGTGCTGTCATAACAACAAGCCCGGATTAAGATCTATATTTATCAATCTTCTTAAAGGTAGAGGCAACTATTGGGTTCAGTCATCCACTCCTCTTGAGCTTTTAATTTACAACCGCCTAAAGAAAGAACTGATACTAGAACAGGAAGCTTTACTCCTGAGAGGCACAGACACAATTGGAAGAGAAGCAACAGCTACAATGAGAAAATATAGAAACACCCACTCTCAAGCTATTTTTATAATTCTCTCACTGCCCCTTTTGTGAGTGTATTTATTGCACACACTCATGCACTCATGAGTAGGCGATGCTGACCACATTGGCTAGGATTTCTTGTTTAAGAAAGCAGCCGACCAGACAGTTCATTTACATTTAGGCCTACAGTCCACAGAGACAGGCCGACAGTTGCTCACTACAGCCAATCGCAGTTCATCTAAACATGGCCAAAAAACAGCGTCCTCGGGCCATTATGAGCATATTGTAAGAGGCACTCTACATCTGCTAGTGTTGGACCAGCAGGTCTATACAGCTAATGTTACAGATGGTTGTGCTGTACAGTAATGGGCTGTCAGAGACGACGAATTATTGTTGACGAGTGTGTTATTTATAGTGAACAGCATGCGAAACTTAACCAATCATTTATCACCTATCACACAGAAACAAAGAAGCAATATAGTAGAGTAATAGAGTATTTTGACATGGTGGTATTGCTAAGTAACTTTTACTTGAGGGATATCTGGCCTGTACAAATAAAACCAAAAACTATCTGCATTGGTAGACATCACACGAGGTAAATTTAATTCAATTTTTGTTTGTTTGGGTGAAGAAACCCTTTTGTGTGTTTCTACTTGCACCCATACATGTGTGCACATATGTGTGTACTATATGTGTATGTGTGTGGCTACTCATTCTTATCTTTCTATTATCCATTAGTCCTCAAGATAACATTTCCCATAAGCCTGTTTTGGAACGGGGCCAATGTCCTCAGTGTATGAACACCGGCTGTGTCAGAGACCCATCCAAAGCACCCGTGGGGGTCTAATGTTGGGCTGTGGGGAATGGAACAAGTACAAGAGGTTCTGGGATGAGGGCATGGACTGAAATAAAACAAAAAAAGTGAAGCTGAATGAAATGGATTGTGCCAGGAGTCAAACGGAGAACAAATACCACTGCCAAAGCCAAAACACAACTACTAACTGCTCTGCTAACAAGTGGAGAAAGTTCAATTTCTTTCTCTTTCTCCCTCTTCTACAGTATATTGACTTTTGGCCTGCCAATGGAGTTCTTCTACGCGGAGTAGATATTCATATAAATCAACACACTGTTTAAATCCATTTCCTTTTCCTGAGCCCTGACAACTCCCTGAGGACTCAGTGCATTAATATTCACAGCTCAGCTCCTCAAATATCTAAATGTAGTAAGACCCCTGCAGTTTCCAAATGTAGAGATCAGTGTTAAAGGTGCTTTATTTGTGCTCATTTGAGCCTCTTAAATAAATTAGAGTCAATAATTAGCATGAGAGCCTGACTTATTAAGACTGCTCAGACTAACCCAACACACTCAAAACTGCATGAAGCAACTAGAGCAGATCTGTAAAGGAAAAAAAAATCAATTGATATTCTCTTCTTCACACTGCAGCACTTTTCCATATTTCATTTACATATCATTAACCTCCCTTCATTTCTCCTGGCATGTTGTTAAGGTTTAAAATTAAATCAGTGGGTGCTTTGAATTTGGCTTTAAATATCTTTTTAAGATACTTTTGGGTATATAAGGAATGACATGGGCATTCACATGAGAAAGTCTCCACGTGTGTTTTTCTGCAAAGTGACTACTGCAGCATTTTAACCCAAATCTATTCAATTGTACTTCACAGAAGCAGTCAAATCATCAATCACATGTATGAAAATGCAGCCTGGGTTAGTTGATCGGATTGCTACAGTCTACATGAGATATGTGAGCTAAAATGCTGGATGGAGATTGAGGCTCAGGCATTTTTGTTGTGTAATTCTAGATAAAACCGTCTCCCCTCTTTTCCATCATTTACTGCTGGTGGAAATGTATCCTGTCAAAACACATGTTTCAAAGTCAGTCCTCTCTCTGACACCCTCTGATCTGAAGTTCTACGAATCTTCTGGGCTGTCGACAAAAGTTTGCTGTCGGGGAAAGATAAGGTTAGGTTCAGAGAAAGTCAGTCAAATCTTATTCTGCTATGTATGTGCTTCCAAAAACGCCATCGTCTATAAACACACACACACGAGCACGCACATGATCAAACAGAGCGCACAGAAGGACGTGATAAAAGGCAGGAAAGTTCAAAAAGGCAACAAAATCACTTTGTTACCAACATCGTTTTTCCCCCCACTGATCAGCTGGAGAGCCATGAATTGCAGGCGACGTAAAGCGAGAAAGAGATTTGATTTGGAGGCGGATGGGCTGTGGTATAGGACTCCCCCCGCCTCCAAGTCACCACAGCTGATAGGAAGCCAGACAGAGAAAAACTAGCAGCATTTCCACATTAGCATAGCAATTCCATACAAACAGAGGGGGACGTTTAGGACTGAAGGTCAGCTGTACACAAGGGACCACAGTGGAGAGGGAGAAAGGAGATATGAAAGAGAAGGGAGGAGCCACTGAAAAAGATTTAGGTGGAGGGGTAGGAGCAAACACACTGATTTAAAGTAGCACGGAGGAAAGATGCAGCGGAGCTTTTTTAATGACTGCCACTGCTGTTATATGTAGGATCCAGACACAAACCTATTTCATATGCTGCTGTCTGTAGATGAGACTGTTTATTAAGATTTATATGAGGAAACCTAAAGGTCTTGTTTTAAATAAAGATTCAAAACACTCATTTCAGTGCCCTTTATAATGCCCATTCCATTGTGTACTGTATGATCTATGAACTGGTGCTGATGCTGTTTTGGAAAGCATTATTAATGTTCGATAAAGTCATTGCAAACTGACCTATTTTGAGATTCTAGCATTGACTGAAACAGATGAGTCAGAGTGAAGGGCAGAATAAGGCAGCTTCTAAACTAATGCAACCTTAAATAAAGAAGAGATAAGACTTGGATCGCCTGAAGGGATAAAGGAGCGGAGTAGAGGCGATGAAACATAAGAAGGTGGATGTTAAAGTGAAATTCAGAGGCACTAGAGGACAGAGAGAATTAAGCTGAAGTGTTTGGAGGTAGGAGCTCTTGAAGTGGATTTAAAACTTTTGAAGGGGCTTCTCCCAGTGAAATAAAGTGGGAAATAAATTCTTGATATTTTGTTGCTGGCAACGCACTGGAATGGTGGAAATGTGGGTGAATATTTAACTTTATAACTACATTTTTATTTATCTATATAATATATGCACTCGCTGCCCCTGCATTTATGTCCCATACCTCGGCAAGCTTTTTCCAGCTTTCTGCCAATCTGCCTATCATTAGGCAGATCAGGTTATCACCCCCTCAGATTCAATCTTCCCCGCTGTCACAAATGTCACCGCCTCTGAGCAGAAATGTGTCGTGTGATGATATATTGGTTGTTGAAATAAGATGGGGAATAGATTTTAAATCAGTCCGCTGTGCCCGGTGGGGGTGTGGTTCTGGCTTGACTTGAACATTTCCAAAATAGAGAAGAGAAGAAATTGTCTGCATCCAGAGAAAGTGGGACACAGTATGGGAGAACTGATTATCAATGCATTCAGATTATGAAAACAAGAGATAATTGAGCCAACACCAAAAAAGGGGGTTGTAGATATTAAGGCTCTGAATTGCAAATGTGCAGTCTTCCTCCGTTTGAAAATTAATTAAGTCAAACTTTAGGAACTACCACCCCAAAACAGTTGTTAGACCCAGCTTCTTTCATTTTTCAATGAGTTATAGCTTATTGAAGACTTGTGAAGCCGCCACATGCTGCATATGTCATTACCATTTAAACAAAAAACATCCTTTTAACAGAAAGCACCGCTGCATCTTTCTCCTGCCACGGAACGTCTCCTTGCATAGGGGGGCGAGACACACAGCAAGAGGAGGTGAAAGTGCGAGGGGTGAGTGGGCAAGTGAATACCTTTCTTCTTGGCTGCATTTTGTACTGCCGTCAGGAATATCCAAGCTTTTACTGTACACTGATTTACTACAGTGAGACAGGAGACAAAGCGAGCAGAGCGTCAATCTCTGTTTATGTTTGTCCACAATCTAGCCTGCCGACACCAGAGCCAGACTCGCTGTCAGACCTGCTCAAACACCACTGGGTGCGAGATCCTCCCACACACACACACACACACACACACACACACACACACACACACACACACACACACACACACACACACACACACACACACACACACACACACACACACACACAGAGCTATGCCTATCTCCATTTGTTCATTGTATAGATTTTTCAGATATTTTTTTCACCTCCACGCGTACCTCTGTCCATGCTGTGTCATGTCAATAGCCCTCCTTGCCGGTACAGGCGAGCCTCCGTCTGTGACACTGAGGACCTCCATGGACTTCCTCTCTGGTCTCCTCTTGCCATGGCGGTTTAACATGGGAGAGTCCACCCGCTTCTTTGGGGGATCTGTGTGAAACAGAGAGACAGATCGATTCAGAATCGACATAATGCGCCTGGCGTGTCTGCGTGTTAATGTAGGCATATCTACACACTGAGCAGTTTTGTGCATTGCGTGCATATGTGTGTGTTAGTGTTTGAGTGATGTTTAGCGCTGATCACATTGACATTTAAACTAATAGTGAATAAGTAATGGTTTCCTCCCAGACCTTAAACTAATGGCCACTGTATTGACTGTATCACATTCACTGAAGAGGGAATCTATTCATCAAAATGTCGCTATCTCTTACACGCGCACGCACGCACACGTACATAACACTCATTCTATTGCAGAGCTCTTGTCAGAAAATAACTCTAGCAGAAGTCTAAGTAGAGCATCTTTGTTTGTGCTCAGATTTTTGTGGGTGGAACTCTGCGTTGCGTTGTACTGTACAAATGATAGAATACTTTTTTTATTTTTTTTTTTTTTTTTTATTTTTTATAATCGGAGCAGTCCCAGCTGACAATTTTTCTTACTTTGCCTATTGACATCTTCTGTTTCTGTTACTATATTTCATTGAGAAGCTTGTCTATATTCAATAAATATAATGTTTGTTTCTACTGGAGAGCCAATCCACTGCTCCTGGAGCTGATGCAATTTCTGCTGAAGGAGGAAAACACTGCAGAAGAACGGTTCAGACACTAGGAGCAGTCACGAATTACCTTCTTGCAGTACTTATTCTTGTCTAAATTGGCTTGTTATGTCTGTGTAAACAGCTGTCTATTCAATGACTAGATAAAAAAGGCATTACAAGTTACGACACTAGTCACATAGTAGTATTGTTCAGACATACTGTGTGCCATACTGTGTTTACAGATTTATTTCCATTTTCTCCCACTGTGCTCTTCTTGTTTTTTAGAACATATTCTATTATGTTTCTTTATTTATCTGTACTTTGGTCTGAGTCTCACCAATCTCGTTGCGAGGGGGGAGGTTCTGGTCCTCCTGACTGGGGTACCTTTCCTTACGGTCCAGTAACAGGAAGTAGATCATCTTTTCTTGGTTGTCACTGCAAAGAGGACACAATAAAAAAAAAGTATACTGAGACATTTGGAAGAAAGAAAATCAATTGTTTTAAACAAACCTGGGTCATTCCCACTTAGTCAATGTTAGTTGTTTAAAGTGCTCTATGAATAAAGTTTGATTGATTGATTGATTCCAAACACAAACGTGTATAGATTACTCAAGCATCCGCATACATACGCGCACAAGCATTTGTCTGCAAGAGCTCAAAACCAAGACTAACTGCAATAACCCTCACTATGATTAATGTCATTTAATCTTTTTGGGTTTATTGTGAAACAGCTACTAAATTGCTTCCACCATAAAAAAAGAAAAGTTTGGTTTTACAGCTCATTAAGCTATCATAGAATATTCTGCTTATATTTTTTAGGATATATCTTCATACACATTTATGAAAGTATCAAAACATTGTGAGTTCGTCCTTTTCTTCCTCTGTAAATCAGGCAGGCTAATATCTTTAGCCTCTAGGCCAATACTCTTTATGTAAAAGGCCCAGAGACTGGCCCTCTGTAACAAAGACAGATTGGAAAGCAGTAGGAGGCAAAGAGACAAGGACCTGCAACTTCAGCTAAATTGAACCAGGGGAAGGGAGATGGAGACTGCAGATTTTCCTCCAGTCCAGCACTATTATGGGATGCTCCCAGGAGAAAGGAAGCAAACGGAAGAGATGGGGAGAGGGGGGAATGATAGAGTAATGCTCGTTTAGTATTAAATTAAAGAGGCCGGGCAAATGTAAAATAGAGGATAAGTAGATAGAAAAGCAAAGCAAAAATGAAACCACATCTGTATACCCATATTAATAAATAAAAACATGTATGAAACACTTCACGGCAAGTATTCCCAGCATAAATACATATTATCAGGAGCAAAAACACTAACACGTGCAACGAAGACAAAACACATTTAGTAGCAGAACATACACAATATGACCCAGTGGCTTGTTCCTCGTGCAAGCCAGGATCAGTTTTGGAGGAATGTATCCAGTGGCAAGCGGTGTAAGTGCTGTGTGATAACAGTTAAGTGATCTATTGCCTCTGACATCTAAAGTGACAGCCTCACAGGATTTCATAAGAGCTGGGGAAAAAACAAGGCCTTGCACACGGACACCACACACTCATGCTTTTATTGCAGTACGACCACACAGCCCCATTCTCCTCTCCCCATCTTCAGCTGCTTTATTTTGTTCGTTTCACCTTTCCTCCCCCCCTGTCCTCTGTCTTTCTCTGCTACTTCACACCTTTTCATTCACCAAACCACACCTATATTCTGGTCCTCTTTGTCCAACCTCTTTCCCATTCCTTATCCATTCACTCACTCGTCTGAGAGCAGGTCTTTCAGTAGTTTGTTTTTGTCTCTGAAGCAGCCCAGGGAGTGCATGCTGTCCAGTACGTCTGGGTCGATGTCGTCTGCAGAAGGCAGGGTGCGGATGGTCACCTTCCTGGGCACTGGCTGCTCTGGCTCTGGTTCGTTCTTCCCCCCTCTGGGAATGCAAAAAAAAAAGACAAGACAAATAAGGACACTGTCAGATATGTTGGTCCCTACTACTGTAAGTTTGAATACATTGACAAAAATGTTTTCAAATAGCTTATACAGCTATGGATGCATTATGCATCTCACTTCCAGATTTAATATGTTTGTGCTGTAAACAGAATATGCAGCATGTAAAGTGTTTCAGTGTTTGTTTGCCTCTTGGATGGAAGTTTACGTCATTATGACCCTGATTCACATGATTAAAACTTTCATAGTCACGCATTTCCCCGAGGTTTAGTCATTCTGCATGTAAGCTTCAGAGGGCGAATGCTCACCAAGATGCAGACAAACAACTGAGTCATGCTGGTAAGTTTTGCAATCTCCCTCTCTCCTCCTGGCTTGCTTTCCAAGCTTAGTTTCTTCCTCCTCCAATCCCCTCCTTTCCAGACACTCTCCTAGTTATGTCACTTTTCTCTGTCTGTCTTTTGTCTTTCTGTATCTAGGGAGTACACAACCAGGACTTTATTCTTTGGGATGAATAAATAAAAGGCCAATCTGCACTGACACCATTTCCAGGATTTCTGGAACATTCTAGATGTCTGTTTCAAAGAACGGATTCATCTTCAATCCGTAAAAATGTGCCAATGCACACACTCATATATATATATATATATATATATATATATATATATATATATATATATACCCCATATATATACACCCCATCTGCGTTTTCCTGCTAATCTACTTTTTCCCCTCTGAGCCCTGTGAAGTCTAAACTGCTGTTAAAATCACCTCCACCTATGCTGTGAACTTGTGAACTGGATCCAAAGTCCCACATAACCCCCATCCTTGTTTCACTATGTGCATATACAATTTGGTGGTGGGGGTAAAAAAAAAAAAAAAAGAAATATTGTGTTGCCCACTTAAAACTACACTCAGTTGCCAGTTTATTTGGCCCACCATGCCAAAAACTAATACAGTCTATTACAACAGCGTAATGAAGGTTATAAGGTTGAATTTTAGTTTAAACTGTTTCATAAAGGTGTTGACCACTTAGTAAAAAGTAATATGAATCAACGGCACCACAAACTGAAGGCTCCAAAAGGACCATAAACTGACAACACAAAACATTATCATGAAGGCTGGTGTATAGGGCTGTGAGTGTCATTAGTGCTTCTGGTGAAGACAGTTTGGCCTGGAGCTGTCCTTTAAGCACCACAGCTCCGCTCAGCTGCTCTGCTCAGATTGTTAGGAAGCTCACCAACTAGTAAACCTAGGGGTGAGCCTGAATAGTCAAATATTTGATCAAAAGAGCCCGATTTGACTGCCAGTCTCGCAGTCAAATCTTCACATCGCCGTAAAGTCCAGTTCAGACCGGCCCATTCTGACCGCTGCAACCTTTCCCAGCATTGTTCTAAATCAGTTTCATCTCGTCGCAAATCTTTGAAGCTTTTAATAAATTGTTTTAAAGTGGGTAAATAAATCCAACCGCCCCATGACAGATTTAAGTTTCACTTTCCATGATCCGTGACCAACGGCCGCCTCCCCCCCCACCCACATGATTTGACGATCAGCCGACGATAGGCAAGACTTGACAATTATGATTCGATTATGAAAATTCTTAGTCAGGGACTCACCTCAATAAAACTAATAAACAATAGGAGTGGCTGGCCTTATTTGAATTTGTAAAAAAAAAAGATATGCTGCAGCAAACCTGCCACGCAGAGACAGACAGCCGGGCAACTTCCTCACTGACAAAAAACTCATTACATTAGTCTTCTCTCCCAGCTCTTCCCTTGTCTCCTCTTGTTTCCATTATCAGTCTCGCTGTCTGTTTGCATGATCTTTCAGTACACAACAGAAACCATAACTCAACCCCTTCCAGGACTCACAATCTCCTGCCACGACTCATCTTTGTTCTTGCAGTGTAAGAATCTTTGAAATCCATTTAAAAAAATGTTTTTTTAGCTACAACTTCTAAATGGTGATGATCTGATTATTAGAGGGCGGATATCAGCCTTTACAAACATAAATAAGTGTACTGGTATATTTGAAAAAAACAAAACATGTATTCATGCTTTTCCCCATTGAAAGAGCTCTGACGTATATTAAAATGACCTGTACCATAAATGTTCTCAAAAGATTTATATTAGCTTTAAAAGGTGGGTACACTCTGTTATGAAAATTAAACAAAGTGTACACTGATGTTATGTGGGTTCATCCTCCACCACATCTCTGCTTGTTCCCTCTCCCCTGCTCCCTGTTCAGTTGACCATATGCTGCACATCCTCTTTGATGCACTACCAATTTACCCCCACATCGCCGAGAGTGGAGTCATGCCCTGCTCAAATGTGCTCTCGTGTACAGGGCCGAACCTCAAAGCCATTTATCATGCAGCCACCCCCCCTCAGGTCTACAACCCCCACAGAACAGGCTAGGAGAGGAGAGGAAAGGAGAAATGTAAAGGGTGTAAAACGAAAGGAAAGACAGAGTACTTACATGTACCATGTGTGCTTCTGGATCTGTTCTAACTGTAAAAGACAGAAGAAACAACAGGTCAGTACATAAGCAATGGGATGCATTTGATTTCAATGTACCATCTGTTTTGTACTAATAAAATGTCAAAGGCAACAAAATCATTAAAAAAGGTGAATACAAAGAACATTCAATCTTTTGCCTGTGTATAGAAACGTTTGGTGCAGAATGGCTTCAGTAAACCCCGAGCTTACTGGCTTAATGGAAAACACAATAGGACAATACAACCAGATTGAATGGTGGAAGTAAATAATAAGGCCTTCAAATTTTAATACCGCCAATGGGCAAAACTTATTGAAGAAAAGAGTGAGGCAGAGAGAGGTGATACCACTGAGCTATAAACAGAGAATATTATCTCCCTCAAACACACTGCTGACCCTGCCAAGCCCTTTGGTCTACAGGGAATCTCTCAACCTCATTCTCTTCCCATCTCCCTTACACACACACACACACACACACACACACACACACACACACACACACACACACACACACACACACACACACACACACACACACACACACACACACACACACACACACACAATACTACTCTTGTCATCACACTTTTAATGTGGCCACTTTGTCACCAACACTGTCAACATGGTCTTTTGCCAACACAGGAAAAGCAGAAAGAGACAAAAACAGTGAGCAAAAGGGCAACAAAGGAAGATGTCTGTTAGAATAACTCTGTAGTGTTTCAACTGCCCACAGAGGAAAACAGGATCAATGTAACTGTCAAGACACACAGGAGATACACATAGCAGCTCTAATTATTGTCACTTATTCAGAGGCATAGTTCTTGGGTATGTGTCTCCATCAGTGTCTCGATGTTCCCACCATCCAAGAGGATTTACCTCTGTGTTTCAGAACTGATGAATGCCTTCATGTGATATTAGTGCAATCACAGAGCAGGCCAGGCTGACTATTAGGTGAATCTTGTCTGCTTCCACAGAGGTCATGGTATTGACAGAGACACCCTGCCTGTCAGATACAGGCCAGTGGGTGACCTACTCTCCACTTTTATTGAAGGCCTGGAGGCGAGAGACTGATATCACACACAAGGTTGAAAGTGATGTGGTTTGAAATGCGGTATCACATCAGTCAGTCTCTAAATGTGACAGTACCAATTCCAACTGCTTTCACTCAGAGGGTAGTGCTGGTTTGGCTAGGTGTGAGCATTTGTGCATTCAGGTATGCTGCATAAATAATTTTTTGTGCAACTTGTATTATGTATGCAGGTCTGCGTGTGTATGCATGTCTCAATCATATGGCTGTTTATTAGGGCAGGAAGGGACATAGGGGTTGGCAATGGGGAACTATTCTGACCTACAAAGCCAAAACACTGTAACTACATATTTGGTAAACATTTGAGTTAAGACCTGAATATGACTTTTTGACATCTGTTTTACCATAATAAAGACCAAACCACAATGACTGCAATTCAGCTACTTAAAGGAGCTTTTAAACGGCTCCACAGCCAATCACCGCCTCCAGTCATTTCAATGAGGGGAAGGCGTCAGAGGAGAAGCGGTTTCAATCACAGAGGTAGGAGTATGTAGCAGTTGCCACCCACGTGACCGGCACAGATTTTGCTCTGTTGCTCAGAGTTCATCATACTTAACTTATGGTGGTAACAGCCGGGCGGCAGGAACCGCTTTTAAAAACGCGTTATCTTTTTGGGAAACACTCTTGCTGTTAGGCAGTTGTCAGGGCGGTAGCAATGTGAAACCCGCTTTAGGCTAGCTGGTAAGATAGCCTTAGCTAAAGCAAATGTTTTTGTTAATAATTTACCCACTTCTTCCTTCTTCTGGAATTCCCAAATATGTTTTGATGCTCCAACATCTTTGAAATTGAGTCTGTCATACCACATAAATGAGCATGAACTAATCCTGCTAAAAGGTGAGTAGCCTAGTTTAGCAAAGTAGCAGGAAGCACCGTCTCTGCAGCCTCTGAATCTGATGGAATATGTGTTAAATTACAGTGTGATTTCTCAGTGATACACAAAAACACACACACTTCCTTTTATTTTCACTCCAAAAACCTCGGTACACCAGCTGTGCGGTCCCCATTAATGTATTACTGTATATGTCTATGTATATGTGATGTACTGCTCTTTAATATAATAAGCTAGCCAGTCCTCTTCGTTAGCCAGGGATCACAAGGATGCAGTTCTTTCCAGGGTGTCTGTGTTCATTTTAATACTGAAGATGAGATGACTGTGTTGAGGTGGCTGGCCCAGTTGCCTCCGGGGCCCCCGACTACACAGACAGGAAATGAAGAGAAAGGACTAAGCCCCTAAAGCCCGGTACGTGCCCTCCTACTCAAGACTCTGAAAGGCCTTGGCTTTGTGTGTGTACTTGTGTGCATCTACTGGCGAATTTTAATTACCAGGAGGTGACAATAGCCATACACAGGCAGTCATTGTGTTTTGATTACCCTATCGATTTGATTCAACAAACTGAAGTCAACATCATTTAGACAAATAATCCATAGCAAAAAAATGACATGTTCCCTTATGATGTCATTTCCACCCTTGGGTGTACCTGTCGCGTCTTTGACTAAGCGGCCACCACTAAACTCCAAGAATGCTTAGCCTAACAGGGCTATTTGACATTCTGCGAGGTTATAACACATCCCCAGAGCTCTGTTTGGAGCCCTCATGCACGGGAGGGGGGTCGGAGAGGTAGCATATTCTCTCACAGCAGCTCGTCGGTGTGTAACCCTTTTGCCGAGGACAGCGCTGGAGGCTGCTGGACATATCTAGGGGATCTCAGGGTGACCTGTCCTCGTCAGGCAAAGAGAACAGAAAAATAAAGTATATACAGCATACTAAAGAGGTGGGGGCTTTCAAGTTCATGTTTCGACAGTGCTGCTTATTTGAAGGACTGTACCTTAAGGATGTCAACTATCCTGAAAAAAATGAGCTCTCTTTCTTTTGAGCTTTCTTGTTTTTTTTCTTTCTTTCATATTTCTGTTATGTAAAATCATTCGGACACTGTAAAAGATAGCTAAGTCATGGGGAAATGGAGCATCAGCATCCACTTAAGGGTGGTGTCACCACATTTGCTTACAGGCAGGTGCATGTTAACTGCATTGATTCACAAAGACACCTGGAGAGCCTAGAGGGGTTGTGTGTGCAATGCCGGGTAAGAACAAAGGGCAGCAACATCTCTGTGTGAACTTTTTGAGATCTCTCTTTCATTATTAACATTTCCCCTTTGTCCACCTCTATCTCCCCCTCATCCTGACTCTCTGCCCTTCACATCCCTCTGTTCTCGAGCTATCTTCCAGCCACCTCGCCAAGGTGATCAGATGCTGTGTAGAAAGGGGCTGGCCTTGTGATGAGTACACCAAACAGTGCAGAGGGAGAGCACACAAACAACAGTCATCTCCTGAATTCACATCCTGCACTTAAAGAAGAACTCAAACAGAATCGGGGATGAAGTGAGGCAAACACTTTTGAAACACAGGGAAGAAAAGCAGAAACAAAGAAAAAGACAACGGTTGGCTTGGCAGCAAGTTGATATTAGCTACTTTAGTTTGAAAGTGTATCTCTGTCATCCTGCTTTCTCCTTGGAGCATTACAAGTTCTCCCAGCTTGCTGTGGATCTGTAAAATATTGTTTTCCCTCTCTTACCACAGATATGATGTGTCTGCCCCCCCTCCCCGAATGCTGTCTCAAATAACATCTGAATGTGTTTTGCTGCTTCTACAACATCATTAGTTAACACTGCTAACTGCTGGACTACGAAAATATTCAATGCAGATATAATTCAGGCCTTATTGAGTCACTGGGAATGTATGAATTGTGCATGAGGAGTACTGTGTAGCTTCATGTAGTATTGAAACACATCATGCATACTGGGTAAGAATAACAACATGTACTGCAGAGGTTCATGATACTAAAATTTGATGGTTGTCAATCTCATAAGGGTTTAATGTTCCTTCTGAAATCATTCATATATAGTTACCTCCCCTTTACTGCTGAGACGGCCTCCTTTCTTTTGGGAAGCCTTTCTGCAAGACTTTGGGCTTCCTTCACCAAACCCAGAGTTAAAAGCTATTGTCTAAAATATCATTGCATGTTGTAGCATGAAGATTTCCTGTAACTGGAACTAAAGGGCCAAGCTCAAAGCATGTAAATCAGCCCAAGTCCAAAAAGAACAAACATAATCATAATGGTGTGTTATTATCTAGTCACTTAATTGAACTGACCGTTAGTCTTTTGGTGGCATCCACTTCAATCATGCCACGGAGGAGGTTCTGACAGTCTGGAGGGATGAAATGTGGCATGTGAAACACACCCAACTTCACCTTCTCTAGCAGATTCCTCAGGTTGTCATCATCAAACGGTAGTGCACCCTGGAGAGACAGAGAAAAGGAACAGAGAGTAACAAAGGGGACAATAAATTGAAAGTGTTGAAGATGTAGATTTAGGAATAAAAGTATGGCAGCATTAAAACATAAAAAAGCCTTCACTCGATCGAGGGCAAAAAAGAAAAAGAAAAAAGAATATGAATGACTAATAAGGCTCGCCAGAAGAAACAAAACTACCTTTTGAGTCTAAATCCTGCATGACTTAAAGAACACGCTCGCTTTCTCAACTTGTTCAACTCTCCAATTAGAGCATTGTGCCCTCAGCCATGATGCAAAATAAATAATAAACAGCGGTAAGCTGAAAACAGGGCTTTTCTAATAATTACCCAGCTTTCTCATTTACCTCGTTCATTTAGCATTCTCTCATCAGAGTCATTTATCAGAGCGAGCTGACACCTCACAGATGTGGCTGTTTGATGAATGACAACCTCCACCACGAGACAAGATGGAGGGGGAGAGCAGGAGGAAAAGGGTGAGAAAGATACCAAAGAAAGGCTGAGAAATGAAGAGAGGTAGAGGAAAGAAAAGGGAAGGCAGGCTTGTGTGAGAGATGATCTGAGCGTAGCCTAACTGCTGGAGAGTATGCGTGTCTTCCACAATCAGACAAATGGCTCGCAGCCAGATGACAGGACAAAACAGGAGAAAGACAATGTTCATCTGCAGTCAAAGACGTCAAGGAGAAACGTTTGTTTGGAGTGAGAGACAACGGTAAACAACATCAGGTTTATGGAATGCAAGAGTACAAGGGTGTCCTTAACACAAGCGTACGCGCACACACACACACACACACACACACACACACACACACACACACACACACACACACACACACACACACACACACACACAAGACAAACTGAGGGGGAAAGAGGTAAAATACACAGGGCCTGTGGCCAAAAGCCGCCCTGTCAGCATTGGTATTTATTTTGAGCTCTCTTCTTTCAGTTTGGCAGTATGAATTATTCATGGAGCAGGAGTGTGTAGGAACTACAGTACAGCTGTTGATGAAACAAAGCTTCAGGGCTGCATGGCTGAGGAAACACAGACATAATGTAGCAAGAGAATAAACCTGATTATGGATACAGTGTTGATACAGGATAATGAATACAAAGATGACTCTATTCTCCGATGTTCTGTTGCGCAAGAATATCTGCTTGAGGGCGTTTCTGCATCATCTATTCCAGTAAGACCTTCTTAATGATCAGATTTCAAATGTTACGCCCTGAACCCTAAGTTTCTGTTTGAAACGGCAGCTCCAAGCTCCCACCATCTCCTCATTCCATTGAGGTCAACCTTGAGTCAACAGCCTGAGAGCAAAGTTGTGAATGTCCTGTTACAAGGCTATACGTTTGATCCATTACAGCTGGCAGAAAGGCTGCACATACTGTTTGACTATGAAGAGGAGGCAACACTTTATGGTTAAATTGTGTTATGCCATTTTTATCTGGAGAATTTTAAACGAGTGTGTCAGTCCAGTCAGCATCAGTTAGTAAAGAACAAGCTGCACTCACCACCAACAGGGCAAATAGAATGACCCCACAGCTCCAGACGTCTGCTTTCCTCCCATCATACTTCTCTCCCTAAGAACGAGAGAGTGTTTGTTAGCGGGTTAGTCAGAGTGTTAAGGTTGGTAAAAATACGATGAGGGACTATGAAAAAGAAGCTAAAAAACATTCTGAATCAGTTAAAAATGACTTACCCTGATGACCTCTGGACAAGCGTAGTGTGGAGATCTGTTGGGAAAACAGAACAAAAGTGTAAACAGTGAACAAATTTACACAAAGACAGAAAAAATATTCTAGGTTTTCCATTTGTACTGCTGTAAAGTAAGTCAGGGTAATACAATCATGGTTATAGAATCATGACACAACAAATATTAAACAGTTTTACTGTACACCGCTGTATGAAAATGTGAAGAGAACAATTTAGGAAGACAATAAATGTCTCAAGTGAGCATAGATCAAGATGTGCTTCGGGAGTTTAGACATCCTGAGGGTGTGTGGATGTCCTCCTGCTTGCTCACTCAAGGGCATCCTCTCACAGCAGACAGTGAACAGACCCACTAATCTTTACTGCACCTGGATGGGCTGACAGTAAACCCAATGACTAGATTGACACATCAATATTGTATGAAGATTTATGGAGCTACCTCGCAACGTCTGCTCCATAAGCCACTGGCTATGAAAGGCAGTGGAGTGACTTGTTATTTTATACATACACAGTGCCACTTTTGCAGTACTTTGACATTGCCACATTGCCAAATTGAGTCCCTTGATATGAAAAGAAACTGGTAATAAGAAGTGCTTTGCATCAATCTAAAATCAAATAACCTTTTAGCTACAGGATGTTTCTTTGTTTCTCTGATTTTGGGCAGAGCTCTGCTCTTTCTCGACATGCCTACATGTGACTGCAAACAGAAAGCAAATCAGGCACCTGTCTCCCCAAACCTCTCAGCCTGGTGATCTGTCCTCCGCCTCCTCCTCCCGCTCAGTCTAATCTAACACCAGGATATTTGGCTCTAATGAGAGACTATCTGAAGTCTGTAAACATGGCGTCCATTAGCTGTGCTGTTGTTTTGTGTACTCATGAATACCAGTCCTGACGGCACGGCTTCCTCTGGCTGTCAAAATACTGGCCGATAGCAAACACTGCCGCCATGTCAACGGAGAAGCTCAAACATGAGTCTATGCAAATACGGCCCTCCTGATTGCAAGTGTCATAGTGCATTATGCAGATGAGCGAGGAATAAAAAACAAGCCTGAGGTTTGCACTAGTTATGCCTTGTGAGTGCCAATGCACACAAGCCACAGCTGGAACCAGCGTGAATATAAACTAATTATTTGCAGGTCGGTGGCCAACAGGGTGAAGGTAAAGCATCTGAGCTGAATCCTAATTTGTCATTATTAGAACACTAAATTAGTCAGCTATATCATCAGTATATGCTTAGAATATGCTGATCTCTTTTCTACTCTGACCCATACTGTAATTATATGGCTTACTTTCCACATATATGTACTTTTAAATGTCAGCTTTTAAACTTTTCAATACTGAAACATTCCATTTGTTTAATCACTTCACTGTTGGACTCTACCAAACTGAAAACTACCAAGTCATGTAGCGAGGATCCATGGTATCCATGCCCCTTGCTCTACCTGCATTTAATGGCCTAACTTAATAAGAGGTGCGAATTAAGTTAATTTAAATGTATCGTAGCTTACAACAATAATATTCTGGCCCCATATAAAATGGAATTTATATCATGATAAAAAATCCCTTGCTGCTCACACCAGAAATTCAGATTATAGACTTGGATACTAAAGATAAATAGAGAGCTGTAAAGAGCCACTTCCCTGTGACGGGAGTGAAAAATGCAGCCTTTTGAAGAACAGATTTGCGTGGGTTGACATAACATCAGTCTTTTCTTGCTCATTTACTCTCTCAAGCTAACACCACCAACATCCCATAAATAGCATTAACAGTATATATTATACACTGAAGGGTCTATCAGTGTCAGACTATTTGCAGAGATGTCTGGACCAAAAAATATTAAACTTAAGTTAAACTATAAAGATTACCACGTCCCCTATAGTATACATAGTACATTGTGGTTTGTAAGGAAGTATCATAAGCTTAAGATACTGTATATAGGTTCCTATGGAGCATGGAAAGCATCAGCAGTATGGGCCGGCAATATTGAAGAGACACTGCGACATGCAGCTTGTCTTGATGAAAATTCAGCTTTTCGAACCAAATCTGTGCGGCTCCTCGCTGCTTACTAGATAATTTCCTTTCATCAATCAAAGCAACAGAACTAAACAAACAGCAAGCACTGATGAACTCGCAGCTGGGCTCACACAGACAGAGAGAGCAGTTGTACACGTGTTCCTGGATCCATATTTGTATGTGCTTGTCAACGCCTCTGCTCGTCTATACGGCCGCATGCCTGCATGTGTTTATGTATGTGCTCCGAGGCTCCCCCTATTCTACCTGGGGCGTGTCTCATCTTCACTCAGCTCCATTATCCATGGCAAATGGAATACATTTGTGTCAGACTGCTGCATGGTGAGAGGGGGCCAGATAAATGCGTTTAATTAAAAACTGTCATATCTACACTTAGAGATGGGACAGTCAGAAGAGCATGAATAATCAATAACCACACATACAGTGTATGGCACATTCACATGTATAGGCAAGACACACAAACTTCCTGTGAGACACACACACACACACACACACACACACACACACACACGCGCACACACACACACACACACACACACAAATGGAGCAGCATACGTTGATGGAGCTGAGAGTGGAACGAAAACTGAACTACTTTGCTTAGCTGTGTGTGGGAGTCTGTGCCTGCATCTGTAAGACAGGTCTGTGTTCCCAACAGCAACAAGTACCTTTAGCACTTCGTAAATGTATGTGGGGGACTAAGCAGATGCACTGCACCTGGATCGCATAGCAGCATTTCAGAGTGGAAGCAGAATGCATCAAATATAGATACAGTTGGTCTACAGGCTACTGCAAAAAGCTGAGTAAGAGCTGTCACATTATGTGGCCTTTCTAGGAAAAGAAAACACTTCAGCATGGTCATCATGGCTGCAGAATGACTCAATCCTGAACATTTTACTTGCAGATAGCAATGCACGCTGCTCTCACTTGGCCTGATCTCTACCGATGAGTCATGAGAGCTTAGGCACTGCGCTACTGCAGGAAAATTATGCAACAGTTTCAACTGCATGCTTGTGTGTGTGCATACACATGCTTAAATGTGTGTGTGTGTGTGTGTGTGTGTGTGCGTGTGTGCGTGTGTGTGTGTGTGTGTGTGTGTGTGTGTGTGTGTGTGTGTGTGTGTGTGTGTGTGTGTCTTTTAAAGAGGGAATCAGAGACAGAGAGACAACCAAACAAGCACAGGACAAAGGGTCCATGAGGTCAGGGATGAACTTGCCAGTGCTGTGTGTGCATGTGTGTTTGCCGAATTGTGTGTATGCAAGTGTGTGTAATTTCAGTTGCGGCTGATTTGGAGGTATAATCTGAAAATAATCAGGTCTAAGCTGGGGACAGATGTCACAAGGCATATCTATCTCCCTCTCAGCCCTACATGCAGTGGCAGGTGTACCACCACAGCATTTCCAGACTGATTTAGATGTCTGTCATATGTCGTTCTCACTGAACAGATATTTTTTTTAAATCTACAGATGACACACATCAATGTGTGACCCCCCCCCCCCCCCTTCCATTATTTTATGCTCCAAATCAATTTTATTTTTCTTGTGTGCCCAATGAAGCATAATCTTAATAGGAAGCCATATAAATCACAAAATCTACTATGTTCTATATGTGTTTTTACTTGTGTACTATGCCTACAAATATTGATCAAGGCCACAAGTTGTATTATCAGAGCTATCCTGTTTCAATTCAGGCATACAAGACTTCATTAGAAGGGGAAAATAAAACAAAGAATCGGCTGTGCTTACGTCTCATTTCCAGTGTGAATTAAGGGTAAGAGTAAAATGAAACTCTTTGGAGAAAAGCCTTCTGTGTAGCAGTGAAATCTTCCTGTTAATTCATGTTGCCATTGAATTTATGAACCCAGGACCTAAAACTGAACCTTCATCAACTGAGTTGTCTCTTTTATTTAAGAGGCAACTCAACTTTTATTTAACCCTGCACACTGGTCAGGGTTAAATAAAAACACTCCAATATGGATGACCAAACTCGAAAGACTTTGAAAGTGACTTCCTGCAAGCAAATTCATTACAGTCGTTGTGGGATTGATGGGCCTGCCGTGGTCGGGACTGCCAGACCATAAAGCTCAGCGTCAGATATGAAGAGACGGAGAGCAGCAGTAATGTGTGGCCATGGCCCTGGCTTTGCTCACAGCCAGATAGCACTCTATGTGAGAGACACCAACCGTCTCTCCTCAAGAGATCAACACTGCATGATAACAGAGGCTTTGAGAACACGGCACCTTGCAGAGGGCTTGATAGCTCCACTCATCATTCTCTATTGCTTCACCACTCTCATCTCCGTCTCTCTCTGTTGCATACCGGCAACTTTGTGTGCCCTCCAACTATGACCTATTTTTTTTTTTTTTTACCTTCAGGACATTCTTAGAATCATCTATATTTCAATTGCAGAGGATGTGAGTCAGACATTGCATTAGAAACCATGCATCACAATGATTTCTATATCACTTACCCGCAGCTGGTTTCCAGCAGACTGTCTCCAACCTGAAGGGAGGCCATGCCGAAGTCTGCTATCCTGATGTTGTTCTTTTCATCTAGCAACAGGTTCTCAGGCTTCAGATCCCTGTGGCTGAAAAATAGTAAGACAAAGACATAAAACAGTTAATGAAACATGAAAGAGCTCATCGTGGCTTATATAAACTAGTGAAACTGAGGAGAAACGAAAGGCGTGCCGCAAGGTTTATCAAACATCTTTGGATCAAGCTTGGATACACATCTGTGCCTGCAACTGTGAACAACACAGCATCTTAACCTGTTACTGGGCGCCCTCCTTGTCTCTGCAACACCTCTCACTTTGATCCATCCATGCTGAGACTAGGGGGCTATCACCTCAGCGCTGAGCTGGTACGAGGTGTGACAGCCCCCTGCTGTGTCCTTTTCTCCTTCCCTCCCTCTTCGCCCCTCATCCACATTCTCTCATCTCCCAGACAGCCACCAGCAAACTGGCTGGGCAAAGGGCGTCAAGGGGAGCCGGCAGCAGAGGTGGTGTTCATTAGCTGCCATTCATTATTGTTAAGCACAGCGAGGGGGATAATATCCAATGGACATCGTCTCCCTCCTTAAAAAGGACCACTGACAGGAAGATCTTTCTCAAATCACGTATGCTGTTGCTGTGTCGGAGGTTAAAATCTCAATTTCGATGAGTGACTGTTCAAAAGCAGAGTAGCGTTGGTGTTTCATTGTGCATTTAACATCTCTTCTGGGGTCGAGGGTTGTTTCACATCCCACTGTGCTGTTCTTGTGATGTCTACGAAGGCTGAGGGAAGCACCATAGACGTACACTCATTTTTATCCATCTTTCTTTTCTACACTCTTGCATACGTGATTACGTGCTTACCTCCCTTTATGCTTTTTGTAAACCGTGGGAGAGTTATACAGCCACTGGGGCTGTCAGGGTGTCATAAACTAAACTTTCATCTTCTCTTTAGAGTAATGATAGAAAGAGGAGAGAAATAGCTGCATGTGTCTGCCTCATCACAAGGCAGGCACAAGGAAGTTTAACCTTAGATGACATCAGCTGCTGTACAACTCGTTTCCTCTCTTGAGGGATTACCTGTCAGCTGGTTTGTTATTACTGGCAGTCTCTGTGATCCCTGCTATAATTGAAATAAAACACAGATAGCATCTAAAACAGTTCTCCCCAGGCTAAAACCTTCATCAATTCACACAACCATCATTTGGCAGTGATCTCAGGAGCGTGAGAGTTTTTCTTTTAACTAATACTGTCAAAGCACATGAGGAAGGAACAAACATTAACCAAACTGCTCAAAGGCCATGCTTTAAAAAATTATGTTTCTCACGGCAACTAAATGTTTTTGACATCTGAAATTTACAAATCACTTGTGACTGGAGTTTAAACATGGCAGAAGGTCAAAGTGTAACTTTGTAGACACAGGGACCAGGAGACAGGGCCAGAAGGACAATAAATAATTTGGTATGACATCAGTGACAAAAGCAATGGCAGCACTGATTGTGTCTAGTATGTAAGACAGTGTACAAACATTGCTAACTATTGACATCATGGGGGAGATAAGCTGCTGATCTTAACAGACCCCAATCATAGAACCACAGCCTCAACAGAACCATAAATATCTAAGTCTCCCCCACTGTCAGCCTTAGATACAAAAGATGCATACTTAACCATGACCTAAAATACCCATAAACATGGCATGAACATTGTGTAATCACGGGCATATCAAATGTAAAACACAAAGAGTCAAACCTCAAGAGACTTATCCACAAAAGAAAAGAAGGCAACAGCGTATTTATCCACCGACAGCATCCGGGGGACAAATTGCATCTGCATGCTTTATTGGTTGTCAGGACCCTGGTATCCATAATAGAACATTAAACTGCCTCTCTGACACATTAGGCTGCACTTTGCAACTGTAATCTTGCTCACACAGCAGGCCTTGCAGCAGGGATATCTCTGTGTTGCACTCATATGTCATACAGGAGGTGACACTGTTAAACGAATTCAACAGCTGCAATGAGCTCAAATGTAACAGTAGTTTTTCTTTCCAGAAATTTGGAAGCTGTGCACCACTAGCAAGTTTTGGGAGAATGCCTTTTTTTCTAAAATACTCTAAATGTCATGAGTGCATATTAGTTTTGCACAGATGTTTTTCGCAGTGTCGTTCGGTGTAATTTACAGGGCACACATGCGTGTCTAGAGCAAGGTTTACACCCCAGTGGGGCTGTTAGACACAATTCTTGCAATTTAACACCAAGCTCTTAATTGCCTATGATCATTTGCATGTACCATGCTGATATGTTCCGTTTTATAGAAGGTTGGGTCTGTCCTCTTGGGGCTCACATCCGTATAATATCCCAGACATGTTTATGGCAATGAGCAGTTTTGTAACTAAATTCTCCAGCCCAAGGAAATATACTTTTCCCAAAGTGACAAATCTGACATTCACCATGTTCAATATTGCCTCTCGCTAAGCCTGTGATACAGATGGAAGATATGTGGCACTGGTTAGCTAAACAGGAACACTTGAAACTAACAGTAATGGCTCAAATGCATCTTTTTGACATATTAACATGCCTGAGAAAGTGCTAAAGCTATCCTGGTTCCATTATTGTTAGCCGAAGTGGGGTTTTTAACCATCATTGAAAGCTGAAATGCACCCATTTAGCCTCCGGCGCACCTCTGTGTCATCCTCCTCTTCCTATCTTTCCTTTTTTCTATCAAACTTTTTTTAGGCTTCTGCTGACCCAATTAGAGAGAGACCAAGCACATTCATTTAAAATGCTTTATGCTATTATTCTATGACATTAACAAAAGGGGACAACATTCTGACTGCTGACTTAGATGTGCTAGACACAATCATTCATTAGCCATTAGCCAATGAGGTTAATTGTGTATTAAGAGCAATGAGGGATGAGAATAATAAAGGTGTCTTGTTTCCCCTTTTTTGCTGTCTAATGGATTTGGTTGGTTTTTGCATTTTTGCTTAAAGCAAGTGATTGCAGAGTGTGCTTTGCTGCTATATTATTCTGTAGTAATGTCTTTTTCTTCTTCAAGTGGCCAGGTTAATAGCACATTTGGAACATAATTTGTTCAAGGTACAGATAAAAAGCGAGGCCAGTTGGGTGCAAGTGGGTGCAAGGTACTCAGGTGTGGTCACAGTTACACATAAATTAAAGGTTTCTATTAATCCCTATTAGAAAGTATACTTGTGAACTTATTTTACTTAGATACTAACAAGAAAAGTTGCTGATTGTCAGCAATAGCCTGCACACATCCTTCACTACGCTGTCTGTCAGAAAGCAACACAAAGGCCGTTTTATGCTTGACGCGTTGGAGGTGGCGCGCGCATTCGTGACATCAAAATGACGTAATTTCCGGCCGGCACGTCCGATCTTCAGCGCGCGAGCAGAGAGTGCGCACCAGTCTATTTTTTTCAGCGGCGCCCGACAAACCGGAAACAGAAAGCCTGAACGAGCTCCTGGGAAACCGGATGCCAGGACTCGCCGACTGACTGCAAGTCTCTTTGGTAAACTTACTGGGTTAAGATGAGTTCTTTTTTTGTGAATGAAAGGCTTGATCTGACGGAGTAGGTCACTGAATCAAATCGAAGCATTGACGGCACTGTTGCTGCCTGTTCTGCCGGTGTTTCTTTTTCTTCTTCTTCTAGTCCTTAGAAAGAAAAACATCGGTAGCTCTTGCTCCTTAGCACCACCGCTGTTCAGGAGAAGACTGCAACTAGTGCCGCGACCACCACGCGCGCGTATAAACACTCACGGCAGGCCCGTGGCGTCACGATTTCCGCACGCACTGTTGAAAGCGCTAGTATATCTGAAACTATCGTCATTGCCCATGCTCTATGTATTATTTGATTGTGTTATGTCAACTGATAACAACACAGTATATGAACAGAGAATTCCTTTGAGTGTAAATTTTAATTAGTCAATGAAAGAACAATTTCAGATGCAGACAGTTTTTTTTTCCTTAAGTGACAATGTTGAAACTGTTTTCTCCCATCATATCACCTTTGGTTACATTTGATCTCACATCCTCATCATGATCTTCCAAGTTCACTTGGATAGCTCCAGTACAGTACTGTACCTAGTGTCCTACACATGTACTCTACTCTCATATCATTTGCATTTAAACTGGATTAGAATTGAGAGGAAGGCACACAGCTATCTTGTACACACAAGATTTGCCTCTCCAGTGACTGGTTACAAGAGCACTCCATCTTGTGCCATCTGGGGCATTTCTATCTATTCCTCTGGGGTTTTGAGCAACACTGGGGATGCAATGCATTGCTGCATCTAATAAAGTGGGTAAAGCATGGGATTACAATGATGGCTAGTTTTGTAATAAACAAACTATTTGCTTTGTTGTGCCAAATCTGTGTGTGCAACCCAGCGTTTGCTCTTAATCCAGAGGAGTTTGACTGAGCAAGATAGGATGAGCAGCGGACCTTCAAGGCAGAATAAACAGACATGCTGTCAGAAAAGCATTGGAGGGAAGGAGTGGCATAGATATTAAAAACCCATAGCAATGTCAGGCATCCAATATAGACAGCCATGGTGGTGCATAATTCCTCTTAAAATAGTCCATTGTGCCTGTTCAAAATAAGAAAAGTGAATACTCTCTATCATCTGGCTTTATTCTCCACATAATCTTTATTATCTTAACAACCTGCTGTGGGTTAGGGTTAGGGTCCACCTGGGTTCCACCTACTCTCAACTTCCCTCCTCTCACCCAGTTACACCTGTATCTACAGAAGAGGAAATATCAGATACTTAAGAGGACAGAGAGAGAGAGAGAGAGAGAGAGAGAGAGAGAGAGAGAGAGAGAGAGAGAGAGAGAGAGAGAGAGAGAGAGAGAGAGAGAGAGAGAGAGAGAGAGAGAGAGAATGTAATTCTGTGCTGTTAGCAACCATCAGCTGTAATGATGATAGGTTATAAGTACAGGCTTTCTGCAGGGAGGCAGGAGATAGACAGTCATCTGGGTAAACTCTCATAAGAAGGTCAACAAACACAGGCACAAACAGCCACAAGGGCATGGGCACAGATGATGGAGGATGACATATAGGCTAACATGAACTGCATGCTGAAAGATTACAATAGATGGAAAAAAAGAGGACGGACAAAGAAGTTGTGTTGCGTGTTTTCATCCACCTTTATGCTAATCCTAGGAGTTGGGCGCATCGAGGTGAACAGCTGGTGGAAAGTTTCCGCTCTGATGCCATTAAACCATCAGAGAAAAAGAGCCCGCAACAAGATGCCATAATTAAAAGAGCTTCAGTCAAACCTCAGACGATGGAAAACAATGTAGAAAACGTGACGGAAATATTGCATCTATGTTTGTTTTATGTATTAATTTGAAGAAGGTTATACTCTACTCAGCGGTCCACACACACACCTGCCACTATGTTGTTGTCTCTTCAGTGAAGCGGAAGCTTGAGTGACAAAAAAGTCACATGCTTCATGTGCAGCATAAGTTATTGGCTAAGTCTGCACTTTGTTGCATTTAGTTTTTATGGATATACCAATTTTTCCACCACAGCCAAGCATAAAAACTTTAAAGCAATATTTCAACTTTCAGGCTGGCATTTCCACGTTGTTCTTTTAGTGCGCAAATTGAAAATGCAGATAAAAACAGTTGGATTCAAACACACTGAGTGAAAGGGAGTGAGACACAGTAAGAGCAAGAGGTAGGTTTGGATTCTGCTACACTGTCTCTGCTGATGTACTTCAATATTTTGGGTTGTATTACCAGTATTGAATTTACATGCTTTTTGTGGATAAATGTGATACAATATTTTGATATGTCAATTATTGAATTCACTAGTTTAGTCAAACCAATTTATGCCAAGTTACATGTGATTATTTTCAGTGTGAAGAATATGTACTAAATCACAAAATGTATCACTGTTACAATATACAATTACATATGCCATATTCGAAAAAAAAATGCTCTGTGGACATACAGTATAAGCAAGTGATGCTATAAACAGACACATGTGGCTCTCTAAATCCCATGAAGAGAGGAATAAAGCCGCCAATGAGGGAGGCAGAGTGTGGGAGACAGAGTGAGAGAGAAAGGTGGATATGGATGATGTGCGCGATTATGCCAATGCGTGGGTTTAATATGACTGCTGGACCAGGTGTTTGTTTGTGCACATGTAGGTGGCGGTAATAATCAGTGTCAGGGAAAAGAGGATGTGTGACTGTGTGTGTGTGTGTGTGTGTGTGTGTGTGTGTGTGTGTGTGTGTGTGTGTGTGTGTGTGTGTGTGTGTGTGTGTGTGTGTGTGTGTGTGTGTGTACGATGAAGCTTTGAGCTTTAGGGACAGGGTTCTCTTCCAAGATGCACTAGCAATCTCTGCCTTACTTGGTGGGATGTTTGGAGTCAATTTATGTGACAGCTAATCTTTATCTTTTACACACACACACACACACACACACACACACACACACACACACACACACACACACACACACACACACACACACACACACACACACACACACACACACACACACACACTTTGTATTGAACAGACAGACACAGGGTTGTTAAATGGGTTACAAGGGGAAAGACCCAAGTCATTACTTAACAAACAGAACAAATATATATATATATATATATATATATATATATATATATATATATACACCTTCATTGCTTATGTGAATAGAAACATTGTGCATTAGGCTTATCACAGGAAATCAGAGCATACAGTGCTTTCTGTGGTAAGTCCAAGTGTAGTAAGGTAGCAAAATGCGTAGATCATGACAAATGCCATTCAAAGTAACCTCTCATCATCTGTTAATATGGTTCAAAAGCTGGGTAAAAAGCACACAATCAGCTTGTGAAGTGTTTTGAAAATACACTTTACTCTTCTTAATCAATCCATCGATCAATCTGTGACTCTTTTGGGTGTTTGCAGTTATGGCAGACTGCAACACTGACTTCTTTGGAGAGTGTATACTGTGTAGCAGATGTGTGGTTGTGGTCTCATCTCTGTTCTCACTAGTGTGTCACTTCGTCTACTGTATATCTGTATCTGAGTCATCCATTGCAGATCTTACATTGCCAGACTTCCTGTAACTAATAACATCCAAACACAAGACATGTCTTAGTGAGGAGGAGAGAGGAAAATGGTTTGACACTGGATCTAGTCTCTGTAATTTTTCATCTAATGATCATAAATGACCTGAAACAGCAAACAAGACTAACAGTGAACAAACTATATATATACTGTGTGTATATAAGTATATATATATATATATATATATATATATATATTCACTGCCTCAGTATTTATTATAAATATCTCTCAATGACAATTCCTTTCCAATGTCTGTTTTTATCCTACCCTAACCTATCTTTGCCTCATCTCCCTCGTCAGCTATCCCCGTGTGCTTCACATTGTCCCTTACTCTTCCTCCATGTATAAAGAAAACTCTGCCTAAATCAGATCGCGATCTGAATCAGGCAGCGGAAACAACGAGTCATAAATAGCCCTCTACGCTCTTTCATTCAGACTTACATCCATCTGGCTCAATAGAAATATTTCGGGATGGGACGTGGGCAGAGGGCGGAAGCATGAGGCAATGAGAATAAGTTAAAATGAGAGGTGAGCAGATAAGGAGGGTTGGAAAGCACGTGTTTATGCACAGTGAGTCACAGAGAAAAAAAGAGCACTTCTAATGGCCTGTGTAGGTCCCCTGCGCAGACAAGTAGAATTGGAAGAAATGATTGCAGAAATGCTTTTTATTGAGGGGGTGCTGGGATCTCATTAGTGAGAATGGAAGGAAGGAGAGAAGGGCTCTGTCTGTCTGCCTGTTTGCCCCTAATTGAGGTTGGGAGGAGGGCAACACACCCAAATAAGGCTCCCCATGATACATTTACAAGGCATCATTGTCTACGAGTGTTATTGAGGGGATTTGAGGAGCCAAGACAGAGAGACAGCAGCAAAGCAAATCAGGAAGGGTGAGATAAATCTGATTGTGAATGTTACTACAAAAGAGCTGCAATAATTTATGGATGTTCACTTAATGTCAGTCCCAGATGCTTTACTTAATTGGCCTAATCTGTTATTTACACAGACTGATAGAAGACTTCTAACTTTCATTCCCTTAGGTAGGACAGTTTTGTTCTATTTCTAGTGGTACAAGAGTTATATTCTGTTTGATTTTTTTAGTTATCTTTGGGAATTTACAATGGAATCCATCAACTACCTGTTTGACGGTTCAAAGAATAAAATGATCTCATGCGCATCATCCCGAGTTAATGAGTAAAATGTAAAGTAATTCTGAAACGAGGATATAGCTTGTACTGTCACTGTGGACAACGGCTCCCACGATGCCTTTATTATTAAAAAGCAGCAGTCACAATGTAATTGCCTCTTCTATAAAGTATGCTGTGCAAAAATACGACGCCTATTAAATCACAAAAAAATCAACCGTACCTAATAATTTTATGATAAATAAGTTTAATTCTTTCCTTTTAATTGCCTGTGCAACATTATGCAAATCTATTTCCCAGGCATTTAGTTAGTACTCTATCTACACCAGGTTTATCATCAGCAGGAAGCTGTTCAGGAAACTTTCCAGTATACTAAACTGTGCAGCTAAGAGTAGAAAAGCATCTTTCTCCAGCGCTTTCACCCACAATAGCCTTGGCATGAAAGTTATGATAGTTAAATTATCATCACGAGTTGACTGGCTGGCTAGCAATCTGGCCATGGCGATAGCCGTGGCAGGGTTTTATGGTAATATCTTAATGTTTATAATCCGAGGCCCCTGCTAATGGTGTGGGCAGCAAGGAAACAAGCTAATAACGTGCTGCATAATGACCATGTTTTAATTGTTAGTGACCTCAAAATTCTGGTCTTTACTCTGGGGTTTGAATTACAGAAAAACTACAACAAATTTGTTGCAGATCTGACACACAATACATTTTATACACACTCAAAATACACCAATGGCTTGGTTTACATCAGGAATTAGGATAAAAACTTTCTTCCAGTTAGTAAGTAAAGGAAGGGTGATACAACAAAGACAATGATTAGTGACTGAATAGGAAATGCATAGAGAAAAAAACAGCATTAAAGTAGTAGTAGAATAAAGCGTTGTATTATTAAATGTAACCAGTATTACCATAAAAAAAAAGATTACAGAAATACATGAAAATAATTATTTGAATAACCACTTATAACACAGGTCTGTATGTAACCCACAGTAACACCAACTACAGTACAGCCAACTACAACGGCTGTACAATTACTGTGGTTCGCCTCATTTCACATGTTTTCTTTTTACATATGTACTCTACATATTCTTGTTATACATAATAATGCATGGTTGACCATCCTAAAAGTCCTTCTCCGTGATATAATCTTTTTTTTTATGACCGATTACTTGAATGCAGTTATATTTTTGTTCCTATCTCATCTTTCAGTTTTGTCTCCGTTTCTGCAAAGTAACTGGAGATTAACTTGAAGGTAAAAATAAATACACTTTAACTCCTTGCTCTCTATATGCAACACAGTCTCACTCCCAACTCGTCAAATGTCTGACGCATGGCCAAGGACCCGTGGCGTTAAGTTTCAACGCCAGGGAGGTACCCCTTGCGTTATTTTCCAACGAGGGGGTCCGTCAGATAGACAGTCATGTTAATCCCTCACCGTCAGATATCGACAAAAGAAAAAACACGCCCCCTTAACTCGAAATCTGTGACAGTTTTATTGTTGGTACTTTTAGCCCAATAACCGCTGTTTTAATCAACATTATTCACGAGATCTTATAATGGTTTATATGCATTTCTTTTAATGTTATTATTTCGGTCTATTTCGGCCAGGGAAGCTGGGTTTCTTTGTTGTTTATTGATATTTTTTAAACTATAACGCTACATCTATCAACATTTATTTAGATGTTAACATGACATTCATTTCTTTATTTTAATAATATTATTTTGGTCGTATTACCGGTGAAATATTACAGTAACCTACGCTGTAATACAGAACATTACGATATGATCCGAGCTAGACCCAGCTAGACGCATTCAAAGCCCATATCCCACAATGCAATGCGGGCATTCATTCACAAAATTGGACAGCGATCAGCCAGTGTCGCTTCAATGTTCATACATATAATCAGTGGTTTTATCACCAACAACAACACATAGCTCAGTTTTGTTCCAGTAAGTTATGCACCGTAATAACGTTTTAAAAAATCAGCTGAAGACTCCGGAAGTGACGTAGTACGTGCCGCTCGGCAGATAAGAAGATACAAAAATACATAATATTCGTAATATTGATGTTTTTGTCTAACATTGTATTTGAGGATTTAAACAATGAAGATAATAATAATAATAATAATAATAATAATAATAATAATAATAATAATAATAATAATAAAATACAGTTTCATGTATTTGTCTCATGTATTGTCTGCTCGGTCGGCCGGCGGGCGGCGGCAATCTGAAATGGAATGAAGCCCATTCACGGCAGACAGCAGAAACCACAGGAATCGAACATAGGCAGCTCCCGTCTCTTATGGGAGTTGTAGTTTTAATGTATGTTGGTATATTTCTCATAATTAGAAGTTAAAAGTGTATCATTTTGGATGCCCCCTGTGGTTTTTTGGGATGGGGAACACATTGGTGTCATCAGATTTTAAAAATGGAATTGTTAAATAGGTGAAAATAGCTTATTACCATATTTGACAGTGCTTACAGTGGTTACACATTGGTGACCATATCTACATGACACCTGAGGTCCAGAGCTTTCTATAACAGCTGGTCCCATGTTTGTAGCACCTTCTGTTGCTAAATGACAAGCCTTCAAACATGGACTAGGTTCAAGGTTCAGAGGTCAATATTTCAGAGTAGGAGTAATGGATCCTCTTCAGACTGACATATGTTACTGTGGAGGTTGAGACCTTTCCTTGACCTTTTTGATATAGTCCTACGACAACATTTTAATTTTTACATATCATGGATATGCAGGTGATACTTTATTATCCCCGGAGTGATATCTGCCTTGAGTTCAAATGCTTCACACATAACACTTGACATATTGTTTTATCATACAGCTGACATATACTTACAATAAAAAAACATAAACAAAGTGATACGTAGTCAGACTGAAGCACATCACACAGCAACAATCTATTGATCATCTTGCACAAACAGTGCAGAGTAACACACAACCATTAGCATCATATCATGAAGCTATTGCACAACCAGCCTCAAGCCACATTATTTAAAGTTGTAATTGAGGTAGGTCCGAATAGGCCTATAGTTTAGAAATGTTAAGTTTACATTGGGGTAACCGTATCTTCTGCTAGAGTATAAGAACTCATACTTGCCATGGAGAATAAAGATAGATCAGGTCATATTCTCTGTGTTGCCTGGAGAGACTGGTTTCTATTCCTCTCCACAACCTTCATGACAGTCATATATAACATAAACCCTCTGATTCACCGTGAATGTCTGCTCTAAATGATGAAAACACCCTTTGAACACAGGCCTTCCAGCCAGGTGTTGTCCATATGAACACCAAGGTGCCTATAGGAGCAGAGCCCATTGATTGGTTCATCATGTATGACCTCTGATGCCCTCTGACCCATGTCACCACCAACTCCTCAGCTTGTCAAATGGTTGAATGAGATGTGTGAGTTTTGTCTGTGTGCAGTATAGGCTGAGGCAGAAGTGTGCCAAAAATGCCAAAACACATGTTATATATGTACACATACCCATACAAAGCTGTAAACAAAAACCTCTGCAACAATCTGCTTATTCTTTTAATTTCCTGAAAATGCCTCCTAAAACTAGTCCCTTCTTAATTTTGAAAAGGTAGTCTCTCAGTAAAGGCTTAAAAAAGTTAAAGGTAAAGTTAGGATGGCTACAAGCTGTAACCATGGTGACTGATATGAGGATCATCTTCTGAATATAATAATTAATATGTTAGGCCTACCATAAATTGATATTTCAAAAAAGTAATTTATTTAAAACAACTAATGCAGTGTGATATTAAATCAAACTAAGTCCCACACATAACTATGCTCATGTTGTTTCCCTTTAGTATTTGATATTAATAGTCATCAACCGCAACATTAGAAAATTGGGTTTTAAAATAACTATGCATGGAAAATAAAATAAAAAATGCTTCTCTTTGCATATACACAACAGTACATGTAAAAACAAATGCAAATTATTCATTCTATTATTCTAAACACTCAACTGTAGGTTTTTTATATAGTATATATATATATATATATATATAAAGTGCCTAGCATAAAGCACTATTTTTATTTATTTTAATATGTATTATTGGTATTTTATTGTGTAAATTCTCACCTGCAACATTCATTCACAGACGTCACTTCCGCGGATGTTTTTAAACGTTATTACGGTGTGTGTGTGTGTGTATAACTGGAACAAAGCTGAGTAACGTGTTGTTGCTGGTGATAAAAACACTGATTATGTATATATGTACATTGAAGCAATACTGTCGTTAAAGACCAGCTGATTGCTTTTCGATTCTGTGAATGAATGGCCGCATTGCATTGTGGGATATCAGCTTTGAATGAGTCTAGCTCGGATCATATCGTAATGTTCTGTATTACAGCATACTGTAATATTTCACCGGTAATAAGACCGAAATAATATTGTTAAAATAAAGAAATTAATATCATGATAACATCTAAATAAATGTTGATAGATGTAGCGTTATAGTTTAAAAAATATCAATAAACAACAAAGAAACCCAGCTTCACTGGCCGAAATAGACCGAAATAATAACATTAAAAGAAATGCATATAAACCATGATAAGATCTCGTGAATAATGTTGATTAAAACAGGGGTTATTGGGCTAAAAATACCAACAATAAAACTGTCACAGATTTCGAGTTAAGGGGGCGTGTTTTTTCTTTCGTCGATATCTGACGGTGAGGGATTAACATGACTGTCTATCTGACGGACCCCCTCGTCGGAAAATAACGCAAGGGGTACCTCCCTGGCGTTGAAACTTAACGCCACGGGTCCTTGGCCATGCGTCAGACATTTGACGAGTTGGGAGTGAGACTGTGTTGCCATATGCAGGGACATGAGGACACATGTACAGGCATACACTCTCTGGAAAGGGAAAAAACAACTGTTTTACGGTCACAAATGGATACAAGAAACACAAACACACACACACACACACACACACACACACACACACACACACACACACACACACACACACACACACACACACACACACACACACACACACACACACACACACACACAAAAGCGCTCTAAATCAGCCTCTGCTGACATGTTTGACTTCTGAATTATATATAGATTGCCTCTAGTCTGTCAGCTGGTGAACAGTTAAATTACCCCCTAAAGCCAAACGCAATGCAATCACAAGCAAATTTTAACCAATCCAAAGACTCAACACAGAGTAGAACAGAGTACTGTGTACCAACAAAAAAAAGTAACTTCTGCTCTGCTGCAAAAATGATACCTGAGCACTTCATGTGGAATAGAAGTGGACCGTCTGTATTTCAATCTGCCCCCGAACCATAAACAAATTTTTAGATATGAGGCGATGTGTCAGTGTATTTGACTTTCTATTTGACATGTGTCAACTATCCTTAGCTGTTTAAGCTGGATGTTAAGAGAAACTTACTTTAACTTTAATAAAACGGAAAAATAAACACTTTCATAACAAGCACAATCATATTTTCTCAGTTCTATAATCTCCATATTAAATCATTGGTTTGAAAACTAAACAGCACTCCAAAGCTATGAATAAACTGATTGAAATTTAGATTGTAGATTCACTTGAGGAAGAATCTGTATCTTTTTAGAATTCATTATTTGGGAAGTCATTATTTGTTCAATGTTGTATGACAACCAAATTTACTGTGTTATCCTTCCTGGTAATGCCTGTTTATTGGCCGTTTTACTTTTTAAATGTATGTAATAGTTTTACACAGATAGTGAATGTGGTTTTTTCATAGTTTTAACCCCAAGTACCTAATATTTATGTGAAAGATGTGGTGTTCACTGTTGTCGAAAGCTTTTACACATGCACTGCAGACTTAAAATTATCTATACATTACCAGGCAGAGCTGTATGTGAAAACACAAATTAGTCTGAGCGAGTGGGAGTGTTGATGACGTTCAATGACGCTTGAGCAAAACTGGAAAAAAACTAAAATCTGACAATCTCCAGTTGTACGCTACATGTGTGAAAGGGAAACTCTGGACTATGTCAGGACCTGATTCCTCACACATTGTTTGGAGTTCATATGTGAAAATGGCTTTAGTGTACAACTGTGTACTGCACTGTGAGTCCACCTTATTATACTACAGAGTTAAGTGTAAATAAATGTATTTGCTTTTTTATCCTTCATATACTTTAACATACTTTTATCAATTCATGGCAAAACCTAAATTTTTATCTTCCCTTACTTATTATTGTCTCATGATTTGTGTCAAAATTATATTTGTTTCCAAAATGGTAAAAACCAAGGAATAGCATCTATGAATAGCAATCAATGACAAATAGGTGGGATTGCTTTATGCAGTCGACAGATACATTACAAGCAGCTAGATCGTTTTGTATGTGGATCATTTCACTTACCATATGGAATGACTGTGGCAAAAATCAAGGGCAGACATGATCTGTCTGAAGAATTTCCTGGCCTCTTTAGGTGTTAACCTGCCTTTCTTCACCAAGTAGTCAAACAGCTCACCACCAGACACATGTTCTAGCACAAGGTACCTGAGATAAAGAAAAAGAGAGAGAAGGTAAAAAAAAGCAAACCATGAAATAAAAAACAGCGGGAAAAACGCCAATATACACATAGAAAATAAATATATCACTTGTAGGGACAGGAACAAATACCTGTGTTCTCCACAGAGCCCTCTGAAAGGAGTCTGAAGAAACAGAGAAAGCCCCTGACCTCAGAGGTCTGTAAGAACTCGAGCAATATGGGAAATAATAGTTCCCTTACAGCTGTTATACACTGAAAAATCACCCAGGATCAATGATCTCATCTCCCCAAAGTCATATCAAGTTGACAGTTTATTTTTCATTTTGTCATCAGTAAGCTGTCTCCACCATCAGAGAGTGAAGCATGCCAACAGTGTATTACAATATATGTGAAGGGTTCTGATATACTATACACTCTGACCTCCAATGGGAGGCATCAGAGGGATGATACAGTTGCATTACACTACAAAAAGATGGAAATGTGTGAAAAGCTCTGGGACATAAGGAATTTAAGATATGTGAAGTATGCTATGGTAGAGAAGCTGTAAGATATGTGACAGTCTTTGTGTCAGCACTCGGTCCCTTGCTATACATACTGTATACACTGATTGTGTTGTAATTTCTTTCTTCTTTTACCTTCCCCAAATGTGCACAAACACTTCCCTTTCATCACATTTCTTACAGCCATTCTTCAGGAGGCCTTCGTGCCTGTGCGGCATGGGCTTGTGGGGGAGGCAGTCTTCTCTGGGGCTCCAAGGGGACAGGGAGCTGATTAATCTCTGCTGGCCCAGACCTAAAGCTGCATCTGTGGGCTGAAAGCCAGCGGTGCCCTGCCCCTGCTCCAGACTGGCCTGATCGTATATCCTGTGCTGAAAATCCCTCCATCTTCACTACGACAAATTGAAGCTCAGACAGGTATTGAAATGCTCTCTTTCTTCTCCTTCTCTCCCTGCTGTGGATATGTGTGTCTGCATGCAGTTTTATTGATTACACTATAGTGTTGCAAAGTGTACTTGTCCAGAGAGCATGTGCTCAGTAAACAACCCTTGAGCCAAAAAAAGCTGGCTATTACAAAACCTCTATAGTTTTGGCACATGTATGAACCAGACCAAAGTAAGTGAACACACATTAAATCATTTACAAAAATGTACTTACTTGAATTGCATTCTGATCCCTATATAATATGACCATGATTTAAATGCTATTCCACTAGTACTGCAGTTGGTTCTGTTATTTAGTAGAATGGCAGCCTATTAAAGGGGCACTTCTCTGATTTTACATATCACGATCAGTTTACTTTGCATGGGTAGTACTATCAAAATATTTAAACTGTTTTATAATATTGTCTGTGGCTCTGGAAGGGAGCTCTCTAAAAGCTGCTTAAATAAAACTAGTTATGTCAGAAGAGTTATCTCAATTTAAAGAATACAAATGGATGGCCTAAGTTAAAAAAACAGGGGTGTGGAGTTTGAACTAAGCAGCCTTTTATCAGGCTGTGATGGTCTAATAAAACAATGCTAACGAGTTGCATTATGGGAATTGTAGGATCCAGCATGTTTAGAGCTTGACCCATACTTGGGTCAGGATCTCTCAGCCTATGCTACACAGATTGTGACTAATACCTTTTTAATCCCTTATTCACAAGCACCCCAACTTAATGATTCACTGTTAATACTGTAATAAAAAACATCAATACATTTTCAGTTAAGCAAGGATGCAGTGAATGTGGGACGTTAAGGCAGCTTTGGCCGCATGGTTTCCCAATGGTAGCCCAGCAAATAGGAATAGGTCTTGTGAAGAACTTGCTTTGCATGTGTGCATTTGTCATTTTGTTATCTTTTCAACACTGTAATAAAACAGTTCATAGCAACACTATTACAAATCAAGTGTACTTATAATGGTCTCTTAGACTGAGTTTTTATTTCAGTGACCATTTTTCACTCAAAGCATAATAATATATCAACATCACAATTTGATCATTCATTTAGAGTGTGATCTGTGCCAGCAGCATAATAAATCTTAAAAGCTCTGGGACTGCAACTCAAAAACACGCTGTGTGTCCATCATTTATTGGCTTTCAAGTAGAGAATAATCTAAACAATATTCATCTAAAACTTACATCACTGATGTGAAGTGCGGAGTGTACTTGCGTCAGTGGTGATTCAAATGTAAAGTAATTTGTTTTCTGTGACGCTACGAGTGACCAACTGTCAGAAGTGATGAAGCAATGGGTACAAATGTGATTTTAATAATCCAATTATACCATGAATCACAATATTCTGCTATTCCTATCATCTTAAAGGATGACATGTACAGTACTGCATGTCCAATTCCATTTGGCCTGAAAGCTCAAGATGATAACTAATTGAATTTAGTTGACAAACAGTCCTCTGTAGATCAAGAGGGTTACTATAAGCTACTGATGGGCTTGTCACTCACCACTGTTAAAGTTTGCTAATAGATTTATGTGTGTGCCTTCATGTGCAGCAGACTAATGCGGCTGCCACTCTCCATGGCTAATGTTTCTTAATGCAATGGTGTTGCCTCTGATAAGCGTGTCATGGTGTTTACATTACGGAGACTTCCTCTCCCGATTAGCAGTCAACTAGCGCGCATAACCAAATTAAATGCTTCATGCCAATACTAATGGAGCATCCGCCCCTCCAAGGCTATCATTGTTGCCCTCCAATCATAATCAATCAAAAATGCTCTGTGGGCCAACAAAACGATCTGCGGCATTTTATGAAGACTGTTCTGGCATCCAAAAGAGCACTTGACAATAATGATATATGTTAACCACAAAAGTTTTCATACAAACAATTACTCAGTGTATGCAGTAGATTTATTTTGTATTATGAATCAAAACTGGACCCCAATCCACTGGTGATACTTACAAGTATTTTTTATTTTCGTAGACATCATGTAGCTTTAAAACATGCGGGTGTTCTATGAGCTTCAGAATAGCTATTTCTCGCTCCACCTGTATGAGAGAGGGATAGGTAGAGAAAGAGAGAAAAAAGAGATTTGATTAGTGTAACATCAGCACAGTTACATTCCTAAACGCACTCTTGGACTGATTGTCCTAATCTGCCCTCTTAAAGTGCAACTTTCCTCTCACTGCTCCCTAAACTGAAGTACCAGGGAGATGAACCGACTGACCCCAAAAGAGCCTGTGATGAGTTCTTGCCAATCGTTTTTCTGAGGTCACCTGTTAAGGTTACAGTGTAAGAGACAAATCTGAGAGGCAGCAATCTGAAATAACACTTCACACAACCAGCATAAGGGCTTAAAAGGAATACATACACCAGTGAAAGTAGCTGACTGGCACTTTCTACTGACAGAAAGGACAGAGATAAGCTTTGACCACACTCTGGTTGGCATCCAGGCCAGCAAGCACTGCTATCTCAGGTGGAGAAAAAAAAAAAGTAGTTTGCTTCAAAAAGTGAAGGAAAACAGCCTGTGTTTGTCTTATCTTACTTAAACTTGTGTCCTCTCCTATCTTACTTGTATAAAACAAGCCTAGCTGAATACATTGCAATCACATTTCATAGTTGGGTGGTTTGCTTGAGGTGAACATAAAACAGCTTGGTTTGATAAGAAGCATGAAGTAGAATAACCCATCAGAGTCAGACATCCCACATTTGAGAGGACAGCCTGTGGGTGATTTGGGGTCAACATGTCTACTAAGGTACATCAAGGTCTACCTTAGGAGGCTGTTTTCCTGCAGAAACAGTGGCTGTATACATATAAACACAACACTGTGTCCAAAACAAGCAGACGGCTGAGTCCACACAAGTTTTTTTTTTTTTTGCTTACAGAGCTGCTGAGACACACATATAATGCGTACTATGAGACAGGTGAGAGCTGAATTTCACCAAAATCGAGCATATCACTTTGGATTTGTGTCAGCTTCTCCGGAGTGCTGTAGTCAGCATGTACGGCTGCCACGGAAAATCAGCATGGAACCCACTTCGACAGAAGCCCCTGCTAATCTTTAGCCCCCTGTGCTGCTCTCCTACTCTGCATGCGGCTGTCTGCCCATCCTTCTCCTCCATCTTTCTTGTCCATCCTCTCCTCCACCCTCTGTGTCTCGATTTGACTGACTATGATCGGGATGAAAGGACAGTGCGAGTTAAAGGCTCCTCTGCCTCATCTCGTCAAAGTCAATTTTACTTTGTCACTTGCCTGTGACAGCCTTCACACTGCTTTAATGTCACACTCACTGTGGCTTAACTTTCTAAACATGTGGAATGAAGTCAAAGTCTGCCAGCTAACTCTGTTTTTGTTAAACTCCCACAAAGCTTTATGCTTGACCGGGCGTAAAATCAGGTTCCTCCCACTTAATTATGCTCTCACATTGTTTTTCATTTCAGAATAGGTTGTATTAAGTGATTACCTGTACTGTCAGCTCAGGACTATTGGACCCTATCTTGACACATTTCTGATTATTTTCTGCCTAAATAGCAACATCCCTATCCACACACTCAAGTGTGTGATAAAAAACCTGCTGAACTAGCTTACATTCTTACAAAAAAGCCATGGAAGAATATAAAGCTAATAAAGCTAGGCATACAGCTTGTCTAGAAAGGGTAAAATGGTAAATACGTAATTAGCATTAACATGGAGTTTCAGTGGGAGTAACGGCTAGGCTAATCAGGGCTAATCCAGGGACTAATGAGCGCCATCTCCAGCAGTACACCATGCCAATTTCTCACCTGAGGCTGAGGTGTGTTATGATCCCATGGTGGCTAGCTAGCTAGTTGGCAGCAGGGCTCCCTGCAGAGAGACTAATTCTACCCAGGACTCGGGGAGAGATGAACTGTCGAAATGCTACAGAGCCAGCAGCTGGCTTCCTAAGCTTCCTCTAAGTGCCTCCTTTTAGTTAATTGAAATAAGAGAAATGAGGCTTAATGTGAAGACTTAACTGTACAACTGCCTGCTTATTGCAAGATTAGCTATTGATTAACACACTAATGCAAATCTGTGGAGCACCCCCGGCTCTTTTTTAGCATTAGAACAACAGTTTCATTAAATGGCCTACAATTATCAGTCAAAAGAAATTTCTGACAAATACATGTATACCTTGCTTGCTTCCACCTGCAAATTGTGTTTGGTGTTTTAAGCCCCCAACGTCGTCTTCCAGGCAGCGCTGCATGGAAGGCACTAAGGTTAGGCAAGGGTTACGGTTAGGGTAAGGTGCCTTGAAGTCGACGGTCGCAGCACTGCCTTGAAGTCGACGGGGGGGGGGGGGGGGGGGGGTTAAAACACAATTGAGCCCTGCAAATGGAAGTGAGACAGGTAGAACACCAACAATAACTGCATTTATTACACACACACAGTGACAAACTGTTTGCTGACAAGCCTCAAACACACACACACGTATCAAACACCTCTATAACTTCATGCTAGTATACATGCCAGGTGGCCATCCTCTTTTTCTGGCTCCTGTACATGGCTCCACGCTCTCTCATTAAGTTTCACATCTGTGAGTATGGACAGCTCTCTCCATATCTCCATGGCACTTCATTAGGCTTAAAGTTATTTGCAGGCGCTTGGACACATTTCACCGAGACACACACACACTTGGACAGATGGAAGGGGGGTCAGATGAGAAGCACACCTTCTCTTTTCATCCTTCTTGTGTTCAAAAGTTCAATATATTACTAATTTACAAAACATTTCAAAAACCAAACAGGGTTAGTAGAGGCAGAATAGGAAAAAAAAACACATCTCATCAGAGGTCGAACGAAATTGCGAGGACTGACACTAATCCAAATGAGCTATTTGACGGGGAGAAAATTTGTTGTGGAATGGACATCATTAGCAGAAGACATCCGAACAGGAGCCTGTTGGTGGAGGGGCTGATTGGCGCAACGCTTCGACCCACAGGGTTTCCTATCAGTGTCATATCCTGCCACACTCAATGGATCAATATGTTGGAACTGCGGTGGTGATTACTGTTAAGGTGATAACCACAACTAAAATGGTTGAAAGCAAAAAAAAAAAAAAAACTGCATTCTTCCAAATTCCAAATTCCAAATTGAAAGCACATTTTTTTTCACCCTGGTATTTAATTTTGATGTTGTGTTTGAAAGTACGTCTGATGTGATTTATTACTTGTAATTATGATGTAATTTGCAGGTGCAGATGGTATTTTATAATCGAAAATGGAAGCTGTGCGTGAGAGAGGGACTAGGAAGACAGGACACAGACAAATGAGGCAAAGGGGTCACTGGTGCTCACATGTGTCACTTCAAATTCAACATGATGAGAGCCAGTTTAGCATTTATAGTCCCATCAGCTCGCTATTGATTCTTTAAATTACAGCCCTAGATCTGAATGGATGAATGGACGAGAAAATAAATGACTGGCGACATCAATAGTTTCATCACTGTGGCAAAGAATCCAGTGATAGAGGACAGAGGATCACAGACAGCCAGGCAACAACAAAGACGCAAAGAGATGAGATTTGTGTCACATATGTCACAGAGCAACCGTACAGAGAAACCATCCCAAAATCTCAGAGGGGAAAATATTGGATCACAGTCTCTGTCATCTTTCACTCTCCACTTATTGCCTCTTGCTCTCTTCCTCCCGCCTTTCACTCTTTCTCTCTCATGCACACAGAAGAAAAACACAGACATTTCTGTCACCTCCCCCAGGCGAGCGAGTGAATGGTCCCTTGATACTGAGATCTGAGGATCAAAGTCAACAGGGCAGCCGTGTGTGTCAGATAAAAAAAAAAGCGGGTGGCTATGCTAACATGGGAGCTACAGTGCATGCAAGAGCTGCTGGATGGATAGAAAAACAAACGAGAGACAGAGGAAGGATGAGGGAAGTGTTAGAGGGATGAAGCATAAGCCATGTAATGCTCTGCAATGGAGAAGACTAAAAGAGAAAAGTAGAGGAGACAGACAGTCAGAGAGCACAGTGGCAGTGCCAGCTTGCCCCCCTCCCCTGAGTCTTGCAGCCTCTTTTGTTGCTAATTAACACAACACGGGGACAGATAACCTTTTTATTAGCGGCGTGCGCCAAACAGCCCACAGAGAATGAAATGATAACAGGTAAGGCGATGAGGCGGCAATGTGAGGAGCTAAAAGCATTTGACAATCGAGGAAATGAGAGAACATTCCACCTAAATGGCTTTACTTCATCTGATGGACAAAATAGCTACAACAGTTGGCAATAATTAATTCATTTGTACCATATTGCTAGATCTTTCAAAAGCTTTTCATACAGTGAATTACAACATTTTAAAGTGTAAATTCCTGAAATATGGTTTTATGACACACTGTACTTATCGTTAATAAATTATATTTTCAATTTTCTACAACCCTTCATAAAATGTTCTTCAACTCCTCACAATGTATGATATTACTGTTTTGCAAATATGTATTTTCATGTACAAGATACAACTCAGAGTGGGATATCTTACAGATTGTTTTACCCAATTCATAAATGTACATTAATCTAATCTTAATCTTCTTCCACATCATACTAGCAGATGTCATCTTTCAGATACAATGGCCCAAACTTAACAAACTCTTTTTCTCATTTGGTAAAATTACATTTCTTTTTAAAGTCCTATACAGAATATCATTAATTTAGCATTTTTCTATGTTGTAATCGTAATCTAAGATGTTGTGAATAAACCGTTTCTTTTCTGTATGTTAATTTCTATTGTTGTACTCTCTTTAGCAAAAAAAATACAACACAAAATAAAACCCAATATAGGTTTGCAGGAAGGAGGGTGTAGTAGATAAATCATATATCAGTTAACCAGGGCATGAAATTAACACCCGCCCACCCGCCAAATGCGGGTGAATTTTGCAATTGGCGGGTAACACTGTCAATCTACCTGCCACATTGGCAGGTAGCCAATGAGATTTGAGTGATTCAGACGCGCAACTATTGGTAAGCAGGGTACGCGATTGCTTACGGGCCCAGACCAATCAGGGGCCTGCATCACTGGAAGACATTGATTGACAGCCGGGGCCCCCTATCGCATTTGCATTACTCGCGACAATCACAGCAGTCCCACGTGCTGCCACTGACCAAGCGGTAGTGAGAACGGGTCAAATTCATTTCCTTGTTTCTGATAACGAAGGCAAGACGTGTGTGACTCGAACATTTCACATTTACCAACAAAACGTGCAGCGACAGACCGTGCAGAACATTTCAGACCGTCCTGCCAACCGGTAGAAATTTTAACATCAATGTACGCTGTAGCGATGTTTCACTCTGAAAGCTGCTGCCGTTTCAATCCTGTCCTGGGCTGTTGCTCGATTTCCCCCGCGACGCGCGCACACACACACACATGGACACACGGACACAATCACACGGTGAATGCAGGAAAAAACGGAGATGAGACGTACATAATAACCTAAATTGAGGACAGCTACGCCCATTATTGTAAGTGCTATAAGTTAAAGTCCAATAAGTAGCTACTCAAACCGTATGAATGTGTGTCCCAGACCAGGATAGAAAATGAACTAACGATGTAAAGATCAACAAGCCACTGACACATAGGCCTAGCTGTATGTTCAAATTTGATTAGTTCAATAAATTATTATGTTTTGCCTTAATACACAGGCTACGATGAATAGGACAGGATAGGATCAGAGAGACACAGTAATTCCTGTTTTTCACCTTTATGAGGCAAAAAAAAAATCTGGCTGGTAAAAAGTCATTGTGGCGGGTGGATTTTTAAATCCACCCGCCACAATGGCGGGTGGTCAAAAAAGTTAACTTCATGCCCTGCAGTTAACACACGGGCGAAGGAAAAGTAAGGTATGGATGGGGGTAATGGCTGGATAGAAGTAGACGTGGGTCCAACTGTCAGTGAGCAGAAGGGGAGGAGACAGCACAGCTTGGCTACTGGCTCACAGACAAAATCAGTCAGCTTGCTGTCCATTCATACTTGTGACATGTGAACACATTAACGCATGATGCACACACACTGTACACACACACACACTGTACACACACACACACACACACACACACACACACACACACACACACACACACACACACACACACACACACACACACACCACTGATCACAGCAAGCCACAAGCAACCTACATCCATCCATATGTCGGTCAGTGAGCCAGTAGGGCAGAATCTGTGTTTTCGGCCAGTAACAGAGGGTAGCCAAGCTGGTGTGTATACATACATGAGTGTATCTTTTGTGTACATGCTTACACATGCATGTAAATTGTAAGGCTGTTAGTGGTTGTAGAGCATTGTATGTCAGTCTTTGTAACTGGGGGAGAGGGACATCAGTTTCAAGGGCAACACACACACACACACACACACACACACACACACACACACACACACACACACACACACACACACACACACACACACACACACACAGGTCACAAAAGTCTGACCCGAGCTTTGTGTCCATGTGCTCTTTCTCTACTTCGTGTGCAGGGCATGTCCACTACCTTCAAGATGATATTAACATTGTGTGCCATGTGTTCCTACCTGCTAATACAAAATTAGTTTATATATTGACAGAGAAGGCTCAGGGTGATATATTTAACAGTATTTGGTTAGGGAGTGTGTGCGTTAGTTACGTAATCTCCCACTACTGAGCTAGTCCCACTGAAAACAACAAAAACTAAAGATTATATTCCAAAGTCGTTGAACTGGAAGAAAAACAAGTAACATCCCTCTTACTTTCATCCTTTTCTGTTTCTAGCCTTCCCCTCCACGCCGTGGACCTCACTAATACACAAGAGAACAGCAGGCTTTTCTGATAATCACTGTATCAGTCATCCTTTGTGTAGAGGAGGTACATTCTCTACACGGGGGAGTTTGATCAATGCCAGAGACATGTAAATCAATCTGGACATAGTCTCTGCTAGCTCCTAGTCCTTATCTTTTATCAATCCCCCACCCTTTCAAATCTTCCTCATTACCCCTTCCCACCCAAGACCAATTCTGACACTCCTCCTCCTCTTGGTCCTTCTCTCCTATCCTTCATTTATTCTCTGTTTCTCCCTTTCTATCTCTCTAATCATGTCTATGATGTGTGTCTGTGCTGCTGACAGATCCATCAGGCTGCCACTTAGACCAGTGGCAGGCCACATCATTTCACACTAACAGACATGTCCCTGGATAACCTTGGTCATAATAGAGTCCAATGGCAGAGGTCTCCCACACCCTGGGGTCAAAGGCTATAATAATGAACTTCCTCAAACATACTGCATGGCCTGATAGGTGGAGTGGGAAGGGCTGGGGAGAGGGTAAAAGCTGTGTTTGTGTGTAAGGCCATGTGTGTGTGTAAAATGAGTGATTTATCAGTGACGGGCAGGCAGTGGATCCCTTTTGGCAGCCATGTTTGTGTGTCGGCTGTCTAAAGTGTCTTTTTGTCAACTCGTCTGTTTCGTCACTCAATCCCTAAGCGAGGGATTTTTCATATGAGAGGGTTGGTGAGGTCACCTTGGATTGTGTGGAGATGTGAAATGTGGATTAATAAACTGGTTTTCACAGACTAAAAAGAGAGAGTGCAGAACTGAATGTAATGATTAGATCTGAAGGTCATCTATATCAGTTCTAGAGTGTAAATCTAATAACCTACACTGTAAAAAAAAAAAGTTATTTCACTGGAATTTACTGTAAAATTTTACGTGTTTTTTTCCGTTTTTTCTACATTAAGTGTTAATGCCATAAAAATACGGAAAAATACTTTTATTTAAAAAAAAACACATTAAATAAAGGTTGTAGTCTGTGAATTGATATAATGAGAAAATATAGTTGTTTAACAGGATAATTCCATTGCTTAATGAGCTTGAAAGTTAAATTACATTGAATTTTATGTAAAAAGACAAAAAATAACCATAATTTTACTGAGTGTAAAATTGAGGCATCTTTCTGTTTTTTTACAGTTAAACCTTAAAATTAATATAAAGAAACGTTAAAAAACAATGGTGAAAAAACGGTAAAAAGTCTGGCAGCAAAGTTGCCAAACACTTACCGTAAAATGACAGTCAAAAACCTTATGTTATTCTACAAAGAACTTCTTTTTAAAATACAGATATTTACTGTACATTTTCTGTATTTTTTCCATCCAACTACTGTAAAATTAAAAAGAATTGTAATCATAAAACATATTTAGAATGTTAAACAAATGTATAAATCTGTACAAACACTGACAAATATTGCAGAATACCTTAAAATTACATAAGTTGAATGAAAACTGCTGTTTTCATACTGTTTTTTTTGGTAAGTTCACAAGATTATCCAATCCATCCACAAGAGTTCCCTGTCAAAGTACAGATTTCTGGATGTAAAACACACAGAAATCATGTCAAATGAAAGTAAAATGACCCTCTTTTTACAGCCCAGTAATAGTATCTTAAAAGCTTTAGGCATTTATTTTATATGATTATCCAGTCTATTTACAGTAAATTCCTGTTTAATACTGGTTTTCTACTGTACAAAAAAGCAACTATCTAATATACCTACATACTTTAACCATTAATATAACAGTTTTACTTTATATAAACAGTACTTTATAGTGATTAAACACAACTATTCAATATATCTACAGACTTATCCCATTAATATACTGTTTGTTTACTTTGTAAAAACATTTGACAGTATTTACAATTAAATATCCAATATATGCATCAGAGACTCTTCAGAAAAATAAATAAATAATAAGTAAATATTGGTATAATGTATAGGGGTCCATTTTAGCTTATTCAATGTGGTCTCATACATACTGTGTTAGTGTTTTAATCGCTGTCAAACATCATCCTGGCCAATATCTCCTAATGGAAGTGTACTAAAGGGGTTAACAGAGGTACTGAGACAGGTAGGACCAGCCATACCCGTTTAATGCATTGAATGAGGCTGACATGAACCCTCACTGCATGGCCTCAACCACTCCACAGCACAAACCCACAAGCATTGTTCTCAAGTATAGTTGGATCAATGTAATTCTATTAGAAACTAAAATACTGTAATATTTTGTAAGCATATTTATGGTAATACAAACAGTAAAAGAACTTGGCAGCACACAAGCTTAAACAACCAGCTAAAGCCGTATCGCACCAAATCACCACTGGGGCCTATGTGGACAAAGATGCTGTATTCAGATCTGTCTTTGTAAAAATATAGATTCTCTCACCTAAATATTTGTGGAAACAAAGCCATAGCTTCATTTAAGGGAATGCATATGAGACAAGAGTCAACCTAAACTGCAAGCCTTGGATGTACATGATGTCTGTTTTAGTCCAAGTCTGTGATATGCTCATCACTATATAATCATGTTTTGGTCTGACAAATGAGTTGACAAAAGAATCGTGCAGCCACAGTTCACATCACATAGGCCCACAACCCTATAGGCCTACAGGATGGCCATACAGTACACAGAGTGCCAGGCAGCCTACATCTTCACTATCCTAATATTTTAGGGGGCATCTGATGATCTTGCCTCATTTAACTTCCGTGGAGGCCATGTGAGGCTATTTCAGATTCAAGGCCCAACATCTTTTTCCACTGACTGCTTACTTTGCTGAGGTCTGCTGTGATGCCTTATACTGTGTCCACTCTGGCTTCTGATGTTTGTTCCTGTCTATGTCATGCAAACAGCTCAGAGCATGAGCTTCCCTCTTATGTGGGGTAGAATGAATATTATGCATGTCCAGTACCTCAAAAGCCTCACCAGCGCCTGACAAGACCTCTGTGATCTGATCACCTCTGCCTCTGACACAGGCATTGATGCACATACAGCCTGGGCAATATGTGTTCCATTTAGGTGTAACATTAATACGTTAATACGTCTGCTACACTTTTATAAGGGGTGGAAAATCAATATTCATGCACACCAGTACCTCAAATACATACCTGCTTGCCTAACTTGCACACCACCTAACCTAACTTGTTCAACTAGTTCCAACCCAGATAGCAGACACATTTGGGCCAAATTTGGGCCACTTTTGGCACTTACGGCTCAGTTCCGGCAATGGCAAATGTCGAGTGGGCCAGATGTGGCCCACTTGTAACCAGCCGCACCCAACTTGGGTTACGGCAACTGTCATGTGAGCCAGATGTGGCCCAAATGAAATGAGCCAGGCCTGACATAACTTATGGCGAGTGTCATGTGGGCCAGACCTGGCCCAACTATAAGGAGCCAAGCCCGACCTGGGTTACGGTGAGTGTCGTGTGGGCCAGATGTGACCCAAATTTAAGGAGCCGGCCCCGACTTCGGTTACGGTGAGTGTCATGTGGGCCAGACCTGGCCCAACTATAAGGAGCCAAACCCGACCTGGGTTACGGTGAGTGTCATGTGGGCCAGATGTGGCCCAACTATAAGGAGCCAAACCCGACCTGGGTTATGGCGAGTGTCATGTGGGCCAGATGTGGCCCAAATGAAATGAGCCAGGCCTGACTTAACTTATGGCAAGTGTCATGTGGGCCAGACCTGGCCCAACTATAAGGAGCCAAGCCTGACCTGGGTTACGGTGAGTGTCGTGTGGGCCAGATGTGGCCCAAATTTAAGGAGCCGGTCCCAACCTTGGTTACGGTGAGGGTCATCTGTGCCAGACCTGGCCCAAATGTAAGGAGCCAAGCCCGACCTGGGTTATGGCAACTGTCATGTGGGCCAGATGTGGCCCAAATGAAATGAGCCAGGCCTGACTTAACTTATGGCGAGTGTCGTATGGGCCAGACGTGGCCCAACTATAAGGAGCTAAGCCCAACCTGGGTTACGGCAACTGTCATTTGGGCCAGATGTGGCCCAAATGAAATGAGCCAGGCCTGACTTAACTTATGGCGAGTGTCGTATGGGTCAGACGTGGCCCAACTATAAGGAGCTAAGCCCAACCTGGGTTACGGCAACTGTCATGTGGGCCAGGCGTGGCCCAAATGTAAGGAGACTGCTTGTGGCAAATGTTGTTTGGGCCACATGTGTTACCAATGTAAAGAGTCAGGGTTACAACAAGGGCTGTGTGAGCCAGACAGAATTTTATGGAGTAGGCCTATGCTGGCCTGTCTTGTAGAGCAGATAGCCTTAATATGATACACTGGGAAAGAGTTATGTCCTGTACATAGTAATGTCATGAGGCAAATAAATCTAGGCTATTTATATTATTTATTTTGATTGACACTGGCCCATGATGACACTGCACTGGTGTCATCAAATCAATTAGCCACAGTGGTGCATGTGCACAAAAGCATCTCAGACCACAAAATGCATAAAATGTTGAAGATTGACTACAACAGCAGAATATTCGTATGACACTGGAATAGACAAATCTTTTAATTATTGACTTTTACTGTAATAATTGTATGTTTTTTCTCCTTAAATAAATGTAGAAAGACAATCTATGAGTTAATTAATATTTTATTTAAATAATTAATAAGAAATGTAGTTTTATAAATCTTTAATTACATTTTTTTTTCAAATCAATCAATTCCAAACAGTTTTAAGACTTAATAAAAAGGAAACATTTTTCCTTTAGATACCTACAGAAGGTTGAATTAAAAGCATTTTTCCATCATTATTAGTTCATTTATATTTTTACTTTTTACTTTACTTGTTAATTTTAGATAGCATTTTTCCCCTTGCCTTCAAATGAATGATAACTATATGTCCAAAGAAGTTTTTTCATTTCTTTTTAATTTTAATTTATTTGCCCACTGTTCTGTCTCCAGGCTTAGAAAAAAGCTAGTGTGCGTATCCATCGTGACGTCATGGGCCAACAATGCGGAAGATGCAAGCTCCATTTGCTTTATGCAAAGGGGCAAGCCTGCCTCCTCAGAGCGAAGCCGCTATGGCGCCATTTTATGCTACCCAAACCACCCCCCCCCCCCCCCCCCCCCCCCCCATTGACTGCCATTCATTTTGGCCAATAACTTTATATCTGAAGCGTTTAAAGACTTCATTTGTTAATTGTTTATTTCTAAAGAAACACGACAATGTGAGTGAATGAAAGGCTCCATTACCTTGTACCTCACGTTATGGCTCCGTAGCAGACGTTTTTATAAAAATAGGCTAACGGTTGGGTCATAACTCACCGTTGCATAGATGAATTACCGTACAGTACAGGAGAAGCTCACAGGCAGTTTGGACTTACATCAGCTGTTTAGTTTAATTACTAATGTTAACTAGCATTTTAGTTATCAATAATTATCCTGTGCCTATGTTATCTCCTTACATATACCTACGCTCTCCGTCTCTGATAGATTGGGAATGATTGAGATTTCTCTTGGCACAGCTACCAGAAGACTTACAACGTTCAGACACGTTGCTCACGTCTCATCTACGTCATCAAGCTCAGTTTGAGGCTGCGCAGTAACGCTCAGTAATGCTCAACCATCACCGGAAAAGTGCTTCTAATAGACTACACTCGTCTCCGTCCAGAGCAACGGGATCTGTCGGCCCATTTTATATACTGTCTATGGCTTTATGCACTTTTGAGCACTCTCATTGGAACGTACGGGCTTCCTGCCGAACATTGTATGCAGTTCTCTTAATACATCCATGTAAGACACTTGGTAAAATGCTGTCCCTTTAAAATGTCTCATTTATCTCATAATTCCATGCAAGGCTATTAGCTAGTATTTATGAAGTGGATAACATAATGGAATGACTTATTTTATAAAAAGAGAAATGTGAAAAAAAATTGATTAATTTACATATTTTAGTGAGTTTAGCATGATTAGCAACATGGTTTGAGGTAGCTTTAATTTTGTAAAATACATATTTAATGTCCCTGCTACCATCAGTCACTCCTCATGGTAACACTTTTGACTAAATGAACAAACAATTTAAAATCAATTGATCTAATTTATGTGGATTCATAAAGCAAAGGTTAACCAATAAAGTAACCTAGTTTAAATGTAAAAAAATTGGATTGGTTAGGGTTAGAATAGACCAATCAGAGGCAGCGTAAGGCAAAAAATAGGCGGGCCACGACGAGGCACGTCCTGACGTGGACACGTCTAACGGCAGCTCTAGGTCACGGGCGGATTTTCTTTCTTTTCCTCTTGACAGCGAGCGAAGGAGCACCAAGCAACTCTACTGTGTGAGTATATCTCTAAATTAATTCAAAGTTCTTTTATTAAACCGTCATATGCGTATACTAGAAATGTGTTGATTTTTTTTATTTTATAAAGCACAAGAAATGCCCGAATCGCGGTATTCAGTTTGTTTTTATTTGAACTCAGTTAATGTTCTAGATAGTATTTTAGTTGACATAACGTTACTGGTCTTCAAACTGACCCTCCCGAAAAGACAGGGCGGTATACATATAAAATCTTTAAACCAACGTTTGTCGATATTAAGAATTTTTTTTTGCATTTTTGCCATTATCCCTTAAATGTAAGGTGTTTACAGTTAAGTTCAGCAGCCGCGCTAATGGCGCTTTTTTCTTCTTTGCCGCGCAAAGTCCCCCAACCACTCTTTTTTTTCTCTTCTTCTAACGTGGAAAGCTGGTTAACAGGAGGCCGTTATATGTATAAGGTCTCAGTACACTGGCACCAGAAGTCGCGTTTTCGACATTGGCTGTTTTTGTTTTGTTTTTTTACAATCACGGAAAATGTTAAGGTCCTCCGTCATTCATGCTGAGTTCACTGTTCATCTGTAATCAACGGCACCGTCTAGCTAGCTATATCAGGGGTCACCAACCTTTTTGAAACTGAGAGCTAAGTCATACGAAGGGCTACCAGTTTGATACACTCTTCTGAAATAAAAAATGTGCTCAGTTTGCCTTTAGTTATATACGATTATTAATGATTAATGATACTCATCTATGTGAAGACACTGATCATGTTAATGATTTCTCACAATAATTATCAACAATGATATGAAAATTGAATACCGTATTGATATTATCTGTTTAACAGATAATATCAATATTCACTTTTCATTTTTAGAACAGGCCTGAGGGCTACTCATGTGGTCCTTGGGGGCTACCTGGTGCTGGTGGGCACCATGTTGGTGACCCCTGGTCTATATTCTATTCATCTTTTCTTTATGTGCAGTTATACATTAATGCCGTTTTTTATGTTGAATGTACTGTGTTTGAGTTGCATTAAATAATGAAATGCTATTAAATAAGATTAAGATTAAAATGACAGGTACCTACTGGTAAAGGTTTTTTAAAAAGCTAATGCTAAACTGAAGATGGCTTTGAAAGTGCAATGTCACAAGATGTAGAACATTGTACAGTATAAAATAGCATTGAAAAGGCTACAAGACGAAATGTATTAATCACAAGCATCTTCAATAAACATAATAAGGATAAAATAAGTTAAAGCATGAAAATGCATATTTAAATTTTATATATAAACTTTGAAGTAACTTTTATTTTATGTTACACTATGTTACGAACGAATTACTGGTGCCTTTTCCCTTTTCTATTAGACAACTACCTTGGCACAAAGAGGGGGTACAGCTGTCAAGGATACTGTTTGGAGGATGATGGGATACCTCTTGACCAATGAAGTTGCCAGACAGCTGAACTGGAAAGGAGTTAATGGCAAAGGAGCGTTTAAGACCCTTACTCTTAAAGGAATAATCAATGGTGAGTCTTGGTGGTGTGGGAATTTGTCACAGATTTCATTAACTTTTAGCGCATTGTACTGCTTGTAGTAGTGGTACTGTCAGAAGTAAAAGAGGTGGAAGTTGAAGCTACAGCATACTTATGTTTTTTTAAGTCCCACGGTTGCTGCTTTCCACTTTTCACAGTTTTGGATTGTTTGACAACAGTATGGATATGATGTATATGTAGTTGGTCCATTTGTTAGAGTAAAATCTTTTCTGAAAGCAAGGTGACTTCAGTAAGCCTACAAAAAAGTATAACTTCTGACAACATTTTTAGGATACTAAATCTAACCATGCAACGGTATTCTTGCTGTATCTCATTTTAGAGGCAGTGAGAAGAAACCGCCTGACTGCGACATCCACTGACCAAGAAGTTGAGCAATGGGTTAAGAGATGGCTTCATCTTGCTGGAGATAGAGATGGAGGACGGCGTGCCAGGCAGCGTGCAACGAATAACCTGGTCTAAAAATTGTTCTTTTTGTTAATTGTAGATTTCACTTGCTTTTGTTGGTTAATTATCTTTCTTTATCCACTCCAGAGTTATATATATATAGATATATATATGTATATATATATATATATATAGATATAGATATATAGATATATTAGTTATGTATGAGGAGCACATGCAAATAAAAAGAATTACAAAATTCAGTCAAAGCTGCCTAAACACTTTATTTTCAAGCTAACTTTTACCATACACCTGTCTGATTTTCATTACTGCAATAACTGAGTGTGCACTAGATGTTCTCTGGGTGCAGGGTTAGGGCTAGCAAGTATCACAACTTGTGGTTACATTCTTCTTAACTGCTTGAGTCTGTGAATGCACATAAGTCATCCACCACACCCTGATAGCTGCTGGTTCAGTAATATCCTGGGTTCTATAGATCACTGTTCAAGAGCAAAATAAATGTTTTAGCTGCTAGAGTCACTGAGGAAAAATGTAATTCATTTAGAATTACTTATCAAATATCGGTGATTACAATGGAGTTACATATGAAAATATTCTTTTTGAGAAGCTTATATGTAGATAATGCATTGCATTTTTGCAAGTCTGACTATGTTGGTACAATCATGAGGTTTAAACTGCCTGGTTTAAATACAGTTATTCAGCTGTATAGCCCGGTTTGAAACATGTTAGAATACTAATACTAAAAAGTAATCGGATGTAATAAGTTTCACTACTTTGATAGAGTAATTAAAATAGTTACATTTTAAACTGGGTAACTATCTGTAGTCTTTTACATTTCGATATTAAAACTCTCAGTAACCTTTGCTGGTCTGCAAGTTTGTCAGTAGGACTACTGAACCAAACTACCAGAGTTGGTGGTGGGATGGGGCATAGGCCAGGGAAGAACCCATTATAGCCTTGTTGGGCTAGGTATTTTGGTAATGCAAAACTGGTGGTTTAAGGTGAAGCTGTGGTAAATTTCCTCTGGCCACAACATGCCAGATATATGGTGATGTAGGGTAAACTTATGGTATGGCCTTGATCTGGTACACATCTGGCCCTTGAGATGCCTGACATCTGGCCAATTTAAGGTAAAGCTGTGGTAAATTCCTCTGGCTGTGATTTGGCCCACACCTGATCCACAACACACCAGACATATGGCCCATATAAGTTGGACATGTGGCTGAGTTTTGGCAGCCACACTCACCCTGAGTCAACGCCATCATTCAAGGCCAAATGTGGGCCATAAGAGAACTGCATATGTGGGCCATATTTGGGCTAAAGATCTGGCCCACATAAGGGGGACCTGTGGCTGAATTTCGGCAGCCACACTCACCCTGAGTCAACGCCGTCATTCAAGGCCAAATGTGGGCCATAAGAGTACTGCATATGTGGGCCATATTTGGGCTACAGATCTGGCCCACATGAGGGGGACCTGTGGCTGAGTTTCGGCAGCCACACTCACCCTGAGTCAACGCCGTCATTCAGCCAAACGTGGGCCATAAGAGAACTGCATATGTGGGCCATATGTGGGCCACATTAGGGGGACCTGTGGCTGAGTTTCGGGAGCCACACTCACCTGAGGTCAGCGCCGTCATTCAAGGCCAAATGTGGGCCATAAGAGAACTACATATGTGGGCCACATTTGGGCCAAAGATAAATTGCTATCTGGGAACCCTCATACAGTTTAATTCAACCCTGCGTTGATACGCCATAACAGACACAACAGTGCCATACGTGTAATGCCAGATGTTGCTTCATAGTGTCCTATACCTGTAATTTACTGTAACAATAAAGAAATCTTGAATTGTGTGCGGCTGCCCATTTAAAGTGTGTCCCCTCTTATGAAAGTCATGCCTACTGACAAACAGTATGGACATCTGCAACATTATGCTTATTTGAGAAATGATCTGTTTTTTCATAGGCCTTTCATAAAAGGCTGTTAATCCACTTTAAAAACGTTGGAGGCTGTCTTCCAATACAATATGTTAGACCAGAGGTTTTGAAAGTGGGAGGCAGGCCCCCCTAAGAAGCTCCAAACTGTTTTAGGGGAGGCTCGTGAATGTAAATGAAAATTAGGAATTCAGAAATACAGTAATTTGGGGAAGTTTAGTGTTTTTATCAGTCAGAAACTAATAAATGCATGCGGGACAAACCTCTTTTTTATGTATTTGGTGTACTTGAAATAATATGTAGCATACACATTCTTTTCCTTATGAAGGTGTATGATACATTTGTTACATTATTTTCTCTTAATATTAAGACCCAAAATGAGTGTTCAACAAAATGCCAGGTCTCTGTGCAGTCCTACTGCTCCCTCAAATCATTTTGCCTCTCCCCAGTTTCTACAGGTCAAAGGGAATAAAGAGTTTTTCATGGGCTGAGGTAATATAAGGTGAATAAAGACATGAAGTATGAATAAAGCCTTACATTGGTGTGCTATATATTGTTTTAATTTAGCAATACATGCAATGTGTGAAAGACTGGGAAGTGATGTTAGTGCTCAACAGTTCAACCAAGGCTTCTGTAGCATCAACATGAATTTAGTAATCTGGGGGTGAAGCGATGCAAGACCTTACAATGGTTGAAAAAACATAAATGTAAACAGAATTAGTCTCTTTAGTCTCTGTGCTTCAAATATCAAGAAAGTGCGCGCAGATTCAAATAACTGAATGTTGTGAAATCATTGGATGAATCATGCCAGGCGAGACAATCTTGACCAATGGTATTGTTTGACTTCAGAGGGGGAGGGGCTAACGTCAAGATCAACGGCACAGAGACATTGTGGAGTGGATAAGGTAGCTAGCTAATGCAGGACATTTCCATGAAGATTCACATTCAGCTTTCACTTCAGGTAAAGTAATACTGTTGTTTTTATTTACATGCAGTTTCCTCACGAGATATCAACTGAACATGAGTTAAGATAACACTTGCAATTTTAAAATGTCAGCAGGGATAACGTTAGCATTTGCCGTTTATGTGCCTTATCAACATCTGGCGCAACATTATGCCTGTCCTTAGGTAACGGTAGCCTTGAATGTGAACCATGCACCAGTCGTAATGTTAGCTAGCTAAATATATAGGCTAGCTAACAGTTAACTATATTATAGTTGTCAGTTGACTAACGCTAACGTCAGCGTTCCATGTTTAACTTAAGTTCCTATTTCCTCGTGCAAACACGGACCTGACAAAGACAGTGGCAGTTAACTTTGTAACGTTAACTTGCTAAGTAACGTTATGTTAGACTGTTTAGCAGGTTAGCTTGATTAGCTAGCCAGGTACTAATACTAGTAATTAAAGAAACGTCATAACGCTCCGTTGCTCCTAACACTAGGTAGTTAACATTACATGCTAGCTAAGCTATCTCAGCTGACTAACATTAATTTGGTTCTACTTTATGAACAGTGAAACACACGTTGTAATTAACATTTTACCCCTGCTTCATTCAAGATTGTGTATCAAGTTACAACATGACATTACACAGAGAGACTGCTTTGTGGACCACAACATCTTAATTTGAACGTGATCGTTATTTTCACTCATGATTCAGTGTGTCCAACTTAACATTATCATTCTGTCTTTCCAGAGAGAATGTTTCCATTCTCGCTTTCCACATAAAAGTAGATGGACAGAGAATTGAACAAACTCAGAAATAAGATATAGTCTACCTGCTCTACTTAGAAGTGTCTCTCCTTCCAGTCCAGACCACTCAGTATGTAATTAAATATGTATTTTAAGTTTCATTTTTGCTGTAAATCTAAATAAATAATTACCTGGTGGTCAGTGCTGGCAAGCCACCACAAATACATTAATGTAGCTATAGTCCTGTTACAGTAATGTTGAAATGTTAAAAAAAATCTCACCCTAATTCTTTAATCCCTGTTTAGGCAAGATGGAAGAAAGGAGGATACAAGATTAAGAAGACCAAGGAGAAAAAGAAAGCTAAAGTAAAGAGATGTTCACCATACAGTATCACACGTAATCAGCTGTACCTTACCACATCTTTCTCACCCATGATATGGCTCTCATTCTGTGTTCGGTTTGACAAGGATCAAGAGGCCAATGACCAGTTAATGAAGGCTGAACCAACAGACCAGACTGAGAACATGATAGCCCAGAGCAAGAGGGGGCCCAGCAGAGGCTAAGGAGGAGGCAGAACACCCACATACAGCTGAAGGAGGTACCGAATGACATCTGCACTGGTAATAGTTGCTTTACCTGGGCTGTGCTTGTAAACAAAAACAAACCGAGGTCTGAACCGAACGTGTATTTGTCACATTGTTACACCCCTATTTGTTGGTACAGCCTTACTTGAGTCTAAACACAGTGACTTGGGACTTGTTCAAGATGGTGAAGGTTAAAGCGTAACTCTCGGCAAAATGCAACCATGGGTGTTTTTGTGAATGTACCCGAGTCAAACTTCAGGTTAAAAGCATAATTAGGACGGTAGCACAGCTTTTAAGATTTACCATATCTTCGTTTTCCGGTCAAATGGCCTTTTGAATGGGAGAGCTAGGGGCACTACTATGATCGCATCAAAATGACTTTTTTTAAAACACTAAGAAGGCTCAACACAACATGAAACTTTGCTCCAAGTATCACCAGGGGATCTACACATTAACGAAAGTATTGAGAACATTGATTGTGTTCACAGAGTTTACTAAAAAAGGTTTTTGAACGACTTAGTTTAGCAGTTGTTGTTTCCGGGCGCTACCATCTCCAAATGCAGCTTAACAGGGAGGAGAGTAAAGATGGAAAGCTCCTAAAGCTTAGTTCCATATAAATACACGGATAATTTATTGTTTAGTCATTAGTGAAAAACCATATCTACCTTGTAGTTGAAAAAGGAGCCTCACATAAGAATTACATTTCCTCTTATTGAGTCTGTTCATTCGCATTTGGAGATTGACACTTTTTGAGAGATGGTAGCGCCCGGAAACAACAACTCCTACAGTGAGTTGTTCAAAACCTTTCTTTTTAGTAAACTCTGTGAACACAAACAATGTTCTCAATGCTGAGTTCATGTGTAGAGCCTCTGGTGATACGTGGAGCAAAGTTTCATGTTGTGTCAAGCCTTCTTAGTGTTTTGAAAAATAGCTAATTTTATGCTATCATAGTAGTGCCCCTAGCTTTCCCATTCAAAAGGCCAGTTTACCAAAAACAAGAATACAGTGAACCTTAAAAGTGGTGCTTCCGTCCTAATTATGCTTTTAAACTAAAGTTTGACTCGGGTACGTTCACAAAAATGTAAACAAACAACAAAATATTTGGGCTGCACGATTTGAGGAAAATATCTAATTGTGATTATTTTGACTGATATTACGATTGCGATATGATTCACGATATTGGAGGGAATGATGTTTTTTTATTTTCATTGAAAAATATTTTTAAAAAATGATTGAAGTGTGATTTATTTTGCGAGGATCTGTGCCAAAACAAAGATTTTTTCCTTCAGTCTGTAGGATAGGATTTGTAGGCCGGGACGTCTCTGCAGCACCACAATACTTTATTTACGGTTTGACACATATTTAGCCTTCAACAAATATTGCCCCCCCTGCGATTTGGATATTGCACTAGTTCATATTGCGATTTCGACAATATTGCGATTAATTGTGCAGCCCTACAAAATATATTGACATGCGAAATAATCGCAAGGAAAAAACGTCCTTGGTGTGCAAATGTCTTTATTCTCACCTCTGATATTTGTGAGTAAGAGCTACTCTCTCACAAAGCCACAAACCAGAGATTTTAGACTCAGACTATGATGTCATCAGGTTACTAAGCTGCTTCTTAGACAATACATGTGAAACTAATTTTGTAGAATAAAAAAAGAAAAGAGGTTTATTCTATGTTAGCGTTTCAATTCTGAAACACTAAATCTCCCGTTACCTCCTAACATCCCCCTGGCTGTTCTCAGAGTCATCTTTAAAATCTTTCTCAAGTCATTGTTTTTGGAAAAGCTTATACATTGCATTACATTATATCAGATGACATCACAAATTTTAGTTTTTGGATTTTGGAGAGAGTTGTTCATGTTCACTGACATTTTGAACACGCACGTATGAATTCCCAAATTGCCCATAGTTCCCCTTTTGCTATAATGCAATGTACCAGACAGTTTTTGCTCCCATAAGTTTATTCATATGTTAAGGATTAAGGTGACACTGTTTAATAGTGCATTTATTTGTAAAGCAAGCAGTAAATGGTCATTTTATGATAGTTTCTGGTTATGATACATTAAAATACTTAAAATCTCATACATCTCAAAAAGGGATGTGCAGTGAATGGATTGGACAATGCTGTAAAATGTCAGCAGAAAAGATTGATATATTTATTGAGTGTAAAAGTAGTTGATGCAAATGCACTTTTACATAGTCCTTTTGGTTTTTGTACATTCAAAACCCTATTTACTGATGAGGTCGTTGTGAACATATATTGGATAGTAATAGTAATTACTGTCAAATAATGTTTATGAAGCAAGTCCCATGCACTTGCACAAAGTCTGTAGATATATTGGTGTTGCTTGTTATTACTGTCAAATAAAGTTTATATAAATAAACATGTATGTACATATAATGGAGAGTTGCTTGTTATTATTGTCAAATAATGTTTATATAAAGTAAACCCCTTCAATGAGGAAAAGTCTGTAGATATACCAGATAAGTGCTTTTAAATTACTATAAAACTATGTTTATATAAAGTAACCTCATATATTAATAGTAAAGGTATGTAGATATATTGGAGAGTTGCTTCTAAATTACTATAAAACTATGTTTATATAAAGTAACCTCATGTATTAATAGTAAAGGTACGTAGATATATTGGAGAGTTGCTTCTAAATTACTATGAAACAGTGTTTATATAAAGTAAACACCATACAATAATGGTAAAAGTATGTATATATGTTGGATAGTTGCTATTAATTACTATAAAGAACAGTTTATATAAAGTAAACCTGCATACAATAACGAGGTTAAGTCTGTAGATATATTGGATAGTTGCTTGTGATTACTGTTGAATACTGTTTATATAAAGTGAACACCCATACAATAATGGTAATATTATGTTTATATATTGAATAGTTGCTTTTTATAACTAAAAAGCACTGTTTATATAAAGTAAACCTCATATAATAATGGTAAAGGTATGTAAATATACAGGATATTTGCTTCTAAATTACTATGAAACAATGTTTATTTAAAGTAAACACCATACATTAATGGTAAAAGTATGTAGATATATTGGAGAGTTGCTTGTAAATACTATCAAATATTGTTTATATAAAGTAATGACTATTATTATTAGGTTTATGCAAGGTATTATCCCATTATATTCTTTTTTTATACAGTAAAAAAACAGTATTTAACAGGAATTTACTGTAAATAGATTGGATAATCATAAAATAAATGCCTAAAGGAGGGTAATTGAAAGTTATTTGACATCATTTTTGTGTGTTTTATATTCAGAAATCTGTACTTTGACATGGAGTCATTGTGGATGGATTGGATAATCTTGTGAATTTACCAAAGAAAACCGTATTAAAACAGCAGTTTTCAGTTAAATTGTGTACTTTTAAGGTATTTCTGCAATATTTCTTAGTTTTGATAAAGATTTATAATTTTTTTTCACATTCTAGAAATGTTTTATAACAAGATTGTTTTTTTAATTTTACAATATTTACACTGTAAAAATACAGAAAATATTTACAGGAAATATCTGTATTTAAAAAAAGAATTTTTCTGTAAAATAATGTAAGGTTTTTTACTGTAATTTGACAGTAAGTGTTTGGCAACTTTGCTGCCAGACTTTTTACCGTTTTTTTACGTTTTTTTTTTATACAGGGTACAGTCGCCTATATTTGCATGTAAGGTAGATGGAATTGTTTCCAAAGTGCAGCACAGGAAGATAAAATTGGACCCTCTAAGGACGTTGGAGAAATTGGTATTAAAGCTATGTTGCGTACTTTCTGTTGCCCACATGAGGAATTCTAAGTAATGACAACAATGCTGTTATTGCATCCACATGACACAAGCCTTCGGTGATCACGCAACACCCCCACCCCTCCTCCACACGGTTGCTTGTAGCCAAGGAGAACACGGAGGATTAAAAAAACAAAAACACGATTGACCCTTCAGAAGAGGTCATTATATTCACTTGAGCTTTTGCGGGCGAAAGTCGCCGGACTACACTATTTTGTAAACATAGCCATACTGAGAAATACAGAGAGAGTTTTGTGGATCTGACAGTCTTAATTAGCTTAGTATCAACTCATTTGGCAATGGCTTAAATGTAACGGACGTTCATTAATATAAAATATTAATATATAATAATAATATATTTTCCTTTTTTTGCTGCAAACATTAAATTAAAATATGATGTAAATTTGGGTGATTACATTTGCAGTCTATTTGACTGTTCAACTGTATAAGACCAGAGCACTCCTTTAAAAATAAAAGAAAGATTTAAAGGAAAGGTGATGAAAAACTTTGTTAAGCATTCATTTATGGAAACATTGAGATGATTTCGGCATGTGAAGTGGACAAGTTGTACAGTTCTGTTACAAGATTATTTTATAAAAAAAAACCAGTGAGAATGTAAATTACCTGACTGTAAATTACAACACAAGCCAATCTAAGTGAACTACAACACTGGTGCTGGTTTTGGTAAATGCAAAGTTATGTGAAAACAAATTAAAACAAAGAAAGTGAGTAATGAATGAGTAATGAAGGCTACTTAGTGCAATAATTCAGGCGGACACTAGTGATTAGCTAAGAGTGATTCACTCACTCAACTCATTATCTCCACATATGAATACATGGCCTATTCATTGACACATAAGCCTGGTCAATAATTAGCCGGACAGAGGAGTCAATACATGACAGCCAACAGGTCAGTAGGAAAGACTGGTCAACTGAAACAAGCCAAATTAGTTTGAAACTTTGTAAATAAGTTTAAAATAGCTCTTATAATGTAATCAGGGAGTTTCTTTCAGCTTCGGCTTTTAATTAGGTGTTACACTGAGCGTGAGTCTTTGACACATAAAAGGCACATTCTTGTGCTCTCATGGTACCACATATGCATACTAACTACCCTAATAATGGCAAACCATACGTATGTGCAAAAGTATACAGCGCCTGTATGCATTTACATGCATGTGTTTGTGCTTTGTGGGCATGTACAGTGTGTGAGTGAAACAAGGAGGGAGAGAGAGCATGTTTTTTAGTGTGTAAGCACAACAGAGAGCAAACAACCCCCACAGGGATGTAGAAGAAGGAGCTGATGAAGTTATAAGTGTCTTGCTTCAGATGTTCAACATATTGACCACAAAAGCCCAAATTTACATCAGGACCTGTCCCAAACTCATTAACACTGCCAAGTCTGAACTAATTTCTCTGTTTTCCCTGTCCCCAGCTAAAAGTTGTAAATGTATGCCTGGTTCACAAATTAATGTAGCATGTGTGTAATGTTCAAGTCTTGTGTTTGATAATCAAGAGAGAAAAAATTGTAGTTGAATACAGGGGAGTTACATGGATGTAACTCTAGTTCTGCGAGTACATGCATAGCCCTCTACCATAACCATTTACAAAGTAGAAACACCTTTGTTGATGGGAGAATATAAGTTAGTACTAGTATTAGTATTCACCCCACTAGTGCTAGTGAAGTGATGTTATCATTACTACAATTATACAGTAGGTTCTCAATATGAAATAGCTTATTAATGTGATATACAACAGAACAGCAAAACATGTATGCAATGTCACTGTTATATCCTTTGACTACTCCTTTACTTTATCACAGTAAACACATATTGTGAGGTACATTTGGTACAACAATATGAGGTACATTGGTATGTAAATTCTAGTTTACACTGTGAGATCAGTATGACATGCATACAATTTTTTGGGCATCATTACCAGGTGTGTGCTTGACCTAATAGGTACAATCTACTACTGTTTGTGTACATAGTCTGTGTGTGTGTAAGTGAGCCAGTAAGTAGCATTGTTGGCAGTGCTCTTTGTGGCATGCATGTCTACAAGCTGTGATTCACCCTACAACCCTGCCCGTCTGATATGAGACTATTACAGACCAAATCCTGCAGCGAGAGGACAGATAGAACCTTAAGGGGAGTGGGAGTGTGTGTGTGTGTGTGTGTGTGTGTGTGTGTGTGTGTGTGTGTGTGTGTGTGTGTCTTTGTTGACTCGGAGCAACTTGACAATGGTCATGGAGCTGTCATTCATGGTACTGTATATGTGATGTGCCCACTGAGATACACACACACACACACACACACACACACACACACACACACACACACACACACACACACACACACTCCCACTCCCACTCCCCTTAAGGTTCTATCACACACACGGGTGTGCAGTCAAACACATACAGGATGTATGTAGTGGCAGTTACAATGATGGAATGGTATATGAATAGACATATCACAGCATTGCTGTTGCCAGTGAGATGACAGTTGACACAAACCGTGACATACTTCATTGTCCATCAGTTATACTATTGCAAAGCTCTGATACAGTGCCACATACAACATTGCACACACACACACGTACACACGTATACACACACACACACACAAAACAGTACCAACAAAGCTACGTTGTAATATACTGTATCTATGCATTGTTTATTGTTAATGAAGACAAGGACAAAGTGCTGCAGGTTCATGTGTCGCATTAAGTCAGGGCACAGACCACTATAAAGTAAGTAGATCAACATCAAGCACATAATGATAGGCCACATGTTGAGATACAGGGAATTTGACGTGTGCATCTTTAAATGAAGGCAACATGATATAAAAAGACAGATTTGGAAGTAAAAATGAAGTACAGTTTTTCTCTCAAGGGAACATGATGTACCTATTCAATTATCAGTCCCCACGTAAACAAGACAAATAAAAGATGATCACAATACCCAGGGGTTGAGAAGAAACACACTGAAATACACATCAGTGGGTCCACAGGTATAAAGAGGTAAGAAATCCCAAACAAAGTAATAAACAGACATAAAAAGCTAAAATAAACTTTGAAAGGTAACTTTGCTGATCTCCCCACAAAAACATTACTCCACTTAAGGGTAAAATAACTGGATAAAATGTGCCCTTCGCTCAAAGGAAAAGCAAAAAAACAAAAGCAGCACCAAATAAAAAAAGCAAACAAGGCTTTCTCATCTATCTGACAACACAGCGGCTTCTGCCTTTGAAGAGGAAAAACAAATGCCATCGGTTTAGACATCTGTCTGTCTCCTGTCGAGCTCAATGGGGGATCCCGCTACAGCTTGTGTTCTGCTATACGCCATTTCATTATGTTGTCTGCACTCCATCTCTGTTTTATCTCGATAAGACACGTAAGAGGTAAAATCAGTCAACTAACCTTGCATGTGTTTTTGTCACCACAGTGAGCAGCCTCACTGATTGTTTTACACGTCTCTCTCCAGGATGTGTTAGATCCCAAACTACCAGGCACAAATGTGTAAAACTCAATGTTGTGGTGTTTTCAGTCAATGGTATTTAGCATGAAACATAACGTGACACAGGTTTGCTTTACAATCCCCAAACATCTTGTGCCCTGTAGGTAAAATCTATTCCCCATTTCCGTTTCAGCAGATCCTCATCGACACTCAATAAAGACTGGGGAACAAAAGTGGATATACATTGATTTGGAAGTGGTAAAATAATGAATGATATCCATATTGACTGACAACAGACAAAGGGCTTTGTAAGGCCTTACAGGTTAGTGGAATCCATATTATTATTTAGGTTCCTACAGAATGCTATGAGGAAACAAGGGATGGAGAGTGTTACAATGGGAAGAGTGACAGATTGGTGATGCACTTTTTTACAGGGAGAATTTTTTGGTCAATACTGAAAAAAACAAGCATCACTGGAAATGTACTATATTGACTTTCCTAGTGCGTCATAGTTTTATTCAATAACGTAACTATAATCTATATTCAAAAGGTCTACAGTTCCACATGTGATTAAACTCAAATTAAGGAATTAATATAAACTTCTTGAATTGTTTTATTGCAAAAATTCTAATTCACCCAACATTTGAATGCAAGCACACATCAACAGGCAGAAGTGAGTGAAAGAAGCAGCAAACGTAGACCAGAGAAACAGTATTTCTGTGCAGTCAGCCTGCTAAAATCAAACTGTGTGCTAAGCTCTGGCTTCTGGCTCAGCACCATATAAAGCTGATGGATCAATGCGCAGGGGCACAACATATGAAACCCATTTATTTTAAGGGGTGTCTGCGATGTCTCTGCAGTGGCACACAAACACACATGCACACAAACACGTATGCACACAACATGAAGTTAGACGTGTGCACGTTGGAGGCATTTCTATATCCAACCCACTCGCGGCACAACAGAGATGGGAGAGAATGGCCAATCTATAATCATTAGGAGGGGAAGAGTAGAGATGGCGGAGAAAGAAAGCTACAGTGCTGTCAGCGAGGTGCCGGGATAACAAGATTAGACCTTGTATGATTCATCTGTGGCCGTGGCATTCTGCTCCTCACCCGCCCACCACAATCCCTGTCGGTTGGTGTACTCAACCTTCATACCTTGCTTTTTTCTGCCGTTTTAGTCCTACATTGTTGGTTTACATGCTGTGCATTGAAACGTTGGATACTATTGTGTCATATAGTCATCCTGAATGAAACTTTCCTCATGTTTTGTTATTTAGACTACAGATACAGCTGTACAGACTGTGCAGATCAAACAAATGATATGGTCGCATTGCTCTAATTCCATAGAACAGGCTAATTTTCCTTATTTATGGACAGAAAATCTAATTCAAACAGTACTGATCTTGTTAATAATGAGAAAAAAAAGTATTGTTCCTTATCCCTGCCAGAGTAGACGGCTGCATTACCTATGATTCAGGCCATTTTAGGTAATGCAGCTGTCTACTCTGGCTGCGGCGCTGCCTGGTTGTTTTCAGCTCTTACATGCGGCGTCCTTAGGACTTCAACTATTCTACTTCAGGGGGCAATTATAGTTCTGGCTTCTCCATCTCCAAACTCTCTTTCTCTCACTTAGGCACACATTTTTCTGATCTGAAATGCTATAACTGACATCAAGGACAGAGTCAGCAAACCCCAATGAACATCACCGCGTCAACCCCAAAACCCCATCAAAAACATTGTAGCTATGTAGCGATATCTACTTCACAAGCCATTCATTCAAAGTGTTCTAACTTCACGTTCACCATCCTTTCTAACCCTCCCCCCCCCCCCCCCCTCTCTATCTCCCTTCATCCTGCACTCCATCGCTTCTATCCCTCTCTTCCTTTCTCTCCCTGGGCTTGGGGACAGTAGAGTGACTTTGAAGTTGTGCTGCTTCAGGAGGAAAGAGAGTCACTCTGGCTAATTAGTTGTCCTTATCCCAACAGCAGCCGCCGCCACCAGCTCACCAGCTCACCAGCTCAGAGTTAGAAACAGAGCAGGCATCAACAGCAACCACCAACTGCTGCATGCTAAAGATACCCTTCTCCCTCTGCTAGTTGTTAGTGCTAGCGGCTAGCAACAATTTAACTCTCCCCGAGACTAAACTGCGGATTAGTGAAGTTGCTCCACTCTGCATAATGATAATGTAGGTAATATAGTATGAAATAAAGAAAATCCCCTGCTCTCAGGGGAAGCTTGTTAGACCATAGTTGACTGCAGTTGAAAGATTCTACTCTGTTTTTTACCCACCATGTCGTCATCACCAATATGACAATATCAGTTTTACAGCAGGTGCTTGAAAGCATTGCAATAACAGATGTGTGGTTTTCCAATGCATGAGGAACTATGCATGCTCATCAAGCTAAGAAGAAATAGTCTATGCTTTAGCCACGTAATGAAAGTCACACAAGTACAGAGGAAAGACAAACTCATCGTAACTAAATGAACATCGCAAACAGTACTGCAAATGTGAATGATAATGGATTACATTCTAATTTATCAATACGTGTAATATAATAACCTGCTTTATTAGGAGGACTGGGTATACCTCATTGCTTAGATTTGTAATCTTGTTTTAATTAATTAAATAACTCAAAATGGTTTTACTTCCATTGTATTAAGGCAAAGATCTGGTACATTATGAAAGAAAAGAAAGAAAAAGAAAAAAGTACTTTGTTAATCCCTCATTAGGGAAATTCAATTTGTACACTCTGTTGCTGTTACTCTTTACACACATGTACACAGGACACAGGACCTACATACATGCATTAGCGAAGAGGTGTTAGAGCAAAGGGGCTGCCACATAGTCATCCCTCCAAGCAGTTGGGGGTTCAGCGCCTCGCTCAAGGTGAATTGTCACCTCTCCAGGTACCAGTCCACACTGCTTCCCAAGCCAAGTCCCTACAGACTGAGCTACTGCTGCCGCATTAATAAATGCTTCTTTGTTGTCCAATGAAAAAAAGGTTTTGTATGTTTAGATTTCTCAAAGTGAAGTACTGAGAATTTTCATTTCAATTTTCCTTCCTTTACTATTTGGTACCACAAAGTTGGTATTGTACTATATATATATATATATATATATATATATATATATATATATATATATATATATATATATATATATATATATATATATATGGTCATTTCTTAAACCATACTTAGCTCTACTTATGAGGGTTTCTCAAATTTCTCTGGCTTGTTGAAGTGTGCTAAACAACAATTTTTCTGATTCATCATATCTACTGTACAAATCAATAATCATTATTCAAATGTCACTGTTCTTTGTGATCATAATGTATTGTATGGCGACAATTTGGCCATACCATATGTGTGAATGTCACATTAATAGTTCAAGAACAAAACACACTCACTCCTGACAGCAAAGATGAGTAGAGATGCGGTGTACCTAGTAAGGCGCCTGTGTTATCTTGTCTCAGCAAGGTTTCTCACAGCATGTCCATCGCTCTCTCCTGAGCCTTGCTCTCTTTTGCCCTCCCTCCCTCTCTCTGTCTCTAGCCCACAGCCCCACGGCACAGACGCATAGTAGCAAGCGAGCGAGAGAGGGCTGGCTGAGTTTCAGAAACATTAACTACTCCCTAGAGAACCACACACACACGCTCACACATGCAGTGTTTGTTCTGGGCTTCTCTTTGTATCGGATCGCCACGCTCCATTCTGTTTGGCCTCTGTGCCCATGACTTCTGACACACTGTCATATGTGCACATACTATGTATTCTCTTTCTGTCCGTTTCTCTCTCACGTTGAAACATGACGGGCAGCCACTTGCTACTGACGGGGGACTCTCATCACTATTCAAATAATTCCATTATTTGGTTTTCTTAGACATTCAAAAACAACCATTTGGCTGCATTTGCTCTTTGAAGTAGTCAAGGCTCATTCTCTGTAACAAACTGACATAAAGTTCATAGACAAATTCATTATCCAAGACAATTCAATGTCTTTCTGGTCGGTAGTGTCACAGCCTGTGGGGGCTGTAGACTAAAGAGTTCAACATTAGCTATATAAAGTTCAACACACAGTGAGTGGAGAAAAGACCTCTCTGCCAGATATTCTGAGACAATTAATTCAACCCGTCTCCTCGTCTCTACAGACCCCTGATCCCAAGGCCAGTCGGAGGAAGGACAGACGTAGAGGGATGACGTGCGTCATGGAGGATGTGTTCGTGCATATACATATGAATATGTGTGTGTGTCTGTATGACACATGTACACACATTCTTATGAACTCTTGTGTGCGTACTGTATGTGTGGAAAAAGTGTGTCCGCATTTATCTATGCATGTCATCACACACACACACACACACACACACACACACACACACCTGTCCAGGAGAGTCAGATTCTCCCCTAATGGCACCACGGGGACCCAGGACATTAGCATATTAAAAGGTGACATTTCACAGTCTGAGTCTTGCAGTAGAGTGCAGTGCGATCACTCTGACAGTCTGACAGCCACACAGGCAGGCCGGAGAGCAGACACATAAGACTATGGAGGACAACACAATGGGAATATGACTGAATTTTATAAAAAAAACACCTGTCCATATGATTTTTGGCATCCACTAAACTTACACACAGTAAACGTGTCTCTTTAAGAGGAACTCTCACACACACACACACACACACACAACACACACACACACACACACACACACACACACACACACACACACACACAGGGGCCAGCAGTTGAGAGAATAGTGACAATGGCTGAGTTTAGTAATTGGCTCTGAACTGCAGCTTCAGCAAAAGCCTTAGTCCTGTTGGAAACCTGTCAGTGTTTGGCATCCGTTACTATCATTTTCCTCTGCAGGACAGCACAATGTGAAACACCTGGGTTGGGACATTATCCCACTACCTTCCTCTCTGCTGTCACATGTTACAACAGGTCCAGCAACTACTTCTGCTACAACTAATAATACCTCTGCCAGTGCCGAGGCAACCAAAATGACCTTTCTTTCCCTCATGAAAAATTGAAACTGCATGTGAAGCCGAATACGAGATAGAAAGAGAGTGATTTCAGGAGCAAGACAACAATGAGTGAGAAAAAGTCGAGGAGACACTGACACAGCGAGAAGCTGATTGATACCGAGTGTTTATCAAACAGCAATATTAGAGCACAGAGAGCTTTTCATCTAAAGTCTAATTATGCTTTCGCAGAAGTGATGCAAAACGGAAGGATTTTCCATTACAGATAACCTGTATTGTAAGCAAACCCATCCGGAACTGGATAAGTCCTCTGGGAGGCCAGGTTTGGAACCTGAGTTACCAACAGAAAACATAAGTCCTATGGGAGGCCTGAGTTGGACTCGGTTAACTTGTTCTTATACTGCACTGTAAATATTATTCTCGTATTTGATCTGTTTTTAATTTTTTTATCGTTTTTAACTGTTCTTTAATGTTTTATGTAAAGCACTGAAATGTGCTATACAAATAAAGCTGCCTTGCCTTGCTTTCCAGCTCATAAGCAAACAATTACAGGAGGCGCTCCTCTCTGCGTGTGTCCTGTGAAAGACAATTTTCAGGTTGTAACATCTTGTTGTCCTCTATCTTCCTGCTCTCTTCACTTTCTTTACAACTATTCCATCAACACAAAGGCCAATTTTATGTGGGCACTGACTGGGACATAATAAGAAAAAACAATCTCTACTGTGTCCTTCAAAATGTGGGTAACAGAAACATTACAAATAGGATTTTTTTCAAAGTGTTTTGGAGTAAGGATAAAGTAATCATAGTTGAAGAAACTGGCTTTATTGTTTTGTTACCTTAAGGTTTATTGGGGGATCTGACTCCTGGCAAAAGAGCTAAACAGCTGACTGTTTCAGTTCAATTTTTGAAAAGGATGAATATCAGCTGCTTTACAAGACACACGTCACTAACTCAGCCAGTGATTCCACTCTTCATGAGGCTTATTATGATATAAATCACCCATATTCAAACATTTTTGCAAGATCAGCCATTGATTGATGTGGAAATTTTAAACCCACTCAAGCAGTCTTCTCCTAATTTTGAATTTTGAAATGCTAGCTGGCAGTGAGCCCAGTCAAAGAGCTCTTTCAGGAACATCACTATTCAGTTACAGTCCAACTCTTAGTGTTGCTTGAGTCAGCCTGGCTGCTGCATATTAACATTTTGGAGAGAGAAAGAGAGAGGAATGATGTTCATCAAATTGTCCCTGTTCCCCAGCCAGACTGGGAAACTGGGACAATGTGGTTGTTGAAAACAAGACAAATAATATACTTTCTCACCTATAGATACACAGGTTAACAAAAAAAAATTAAAGGACTGTAAACCTACCTTCATTAGTACTGACTCACTGAGTTTCTCACGGTTGACAATCTTTACGGCAACTTTCTGGCACGTTACACAGTGGATTCCCAGCTTTACCAACCCTGCAAAAACAAACAGAAAATACACACTTTATTAGGTCAAACACTTCTTGCCACACTTAGGAAAAAAAGTAAGGCAATGTTTCAGATGACACCAAGAAAGCAACTGGACTGAATTTAAAGTGCATAATGTATTCCTAGTGAGCACTTTACTCAGAGACATATAAAATAGACTTGAATTAAAGTGATTTGTGAAGGTTTATTTTTTACTAACTACTAATGTGAATTGACCAGACTGATGTATAATGCTTATAATGACTTCTGAAGTGTCGAGAGTTCCTTAAAGTAACTGCCCTCTGGGGTTTATTTGAGTCATAAAGGCAGTAAGTAAGTGGGCCATTTGTGTTATTGATTCCTATAATGTACTAAAACTGCTGTGATGCACTCGTGCTGAGTATGCTCAAACAGACAATATACTGTAAAAGGTAGTGGTAACAAACAGTGGTTGAATGGGACTCATTATTGACCAGAGCTAAAAAATTACAAGAATAAAGCAATTTGGACCAAACTGTAGAAGAGTAAACCAGGATGTCACATTTCAACAACCCAGCAGAAAACATACATTTTTACTTCACAACACAAACACATTGATGCACGGGGAAAGATTTAAGTGTGTGATACGCCGTACCAGTTAGCTCTATTGGGATTCACACAGAAACTTTCTGCAAATCAAAACCCAAACATTATAAATCCTGTGATTCGCCACAGAACCACAAAAGCATCTTTGCCTTAGTTAGTGCCCCCAGGTATCCTTTGTGAAATGATCAGAAACAAACAATGTAGAAAACAAGCAGGGATACCCCAATGCAGTGTACAGTTACAGTGGAACAAAGTGGTGTGTTTGAATGTATTTGATACAGGGGAGCTATGGCAACAGCACCAATCCATTTTCTGCAGGGACACAGAGCTGCACAAAGATTGGAAAGATGTTTGCATCAGATAGATTACTTACAAACTGAAACAAACACACACCCATACACAAACAAATGTCGTCTTTCTGTGATTTCCCCAATGGCCCCATGGTGCTGCATGGATTTAGAGACGACAGAAGATGATTTTTAACTTGGTAAACTACAGCATTTGAGCCATCTAATGGCTAGCACACAGAATTTACAGAAAGTGGAATCTGGAATTTGAAGGCTTTGATTTTTTTGCCACTCTCGTGCTGGCCGAAATGATGGGAAAAAAAGCGTTACTGTATAATGGCCTCAGAAAGAAATGGTGCAGCAACTATAAGAAGCATGTCGATGCAGAGAAGTAATGTCCTGCATCAAACTGGCTGGCTGACATGAACTACTGTCAATGGGCTTTGAGGATACGGGGGAACGTAGGAATACAGAAACAAGTCGTATGGAGAAACAACAGAGACAGAGGAGGGGATGCAGCAGTGGGAGTGGGAGATAGAGAAGGAAACAGAGAGATAAGAGTTCATTCCTTACACTACACTGCAACTTTTATTCTTGTATTTCATAACTGTCTGTTTTTAATTGTTTTTAAATGCTCTTTACTTTTTTATGTAAATCACTTTGAATTGCCTTGTTACTGAAATGTGCTATAGAAATAGCTGTCTTGCCTTGCCTAAGTAAACAGAAAAGAGCACATAAAAGATGAAGGGAAAAAGTGAAAAAGATTGAGAATCAGGGATAGCACATTATTCAAATGACAGACCATAGATAATTAGGCAATAATGGAGAGCATCGCGTGGGAGTGAGGCTCTGGCTTGGGAAATGAGGGGCCGCGGGGGCCAAGAGTGGAGAGACACATGGAGGAGAGGAGGCATGAGAGAGAGAGAGGGAGAGAGAGAGAGACACACAGAGTGACGGAATGCAGGACAGAGAGATGGGAAGAAAGGAAATGCTAAAAAGAGGAAGATGAAAGATGGGGAAAGATTTAGAAAAGGGGATAAAGCAGTTGAGCAGAAGGGGGAACGACAAACAAACCCATTATCCCTGTGATGGTAATCATATGTTAATGGCTGCTATAGAGAAGCTCATAAGTCATAATAAACACATTAAAGAGAAAATATCTGCCTGCAAACATGTGAAAAGTTAACTGGATTATTTGCTTCTCTATCCATCTTCCTCCAGTGCCTGTGTTTTTGTGAGCTGAGGGCGCATTAGCAAGAGGAAAATGTGCACAGGAAGACAGCACATTATGATTTTACAACCACTTTGTGTACAGATGGAAATGAACTCTCTCAAGGAAGTTCAGTACATAATACAAAGGGACATAAGACATAAGCCTCTTTTATACCACACACATAAAGAATCACAACTTACAGTAAAACAACAATAAAGCTAATGGTCATGGAAAAACACATTAAATCTACAAGCTCAAATTACAAAATGGGACATGTTAAGTCACTGGTAGTGAAAAAATAGCAAGCAAACGTTGGGTCCAGGAGATAAAGACTCCCTAAAAAACTGAAACAATATTCCTCACCAGCTTCAGACCCACCTGAGTAATATCAGGCCGGAGGAGTAATGTCCAATTTATGGTACTGCGTTGAATCTGCGTCGCTGTGATTGGTCCACTTGGCCGTGGCTTGATGGGGTTGCATTTCCCCCTACTCATATAAAACCTAGTATAAAACCGAGGTTAGCGTAGGCCACTTACGTAGGCTACCACATAGGCTCTGCGTAGATCCTCTGTACAAGTATAAATCTACCTTGAAAGTTTTAATAGGACATGCCAACATGTGAGGCTACCCACTCAGTGCTAAAGTAAGTAATAGACTGGTTGTCAATTTACACAAAATACTAATAAAAATATCAATAGAAATTGAATAGAATAGAAATTGTTGTATTTTAAATCAAAATCCGGCATATATACTGTATATATATTTATTTGTATATTCCCACAAATAGCACATAAGCATGCTAGAGAATGTCATCATGTGTAGGTGTTGTGTGAATTCAAGTGGTAGTTTGCCAACACACAGTACTTTTACATAATTTCAAGTTTGCACTAGAGACAGAGTCATATTTACCAAACAAGAATGTTCAGCAAAAACGGTTTTCAACCCAGAATAGAAAAAAAGTAATAAATAAAACAAATCATACAATGAATAAATGAAAAAGAAACGTGTTGGCTTTTGTTTTGGCTCAACAAAACAGTATTTTGTTTGCAGCACAGGACTGTAGAGACAGAGCCATGCAGTTGAGATATTGAGCGTGGAGCTGCAGTTGCCCAGAAACCCACTTTCTACATCGCTTCACAAAGACTTTTACATGTACAATATCTTCACAGAAACATGTTTCAGCCTCAGCACCAGCATTTTAATAATTTTTAAACCACTACCAGCACCTCTAAAATAAACTCCCCAACTGATATCCTTCCTAATTATTCCTCCCTGCTTAATGTCCAACCCCAACATCCTTTTAATAGGAGATACATGCAATTAAGGACATAACATTTTTCTCACAATAATTGCATTGTGATCTGTCTCAATTATGTTGTAATATCTACTTTACCTCTGCCTCTCCGTGACCCATATATCAACCCTGCCTCCCCTTCTCTGTCTTGTCCTGTAAGGACGGTGATTGCCTGGTACTCCCTGTGCCCCTTTCACCTGTCTGTGACAACACCCCAGAGGAAACCCTCAACGTGCTGAGCTGTGTGTGAGTGGCATGGCTAGGGGGAAGGGGATCCAGGAGGTGCCCTGGAAGACACCAGGGTTTCATCTGGATCTGGCTGGGCTGAGCAGGTAGTCTTTGAACATAGCTTCAAACGTAAGGCTTTAACTGAGAGCACAAAGGATCAGAGCCTGACGGGGGGAATACAAAGAAGATTACCGCTGCAATTGCCAGTGTCCATGCATGATTGTGTGTATGTGAGCATATGGATTACACTTCAGTTTGATCTCTTGTAGTTGCATTGGGATGTTACTTAAAGAAACTATATTAACAACTTTTTCAAACGTGTGTATGGACATGCATGCAGAGTGTATGTGTGCAGATGCGATCTTTGAAAGTGTAGAGCTGATGTACAGCACTTTGTTGTGAGTGTCACATGTATATGTAATATATTAACTGGACCAGGGAGACACATGCAGATTGGCATTGTCACATACTGTATATACTTTTCATTAACACAGATATGGACAAAAGCAGGCTGTGCAGCCGACCCGAGTTTGCAACTCCACTGAATCACCAAGTGCATCGATCTCTGCTCTCCTTCACCCTCCTCCCAAATCAATAGCATCAAAAGCTCTCGCCTTCACAACAATGTCAGAATAATGACACCAGCCAGGGACTTATAGGCTGTAGAGGCCACCATTGACTGACCCGAGGCCTCCATCCCGGCTCTGCACTCTTTACTTTTCATGCCGCCTCGTGATTAATGATCTAATGTGGAGGGACCGCTGGAGGAAGACACAGAATGACAACTTTGGTCCATGGCTCATTGAGCATCAAGAGCCAAGTGGCGTTTGGCTTCACTGTGCTGGAAGCTGTGGCATTGCTTCAAAGTCATGGTTTCAATCATTTCTCCCACTGGCTTTGACAAATCAGGGATGAATAGTAACGTTTTTGAATAAAAGCTCAGCTGATTGCATCCGCAGAACCGGCCATTTAGGAGAAGCAGGCTAGAGATCTGAGGGTCAGAAGTAAAGAGTCAATGTAAAAAAAAGAAGAAAGAAAGAAATATGACGTACAAAGACAGAAAGAAAAACATGCTGCGAAACATGACTGTGTACAGTAGTACTCATCATTATTGGAAACAGTTAGTTAACAATATCTGCACAGAGTTGTGAAAATGTGACTAATCAAGCCATTTTCAAAGGCTGAAGAACATTCTGGCTGTTTCTCTCCTGCTCTGCATCATTGAGCCATGTGTCAGCACTGATTTGGTAATGAGCTTTTTCTGTCTCACTTCACTGTCTCTTCATAAGTAATTGTGTTTCATGATATCACAGCTGAACTTGCTGACATCTGTCCTGAAACATATCTAATGGGTGTCAGGATGTATTAATTATGGGAGCTGATGTATTTGAACTTTTTGAATAAAGCCACTTTCTGCCAAATATTTTATAAACAAGTACTTTTGGGATTAAAAGAATATTTTCAACCAATCTGACACATTTACAGATAGCGTTAAGTCCATGGGAATTGGTGGGTGAAAGCCACACTCATCCCCAACTCTCACATAAGCTAATGCAACAACAACAGTGGTGTTTAATGGATCAAGAAAGTACTACGTGCCATTATTTTATACTATAAGATGTTGTCAATATGCGGTGTGGTAGCCAAGTTGGAAGAAATATCTGGAATAACTTTGAGGTGCAAAAAGATCTTGAAGCGGGGCAGTTTTCTGAATGACTATAAAATGAGAGATGTGCACTTTATTTAAATCCTTTGACTTGCTATGGGAGTTCCTAGTAGGCCCGTGTTGGCATGTTTACGTTTGCCGTCCTCCGTGTTCCCTTAAACATGTTTAGCTGGGCAGAACAGCCAGGAAAAACCCATGTCCCAGTGGGAAAAAACATGTCTCCTACTGTGTTAAATTGTGAAAGCTCTTCCTGTTCCAGCTTCCAAAGCATCAGTGGTCGATTTCTCATCTGGCAGTGCTGGGACATCCAGCGAGGAGCAGGCAGGGGAGGACCCTGACTGTGGGCCCGATTTCCCCTGCCATTAATCTGAGACACAGAGAGAACGAAGGAGAGCTGGGGAGCGAGGACAGGACTACCCTGCTTGAGTCTAGGAGAAGCTCTTTATGATCACCACCTTCTAACCACCCACATATCCAATGAGCCACACACACACACACACACACACACACACACACACACACACACACACACACACACACACACACACACACACACACACCACACACACACACACACACACACACACACACTGTAACTGTGCTTATAGCAGTTAGAAAGATATAAACTTGTGTTATTTAGCGTGCGTGCTGCGTGCGTGCTGCGTGCGTGCGTGCGTCTCTCTCACACACACACACACACACACACACACACACACACACACACACACACACACACACACACACACACACACTTTTCAGATTTATCCTCCTCACAGCACTGGCATCCATGCAGTTAAAGATCATTACTGGATAGCTTAATTTCCATCTGGAAGCGACTACTAAGAGAGGAGAGAGAAGGTTGAAAAAGAGATGTCTCCACGTGTGCACCTCTCTCACTTTCAAACTTTATCTTTCAGAAGCCCTAAGCCAATGCTGGCAGATGGTAGTAGCTTATGCTGGCTTAGCTTTCTCTCCCCGAGGCGCTGGCTCTGAGAAGCTCGTTGCCCTTAGGCACAGATCTGTGAGCTGCTTTCCACTCCTGCTCTCTAACCCTGAATGCTCTACGTGGGGGCTACAGCTCTGAACTGGGATCAGTGTTTGAAAGGAAACACAATGTGTTACTAGGGGCTTATTCCTCCAGCTTTTTATGGCCATTTGGAAAGCCCCTGTAGCAGGGCGTGGGAATCCCCTCCACCAGGGCAAAGGGCAGGAGTTGAATACCTATCGTCAACCACCCTAGCTCTGTGTACTGTATTTCTTTGTCTCTCTCACTGTTCCTCACACAAATGAACAAGCACACACTGGCAGATTTAATAAGCAGGAATGTTAAATAGTGTAATTGAATGATAATCTCTTCAGTTTTGTTCCCTCTACATACTTGAATTCACTAATTACAGACTTTCTGTAATGTCAAGCATGTATGTGGGTGGTGACTAGAATAGAAGGCAATATATTATTCATTACAGTTTGTATGTACTGAAGGTGACAAAGTTCCAAACACAAATGGTTATGACAAATGAATGCCTTCATATAGTCTGTGTGCAATTAATAGAAGAGCAAATGTAGTGAATCCCTCCGACAATAGCTATTTTTACCAGAGCAGATAAAAACCAAAAAGCAAAAAAGTAAGAAACCCAGCAATCGTTTTCAACCCTGGATATAAATATATTACCAAAATAAACACGAACATAAATTAATAAAACGTGTGCATTTTGGATGTTGGTTTATTGATTTACTTTAAAGTTTGGCCTGGCCTCATCACTATATGACTGTAGACATGCAGATGTGTATGGAGTAGATGTGCCATACAGTAAATCCTTGCCACAAAATCTCTGCTTTTGTCAACTATTTCTGTTTCCAATCAGTGTGTGGGCTCACTTTCATTCCCTTCCATTTTGTTATCCAGTTACTCCATGTACTTTCTCTTGGACTCATTTCTCAGTTTCTGCCAAATTTTGCCCTCGTTCCTTCTCTACCCATTAGTGTTTTCTGACTCATTCATCTCCCCTTCCCTCTATGCATCCTCTCACCTATCCAGACAAAAAGAGAGAAAGAGAGGGAATACACCAGCAGAAAGCTGTTGAGTCATAATGTGCAGGAGGGAGACAGCATGTCAAAGATCAAACAATGCTCACTCGCTACTCAATGAAAGCACTCTCGCTGTCTGTCTCGCTCCCACCGCTTCTTTCCTCCCTTATCATTCACTAAATCTCTCTATCTCCTCCACTCCTCCACCTTCTCTTTTGCTCTTTTTGCATTTTTTAGTCAGCAGTGACGTTAGTCTACCCAGCCTGAATTCCCCTGCAACCCTCTAAACCCTACCAGCCAAAGCAACATCAGTAACAAGGCCCAGACCAACAGAACAGCTTCAAAAGCAGGAAGAGCAGTTTAGCCCTGGAGTGCTGGAGCCAGGAGGGAGCCAGGAGGGAGGCACACTGACGCACGCATACAGAAAAACTGTTTATTTAGCCTGCGTGAAATAAGACATTTGCTCAACAGCTCCTTTATAAGTTAACTCCCTGCACAAAATAGTGATCTCTTAGTAAATACAATAATAATGGTACTTTACTGACAACAGATATGGAAATATACCATGAAGAAGTTAGGGATTACATACCTTGCTCAAAAGAACTCTCACTTCAGTAATACAGTGTATTCTAACAACTAGTGCAGTGTCCGTTCAAAACGTGCCTGGCTGAAACGGGCTAAATGCTTGGCCTCCTGTATTGCTGATTTCAGCTTTCTCCAGGACCATTGTACCCCGAAACAACTTAGACAACAGAAGGCCCTCAAGGCACTTAAAGGAGAATTCCGGCCAATTTTTTACGTTAATCTTGATCGCTATAGACATGTAAGTACTTTCGATAGAAAAAAACCCGACCTGGATCAGTCCTAGCAAACTGGAGTTGCTGCAGCTACTTCTATGAGCGCCCACTGAGCTAAAACGGCAGTTGTCGGGGCAGGTTTTAGAGTGTCTTTGTGCCTCTTAACAGACACAAAATTCACCTACCCTGGTCCTGGTCTAGATCCTGCTGGTAGCTGTTAGCTAGCGCCTCCCACAGTTTTTTTCAGCTGCGGGAGGCGAGGAAGATGGGGACGAAGGCTGCTTGCCCGGCTAAGGGAACTACCACCCAGATCGACGCTGACAAGCCTCCTACTCACCAACAACAGATGAATCACACACAAAATGGATGAGCTATAAATACACACAGAACTGCTGCATGATGATTTTCACAAAAGCCTGGCTGAACACACTTATCACGGACAGCAGTTACCAGCTAGCAGCTACCAACTACCGGCAGGATCGAGACAGGGACCAGGGTAGGTGAATTTAAACAATGTCTGAGTTGAAAACGCATATTGTTGTCATGTTAGGGCCCTGTTCATGTTGCACAGACATATTAATTGCATTTTGTGTCTGTTAAGAGGCTCAAAAGCACAAATCCTGCCCCGACAACTGCTATTTTAGCTCAGTAGGCGCTCATAGAGGTAGCTGCGGCAACTCCAGTTTGACCGATCCAGGTCAGGGTTTTTTCTATCGAAAGTACTCGCATATCTATAGCAATCAAGATTAACATAAAAATTGGCCGGAATTCTCCTTTCATGTGCAACTCAACCGTATACTACTGACTTACTCTGTAGTCCTACTTCAGAGGAAAACATTGTTGTACTACATTTACTTAAGAGAGCAATGTTACTGGTTACGTTGCAGATTCAGATTTTACTCGCAAAATATCACAATTAAAATATGATGCATATTATTCATTAAACTATCCAGCATTAAATTAGAGTTGGAAGCCCCACCTTGTACTGTGCAGTCATAGGCGGTTTTATCATGGTATAGGTAGGCAATTGCAATATATATATATATATATATATATATATATATATATATATATATATATATATATATATATAAACATCACCGGTTACACCTGTTGCATCGTGCCTATTTGTTTTGCATAGCCGTCACATATCCAGGTAGTAGTAGGTGATGTGGCCCGGGCGGGGGAAGCAGGGAGCCCGGCTCAGCCTGCTTGGGAAGCCGCTTACATACAGCGTGCAGAGCGGCCGGAGAAACAAGCACAACTGCCGGCAACAAAACTACCTGTACAACATATTGGAGAGACCAAGAGCCTGGCCGTTCATCTATCATGTGTTTGTGTATGTTTATTTTCTTCATCATTCATGTACTGTAGGGGAGTCTGTTGTGAAGCTCTGGAATTTCTTTGCAGGAACCATAGACTGCAAAAATAATGGACGTAGAATCTTATAAAGTAAAGTTGAAGGGGAGGTATTTTGCTCGATTGAGAGCTTAATCTTTATTGTGTGGTTGTTTAGTTTTATTCCCAGTGTATTAAGATTGAACACTGTCCAAACTGCCCCAAATTTCCATGTTCAGTGGGTGCCCAGCAATACACCCGCCAAGTGTGAAGTAGATCTGTTGAATGGTCTTAGATACGGTCTGAGATATCTGAAAGACGTGCATGCGTGCGTGCGTCTCACACACACACACACACACACACACACACACACACACACACACACACACACACACACACACACACACACACACACACACACACACACACACACACACACACACACACACACACACGCCTTTTTAGGTTATTCTGAGTGCTTTGACTATTAAGTGATGGAAAATGCACTCCATTAATATTCCTAAATAATAATAGATTTACAGCATTAGCTCTGCTTCAGGTATAATCAATTTCCCTCCATCAGAAAGTTCAATCTTTGTATGAAAACAGCTGAAAGCCAATTTACTCAACATTGATGCATAACCAGGTGCAAGCCTTCTAAAATAAAGATAGCAGCATTTCAAACTGGTATTTTTATAATATCGAATACTACTAGATTTAAGACCAAATATGTCTGGTCACCATTTACCTTTGATGTTCTCTGTAGCTGATAGAGTCTAACAATTTCAGAAATCTAACTGTGATAAAATTACCATATTTTTTACCACATAGTGTAGACGCACATACACAAAGTAAAACTGTACATCCAAGTATTCTCTAAAGCAGCGAGCATCCACATCATGCGTGTGTGCGTGTGTGTGTGTGTGTTTATATGTGTATGTATTGCATTTCAGTGTGCCTGTTTGTTTTTGGCTGTTTGGTTATATGGAGAGGGGGCACATGGGCGTGGGAAGTCAATTTCATGTACAAGACTGCATTTACATAATATATCCCCAACAACTATAAACAGAGTGAAATGTGGTGTGAGGCAATGAAGTTCTGGGTGGCTTCAAGGCAGTAATCTATTTTCACATTCTGAAACAAGTATGAGAACGATTGCGAGCATCGCCAAAAGGCAGCAAATACTGAATGATCCACTTAGTTATCTAACAAGCTCTCTGATTGGCAGATCTTACAAAAAAATCCCACCCCCTTGCAGCATCAGCCTCATCAGCATGTAAATATATGCTCAAATACGTCCTCAGAAGCTCATCACCTGCGCGGTGGAAAATGCAAGCTTCACACACTCTTTTCCGCCAGCAAGGCAAACAAGTCTCATTGCCAGAGGTAACTGACGCCTGATTGCACAGCAGAAAATAGCTCAAAATGTTCAGGCTGTCATATGTTTGACTGTGCAAAAAGTTCCTGGATGTTGTTGACTCACTAGAAACATATGGCACACACCGAATAATCTCATATTTGCCAGATATCCACACTCTAGTGTATTTGTGCTGAAGCCATCTCACATTTGAATACGAAAGACTGAATTCAGCTGCTGCAGATTTTGTGGATTAAGCATGCAATTAAAAAAAATAGTCAGAGAGAACTCTGTGAGGAGACAGTCTCCCCCATTAAGTTGATCAGAGGCAGTGCTATTTCTCCTCTTCTGAATCTTACTGCCGAGATGTCGTGGCAGATTCAAAATATTCCACTCTGACTTCTGGCCTGATGTGACTGGATCTCAGGCCACAGAGCCGAGCGAGAGTGACACTGTCAGAGGAATGTTCTGCCCAAATCCTAAACAGGAACATCAGAGCAAACATGAATGAAGATACGGCGGGCAGATATGGGAGAGATGAGAGGAGAGATGGAAAGAACAATTTAAGAAAAAGAAATCTGCGGCAATGAGGCCAGTGACAGGGAGATGGAGAAATACTGATAAGGATAGATAAATAGAGAGATGCTAGGAGAGACATAGTCAAAACACAGAGAGAAAGTGGGGCCTAGGAGGGCGGGGCACGGAGACTCAGATCTATTTTTAATGCGTCTGACTGGGGATCAGTAAAAGGAATGTATAATAACAGCCTCATGAATAATGCAAGCAGGCTTCTTTTAATTAGCCACACCAGGCCCGATGCAGTAACCGCAGCAGACGGGACAAACATGCATGTGCACACTTACACACACACACACACACACACACACACACACACACACACACACACACACACACACACACACACACACACACACACACACACACACACACTCATCTACTGTATATACATACTTGCACACAAACAGATATGTTGTCCACAGAAAATGATGTTACCGGTATGTGTGTTACTTTTGAAACATATGTGTGTGCATGCTAAACATGTACTCACACACTCCTCCGGGGGGACAGGAGTCAAATAAAGAGGCAAATGATGAGCTAGGGATTGGTACCTTGGTGATGACTCTCTGATAGGCTTCACAGTGAGAGGAGCCCCTAGACACCACTCAAAGAGTTGCACACTGTCTGGCTGTCATGTGTTAGATAACCCCCAATATAGAAGTATGAATTATTAAACATCTGACTGGATAATATTACAAAACCTCGCTGTAACCATAGAAAGACATGTTGGCAGCGGCAGTACACTCTTTCTGTATTTTTCACACACATGCACGCAAGCCCACACGAACAAGCACTCCAAACATGCAATTTCTGGCATACAAGCCATGCCGAGACGCCAACTGTGTGGGCTAGAAAAGAGAGGGGAGAGGGAATCTGATTCTAAGAAGCAATTGATCAAACCTTTCTCATCTACAATTCAGCTTGAGTTATTTCATTAATTAACAGTGTTTGGGTTGTCTATACAACATCTTCATTATCAAACATGGATCAAGCCGGAAGAGACTTCAGTGACATGAGTTCTCATCAACCTGTCTTGATAACCAGCTTACTTTCCAAATGGAGATTGAAATGGATGGTCAAAGCTCAACCAGGAAAAACTCAACTAAACTCTGTCCGCACATCAAGAGAAGGCAGGAAGCGGGATCCAAGTTGGAACGCCACATCAAGACGCCGGCAGGATGTTATTTGGTTGTTATCTGGCAACTCGACTTCTCCCATCTTCAGAGCCTTAATTTGTAAGCTAATTTGTGGCTGGCAAAGACAGACTTGAGTATGGGAGAGGATATTGGATGTAATTTGATGTCTCACTCCATCTTCGTTTGTTGATTTGAGCTTAATTGGCAATGAGGGTGCTGCGCTCCCGCTTTGGGGCAGGCAGGGGAGATGACGGCTTGAGCACACAGACTGAAAATGAGTCCATGTTTTAACATGGACAGCAAGAATCACCTACTAAGAGGTATGAACTTCACCGTCACACAGCTGAAGGAGAACACATCAAAGAAAACTGGACAAAAGAGAAACTGAGGCATTATGCTACCTTAACCTAGAACTGGCTTTTTGACATTCAGCCCATCCATAAATAAGCGGAAAAAGAAAATAACAGCAGGGAGGATTGTCCAAGGTGAGCACAAACCCCACTATTATGTACAATATGCACAAGGTTGTTCCTATATGGACCAACAGTGTTTGGATTGAGGACAGAACAATCTTCTATACGGGGAGGGTGTCTGTGTGTGTGTGTGTGTGTGTGTGTGTGTGTGTGTGTGTGTGTGTGTGTGTGTGTGTGTGTGTGTGTGTGTGTGTGTGTGTGTGTGTGTGTGTGTGTGTGTGTGTGTGTGTGTGTGTGTGTGTGTGTGTGTGTGTGTGTTCGAGGTAGGGGGCCATCTCCCGGTGTGTGACATTGATACACATGACATGCACAGATCAAAAGCTCAACAATACTGGTAAGTGGTTTACTCTCCCAGCTTTTCTTCCTCCTTCCTATGTCTTTGTACAGCCTTTATTCTCTACTAGCGTAGAACAAACGATGTGCAGGAGAAAGGTCAAAGTGTCAAAGCGTATGGTCCCATCAGAAATACCTCAAGGCACGGAAACAATGAAGACAAAGACGTGCATTTGCCTTACAGCACAGAGCATTTTCACCATCCACTATTACTATGACGTGCAAGGAAAATCTCAACAAAACATCCATGTAAGCTCCTGATCTACCCAATAAGAGTGAAAACTATTATAACATGCAAATAGTATAGCATTAGTAGCTTCTGTCCAGCTCTTGACTGTAATTATGTTCATTCTCCTGGGTGACAAAAAACAGCTGCTGACATGATTTGAGTTGTTGGATTAATTCAGTCCTAGATTCTTCCAATTTACTACTAACACAATTGAAAAACACACCAATTTGATCAAAAGCACTTCTTCCATATTTCAGAGGTTGAGAATGCTTGCGAACCTGGCCAGTAGATTTGATTTAGTTAGTAGATTTGCTGACAAGCAAATTTTAGCATTTTAACATAATATTTGTATTATAAGACGCTTCTCTGATTATTGCTCTGCATCGAGTTGATTGGGTGAAACTCGAGGTGCTGAATCACTGTGCCATCATATACAGTATATACAATCTTAAAAAGGCTCTCATAAGTAGCTACACATTTACAAACATTTATTTTTAACCATTTTCAGAGATACCGCCATTTAAAGTGATGAGATGAGTGAACATCACGTTTTCTCTATTTTTACATATATGCATAATCGATTTTAAACGCATCCTGCAGAGCACCATAACACATAGTCATACTCATTTGCATATTCTTATAGGTACAGGACTCATTTTTTTGCTGAGAGACAGGTTTTTTTTATTGCTATTTTACTTGCACTTACACTCTTGCTTCTTCAAGTCAAACATGGATTCAGTAAGAACTGAAGCCACTCACTATATGTTTCCACTAGCAAAGCATGACAATATACTGGGCTATGGACCATTCCAGGGGGAGGGGCTGTAGAGAAAGACTGTCGTGTAGCAGTGGAATGGAATACATGGCTAGTTGAGGGAGGTGTCATGGTGGGAGGATACGTTGGTAATTACCCCAGCAGCCATTGGCGGAGCTGTTAACATCTCTCTATCGAGGAGTAAGATCATTTGAGCGCCTCTTCTGGCTCAATCAATGCGTCAGCTGTGGCTAGCTCATTACCCATGCCACCGCTGCATCTCAATAAGGCAACATGGGAATTTCTATTAGCCACCAAACTCTCTCTCTCTCTCTCTCTCTCTCTCTCTCTCTCTCTCTCTCTCTCTCTCTCTATTTCCTCCCCACTGCACTCAAATCCCTCTATCATTTTCACATTGTCCCCTATTCCCTCTTCTCAGTCAAATCAGTCACTCTTCCTTCCCATTCCTTGTTTTTTTGTTTTTGTTTTTGCCTGATACGTCTCTTTTCAAATATGCAACCCCCCCACCCCCCATTTCTCCTGTGGGACATAAGGAGGGATGGCTCTGCTGTTGCATCATGTGTCCCTACCATAACAACAGCGGTTTGTGTGTGTGTGTGTGTGTGTGTGTGTGTGTGTGTGTGTGTGTGTGTGTGTGTGTGTGTGTGTGTGTGTGTGTGTGTGTGTGTGTGTGTGTGCGTGTATTAGTGAAAGTTTGTAAAAAAATATCTAATTCCAAAAGACAAGAGACAACAACAGAAAGTTTAACTAAGGCAAAGAAAGCTGTGCACTGACCCTTGTCAGCTCTGTGTGTGTGTGTGTGTGTGTGTGTGTGTGTGTGTGTGTGTGTGTGTGTGTGTGTGTGTGTGTGTGTGTGTGTGTGTGTGTGTGTGTGTGTGTGTGACATGAGCAGTGCAAATGTGGGTTCCAGTGAGTAACATCCCACTGCTGAATGGAAATGAAAGCGTTTCTGGAGAAAAGCCAATGCCCAGATTGCCTGCTTTCACAGAGACGGTGCTCACGTCACAGGGCTTGGAACATTGCCTTGTACAAAAAGTGCAGATACACACAAACCACACACACACACACACACACACACACACACACACACACACACACACACGGACATACTAAGAGAAAGTACACAAGGGCAATTCACCAAGAGTCCATTTCACCTGGCCCTTTTTACTGAACAAAGACTGACATGAGAGAGAGATGTCTAACAAAGTCCAGGGAAAACTCTGCCCGAATGGCAACAACAGATCAAATGAAAAAAAGGGGAAGAGGAAAGGGAGTCTGGAAAGTATGTTGACTGAAGAAAGAACAGCAAAATTGAATAGACAAGTAAATTGAAAAGAGACGTCAGAGAGCCAGGTCTGCAGTATGTATTCCACCACCAGGGAAACTGAGTGCAGAGAGACATCTGTTCAACATGACTTCAGGGGGCTTTTACTCTGATGTCAGCCTGTCACCACATACAGGACCACAGGAGCAGATACACGCTGAGAGCAGCTGAGAGTACACACACCACACACACACATACGCACACACACACACACACACACACACACACACACACACACACACACACACACACACCCTATAGCGTACAATGTCTCTCTTCCGCTCTCTCTTTCTATCTAATTCCACAGCTAAAATCTAAAACCTTTAAGACTATGAGGCTCATCTGGTTCATCCTCTCAGCTTCTCACTTGATCTTTACTAAGCAATTAAAATATTTCTGTAATAATAAGCTTTTGACAAATGCTTTATGCCATATTAATTCTTTTGTGAATTGATTGAACAAAACTAGTAGTAACTAGTAACTAGCAGACAGATATTTCCATCACTGTGTATTGATTACCCAGAGTAGTGCTGAAACTGTCAGATCTATCAACAGAAAATTAATCAGCAATGCTTTTGATAACTGATCAATTGTTTGGGTCATTTTAGGTTGTAAAGGTGCAAAAGAATTGCTTGTTCCAGATTGAAATGTATTTTGCTTTTCTATGTTTTGTATCACAATAAATATATCTTTGGCTTTTGAACTCTTCAGCCAAAGAAAATCATTTAAAGATGGCATATTTTCTGACATTTTACAAACTAAACAACTAAATGAAAAAAAGATCATTCAATTAATCAATAATGGAAATATATATCTTATCTCCAGCCCTAATCTGGAGTGACAGTGCCACGCAGTGTGGCAGCATAAGCACCGATAGGATTTCACTCAGTGTTACACACTCTATGATATTACATATAGGCTCATATTATGTAAATCAGAGCAGAAACTCCTAACATTTACCCATTAATCACATTAGTATTGATATCACATAGCCAAAGAACAGATTCAATTTAAGAACCACCAAGAGTGGACTTCGGACCTCAACAAATAAAATGAAAACAAAAAAAAAAAGCCTTTTATTGAACTATAGCGCAAATCAATAAACTCTGCGCTGTCTTTATTAGTTGCTCTGCGTTTTCAAAATGTCACCGGACATTACGTGACACCTGACTGCAGCCCTACGGCAGCAGTGAACCTTTAGAGGCCTCTGGTGTTGTTCTGTTCATCTCCAAGGCCATCAGCGGGCGAAAATACTGCAGTCATTAAAATGATAATGACAGTCAGAGCGACTGACGACGTATTGATCAGGCACACCACCTCCCGCCCACACACAGGGATGAGTAGGACTGCATGTGTTTGCCTGTTGTATATATAATGCCTGTTTGTGAGTATTGTCAATAATACAAGAGCTCTTTGCCGCTGGACATAAGGATGCGAGGATCGCTCAAGCACAGTCAATTTGTACCATTAAGTGATCAAGTCACACACACACGCAGAATGCATTAACACCCACATTAGTCATGTTTGCAGGGCTGATGATGGCTTTTATATATCATGTTAATGCTCATGAAGCTGTCACAGGAGCCTTGCAGACATGGGAGGTATCCCTGACATGCTCATTACACGTTGTACATCACTGGTCTGGGATGTGTGTCCTGGCATAACGGTTACGAATGAGTCCGTCACAATGGCATGATGCATCTTGCACTTCTGTGATGGATGTGTGCAAGGTGAGTTCGGACACTCTCTACATCACTTGACAATCAAAGACAGGAACACGAATTTGACTGAAGACCTCTCAGACACCTTTTCACTTATCCTTTAAAGGCAAAAGCCGCGCTTCATCAGTTTTGCACTCATGATGGGGAAAAACTCAAGTTCGAGTAAACCAATTTCTGCATTCCTATGCTTGTCCTTCACAGGCCTATCTCATTTGAAGAGATGCACTCTCCATGCCTGTCTGAGCGGCAACTGCCAATCAAGATTTCAGGAGGGCTGATGGACAATCCTCTCAGCCAATGATGACAGATGGAGAGGCATGAGAGGGGCAGGTTGGGTTCATGTCAAGGGCTCTGCTGGCGAGGGGTTGCTATGGCGTTGCTATGGAGACAAGGTGGAGGGAGAAGTGGTTTATGATGGACGCTGATGGGTGGTCCACACCAGAAAGTAAAGTAAAATGAGAGTATGTAAATGTAAATGTACTATGTCCTAGAATTTGCATACATGCAAAGATGACAAATCAGTTCTATACTCCCATGTGTGTGTGCGCAAGTGTGTGTCCATGGCCTCTGCACTGCTGCATGAATGAGAAATACACACATCAGTCAGGGCTTAACATTCAACTGCTGTATGGGGAGAGTTCAGGTCAAACACACACACACACACACGCACACACACACGCACACACACACACACACACACAACACACTCTGCCTGAAGCTGATGACGCAAATAGTCTTATAACTCTGGCTTTGTACAGCGCTCAAAAGCAGATAGGGAGGGACAGGAAGAGAAGGATAGAAAACAGAGAGAGAGAGAGAGAGAAGAGGAAAGAGAGTGGAGATTAAAGTATGAGGAGTTTTAGCTGAATCTGTAAGTAGAATGCAAACTGTTCTACAAGCATATACACAAACATGGTGGCCTAGGACATCAGGGAAAGTGAGATTACCACTAAACTGCATGAGCATCATCTGCAACCTTATAAAGTGATGACTCTCCTCGTCTGAGAGAGATAGACCACACTGAGTAAAAGAATGAGAAACAGAAGGTAAAGGAAAAGAGGACAGTAATGTGTGGAAGAGATGGGGAGTCGGGTGCCAGTACCAGCTCCAGCCAGTTGGGGGCTCCCTTTCACCTGCACTTTTGCCTCATCCCCATCCACTCGATTTTCTCTCCCCTCATTTTCATTCACACTCTCCTCCTCCTGAATCTCCTCATATCTCTGCCAGAAAGGTCCTTCACATTTGTCTTGTAACTTTGTATTTGATGCCTTTCAACTACTCTCTCTCTCTTTGTGATTCCGTTTTTTTCTCTCTCTCTGCCCTTCTTTTCTATTGCTTTCAATCTCACCCCCATTCTGTCTTTCTTTCTGATGGTCTCTTTTTGCAGGCACTGCAATCCTATCCAGCCACTGTGATTTTACTGCAGAGATACACAGAAAAAAGGGAATACCCAACAAAACAAGACAGTCAGAGAGAAAAGGCATAAAAGACTAGAGATGTAGAAATAAGCAGAAAGAGAGAGAGTGTGAGAGAGAGAAAATAAAGACAGAAAATAGGAGATATGTTTGTCTGGATTTCTGGAAGGATATACACTATGCTGATCAAATACACAGCACACATGTGCTTCAGAAACCAACTGATCCGTAGAGTCACAGGGATGTTGACACTCATGAGAAGACAGCGCTATTGTTGCTAGGAAGGGAATGAGGTGGGAGGAGGGGCTGAGGGGCAGAAGAGGAGGATGAGGATGAAGAGAAGGGGAGTAAAAAGAAGGGTTGATGGAGAGATGGTTGGACAGAGAGAGCAAGGGAGATGGGGGTGAGGAGGAATTCGGTACATGCATGGTGCCCCTGTCAATTAGAGGCAGGGACGTTGTGGAAATGCCACTACCAACACCTTCCTGCCCCCCCACCTGTAATGTCAGTGATTTCACATACCATCACCTCACTGCAGAGCCCTGCTCCACTCCATCAGACAAACACGCACACCAGCTATAGCCTTAGCCAATGAAGGCGAACAATGGGAGAGAAGAATGACACAGAAGAAGAAAGCAGGGAAACAGAACTGATTGGAATTGGGAATGAGAATAATGCATGTAGAAAAAGAAGGGAGAAGAAAGAAACAAATGAGAGTAATGAGAAATGAATCAGAGAGAAATTAAAGGAAAGAAATCTACACACAGTAGACTAGATAGAAGTGGTACAGCTATGAGTTGCTGCATTGATACTTTTCTCCATATAGTTTTGTTTATCAATAGACCATCTACGTATCATGGCAACCACACTAGATGCCCTGTCGACAAGTTGATGAACAGCCTAGCTAACGAATGAAAAACCTCACTCTTCAACAGTCAATTTCATTTTATGGCACCCAATTTCCCTTTCAGAGTCTTTAAAATAAAGTGTTACCTGATTAAAGAGAAAAATGTAGAGTTCGTTTTAATGTTACTATTTCACACCAATCCTGTGAGCTGGAGCAGACCATCTAACACCAGGTAAACCAGCAGCTTTGTGCACCAGTGTAAGATGCCTTGCTTTTGCACTGCAAAACATAATTCAAACCCTTAATTTCATCTTATCCATAAGATGCTTTCCTGTTTACTCTTATTTTCATAGCTAGCCAATATATCTATAAAGGAACTACTTAGAATTAAAATGATCTGAGCACAAGTGCCTTGACATATTTGTGAATTAGTTCCTTCTTTTATATGTATATATATTTATATATTTTTTTAGAAATTAATTAGTATGATAATTGCATCCTTTTCATCTCAATTATTGTAAGTCGGACTCTTTTGTGAACTGAATTGCATGGTGTTTTTCACCATGCCTGCTACCTTTGTCCTTGGATAGAAAAAACATACGTACAACCCCCAATCAGAAAAAGTTGGGACAGTATGGAAAACACAAATAAAAAAAGAAAGTAGTGATTTCTAAATGTACTTTGACTTGTATTTCATTGCAGACAATGTGAACACAAAATATTTAGAATCGTCATTCATCTATAAGCAATATCGCCACATGGGCTCAGGACTACTTTGGCAAACCTTTGTCAAGTACCACAATACGTAGTTACATCCACAAATGTCAGTTAAAACTGTACTGTGCCAAAAGGAAGCCCTATGTTAACAGAGTCCAGAAGTGCCATCGACTTTTCTGGGCTCGGAGGCATCTGGGATGGACCATCGCACAGTGGAAACGTGTACTGTGGTCAGATGAATCTGTATTTCAGGTATTTTTTGGGAGAAATGGATGCCGTGTGCGCCAGACCAAAGAAGAAAAGGATCATCCAGACTGTTACCAGCAACAAGTCCAAAAGCCAGGGTCTGTCATGGTATGGGGTTGTGTCAGTGCCCTTGGCAAAGGTAACTTGCACTTCTGTGATGGCACCATTAATGGTGAAAAGTACATAGAGATTTTGGAGCACAATATGCTGCCCTTAAGAAGACACCTTTTCCAGGGACGTCCATGCATATTTCAGCAAGATAATGCAAAACCACATTCTGCACACATTACAAAGTCCTGGCTGCGGAGGAAGAGGATAGGGGTACTTGACTGGCCTGCCTGCAGTCCCGACCGGTCTCCAATAGAGAATGTGTGGCGCATTTTGAAGCACAAAATGCGACAACGAAGACCCCGTACTGCTGCCCACCTTAAGACTTGTTTGCAGCAAGAATGGGACAAAATTACACCTGAAACACTTCATCACTTGGTGTCTTCAGTCCCTAAACGTCTTTTAAGTGTTGTGAAAAGGAATGACAACATTACAAAGTGGTAAATGCTTTACTGTTCCAACTTTTTTTGAAATGTGTTGCAAGAACCAAAATAGGAATTTAGTTTTTTTGAAAAAAACAAAATAAAAATCATGAGGAACACATTAAATGATGTGCTGTTGTATTGTCTGAAATTAAATACAAGTCAAAATACATTTAGAAATCACTACTTTCTTTTTTTATTTGTGTTTTCCATACTGTCCCAACTTTTTCTGATTTGGGGTTGTAGGTCACCTTACCACTATAACCCAAAGAGGGACAGTGTTGTAGTACTCGAGATCGGTCTTGGAACAAATTTTGAAGGTCTTGTCTCGGTCTCAGATAAAAAGGACTCAGGATTATATTTCAAGACCAGTCAAGACCACAACGTTTTGTGCACACAACTGGATTTTGCTAAATTGCTTATGCTATGTGTTAAAACTTGCAAATGCAACCAATAACTTAACTCATATCTAATTTGAAATTGTGTACTGTAAACCCCCCCTCTCCCTGCCCTCTTTACACACACTCCCAAGGAAGTGAATGGGGGAGACAGGAGAAGAAGAAGCTCTGTGTGTCTAACACAAATCTGGTCTTGGTCTTGACACCGGTCTCGCTCTGCTTTGGTCTTGGTCTCGACTCGGTCTCAAACCATTAAAGTCTCTGTCTTGTCTCAGTATCGATACACTCTGGTCTTGGTGATGACTTGGTCTCGGTGGTCTCGACTACAACACTGGAGAGGGATATATTGTGCTGCTGCTGAATTTCAAAAGCTTTACTGACAGAAAGCGAGAAAGTACAGTAAGTACTTGTTTGGTTCAGCATCTGTTTAGCAGCACCTTGTCAATGAGCGATAATGTATTAACAGCTGACTGTATCTTACCTGGTAGACACGTAACAGGAGGACATTGAGATGAGGTGTTGCAGTTCCATCAAGCGAGGAGAGGCGGGAAAGAGAGAAAAGAGAGAGACAGAGAATCAAAGTTAGTGACAAGATACTATAAGATAAACAGAACAGCATTTTTTTCATGTCACACATTTCTTTATCCTCACATTTATGACCGAGCAGTATCCGATCAAATCACAAATGACCACAAAGTGATTAAGAAGGCGTACATGTCAGCCTCAAAAAGTGAGTGAACTGGCTTTAGGGTGGATTTACACTGTATTACGTCCCTGCCAATCACTGGACTTTGCTCTCAGCAGTTGGATCCCTCATCCCCTCTCAGTGTGTTCCCTCTTTCTCTCTCTCCGATCCCAGCCTTGACAGTCCATCATCCCCTACAAAGCACCCCTCTTCTTAACACACACACTCAAGCATGCATGCACACACACTCCAACTGACTTCCAAAATAAAAACCCGGCTGTTTACCAAGTCAGAGAATCCCGAACGGAATCACATTTTGCCTTTCAAAGGGTGTTTGAAGTTCCCGCACAGATGTTGCTGTCTTCTTTTTTTATTTTTATATCATGTAAGAGATCTTCCCCTTGCTCTTTCTCCCCACCTCGTTCAGCACAGTGTGACACTAGTTCACTTTCCCTCATCCCCCCTCCATCCCTCCATCTCTGTCCCCATGATCACAGGGAGAAAGTTTTACCCGACAGAGAAGCCTCTTCTGAAAAGTTGCTGGGGTAGTGTCTCAGCAGAGGGGAGAGGAAAGGGAATCAGACCATGAACCTGAAAGGCAGATGTTTAGGTAGCATGCTAACCCCTACAATCAATTCCATCACAGTATTATGACAGGTGAAAAACAAACACATATCTCCCCCAGACAAGTATGACTTTGCGCAAAACAAACCCCTCTTACGATTCTTCCCTTCATTTCACTTTTCAAAAAGCGCTTGTGTTGATGACCTGAGGCTTGATTCACATATACTGTATGGGATGAGCAACTCAAAAAAGAAGAATTATGTAGCGAGATGTAATGCGAGAGTAATTAGACACATTTTAAAGTCATCCTAAATTTGACAGGAAACCAGCACCAAGCTACTACCAAGGTAATTTGGAAACACTGTAGTTAGTAATCATGTAGCTGCTTGTTTAACTAATTGTAATGGTGCTACAGCTTCTGTAATAACCTGGAATTATCCGTTACAGTGGAGGCCAGCCATGTCCCCCTTAATCAACACCCTTAAATGATATACATGTCCCTCTCCTATAAAACCTATTTCACATGTGGAGGCTTTAAAAGTCAGACTGCGGGGCAGCGAGGGCGATTGTGTCAGAAGGTTTACGACCTAAACAACTATCGGCCTCTCGAGCTGTCACGCTCCGGACTGCAGTACAACGTCGGTCCACTCATAGGTTAACAGTGTCACATCGTTAAATGCAATTGTTTCTTTTTTTCAACCTCTCCTATCTGTCCCCAAGGGCAGGCTGGAGAGGGTCTGTGAGAGATATCTGAAGAAATAGAAAGGAAATGAGTGAGAGATGCAGCATGTAGAGAAGCAGAGAAAGAAAGGAAGGAAGGAAGATGATTAGCAAAAGGATGAGTGGAAGAAGTAAAGGAGAAAATGAGATTTAGAAAATAAAGAAGCCTTCCCAGCCGAACGTAGAGTGTTATGATTCTGACAGAGTAAAATGAGGCCAGCTTTGATTATGCCTCTCTCTTCTATCAAAATTGAGCTCTGCTTCACACACATATAATATTCTGTGGAGCAACGCAGGAACGTGGGCCGCTGTACAGCGTGGAGAAGAACAAAGGCTGTGGTAGAAAGCTTCCTACAGGAGCTAATTGCGATATTAGTTGTCCTGGCTGGGGGAAGAAGAGGAGAACACCACTACTAATTAAAAGAAGAGAGGTATTCCCTGATTGAACAGCGGGAGAGAGAAAGAAGTCGAAATCGATAGAATGGAAGTGAAGAAAACAAGAAGACACATGGAGTGGAAGGAATGGACTGAAAAGACACACAGAGGGACATAGTGGAGCAGCGGGTGGAATGTTAACAGTGTATACTGTATGTGAGCATGTGAGCTCTTAGTGAGTTAGCGTGGATACATGCATGCTGTGTGTGCATGTGTTCGTGTTAGAGTATAATCTAAATGAGTATTGTATCTTTAGAGATTAATCCAACCCTGGCTTCAGACGTCACGCTCTAATCCATCAGGGTAAAACAAGCAGCACTCTGCAACTGGTTGCTGACTGCAACCTACCACTAATTTCGGATCTGATGATACAGTATATTACAGTGAGATCAGGTGTGGAAACATTTTCGGACATAAGCAGATTTATGTTGTGATGTTAAACAGTGTGTCTTAAGCCCCATTCAAACTACATTTATTTTGGTAACACTTTACTTGAAGGTATCTACATCAGAGTGACATGACACTGTCATGAACCCTAACCCTCACTCTTCTGTAGATACATTCAAGTAAAGTGTAACCTTTATTTCTCTAGGGGAGGTGGGGTGATAGGTCAGTGGTCAGTGATTTTAACCCAGCGTAATTTTGTCTTTCCTGTCTGTCTAGCTGGTCCTCCTGTAATTGGATGCCTGTCCGTAGCGAAATCCATGTTTTCTTCTTTTTTCTAATGAGCTCAGTGCGAAGTTTGACTTTTGTGTGAAAATGGAGGAAGTCAGAAATGTTACTGCTAAACTGGAAACATGCTAACATCAGAAAAAGGTCTATTCGGTAACCAATATGACAACAGAAGAAATGTAAGCCATCACGTGAGAAAGACCCTGCAGAGGATCATCAAATGGGCTGTTGTAATGTCAGCTACATTATTATTGGTAGTCTCTTTTAAGGCCTGTTTTTCAGCCTATATTTGTTTCCATTTTGGCAAATTGGCACCATTAAAAGTATGCCAAAGTAGCAATTAGCAGTTCCTGTTTGCAGTGTATCCATTAATGTGCAGACAACTATCACTAAATTACTTTGATACTGAGGACAAATTCAAAAAAAATTTGATGATTCACAGGTAAGTTATGAAGTGTATTTTTTTCCAGTAGAAATATGTCATATATGCGTTTTTTTATGAAAGAATTATTATTATTTAGGTGTTGTGCAACCAAAATACTCCAGGACAGCTTCAGAGCTCCTAAAGCAGCTGTAGTAATCATTTCTAATTGTTTCGGGGCCCTATATACGACTACATTTGTTTGTCTCATTATTTCCAATAGCAGGAATCTCTGCTGTGTGGAATTCTTTTATTTACTTGTGGAATAGGTAGCTTTACACAGCAATTTGGAAGCATTGATTATGCTAACGGTCAACTCTAAAGAACACATCTACTCATTAACATATGTCATTTATTAGGCTAAAGTGAACCATTTACGCCAAGCTTGTGCAGTTCCGAGAGTTTGGTAACACTTACAAGCAAGCCTCACAGACATATGGTAAGAGTTCAGAATGATGGTGTTGTTTGAATCACAGTATGTAACGTGCGTGCGTGCATGCGTGTGTGTGTGTGTGTGTGTGCGTGTGTGAGAGACACACATTGAAGTCTCATGTCAGCTTTGGTTACCAGACCTTAGCATTACAACAACAGCAGCAGCACTCACACCATAACAGAAATTAATTAAACCACAAGAGTGGAAAACAGCTGTAATTGTCCGTTTCCTCCCTCTACTCTCTCTTTCTCTTTTCCTCTCTTTCTCTCTCTCTCCAGTGAAACCACGTCCAGCCGCCCATGAGACTACAATGAAGCTTGTTCACTCACAGAAACTGAAACTGTTGCGTGCTTGGATTCTGAAAGCACTGCTGCCTCTTTCTTTCATGTCCTATCCCGTTACTCTTTCCTGTGTCCGTTTTCCTCTTCATCCTGTCTTTCCCTCTTCATGTCCTCTCTTCCTTTCTCCTCCAATCCCCTTCAATCACCTCATCCTCTCCTTTGCCTCTGACCGTCTGATCGTCCTCCTGCCTCTGAGCCATGTTGTGTGCTGTGGTGTTTTGACATTAGGGGAGGTCACTTCTCCAGTCTATGCAATCAGACATGGTGTTCACACTGACATGACCAGACCAGTTTCTCACATGCACACAATACACAGGACTACTGTAACCAGTTACTGGTAGTTACTTACTAGTTACTCATATGGTATTCCTCCATGGTGACATCCCTTTAGTATACTCATCTTTGCTTCTTTGTTAGATCATAAATACTGTTGATCACTTGCTTTTTCTAAGACGAAGACTAATAATGGCAGTATGTTTGTGTGATTGCATGTAAGCGTTTCCAGCTCTACTGCTGCCACCTGAGATGAGGCACCTGATCTGAATCACAAGCATCTTATTGGTTGTGAGTGGGGCTCAGGTGCATCCCACTGAACTGCGAGGAACACCGCAGGGATTTGGGGATTCCCTGCCTCTACGTGGGCGCACACACACACACATACACATGTATCTGCTGCTCCACTCCTTATTTCAAACTCACTCTTATTCAATAAGCCATTATCAACTGTTACTTGCATACAAAAGGGGGAAGGTCATGTGGAGACAATGCACAGATTTGTGACCACACACAAACACACCATAAAACCCACGACAATCCCTTCCTGCTAATCATATTTCTATTAGCTCATGCAATAGGACAATTTCAATGTTCACCCTCTTTCCTCTTCTGATTTGAGCTCATTTCCTCAAGCTTCTGACCCTGTCCAGCCTATCTTTTCTCTCTAACTCCTTTCATCTCTACCTCACATTCTCCTCTTCCTTCTTGCTGCTATCACTGTCTATCAGTTATTTAAGTTTTCCTTCAAGAAGAGAAAATATGTGCATGATCATGTTTTAAAGATACCGTGATAGCCAAATTCCTTAAAAAAAAACAAACACATTCCCTGAACTCAGGCACGGTATAATGCTCCCTGCTAAGATTCTGGGTTAATGCTTGATGGCCCTAACGCTGAATTGATTTGTACAGGCAACATTATCTTCACTGTTTATTCTGTGTATACTTCACGCTCAACGCTTTCTTCTCCGAGATGAGTTTCTCTTGGTTTTCTGTGAGCCGAGACGAGTTTTTCCAAAACATGATTAGAGGCGCTGACATCCAGATAACCTCGCAGAGACAAATCTTTGGTAATAAAGCTTGCTTTTGAGCAGAAAATGCCAGCCTCCACTGAACTTCAACTATAGCTAATGCAACAGGCATTTCAGTGATTCAGTACGAAGTGGCTTGATGAGACATGCTCACATCACACAGCAAGTGAAGATTTTTTGACTTATCCAGTACAAAGTCTCTCAACCCAGGCAGAAAATGGAGGTACTTTCACAACATAAAACAAATCGAGGCATGTACAGAAGTGCTGCTCATGTTTGGCCTCTTCTCCAAAGACTACACTAAAGGGCTTCATTAACACTACTTTTCACTGTTCCATAGAAAGAGGTGTGTGTGTGTGTGTGTGTGTGTGTGTGTGTGTGTGTGTGTGTGTGTGTGTGTGTGTGTGTGTGTGTGTGTGTGTGTGTGTGTGTGTGTGTGTGTGTGTGTGTGTGTGTGTGTGTGTGTGTTTCTTGTATCCATTTGTGTGTGTGTATGAAAAAATTATTTGTTTGCATTTCTCTTGCCACATCAACTTTCCTGCTCCTTGAAAGAGACAGCCGAGTGATGAAGAGAACCATATGAGGAAGAGGAACGAGACACACACACACACACACACACACACACACACACACACACACACACACACACACACACACTTAGCCAACCCCATTTTCAGTCAATCTTTCTAATTGAGGAAGGCATTCATTTGTTTTTCAGGAGAAGTATCCAGAATTTTAGGCAAATGAGCAGGTAAGTGAGAAATGGAATTTCAAGTATTTTCGATGAATAATGAATAATGTTATATCTTTTCAGTTGCAGGACAAAAAGCGTGTATGTGTTGAGGTGAAAGAGAAAGAGAGGTGAGAATACTGTATATTTAAGCATTCTTTCCAAATGAATGTTTATATTTAATGTAGTCTATCTCTAGGGCTTAGTGTGTTGTGGGCCTGTGTGTGTTGCAAAGGGCCACAGAAGCAGTGACTCACACTAATATAAATTACACCTACCAGCCCCCTTCCATCCACACGCATGCTGGATAACTCATGCTTTGTCAAGCTGGAAATGTCCCATTAATTCCACACAAACACGCACAATCCATGAAGGTTTTTTTCCCCCAGTAAGCATTATATTCATTACGTTTAGTTAGGTAGTGCCCCCCCCCCTCTAATCGATTGAATTGTGGATACAATGAACAGTGCTTTCTAATTTGACTTGAGTAAGTGGGTGACAAATAGTCCAGCCAGAAATCAATGAGGGGAATTATGTATACACAGAGGGGGCAGAGGGGCGGGAAGAGAGTCCAATGCAAATGACTGTATACACTGACAAGGCACGAAAGCATACACACTCTAAGCCATGCAAACACAATGCAAACCAAATCAGTATCTCAACAAATCCTCTATTTAATCATGTGTACTCTGCGTGAGTACAATCTAATAACACAGAGAATACAATCATATCCCTATATACATTATTGATGTAATGTATAATCTTGTACTCTCTCACCCAGCTTTGCAACCTGCAGTACAACTGTAACAAAAGTAAAACATAGACAAAACTATAATTACATTACTAGTGTCATTGATTTAATCACTACAGGCAATATTATGTCACTTTTCTATCCGGAGTGGTTATTCTAAGGCCTGTGGATAAAGGTGAGTGTGTCCGGTTGAGTCTTTTGTTATAAGTATAATTTATCTCTACCCATTTATTTCTCTCTCAGATTCTAGCAATCACTCAAGTAACACTCCAATGGTATTTGGCCATTAGGGCTGCATAATTAGTCGCAGTAACTCCGTATTACCATTTCAAGAATTAATAGTCATGTAAATTTGGCGATATTGAGGTGATTATCACATTTTCAGTGAGGGTACTGGTATTGTACATCTGGAGGTTCCTTAACAACAACAGTAGAAAGAAGATACAGTATCACTTCTACTTTGATCATTTGATAAATACTGCACTAAAATAAGTAAAAAGGCAAAGATATTGTTTGGTTGAGTGCAAAATTCGGACAAAAGACGTTTTCCAGTGGTATACATAAGGATTCAAATTGTTAATAATCCTACTGCCCTGGTCTAACTAGTCATAAACATAATATAACTAAAGCATATAAAATATAGAGAAATCTCAGAATTCAAACTGTGTGACAATGGTGATGACAGAAATAAAAGGGCCAATCAGTAAGACACAAAACTATTATTATTCCCATGTCTTTTTAACACACCAAACTCCACACAAATTAAACCAAAACTGAGCTGCCTCATTGACTCCCTCCATATCCATTAGGATGTGGTAAGCCAGGGTGTCCATTTGGCACTGGATAGCTCCCAGTCTGAGGGGCTGGTGGTGAGGTTATGGCTGCTTTCCAGAGGACAAAGTGGTCAGAGTAAAGCGGGAATCAGAGGGGATGTAGTGCAACACCGCTCTACACAGAGCACAGACTACCTGCTGGAATTCATTAGAGTGGGCTACTTATGGGATAGTCAACCACCCAATGATTGCACACAAACCCACACAGACCCAGGAAGGCATACAAACATAGTTTTTTTCTGGAATTAATGGACACCGGTGCACAACTGGACCAAGATAGATATTTTTTTGTGTTCCACTCCTCACAAACCAGTGTGATCTCCACAGGGGAGACTAATCCACTCATCATTCTTAAATTGCTACAAACAACCTTAACACCCCTACAAACACACAGAGAGAGAGGCAGTCCTGCCCCTTACTAATAGAGATATATACACCTCTCTTTGCTGGCATTAACCCTCAGCTTGGAGCATTGCTCTTAGAGTGAACACTCACACACATTGCCAACACACACCTCTTTGAAGAGAGCAGAGCTCATGGTGACCAGGGGGAGAGCTGACGGAAGCAGAGGGAGAAGATGGAAGAAGCCGTTGCTGAGCTAAGAAAAAGGTTTCTCTGTGCATTGACTTGGCCCTCATGGTGAAATTAAACTACAATCCACCAGCACATTGGCCTGATTGAAAAAACAACAACCTCTCTGCTTTTTAGTGAAGGGGAAATTTACATTGAAATAGCAATCACCTATGTAATTCTCACATTGTTTTTGGCTTAATCAATATTTGTGTGCATGTACCGAAAAATTGGCCACTTGAGTTTCTAGGGCTGAACGTTTGGCTGCGCTATCACTTCTAAAGTGGCTTTGTTTTTTACTGTAGTGTTGATAGTCATTAACCAAGACCAGGTCTGAGTAGATGCCAGGTTACATCTACCTTAAATAATCACTTAATGCAACACCTGTCAAGCACACTAAATGACCCAAATCAAACTGCCAAAATGGATGCAACAGGTTCATTTGTGTCTGGCTAAAATACTGGAGGTGAACCCTCCAGCAGTGACTTTTACCATAATTGAGGTGTATCTCCTTGCGACTACAGAGCCCCATTCAGCTCAAAGGTTTCTGAAAACGTTGGGACAGCGGGACAAGAGAGGCTGAGTGGACTGGTTACATTACGCACTGAGAATGAACGAGCAGAGACTTTTAACTAAGAGCAGATTGAAGAGGACAACAAACTCACTGATGGATGTAACTCTCTTTGCAGAGGAGAACGTCAACAACCACTGTGTTGCCAAGCAACATAGCATTAAGCATTAACATGCAATATTTCGCTCTGAAATGTAGTAGAAGTTTCACGTGTCATAAAATGAACATACTTGAGTATAATCCCTTCAAAATATAATGAAGAACAGTACTTGAGTAACAATGCTTAAGTACAATTTTCCAATATTCCTTTTATCCCTTGTTCTCAGGTATCAGTTGACATGGTATAAAATACTCATAGCAGCATCTTTGACACGGGAAAATGCTGATATCATTTCAATTCACTACAAGGATGAAAACACCCATGGCAGATATTTGAACGTTTTCCTCTTTGTTTGTCTCAATTTTGTTTCCCATTGTGCATCACCCACCACACCACCACTGCTGCCACCAACAACAAAGAGGCAGAAAATAAAGATATTGATTTTTCACTCCACTGTGCCATCAAATAATATAGTAACACTAAGGCTATAGTTACTGACAAGAGGCAGAAAGCAGAGAGGTAAAAGACCTTTTTACACAGCTCTGCTGTGGAGGTCGAGACATGATTTCAGAGAAAACATAGTCCCAACAGTACGACTCAAACACCATGGAGCCATCAGGCAGATGTGATCCCTACGGGCCCTGCTGAACACTGACACCTTGGCGACAAATTACAGATTCAATTAATAATCTTGTGTTTTAGCTTCTTTTTTTCTTGCTCAGTTATGTTACATCTAAAGCGATGTCTGAAACAGCAACTGGTGACACTAATGATCTTTGGGGTGAGTGTGTGTGTGTGTGTGTGTGTGTGTGTGTGTGTGTGTGTGTGCGTGTGTGTGTGTGTGTGTGTGTCCCTGTGTCAGTCTGCAACACAGTCAGTGTTGAGTACCGCTGAATCCCTCTCAAAAACTTTACTTTACCATCATCTTTATTTGCCATTCCCATCTTTCTCTCACTCCCTCTTTTCAACAACCATCATTAAGCGAGCCATGCTTATTGTGCCTGACTCCAAAGCAGCTGCGTCTGAGCTTTACCCTCCGAGGACGGCAGAGGAGGGTTCCCTGCTTCCAAGGCATCAACACAAAGAGCCAGCCAGAACAGGCTAGCTAGCTGGTTCACAGCTTGCAGAGAGACACATTTCCAACAGAATTGGTCTAAAGCCCTCAATAATGAGCACCATTCAACTCCCATAGTCAGGGGATGTGAGGAGAGAGGCTGGAAGGGTCAGAATAGTATAGGAGAGAGATAAAAAGTAGAGAGTGGGGAAATATTGAGAATGAGAGAGCGTGAAAGAGCATTGTTGGGTTCGTAGCCCCATTCAGTTTTGACAATTATAGTTAATTTCCCTGTCCTGCTGTTGAACACACTTTAAAAGAGAGAGTCCTGACCACAGTCCGGACCTCCATTGAGTCCTCCTGCCCAGGCTTACATCACTCTAGCCAGCCGTAACCGGGAGCCAATGGAGGCTGGGGCTCAACTGGTCTGAGTCAAATGGAAAGGCAACAGGGGAGGGAAACTGCTTTGGAAAACAGAACTGTCACGCTCTTAGACACAAATGCACAAAGCAGAAGAAGAAATGTATGACTACATGTGCACGCACACACAAATCTGAGGCTGTACTAAAGTAAAGCTAGGTCAAGCAACAGACCAGAGCTCTGCAGAAAACTCTCAGCTCTACGAATGCATCCACGCTGTCAGAGCAAAAGCCAAGTCAGCCAGTAAGAGGACCAGCTCTCCATGGAGGATGTAGACAGTGAAAGCTGGGGTCAATGAGTTTACCTAGCAGGAGGTCAGAGAGGCAAAGGGAGGATCTGCACAGTATTGAAAATGACAAGAAGAGATAGGAGAGTGAAACTATCAGATATTCACGGCAAAAAAGACTACCATAGCACGCCAGAGCATCCAAAACAACATATCCACAACATAGGAGGATATTTAGAGGCCAAATCAACTTGATATAGTACATATTCTGTATGTGTGGATGTACTTATGCTATGGGCTTAAGTGGTGTAAGAAAGAAGCAAAGAGCTCGACTAATGGGGTACCAAGAGACTCAAAAAGAGAGAGAAGGAAGAAGAGAGAACATGTAGAGGATGGGAGAGAGTTTCCCTCCATTAATTATGAAATGATGGAAGGAAATCTCACACAATAAGGATTGCAAATAAGATCTGTTCATTCTAGACCACAGTGGACTTAATTAATTACTCTGATCTTGTTTTTCTGTTCTTAACTTGCGTAATGTTGCTGCTAATATAAACCGAATAAAATTGTCTTCATGGCCTGAAGAAAAAAAACAAACAGCAGCAGAGAAGCACAGACAGATGTGACAAAACAAAGCACACTAATTCAAAAGTATCTCCGGCGATGCTGTGACAACAAACACAACAACCAGGACACCGTTGCCTAACTTTAGGTCAAAACATGTTTTCTTCTGTTGCTTCTCGTGCTTTCCCCTGTCACCACAGCAACACAAAACGAAAAGAACGCACAGTAGCATACAAATAGACCACTGAGATATTTAATTTGATCCTGCACTCCTCTGTTAACATTCCCAAACTGCTGCAGCACCTCACACTTGACTGCAGAGACGAAAAAGGAGAGAGGGGGTGGAAGCAGGATTGGGAGCGAGCTGTAGAGCTTGTAATAAAATCACACCTACAAATGAGATCTCCACAAGAGAAGAAGCTTTTCAACAACCTTTAAAGCCTGAACCATCTGCTAAAATATAACACCTATTTCTGCACAGGGAGATACATAACTAACCCATCTAACTCCTACTTCACCCCATGGGGTGCAACATGTGCCAGTCAAGTGGGGGAAATGGGGTCAAGCTTCTCCTTTAACAATACCCCTGTAACATTTTAGGAGAGCTAGAATAGAAGCAGGATTAGTTGAGAAAATAACAACAATCACAAGACTAAGAGGACATAAAAATAACATGTTCTAATTAGCATCTATTTCAACACCCAGTTATTTCAACCCATGGGCTCTCTTGCATTGGTGGAGAATGCACAAAGCAACAGAGGGTAGATGACAACGTCCCTCGTCAGACCCTTTGCAGTGTGCGAGGGCTGCTTAATGCAGTCACTGGCAGCCGCTGTGGTAAAGCACTCCATCTCTGCGCTTTCCTCTCTCCACCCCTCCGTTCCTCCATCCCTTGTTCCCGCCATCATTATCGTTGCCACCAGATAGCAATGATGCAGGGAAAGCCGCGGAGTGGTCCCCGCGTCCCACACTCACTACCAGAGCGAGAGCAAGACAGACAGTCAGGGAGGGTGTTGAGGAGAGAAAATCACCATACAGAGAGGAGAGGGACCGGCTGTTAGCGCTGAGTGCTGGGAGTGAGGGAGCAGCACGGACGGGTGAAGAGACGTAGATGGAGGGGAGAGAAAGAGGAATAAATGGAAAGGAGAGAGAGAGATGGTAGTCTTTATGGGACTGATGTGTAATAAACTGCATGAAGGAGCCTTCAGGGAAGCATTATTTTCTAGCTCAACACACACCATCTCCAAGAGAAACAGACACACACTTTAGACATGAGACACACACACGAACACCTCTGAACTCTGTGTGACTCATAACCCTATTCATATTTTTTTTTTTTTTTCATGTCAGTGTGGTTGATTAAAGATGCTTGTGTTGCAGACAGTTATGGGGCACCTGTAGGTGGTATACAGCAATGCATGCTGGGTCTTCTGTGGCATATATATATAGTAATGTTAGTCACTAAGGTTATGCAGTGAGCTGAAGCCTCAAATCTTTGCCATCTAACTTCTCTTTTTCTAGTTTGAAATATTTAGCAGTGGTGATTCAATAATCTATCATCATCATTTAAAGGCTACTCCAGCAGTTGTGCCTTCATCATAGGACCATTAGATATAAAATATTGAGTGGCCAGACATTTTTGGAGGCCAAATATTCCAGGATTAAATGACTTTTTGGTACTGATAAGGTCAATCTGGGACTAAGGGGGAAATATACTAACCTTCTTGGGAAATGGAAAGAAGTTTTCTGTATTCAAAATCTCAGAAACTTGTATAAGAGAGGACTGAATAAGGACTTTTATACTGTATATAATATACTTAATATATACTTAATATATAATATTTTGCACTTTATTAACCACTTTTAAAGCAACAGTTCAAAATATTGGGAAACATGCTTATTCACTTTCTTGCCGAAATGGAGATGAAGACATTGAGACCTTTCTCATGCCTGTATGAGAAATATGAAGCTTATTAACATGTTTTACCCTGTTTGTTAAATATGTACACACTCATACACACCCCTATGTTTAATCCATACAAAAGCAGAAGTGGAAAAACCTCGACATAATCATACTTTAAGAAATGTTGAACTATTCCTTTAATATATATTTATGTATATATTCCTATTTCTGTGGCTGTATTTTGGGACAGTTTGTGTGGTACATTATTGTTTTTATTGTTTATGTTACATTTTGTTATGTACTTTTATTTTGAAATGTCTGTGTTTGAGGTGCACTTTCAGCCATTGTGTGGTGTATTTACAGGCCCGTGCTAAAAAAAAAAAAACTTGATGAATGCCCAGTGTGTCTAAACACATTGGTTGAATAAAGAAAAGTCTGTTACTGTTGCTGAGTTACTTTTCACTTTTGGTTCTTTGGTTTTTTGTTTACATAGTTGAATCCTGATTTCAGCACGGACACAAACACACAGTGCTCAGCGAAATGGTTCAGGGTCTGCTCAGTTGGTCAAGCTTCAGATTAAAACGCATTAGTCTTCCCTCCGACAAAAAGCAAGTGGAGAGGTGAAAAGAGCATGTCCATAACAGCTCTGTGGGGAAGTAGCGTAACACTGGGCTGACAGGTCACTCCAACACACTCCACCATGGGTCAGAGTACCCCAGGATATGAATTCATTAAAAAGTTGAATGAGCGACAGCCCTCACTCTCAACTTGTGTGATTCCATCTTTGTGCCTCAGGTGTTTTTCAAGATTTTAGAGGTGAACTAGTTGTTTGTTTTTGTCACATCATCTCTCTGTTTGTCTCAATCCAAATGACTTCTCATGCCATCTGCCATGCATCTGCCTCCACCCGCTACTTGTTCTTTCTCTCAGTCTCTCTCTCCCTCATTCTCCCTCCCCATGGACCATCCATTAAATATCAGCATGGGGTTTTGGGCGGTAGGAAAATCAATGGCTCAAATGTTCCCCTTAAACACCAGTGATTTTCAGATCCACTTCAAGTGCAGGAGTTTTGACAAGATTTGATTGATGATTTTGGCACAGTGTGAATCCACTCATGAATAACAGCATGGGAGACACAGAGTGTGATAGGGGAATGAGGCTGCTGCAGGACGTGCAAACCCTTTACAGCTCAAAATAAGGAAAATAAAGATGGAGGGAGAAGTAAGAAGAAGAGAGGGAGGGAGGCAAAGACAGATACTGTATTGAAAGAAAATCAAAAAAGAGGAGGTTGAATGTTTGGAAGAAAGAAAGCTCCTCGCTTCTGTAACTACCCCTTCTCTTCTCCCACTTTCCTCGCTCTTCTCCTCCTCCCAGCCTATTTTTCGGAGATTACAGCACAATGCATCTGCCAGTAGAGACAGCAGCAACACATTGCAATGACCCAAATACCGCCGTGCGGTGTGATGATTGGCTCAGAGAAGGAGCAGGGGTGGGGGGTGTAGTGCAGCGCATCGCCAGCCGCACATCAGCAGAAGCACCTTTAAAATTCAAACATTTATATAAGCTAGAAATGGGCCGTGTCTCATCTCATCCAATTATCTCTCCCTCCCCCCCCCATCTCCCCTGACACTCATCTGTTACTCCATCATTCCACTTTATCCTTCTTCCTATCTCTCCCTCTTCTTCTATCTTTCCTCCTCCTACGTCTCTGCGTTGGTGTTCCCTCAAAAAAAGAGTGAGAGCGATGGAAAGAGATTGAGAAATAAAAATATGAAAGAAGGATGAAAGGAGAGGAGAGCAAAGTGGTGGTGTAAACATTCTGTGGTACTGCATGACAATTCAGTAAAAGGCAACACACTTGCGCCCTCATTTGCCACTGTAAATTCATCGGCAACTTGGAATTCTTGCTGTCTCTCATCATACACAGTATGGCGCTTCCATCATCACCTCATTAGACAGAGAGCTGACTCTCCATCTCCACTTTGCTGTAGTGGTATTTAAGCTGAAGATGAGCCGACTCCTCTGGGGGATTGATGTCCATAAATGTCAAACTTTTCAAAGAAGAAACTGCCTCCAAATCCACTGTATCTCTCTATGGGTATGGAGTGTCTATACATGTGTTTGTTAGCATGTATTCCCATGACATTTGTCTGTGTATGATACATCTCATTCTTTTGAATGACTTGTTCATGGCTAGTGAGCAAGGCATTCAAAAGTTAGAAAGTGAGAAACCACCAGGGTTCTTAAATCAATACAGGAGGCGGTTTGTAGTTAGACAAATTCCATTATAACTTTTTATTTGGAGAAAAATGTTTTTGGCTTGTTGTCTGTGGATGTTGGAGCCACACAGCAAATTAGTGCAGATAGGGACACTTGGATAATGCATACATATCACTAATAAATGCAACATATCAATGCATGTTGGGAACAATATATTGACGTACAAATGAACTGAAAGCTCATGGATGCAATACATATTGAATGCAGTTAAAAGGCAGCAGGGTTGTTCTGCTTCACCGGTGTCAATAGTTCTCTATGACTGTGTGATCCCAGATTTGATGGATTCTTCTATTGTTTGTTGTTGAATTCTATGGTTATGGGTTTGGTCACAGGTACGTCATTTTACACTAGCATACTATTTCACAGCCTCCTAACCTTGTTTATAAAACAAATCTATCTCAATTTCTGCTAAATACAAGTACAGCAATGTGATTAGCATAATACTGGTTCAGCTTAAAGAGGTACTCCAGCAATTTAGTACAGCACCTCAGCAATGTTGGACTGCTTGCAAGAAACAATAAATAATGGTTGAAATCGGTGCAGCAGAGGTTGAGATATTTTGACTTGATGTCCCTAGTATGGGTCAAGCTCCAAAACCACTGGATCCTACATTTTCAGTAATGCAACTCATCTTTCACGAGACATCCCCAGACTGTTAAATGCCAAGGTCTCTGAAACTCCACATGATGAATAAACTGAACTTTGTGTGTAAAATTGGTGGTATAGACCGTTAAAAGTCCATTGATGTAAAGGGAGTCATGCATTTTATATTTCTTGCAGCAATAAAAGGGTTTTGTTTGGAATAAATTGAAGAAGAGTTAGAATGAGCAGTGATATCTACAAAAGTCGGGGCCAAAAAGAAAGCCAAACATCAAAAGAGCTAAATAATACCCAAGCAATATGGTGCAAGGAGGTGCAAAAAAAGAGGAAAAACAAAAACAAAAACAGATGATATACATAAAATGAAGGTTTACAAAGCTCTAGTAATCATTCACCACCTTTTGTGTCCCTAGTGCACATTAAACCAATGCAACCTAAAGGAATTGTATGATTTAAAAGTGCACTTAGACAATACATTCCTATCATATCATTCCTTTGTGCTCATTCAAGTCTATCCTTTTGTGTTGCTCAGGAATCCCTTTCCTTGGATTCTCTACCAGGTCAACCCCCTTTGTCTGTCAAATCTCTGCTGAACGCATATCATCATGTAGATGTAAGCAGCCTCCATGACAGCCAACCTGCTGGTGTCTTCTGGGATACGGTGACAGGCCCAAGCTTCTCCCCCATGTTGCTGCACAGGGGGGAGGGAGAGAAAACAACACCAGTGGAGAGGCAGACAAGTAGCACTGTGTGCATCCCCGCATGGCACAAGAATACTGTACATTTCAAGCAGAATCCAATTTTCTTATTTGTTTTTTTTATTTTTTATTTTGGCAAATACATTCTTACATATTGTCTCACACAGTTACAGCTGTACTACTGATAAAGTCACACAACATATTTTTGAGACTTTCCATTCTTCAATTATCCAAATGTTGCCATTCCAAAGTTTTTTTTTTTTTTTACCAATAGGGCATAGTTAACTATATATAGTCGAACATGGGAAGCTCTTCACTCCATGGTTCACCAGAGTTTTATGGTAAGGAATACAAACAACCCCATACACACATGCATAGCTACATATATACCTACGCACACATATCTACATATAGCCACATACATGCATACATAAAACAAGATCAAACAGAAACTTACACACATTATTTCTTATTGATGTCCAGAATCCAATTTTTAAGAATACTGTATTGTTTTCAATGGTGTATGACTGAGCTCTTAGCATGTACTTAGAAACCTACAAGAGAAACTTTCTTGATTTTGTTCACAGAATAAAAGGGTATACAGGTAAAAATGACACGCATGCACACAGAAAATCACCAGTGGTATAAGCTGCAGCCTGGGATGACGCCACAAGTTACATTCCTTCAGCGTAAGGTGGCTCTGGATCCCTCCCTCTCTCCATTCTTGATTTTCTTCCCACCTCCCTACCATTTCTTCCCACGTGCTCTAAAAGCGTTTCTACCTCTGAGCAATCAAATGACAAACACATTCAAAGTACTGCAATGTGATCACAAGGACACCTTCTTTTCAGTTTCTCCCCCTCGCCCTCTCCCCAGCTCTCTCTCCACACCTTTCTCTTTCCCAGGGGAAGTAAATGAGGCCACACTTTCTCTTTTCTCTTATGCGACTTAATCAGAGTGATGACGCTGGTAGCTGCTTATAGAGCAGGAGGAAATTCTTCACAAAGAGCACCCTCTTGCACAACGCGTCCTTCTTTATGTTCCCATTCATTCCGCCCACAATATGTTTGGTGCCGTCATGTCGGAGCGAGCCAATGAATGTGCATGCAAATGTGAATAAGAATGAGTTCAAATCTACAAGCAGCACACATTTACACATTATCGACTGTCTGGCATAATGGCAACTTATTGTAGCCTCACATTATAGATCACAACAAATCTCACACTTGCGCATCTGCTGTTTCCCCAACAGCTACTGTGTGAAGGTTGTCACAATACCAATGCCACAACTGTGTAATATGCATCAAATATAATATAGCATTGATCCACCACTGTGCGGAGAGGACAAATTTATTTTTTTTATTAATATTCAAGGATGAAAGAAAGTTTTGTGGTGACCTTTACTGTGTTGTGACCAGAATAGTTGAACCGGAAACAAAACTCAAAGTGATCTGACATCTGCCTCAGTATCTCCTAAATTCAGATTAATTCAGTTTAACTAAATACTGTTAGACTGAACACTGCGACATTCTGGTTAGTTTCATTGCAGTACTCCATGTACTGGTGTCACATCTTATTCATTTAATCATCGAGTGTTTGAGACTATCCATTCCTATTCAACCTCCTACATACTTACAAATCAATCTATTGATCAATCTATTCATTCAACTTCACCTGACCATGCATTCATCCCTTACGTCTGCAAACATTTAGCATGGGTGGTCGCACACTGTCTCAGCAACATGAAAGAGCAGCCACTTGGCTCAAACTTACATCAGTAGCTAGAAGGAGTGCCTCAGGCGCAAACACAGCTACTTCTCATTGAGCAACACAGCTATGTGTGTGTATGTGCATCTTCCTGTGTTTGTGTCTAAGTGTTTCTGTGCAATTGTGCATGTCTGTGCTTGTCTTTCTGTACATACAAATGCTGATATGTGTGTGTGTGTGTGTGTGTGTGTGTGTGTGTGTGTGTGTGTGTGTGTCACAAGGTTGTGCTATTCTGTCTAGAGCACGATGTGAAGCAAGAAGATTTGCGAACACCCGCAAGGAGAATCAGTATGGACACGTAGGCACCTGGAGATGCAGGAGTGCCATACGTGTGTGGTGTCGGGCTTTACTCGGCGCCTGACATATAAAACAGACACAAGAAACGACAGCTGCGGCTCGGAGAGAGAAGCATGAACAGAAAAAGAACTGGTCAGAAATATATATATGGGAGCAATGAATTGAGAAAGAAACCACATACACACACAAAAAAAGACAAGAAAGCGAAGCTGTACAAAGTAGAGGAAAAACAGTCAGAACTGGACAAGTAGACAAAACAGCAGAAAGGAGAAGAAAAAAGACAAATTGGATGTGAAAGGCCCTCTAAAACCTAACCAATTTTTTCCTCTTTGGTCTATATTTTGAAGAAAAATAAAGCTCACTTTTTCCCTGAATACAGCTAGACCAAATCAATAGCGTTCCCAGTGCACAGCTATTATTTTTCAAAGGCTGCTGCAAGGAGGAGGAAAGAGAGGAGGGTGCGCGATGATCGTCTGCAGCACAGGGGAAGACACGCCACATTGGCAAAATTAGTTAGTTTTGCATGTAAGAAGAGGCTCTGATTGAGACAAAAGCCGTAGTCACACAGAAGATCAAACAACCTGAAAAACTGAACGCTTATCAGACTTACTTATAGTAAATCAAACCAATCTCTGACCATAAAAGGCCTAGCCAATACATAGATAAAGCATTCATCTAAAGCCAAATATCATCATAGCTGATACCAGTAGTATTCAAACAGTATGTGTGTATTGATGTCTTGGTCGTGCTGAATTGTAGGTGTGTGTTTAAAGTTTTTCTCTCCCATGAGACATAACCTATAGAGCTGCTTTGAAGCAGCGCTCCGTTTGATGTGACGTACACCTCCAGCCTTAAGGTTTCTTTGTTCAGAGCCAGAAGCTTTTAACTGTATTTCCCTCCTTTTAGATAACACACACACCTGATGCACACACACACACACACACACACACACACACACACACACACACACACACACACACACACACACATTACAGTCCCAAAACAATCCCATTCTTTCATTCTCTCAATTGTTTTCCTCTCCTCCCCCTCTGTCTGAGCAGCACCACAGCCAGATCACAACCTGACAGATGAATCACATCTTCTACACCTTAGCAACCAAAAGCTACCTATCAGCTGGGTCACAGCCCCCACCTTAGCAACTGTCCCCTCCATATCTGAGGCAGATGAGGGAAGCCTTGTGAAGTTTCGGCGGTCCGGAGAAGCGTGGCGGCCAGTGCAGTCTGAGAAAGAATGATGTTCTCCCTCTCTGTGAACTACGTCAAATACATATATATATACACACAACAGTAACAATAAAGCGGAGCGCGTTCAAATGAAGAGTCAGCAAATTCTTTTGACAACTCTGAACTCCATTTAAAAAATCTGCTCAGAGCAGCGAGTGTTTTTGTATCTTTTTTTCTTTATCTTCTTTTTAAACCACTGCTCTTTCTCAGCAACATCTTGACTTTTTAGCAGATGTAAGAAAACTGAGCGGTGAACATAGGGAAAATGTTCACAGAGTTTTATGCTTCCACTTAACCGGTGTTTATATCACGATCCAAATAAGTCAGCGCTGAGATGAAAAGGAAGCTGTTATGTAATACCAGCCAAAGATGAGCTCCACCAATGAACATTCTGATAGGAGACTTTTGCTTAGTAACATAATCATACCGAACACAGACAGAACCAGGGAAAGAGAAAAAGAGGGTGAGAGATGCGGACAGGTAGAGGGAGGGATATAATGACATACTATACTGGTGAGTGAGACTCAGAAAGTGACAAAGGACAGAAAGAAGCTGAGAAGGAAAGAGAGTATTTCAGCCTTGATATACTGTACAGTATTGTGGGCATTTTTGTGAGCCTGTGACTGTGTCTGTGGACAATTCCTTTGTTTGATGTCGACATGTGATCTTCAGACTTTGAGCTCCAACGGGAGGCAGGAAGGCATCAACACACACCTCTGCACCCACCTGCAGCTACATGCCGCCGGTCTCCTGGGCAACAGGCTGGGAATAACAGCAATAAGGTGTCAGGGTGATACCCAGCAATGCTCATGCAACGTGTGTGTGTGTGTGTGTGTGTGTGTGTGTGTGTGTGTGTGTGTGTGTGTGTGTGTGTGTGTGTGTGTGTGTGTGTGTGTGTGTGTGTGTGTGTGTGTGTGTGTAAAAATAAAAGTAGCATTTGTACAAGGCTCATGCTCTCAATTGTGTGTTTTAAATTCAATCTGAAGAATACTCTAATGTAGATACAGACAACAGAAAAGGACATTTCTAGAGGCCTACAGTTAGATGCAAATACATTGTTTGGAAAGGAAATTGTTGAACACAAGGTTCTCACTGATCACCAATTATGCTGCCTAGGGATACACTATGACCACTATTAGATCCGTGCAATAGAGAAAAACCTAAGTCATTAAAAAAAAGCTCTCAGTCAGCTCTGTCTTTAATGGTTGATGCTAGAATGGATGGTCCAGAGGGACGGCCGAAGGCATGACCTGCCTCTGATTGGCTCGTACTCGCTGCCTTCTATGGTTGTGTTGGTTAGGTTTAGGCATGAGAAGTGAGATAGGTAAGGGTGAGAATATCAGGGTAAGCCAATCAGTGGCGGGTCATGCCTTCGCCCATCCCTCCGGACCATCTATTCTAGCATCAAACATCTTTAATTCCAGTGTCGCCTCCTCTTGTTTCAGATAGATAAAGCTTCAGCTCATAAATGAAGCCACACTTTCTCTTTTCTCTTATGCAACTTAATCAGAGCAATGACGCTGGTAGCTGCTTATAGAGCAGGAGGAAATTCAAATCATTAAACAACTCCCGGACATTTTGGAAAATGTGGCTTTTTTCTTGCCAACAGTTAGCTTAGCTTAGCAAAAGACTGGAAACAGCTAGCCTGGCTCTGTCCAAAGGTAACAAAATCCAACTACACCAGTAAAGCTAACAAATTAACCAGACTATACCAGACTATTTCATGGCCGGGAGCAGGGATTTCCTGAACTCTTTTGCTACCAAGCAGCCAAAACTCCAATAACTATCTGAAAAATAAGGAAATGTTTCTCTCGTACCTTTAAATTGTGTCATTTACAGTATTTTGTATCTAAAAAGAACTTATGTAACTCATTCCATTTCTTCCTGTATAAAAAATGCAAGTGTGAACTTTATTATAGATTATGTGCTATGAATGTAGCAAGAGATGCATTCTATTACACAGCAGAATTGCATTAAAAATGTAATTTCCCCTCCATCACTAACCCATAACCTTAATAGCCAAACGTCAAAACAAAGAACAGCAGACTATTTAAGGCTACTTGATTTATCCATCAAGGATGTAAAGAGAGTTTTACAGAAACAAGATAAAGAGGCTACACTTGAATAAATGTTATAGCCTGCTGGTTCTTTGTGTGTGTTAGAGGCAAGCAATATTCTGTGGGGATATCCCATTAACAAGTACTAAAACATTAAAAGAAATAATTCCACAGCACTATGTTCACTTAGTGGATCATTTCAAGCTGTGTATAATATTCCTATAAGAACCTTACAAGGAATTAGAAAGCATTTGTCAGGGTTTAGCGATTTTAAAGTGACATTATCATATTTAAATTTCTGTCTAGTTTATAACGTCACCATACCATTTAAAATTCATTAGAGCTCATTGTCACAATGTTTTGTATTTATACCTTGTGACTTCCAAGTATACTGTATATCTCTTCTTTATGTATCATATCGTTAAGTTATACACTATGTGTTGAAGTGTATTTTTCTCATTATATACTGCTCTGTACTTACAAATGTACCACTGGGCTTCTCTTCGAGCTATTATTGCAGTTCATTTTGCCAGATCACATGGCAGTAATATACATTTCTTTACCGCCCGAGTGAAAATACCGATGGGTGTTATTGGACGATTGTGCCGCTTCCTTCGCATCACACTAGGTGCCTGTGAGCCATGATTGGAGGCTCCTCAGTAGAGCCTGGAGATCCACAAGTATGAAAGGGAAAAGATGGATGAATGTATGGATGGACGGATGGATGATGAATTCCACTGGTCCATCACTGGACGGCTCAATCACAGCAACATTACTGTCAAAGCAAACACGAAGCAGTCATCATGCATTACGGGGCAACAGCATGACACAGTTCACACTATGAAGATGTGTACAGTAATGCCAGATGTCACACACTTTAGCTACACATTCACGCCATGAAGTACAGAGAAGATGATTGTGTAAGGAATGTCTATCCTATCCTATCATATCCATACATACAGATTTTATATATGGGAAAGAAGTGGAAATTACAAATGCTACACTACATTTCCAATGCACTAAAACTTTAAATGTCAAGTAACAAAATAAATATCCAGTGTGGCTTCTCAGTCAGTTCTGATGTTTTGAAGTCAGCATATAGGATAAAAATGTGACACGAAACTGCAAAAAATTCTGCATGGGCTTATATGGTAGTCAATGAGGCATCTCCTGATGATCACTACATTTAAATGTTGCTGTTTTCACACTGCATTCACATTTACGTTGCTCTGTACTATCACTGTAGCTATATATACCGATAGAGGAACACCATTTGAGAGTTGCGTGAAACAGAAAAAGAATATTTGAACCAAGCGTGTCTCCGCTGAACTTTCTTGTTCTCCATTATATACTGTGGTGACTCTGACATTTTTCATACGGATCCCTTCACCCACTGCTCCACTTGAGAACTAGTAGTACAATTCCTTAGTGTTGCCCTTTCTTCACCCCTCCATTTCCTCTCTCTGTCCTTTCCTCTTTCTCCTTATCACCTCGCCTCTCATCTATGACAGGACGCAGGAGAACAGCTTCCAGGTCCTGATCTGTATCTCTGTAACACTCTTCTTTGCCTTGCTCCCTCTTTTTCCATCCCCTCATGGCTTCCCCTCCCTCTTCCTATCGGTGCTCTGGTCTGTGCTCTGCGGCTCTTCGTCCATGTCAGAACAGAAACACACCCCGATTCCTATCTCTCCGCTCTCTGTAGAATACACAACGTGAGACGCCCTGCAAATGATATTCGCTCTCTGTCTTTCTCTGTCAGTCTACCTCTTTCTTTCTCTCCATATCCCTGATTTCAGTCTCTTACACCTAGACAGATAACAAGTAATGGTAGTGACATGCACATTTAAAAACATACATTTATTTGCATTTATGGGCATATCTCCTCTGGTTTAAGAGCACAAGCAGGTCCATCCATATTCAGTGGAGCATTACAGCCAAAATGAGCGGATATGTAAAAGGTACAGTATATAGACCTCTTATGTCGCAGAGTGCACAGGAATGTTAATGGATATGGAAATTTGTGAGTGTAAGAATATTTGTGCTTGAGGCTTTATGTAAGTGTATTTGTTCCTTTTCTCCTCATTCACTATTCTTTGCTCTCATGTAGGTCTTATGTGTGACTTGTGCAAACACAAGTACACATCCGAGAGTCTCTATGGACGGGAGAAAAGCAAATGTTTAAAGCGAGCAACACCTTGCTGAGGACTGTGTGAATACGGCTATCTACACTTTGGATTTCTCACATAATGACAATTCAGGATCACACACACACACACACACACACACACACACACACACACACACACACACACACACACACACACACACACACACACACACACACACACACACACACGCTCTGGATGTTGCGGTCCTGTGCTCCGCATCACTGGCTAGTTGCCAGGGTGACACCCCATCGCAGGGTTAGGAAACAAACAGCCCATAATATAATTGGAAACTGTACAACATGACAACACTGCTTGACCTGTCCTGTTACCCTGGAGACCTCCATCCATCCCATCATACTCAGCACACGCCTCCGCCTCTCTGAAAGGATGGAGGGTTGTGATTGGTGGCTGACGTGCTGTTACTTCAAGCAATAAAAGAAAGTTACTAAATAAATTATCATTTTCATTTAAAGTGCCCATATTATGAAAAAAATCACTTTTTCTGGGATTTGGGGTGTTATTTTGTGTCTCTGGTGCTTCCACACGCATACAAACTTTGAAAAAAATATAATCTATCCATGCTGTTTTGAGTGAGATACGGTTTCTGAATGTGTCCTGCCTTCAGTCTCCGGGTGAGCTGTTCAAAATCTGCACGGCTTTTTACGTAACTAGCCGAAACGACGGGCTAACCGCAACCGTTAGCATGCTAGCGCTAGCGTTAGCATGCTAGCTCGTTCTCAATGGCAAAGCACTGCTACAACACACACAAGTTCACCATAATCTACAAAAGAAGTACTTACATGTGTGCCCTCGTTTAGAAGAAGTCTCCAAGCTAATCCTGCCTTGTAACTGACCAAAGTTGGAGAAACAACCTCTTTTACTGTCTATGGAGCTAACTGACATGATCTACGATCTGAGCTACTGCGCATGTGCAAGTGGAATCAAAGAGTACAGAAGAAAAGATGATTCACTCCGTCAGCTAAAACAGAGACCTGAACATAAGGTGAAAAGAGGAGCTGCAGCAGTGAGAGAGAGATGTGCAGTACAACAAAAAGATGGTGTTTTTTGAAAATTAAACCATGTAAACCGTTTCTGGTACAACCTTAAAATACAATTATTAACCTGAAAATGAGCATAATATGGCATCTTTAATTTAATCAAGTAACAAAGTAAAAAACCAAAAAACCAAGCAGATGCTTTCATTTGAAAAAAGAAAATTCTAAATGGATCTTATTATTATAAATATAATAATATAAAACTGAATTGCATGAGCTTGAATTCCTACAAGCAAAATATATCACAAGAAACACTGACTTGCTGTGAAAGTGTGAAAACCACCTGACAGACAGAGAAATGTCTCATGTGTCCTAGATTAACGCTGAAGCATGACTGCAAAAGCGTTGAGTGACTGAGACGGTGTGTGTGTGTGTGTGTGTGTGTGTGTGTGTGTGTGTGTGTGTGTGTGTGTGTGTGTGTGTGTGTGTGTGTGTGTGTGTGTGTGTACCTACTGTATGTGTGAGTGGTATACGGTGAAACACCAAGGCGCTGCAGCTGTAGCTAGCTCACACTTGCAAAGGGTTTAATCTCCAGGCCTAATAAGGATCAATGTAAATGCAGAGTGATACTGTTCTTTCCAATGACAGGACCTGCCACCGAGCTGAGAGGATCGCCCCCAACTCCTCCCTCTCAAACCAACATTCACACTTCTTCAAGCTGCACAGTCCAACAGCTCTGTGTGTGTGTGTGTGTGTGTGTGTGTGTGTGTGTGTGTGTGTGTGTGTGTGTATGTGTATGTGTATGTGTGTGTGTGTGTGTGTGTGTGTGTGTGTGTTTGTTAGTCAACCAATACAAAGTATAAGATTGCTTATGCAACAGCAAACGCATTAAGATTCTCAACAGCCCTCCTATCATATTCTCTGTATCAGTGTCATGTTTTTATACACCTACACATTTAGCAGGAGGAAAGCCAGCGCTGCATGCTAATACAGGCCAGAAAACAATACTTATAATATGAGATTAGATCTCTACTGTGAAAGGTAGGCAGATATCTGCAGCAATATTAAGACCACACACTATAAACGGCAGACAGATTGTATCAGACAGTAAATATGACATGCTAGTGTTACAGCTCAACAGTTTGCCAAGTCTTATGTAAACAGTTCATCCAAACAAAATGCACAGCCCTAAATGCGTACTTGATGTAGGTGTTTGTGTGCTGTCCGGAGCAGCAGAATATGAATAGGGCTCATGCTGAGCTCACAGACACACAAGTGTGCTGTGATTCAGTCTTAGTGCTGGGTATCAAACCTCAGTGCTTTCTGTGACTGTTGGCCAAACAGTACTTTCGGAGTTCAGAATCTTTATCCACCGACTTATTCTTTGATTCGATTCTGAATAATAGTTTATTGTACAAATGTATAATTGTGTACTTTATTAAGGCTAAATTCCTGAGGGTTCATACCAGGCCCGCAGGAAGTGCACCGCACTTTGAAGCAAATTGAACAATGCAGCCAAATGGTAAAATTGCAACTCCCGGGTCGTCACATGATACCCTCTGGCCAAAAAAAGACTTTTTCCCCATAGACTTACATGGCGAAAGACATGTCTGTAAATCAGTGGATCCATTTTTTTGAGCATCACAACCCCCCGCAAAATGACTGGTTTCATTATCAGAATTTGATCCATTTGGTCTGATAACATTTAGACAGTCGAGAAGAGCCTCACAATTAAATCCTTTAATCAAGTTGGTGGAGCGCTAAACCGGAAGTAGCCGGCTTGGCGGGCGGAGGTCTCTAGTGCGCCTGCTCAATGAGCCGCACAATGCGCCACTAAGCAACTCTCATAGGAATGAACGGGGCTCCGCTTTGAACGCTGTATCCAGTTCGCATAATACATCCATGTTCCATACTTTTTACTAGAAAAATACGTGGGACCAATTTTCTATCAGGGCACATCATCTCCCAAAAGAGAGACACAGATAGAGACACATAAAGCAAGTTGTGAGAAAAACTACTTGTAACACAAAATGATCACATAGCCTTAAGCATAATTTTATGGGGGCACTGGAACAAGCTGAAAACACAACATCAACATATCAGTAGAGCTGGGCAACATATCGATATTATATCGATAACGTGATATGAGACTAGATATTGTCTTAGATTTTGGATATCGTAATATGGCATACATGTTGTCTTTTCCTGGTTTTAAAGGCTGAATTACAGTAAAGTGATGTCATTTTCTGAACTTACCAGACTGTTGTAACTGTTCTATTATTTGCATTGTCATTATAGCCACATTACTGATGATTATTTATCAAAAATCTCATTGTGTAAATATTTTGTGAAAGCACCAATAGTCAACACTACAATATCGTTGCAGTATCGATATTGAGGCATTTGGTCAAAAATATTGGGATATTTGATTTTCTCCATATCGCCCAGCCCTACATATCAGTACCTTAAAGTTGGTCTGGTGAAAGTGTTGGCAAATAGTTGCCAATGTATGCATCCAGCATATGAAAAGCAACATTACATTCATTTGGAGTCGTGTTTCCATTTGTCAGACTTTAGCTGATAAATGTTCCACTATGTTCACCTGCTAGATAAATTTGTCTGTTTGCCGTTTGGCGCTAAGCAGGTAGTGTACAGATTTTTGCTGAAAACAGCGAGGCTGACTCAAACAGTAAATTTACAGGCCGGAATACTAAAACAATGAGCTGATAGACACTAAAATGCACATTCCATGAGCTGAAAGGAGTCTGGTGATAATTTCCTATGGGATCACCACTTTTATATTACACATTGTCATTTGATCCATCTTTATTGTAAAACATATTGATTGAAAGTATATGCTATATACCAAGCCCAATGACTTCAGGAGTTTAATGCAATAACAAACAATTCACAATATGTTAAATTCCCTATTTTTAACTGTAGCCAGTGTACTGGAACTGGCGTGATGTAATTTAAAGTTTCAGAAGTATACTCATCTGAAGCATGGTATAACCAGGTGTTAACTTTACACCAGGTACTTGGTAAATGTGCTCTCAGGCTGACTTTGTCCCAATCCATTAAGCCAAGCGCCACTTCAGCTTAACTGCCCTCGGAAGGACCTGGCCTCAATAATGTATACAGCCATACAAGCCTCTATTACTCACAATTAATAATACATGGACTGCCTACCCGGCTATCCCCATCTCACTATTCTTTCCTTCTTTCCCTCTCTGCCTGTTAACAGTGATGGGCTGCACCATCTGGCATTGAAGAAAAGCCGGGGGGGGGCTGGGGGAGGGGGAGGAGGAGGAGGAGGGGGGTGGTGAAGTTCACAGAAAGTGTGGAGTTGAAGTACGCACAACTTTGTGAAAAAAAGAAGAAAAAAGAACATCTAAAAACTATTTCGACGCTGCAGTGACCTTTCGTGATATCAATAGCAGACAATGTCCATTTCCTTACAAATGAGTGCATGCGAGAAATAAAATTCGGGCATGTAGCTATTCAGGGACTGTGGGCGTATTAACTGCGTGTGGATGGATGTGTACCTAAACTGCACTAACTGTTAAGAAGGTCAGCCATCACATTTTATCAGCTTTACTTGTGCTGCTGCCCATTGCTGTGAGAGACTCACTGTGCTATAATGAAATTATTGAGTCCTACATTCTCTTTCCCGCTCACTATTACCGAATCTCCTTCTATATATCTGTGTCCGTCTGAGTCCCAGTGCCATATGGTGTATGGGCAGCTGCTCTACAAGCCTGTCAAGTTAACACGTAGCAGTCCCTTATGACAAGTAGTACAGTGTCTTCAGTGTGAACTGTGTGCTTTGTGTGGTTGTGTTTGTTTGTCTGAGCTAGTGTTTGGAGAGAAAGAGAAAGGGAAAGACAACTCTGAAAGCCTACATTCAGTGTTGCTAAAAAGCCACGCATGCAAGTCCCTCTAGATTAAGGGGGATTTACAACCTAATCTAGAGGTTAGGGGGATTCAGGTAGGGGACGTAAAGCATCACCGGTTGAGGTATACCAGGAAGTGAGAGAAGAAATGAGTGCAGAGAGATCCATCATTGATTCATTTGATTGTGGAGGACAAAAACAAGGAGTAATGAAGGCCCAGTAGAGAAACAGACAAAGAGCTGCCTGAAGTGTTAAACGAAGGAGGTGAAGAGTACAGTAAAGGCCTGAGCACTGAGCAGTTATTCTGTCATAGATCAGGTGTGATTAACAGCAGTTAAACAAAGGCTGTCCACTTAGGGCCCTGACATCACACACTCTACTTCTAACACACACATCCACACGCACAGCTGACTGCAGCAGTCACTTAAGCAGCACTCTGGGAAATGAAGCAGCTGATTCTCAGAACAGGGTGACCTTCTTCCACCATGCACTGCTCTGCGGAGTGAGAATAGGTCCCAGTAGCCGGTTTAAGGATGAGGATGTCAGTGTTGCTTTTTTGTGCTTACTTTGACTTCTTAAAAGCAAAAAATGTAAATGCTCTTACTTTAGTAATTGATCTGATATTTCTTTGCCCAACAGGATGCTGCATATGGGTATGCAGCAACACAGAGAAAAAGATTTGAGGTTAAGGCTAACTGGACAGTCAGAAATGCCAGTGTCTACCCTCTACAGCGTAACCTTGACAGCTGTAAAGCAGATACAAGCGGACATCTAATAATGCAAATGCCAAGGATTCGCTGCCCTTTACAGCCTTAGGGAACGCTGTCTGTTACCACTCGCTTTTACACAAGGGGGCACACTGAGTAACAGAAGGAAAACATGCTGAGGTTACTGCACAAAGAGATCCTATTGACATCGTCTTTCTGTGTCATACTTTTCTATCCTCCAGCTACCGACAACAAGCGATGGCTCTATAGGACTTCCTCTCTCCCATTCGCCGTTAGCTGTCTCTCACGTTTGCTACGTCCACCTGCTTAATAGATGATTGAAGACAAATTACAGGCTTGAAGTCAGTTATGTGTGAGAGGCTGTGTACATGTTGTTAGGGTTCATGCGTTCATGCCTGCATGAGAATGAAAAATGTATGATGTGCAAGTGTTAGAAGGAGCGTTAGCGTGTGAGGGGCTTTACCAGTTAGAACATGTGAAACAACGTGTGTGACAAAGTCCTTCCGGGCTGTGTGACCGTGTTCTCTGTTGTGTGTCCTGCTGTGTGTGTGTGTGTGTGTGTGTGTGTGTGTGTGTGTGTGTGTGTGTGTGTGTGTGTGTGTGTGTGTGTGTGTGTGTGTGTGTGTGTACAGATGTGCCCAGCCTGAAATCACAAACAGCTGTGGTACGTGTGAGAATAGGTGGTGAAAGAAGCCGTTACTCCCCTGTAGCGTGACACCCATTCTCCTCCTCTTCCTCTTTTTTCTCACTTGCTTTATTTTTCTTATTTTCATATTTCCTTCACTACACTCATTTTCTTATACTTACATACTGCAGGACTTGGTTTATCTTTAAATAATATGAGATTGTATCAGTATTTTAAATGAATGTGTTAAAAATCTAATTAAAATAAATCAATAACAAAAAATGTTTAATTCCACTTGCAGTGTAACCATTATGTAGTTTTATGTAGCATTACTCTACCATTTACCTACTTAGAAGGACTCTGGAGTATAATCAGCAACTCAATAGTGTTTCTTCTCATTTTTCTCTTCACTTTCATTACAGTGTATTTCGACCTGTGCTCACTGCAAGTGACCTTGTTTACTGTAAACTACAATGGCCAGTGTGTTCTTGGCAACAAGATAACATTTGAACTGTACATGGGGACTGTATAACAAGACTCAAAAACACAAACGTCAACCTGGTGCTAGAGAAAAGTCAGGGGCTCACCAAAGAGATCATTTAAGGCTGTATAAAATGTCATGCCAATACATCCAATAGTTGTTGAGATACTTCAGTCTGGACCAAAGTGGTGGATCGGCCGACCAACAGCCTTACTGTTACAGAAAGACCCAATTACGATACTTAGGGTTAAATTTCATGAACAAAGGTTCTGTGTACTATAAGGCCTCAAGCTCATACGTCAGCTCAGCACACAGACTCAGGGACAAAAAGAGAAAACAACTGTGTGTGTGTGTGTGTGTGTGTGTATATATATATATATATATATATATATATATATATATATATATATATATATATATATATATATATAGCTGTGTGCATGTGTGTGCTTTCTTTGTTGTTGTGTCTGGAGTTCTCCACAGGACACCCCTTCACAAACATACAAAGAAAGCACACACATGCACACAGCTATATATATATATATATATATATATATATATATATATATATATATATGCACACAGCTATATATATATATATATATATATATATATATATATATATATATATATATATATATATATATATAGCTGTGTGCATGTGTGTGCTTTCTTTGTATGTTTGTGAAGGGGTGTCCTGTGGAGAACTCCAGACACAACAGGCTTTTCCCTCCAGGACTCTGTCTTTGCGTGACAGCCTGATTAACATCACACCCACACCTTCTCTCAAGCACACACACACACACACACACACTTGGAGTCACATCTCAGGGGAACATTATCACAGGTGCGCACACACGTATGCTCACTGCCGCACAGCAAATCACTCAAGCTTATCTCCCACCTGTTTAGCATTTTCAGATATGTGCCTGTGTGCATGTGCCATCATATCAGTATCAAGCAACACAAAGGAAAGATATTTATTTACAAATGTATGCACTCAAAGAGACACCCAGCATTAATGTGCAAACATGGACACTGTTGGCCCAGCAATAATTAGCTGCATCTCTGGCTGATCATGATGAGGCCATAATATCAAGAATGTAAATATAATTTTCAATCCTGTCGATGCCACTATCAAAGCCTTGCTGGCATTTAGGCAAATCTCTCACTTTGAGCCCCAGAGAAGGGGTCATGGCCCTGCCCCCCCTCTTTCCTCGGACTATGCCCGCCTCCCTCTCCAGAGCTCACAGACTCGCAACAGAGATAGAGCTTGACATTTCCCTCTGAATGAAGGAGAAAGCAGGAGGGAAAAAATAGCAGGGATTAAGCAGCAACGGGCAGAGAGAGTTAGAGATCTGAGGAGAGGAAAAAATGGATCAATACAAGAGGTCTAATAAAGGGAGGATTTATTGGCACCTTGAAATAACGTGAAGCGACGTCAATACAGCTCAGGAATTGTCTTAAAGAAGGGCAGGACAGTGAGTGGAAGCAAAGAGAGCTCATGCTTTCTTCAGCACCATGGAGAGCTCCCAGAGTCGGCTTATGCAAACAGCACCGGACAGCTCTTCAAGTCTCCATGTGTGACCTTTTACCCACTTTCAAGCTAGTACTGTTCCCTCATTCCCTGCAGTCGTTAACCTCTCGCCAAGCCTTTACCTGTTGATTTCATATCTGTTACAATTTTTTCCCCACAACGTCCTGGCTTAAAATACAGGCAAGTTATGATCGCAAAATTGGATCAGACAGATTCATAAAAGAAACACAGTGTCCCAAGTCAGTTGGTGTTTGTTGTTTATTTCACATTTTACATTTCTCTAACCCTTCTCTCAAATGTAATATTTGTATATGATTCTGATTAATACTACAAGCAGGAGACTACTACTAAAAATGAGCTTTATTACATATAGAATCCCCTAGGAACAGAAGCAAGCAAACAAACACAAGAAAAAAAAGATTACAATAGTAAATAAGCTACTCTCAGCTAGGATTCATCTGAGAGTTTAAAGCGATAGACCTTGCTGAGGACTTTGTGAATACGGCTATCTACACTTTGGATTTATCACATAATGACAATTCTGGACACACACACACACACACACACACACACACACACACACAGGGCTCCCTGACAGAAGACTTTTACCCCTCTCTCCTTCATCACCTTTCCCTCTGCTGCTCTCCTCTCTTCATGTGTCTAGCCTGACAGAATCTGCAGGATACCCTTATTCTACAATCGCTTACCCTCCTCCCCCCTTCCTGCCCTTCCTCTCTCCTCCTGTTTACTCCCCTGTTCTCTGTGCCCCGGCTCGCATAGCTCCCCTGCTCCCTCCATCTCTCTCTGTCAGCTCATTAAGCTTGACTTATCTCACAGTGCAAAGCGGAAATTAAATCCTGGGCCCTGAATCCCCTCCTTCGCCTCTGCCCCTCGTTTTCTTGTTCTTCACCCCCTCCACCACAACCTCACCCATGTTACCAAGTTAATGGAGGTAAATTATGTCTTTTTTTTTTCATGTGTAGCGTTGATGCTGTGTTTGTTGTTAAATGAGAATCTTAATGCCTGGCTGCTTACTGGGGTGTAGTTGTAGTTTTTGAACTGAAAGGCAGATAACTTTGTACTGTAGTGTTTATCACTATGGGAAGAACAAGTCACAGTCAATTAGTTATCTGTTAATTGATGGTTTTGGAAGGAGCAGTCCCTCTGTAAAACATCATTCACTTTTCTTATTTTGTCTTACTTCCTTTTTCTTTCGTTCTGTCCAGCTCTCCCAAACCTCTCTTTCCACTCCTGGTTATGGAGGGCAGTAAAAGCTAATGTATGCGATAGAAGAGTAATCAGGGTATTCTTAAGCAGTAAGACCATGCTGCACAGGGAATCACGGCAGATTAAGAAACTGTATTTGGCAGCATTAACATGAAATCATTCCATAAGCTCTGCTAATTCAACTTCACTGGAGAAGAGGGGAGGTTCTCCCCTCAAACAACACCGCACAGTCCCTGATACTAACATACTGCACACACACACACACACACACACACACACACACACACACACACACACACACACACACACAAATATAGGCCCAGCTTCATTCTGTGTCCTCCAGTTCATTCATATCTGACAAGCTTAAGGTGTAGTTAAGCATTTAGCCTCACCAGTGACGCATACTGCAGACTGTTGGTGATTCGTCAGCAGCCAAAAGGATTAGCAACGCAAAGAGTTGCATTGTGGGTATTCACACGCCTGGGAGGAATGGCTCACTCAGTGAGGCATACATTGGTGTTTAGATTTTATTCAGCAACAATGAATGGATAAGCAACAAGAACGGAACAGAAAATAACAGGAATGGAGAGTGTGACCGGAATCTGCTAATCCATTCATTTGTAGTCATAGATCAAACTGCAATAAAAGGAAAACATTTGCAATGGGACACACACACGACATCAGCGCTGACGCCACATGTCTAATCTAGTGTGTGACTGTAGGCTAAATCGAACTAACTTGCATCCAAAGAGACATAAATGGCTGCAGAGGCTTGAAAAACATTAAACATGAAAACAGAGAATACCTCCAAACCATAAGTAGATATAGGTGGTTTATTCCTACCCCTTAATACGACCCACAGGAGCATTTTCCAGAGAACGTAATGGTCGCGGTTTTAAACATGTCGTTAAGGTTGTGAAATGGTGGCATTTGGTTGCGTTTAGACACCAAAACTAAGTGGCTTGGGTTAAAATCAGTTACTTTACTTCCAGTTACGCACGTGACGCTGAACTCGCTGTTTACTATTGTCAGAGACGTTTAGAACCAAGACACCCCAACTCAGAGTAATTTCCTGTATCTGTGTCACGTGGGTTTCTCCACCGCCATGCCTCTTTAGGAGAATAGCGGCAGATGAGTATCCTTACTTCTAATTGTTATTAAAAGTATTGTTTATAGGCTGATATTTATACTAAAATATGCTATGTATCATGATTTACTGGGAAAAAAACACAATTGCATGTGAAATCAGACATTCTTCTTCAGACAAGCTTCCCCATATAGGACCAATGAAATGATCCTTGATAACCACATTTTCAGACACAACAATTCGACTGTGAGACTGAATTAAATATATCCAAGACACATGCAATGATCATGTCATGAACTGCTGTATAATGGTACTGGCAACTTTTTTGGTCTAATTCAGTCACTGAGTATAAAGTCTGTTAGGATTTATCACTGGAACACATGTGGATGATGTGGTGTCTGTTGGTTTATCAGTTAAGTGTATTCAATATATTCCTTCAACACTGGCCTCCAGATCCTTTGCCTGCCAGATTTACCTGGCAGGCAAAACACACTACTGTACTATATGTATGTATGCAGCGTCAGAACAAACACACTCGCACACGCTCGTCCTGAGATCTAACAGCCTGCGGAGAGAGGAGAGACACACTGGCCTGCAGTGAACAAGGATCCCTCACTGTGGACCACACAGCACCCAGCAGACACACACCCAACTCTCACATGCAAAGAAACACAGTCATACAAGAACGCACTACACAGAGATACAATATTTACTCTCCATCTGACAAAATACATGTACTCAGATGGATGTGTCTATATCAGCTAAAACACACAGACACACAGTATCATGCCATCTTCACTAGATACACAGATGAACAAACAAACAAGAAGACAAACAAATAAACAAACAGCAGATTCACATAATGGCTGCCACAGAAATACCAGACCATACAGTAGCGCTCTCTCTTTCTCTCTCTGGGGAAAGTAGAAATAGGCAGAGGGAAGGATTTAGAGAGAGGGAGTGCAAGAGAGTGTGTGGGTGAGTGCCGACACTCAACAGAAAGCAAAAAAAACAACATCAGAACATGTCTGAGTGGATTATAACTATACATACGTCACAGGGGAATGGAGGAAAGAAGGAGGGAAGAAGCAGGGGAAGACTGAACGGTAGGAACGGTGAAGAGAAATGAGGAGATTGGTGAGAGCGGCTCAGACCGCGCTGTCATACCTTTCAAACGTTTATCACTTTGAATAAATACCTGCACATGGGAACATACAGTGCACAAACATACACTGATAAAGACTCAAACTATTCATTCTGTCACTCTCTCTCTGACAGCCCTTCTCTCTCTACACGCGCACACACACACACACGCACGCACACACACACACACACACACCGCAGCAATACTAATCTCCCTCTCTGAGTTATATCCTATCCCCTCTCCACCCCAACCCCCCTCTATCCCATCCAATAGCCCCCATTTTAAAATTCTGCCTCTGCAGAGGGCGTCTTCAAAGCCCAGTAATCTGTCTGCGGAAGCAGCAATGAGAGAGAAGGGGAAATATAGCTCTGGATTAGAACCCTGTATTTTTTTTTTTCACAAAAATAAAAAAAACCCTTTTCATTCTCTCCTTCATTCCTTTGCCTCAGCTCCGGCCACACATTTTCTAGTCCATAGCGACGACGTTCTACTTCCAGGGTTGTTCACGTGCCGCCGGTAATTCTGCCGGATGTCCCTCTTTTTAGGCCAGAGGTCTTTCACCTTCCGCTTTCTTCGTGTTGGCATTCTAAACCCCCTTCAATTTCAGCAGGGTAAATCAAGAAAGCTTGCTAGTAAGTAAGTAAGTAAGTAAGTAAAAATTATTTTTGTAGCGCATTTAAAACCAGCTCGCACTGACGAAAGTGCTGTACATAGCGCATTAACCACAGAACAATAAAATAAATACACTTACAGATCAGTAACAGGGTAAGACAATTAAAACACATGGAAGGCCAATGTAAATAGGTGAGCCTGGTTTTGAATATTGTAATTGAAGGGGCATTTCTGCTGTCAGGTGGCAGTTGGTTCCACAGCTGAGGGCCAGCAACAGAAAAGGCTCTGTCACCTTTTAGCTTAAGCTAGGATGGTGGGACATGGAGGAGACCTTGACTGGAGGATCTGAGGGACCTGGGGGCTACATGCAAATGAATGATACCAGCTATGTAGCTGGGGGCCAGGGCTTGAAGAGCTTTAAAAAAACCATCAGCAGTATTTTAAATTGTATCCTAGACTGGAGTGGAAGCCAGTGCAAGGAGGCTAGACTATCTGTCCAATCTGAGATTTCTGTTGCACAACTAAAACAACTTTTGAACGTACACATGTTCCACCAAAAACAAGTTCCTTCCCGAGGCTATTTTGCAGAGGCAACGTCATTGTGTCAGGTGCTTAGTGCCACCCAAGATGATTGTGACTGATTGAAAGAAAGTTTTTCTCCCATCCCGGAATGTTGTGTCGACAAGCCAGACCCTGCTCCGCAGCGCTGTGGAGGATAGTCTGGCGAGAGACTACACATTTACTACAGGATGTGATGTGGGTCACATTGCAGCAAGCTAACCTCCCATCCTTACCGAAAGCAGTAAACTTAAACACTCCCCCAACGATTAAGCATTGCATTTACAGTCATCAACAACCCACGACTCCACAGTTAACGGATAAAATGTCTCCGTAATAAGATTTAATTAATCTCTTTGGAAATTGAAACTTAAAAAGGAACAGTTCGACATTTTGGGGACCATACAGATATGAGAGTGGTACCGATTGTCTCATCTTTTTCTTGGCAAGAAAGTGAATTAGGACTCCAATACAACATTTTGCTGGAAACATATTTTGAAAATATGATCATTTCATGTTGTTTTTCAAATTATACAGTCCAAATTAATGACAAACTATAACTGAAAACCAACTAAATAAGTTGTACATGAACATTATGGCTGATTTAATAGTGTATATCATCTATTATCATTTAGCAAACTTAAATTAAAGTATACTTTTTATTGCAAATCATTTCCATTATAATAAATTGATACTGGTAAAATACTTCAGCCATATCACCCAGACCTACTTGCAGTAATATTATTTAGAAAGAAACTGTTTTAGAAAATTTACATTCCGATATATTTAAGACCCCTCGTGTGCTTAATACTAAACATTAAAATGAAACCTGCTGCTCCACCCAGCCAGAGCCACAGTGAATGAAAGAAGTCTAAGCCCATGAAACAAGATCATAGAGTGATTATGAAATGTCTAAGTCCCAGAAACAAGCGTCTTAAATAGCCCCTTACAGGCAATCACAGGAGAGGTATTATGTAGAAGAGGTGTAGCTTAAAAGATTAAACTCAGAAACCTTTTAAATTAGTTTCCCTTATTGTGAACATGGGACTAAAGGTTGTGCACAAACACAGAATTAAAACTGAAAAAAGTTCAGGCTGAGGAGGAATTGCAGAAGTACTGCAAATACTACAGACCAGTGACTGCCACTGTGTCAGAAGCTTCTATGAAAAAGGGAGCATGAATGAGATTAACGCATGATGTGTGGTCAGTAGAGATATCTTTCTCAAGAACTCAACAGGCAGAAAAGAGGATAGGATGAAGAGGGGGGAGGGTTGGGGGAGGAAAGGTTGGGGGATGGGGCAGCAGGAGTGGAAAACAGGGTTGAGGAAAACAGCAGCCCAGTCTCCCCAAAAAAAATTACGCTCATCTTCTGGACGATTCTTCAACTTTTGATAGGCCTGCATGATAAATCGTTATAAAATTGTGATCTCGATTCACCCGTTCGCGATTTAATTTTTAAATGAATTTGATTTCTTTTTTCTTTTTTTTCTGCTTTTTTTCTCCTTCAATTAATGTATTGAAAGCATTGACATTAACATGTTTTAATTACGTAAAAACATGTCCAAGGACTTCAGATAGAGCCTGTAACAGGGCTGTATACAGTATAGTTCAATGTGTTATGTGTCACTATGTTGGTAGCCTACTGTACTTAAATGGCCAGTATGTACTTTATTTTCTTTATTCATTGAAGCCTCTATGTTTACAGGCTGATGGTGATGCGCAATGTGCTATTGGTGCCAACAAATATCTATGTTTGGTACTGCCAATTTGTTTTGTTTTGTCATGGTTCATGTGTGCAATAAACATTACACTTCGTGAGAAAGAAATTGTGGCAGAGAATCGTGATATCAATTCTAAGCTAAAAAAATCGTGATTCATATTTTTCTCCCGAATCATAAATATCTGATAAAATATTATGGACAAAAAATCAACAACAGGTGCACTTAAACTCTACACTTCCTGTCCAAGAGAACAGCTGATAAACTCCTCTATTACTTGTCCGCAACATTATCTGTCACTCAGAGGTCAGAGAATTATTTCAGGCTCCGACATCCAACATGATGTTATGTGGCCCGTATAAGTAACAACTGGTTTTCAGCCCCCAGAACACGAATTATTTGAAAATGAACAAGAACCTTTGCTATAAGCATGCACATGTTCATGACGACAAGCTCGCTACTGTGAAACAGGTCAAATGAGTGCGCAGTTATCTCTTTTTTTACACCTGGATTGAATATAACAATTATTAACATTATTAAATGCAGTGGACTATACGAGTCATCATTTTAGAAATCTGCTTTAATGATCCTTAACTAGCAAAATATGTTTTTATTGCTGCACTATCATTAAACAAAAAAAGCTAAGTCAAAGTTCTCCAACTATACTGCATTAAAACGTTCCACATTTCATAGACCTTTCCTTGTCTGGAGTAGCAGTACCACAGTAATGTCTCCGAGTCTCTGATGACTAAATCTATACACAACGTGTAATCCGGTTTTAACTTCTGTAGTCATTCTCTCGGATGCTGTCCTAATCTTCCAACCTCCTATGCTCTTCTCCTCCTCTTCCTCCTGCTCCTTGCCTTTGTTCCTGCATCTTTATTATTGTCCTCTCTTTCCTCAATGTTTCTCTTCTTCCACTCTTCCTCTGTATAACGCACTGTGGATTAAGGGGTTGTAATATGTTGTGCTAGACGCGTCACTTTGAACACATATTGGATAAATTCCACCTCAGCGGTGGAACCATGACGGGAGCTGAGTAGCTTAAATCACACAAGCACATACAGTACATATTGGGGTACACACACGCACACACGCACACACACACACACACACACAAACACACACACACACACACACACACACACACACGGACAGTGGATGCATAAAAGGGGGGAATAATGAGATGAGTTTGAGGCATGGAGAAGAAATAAGCGGCCTGGGGAGCGATAAGTGAGAGGATTTTAAGAAAATGTATGTGATCATGGCAACAAAACTCTTTATCTTCTATCCCTATGAGTCTCATCACTTTATGTCTGTAACAAAAGATGCTATTATGGAAGCCTGGTTTGCTTTACAGGAAGATGAGATGAATGCATTAACACTACTAAAACTGAAAAACACAGACAAAAATCTGTCTGTCTAAAAGTGGTTGCATGAAATGTCAATTGACGAACAGTAGACACAGAAGAGTGAAAAATGCCTGAGAGAGGGAGAGATGTATGTTATTGGGGGATGTGAACAGTATCTAATCACAATATGTGCAGATCTTAGGGGAGGGGTGCATTTGGGTGTAGCTGTCAAGTGAAGCCCCTTGCTGTGTGCTTTGCATACGCAAGCAGGTGGTCCTCTGCACACGTCAATATATCCTGTCTAATTGAATTGAATGGGATAAGAAATGCTGCCGCTCTCCATTCAATCTCCTATCTCTCCCAGCCCCCCAAATAACCTGCAAACACACACACACACACACACAAAATGCATGTACACACCTTCACATGCACATATAAACACATGCAAGCACAAACCTGCAATGCAAGAATACACATTTACACTTATTTGTGCACACTTACTGTACACCCAAGCGCATCCAGCATGCCAGCGCATACACATACACTGCCCTCCAGACCTGTCATTCTAAGGTAATTACCTGGCCTCACTAACTGGCAGGGTCACGGCAGCTATAGACCGCAAGCATTGGGAGTCGTTAACCCTTTATTTGCCCGACACACACGCACACGCACACACACACACACACACACACACACACACACACACACACACACACACACACACAGTTTGAGTCTAAGAAGGCAAAATAAATATAAATGTGTCTGTCAGGCTCCCTGCCCTTAGCCATTTTTTATTTATTTTTCTTTCCTCCCTGGGGGGCTTCCTTATACAGCTGCACACAGCTAATTAATAAAAGGAAGGAGGAGGTAAAACGCAATTACATCAACTACTACTATTGACCTCTAAGTTCTCCCTCACACCTATTTTGCACTAGTATGCTTTCAGTGTACAATGTATGGTTTCAATTAAAGCAAAAAAAAGTATTGCTGTATTTAGTCTTTCACATTACTGTTATATGTGGAATAGGACTGATTATATAGCTGGACAACAATTAATATATAGAACTTTGAACACAAAAGCCTGCATATAGCCATGTAGGGTACTTACAAAAGCCTGTACGGGCAGAGTGGCAGGGGTGTGAAATGTATGTCCTAAACCAGTCAGCACTTCCCATTATACACGGGATAAATGGGGACAAACAGAGAGGAGGATGGGAGGACCGTGACCTTGAAAATGACTGGGACAGCAGTGTGTGTGTGTGTGTGTGTGTGTGTGTGTGGGGGGGGGGGGGGGGGGGGGGGGGCACAATGGCTTACTTTCTGCTTGTGAATAGGGGAGCAAATTATTTTACAGCTAATTTCAATGTCCAACCAAAATAGTATAATACTATCACTGGGTGGTTGTTTTAATTATAGTTATTTTGTTAAAGCTTTAGTGCGTAACTTTTTGATATTAATGAATGTCCGTTACATTAAAGCCATTGCCAAATGAGTTGTTGCAAAGCTAATTAAGACTATCAGCTCCACACAACTCTCTCTCTGTATTTCTCAGTATGGCTATATTCAGAAAATTGTGTTGTCTGGCAAATTTTGCACACAGAAACTCAAGTGAATATAATTACCTCTTCTGAAGGGTCTATGATGTTTTTTTAATCCTCCGTGTCCTCCTTGGCTACAAGCAACTGTGTGGAGGGGGGGGGGGGGGGGGGGGCTGTGCGTGATTACCGAAGGCTTGTATCCTGTGGACGCACCGACAGTTTCTTTGTCTTGTACTTAGAATTGCTCACGGGAGATGACAGAAACTATGCACTATAGCTTTAATAATATTTTTTATTGATAATTAAAACAACCCAGAAAAATATTCTTTTAATTTTTACCACAAATTAAGCATTTATGGTGGCTGGATTGGATGCGTCAGACTGCAAAATGGAAACAAATGTTCAAAGATCCTCTTTAACAAAAGTCGTATTATCATTATAAGAAGGTCTCAGTGCAAGTAGGTCAGGTGAGTGACTTGTTTATGAGAAGCCTGAAATGTTATTTTCCATAGGACACTGGACTATTTTCCTGTTAAACTTGTCTTTTTCCATTTTCATTTAGACGATATTTTCTAAAACAGCATGACTGCCTTTAATTTATTGTAATTGTAATGTAATCTTTTCCAAGACACAGACACACACATAAAATAACTGACAGCAGACAGCAATATCAAAGAATTAGGATGGGGGCGAAGTCTGATTAGACACGCTTGAAACAAGCAATTGTCAGACTATTTGAATAAGTCCCAATCAGTGCACGGCTGTTTTACTTTGACACATTTTGACAGCAAATGTGGTGGTAGGCTCCCAAAAAACATTACATGATCCATCATTTAAAGTTCTATTATTTTACTCAGGAAGGCAGATTAAGCATACTTAATTTGCTATATTTCATCCTAAAACCTCTTTGTCATTGAGAGCTTTCCAAGCTGGCGTTACATGAACAAGCTGCGGAAGAACATTTAGCTATTAAGAAGAACAGACAGTCATGAGAAAATAGAGCATCAAGGCTCTGTGTTCTCCCCCCTCCCCCATTAGCAGGTTAATGGCTAACACATCTACAAGTTAAGGAAGAGAGAGAGAGAGAGAGAGAGAGAGAGAGAGAGAGAGAGAGAGAGAGAGAGAGAGAGAGAGAGAGAGAGAAAGAAAGAGAGAGAGAGAGAGAGAGAGAGAGAGAGAGAATGGGGGGGGGTGTAATGGGCTAAAATGAATGAACGTTGATTAAGGTTTGTGAACAGGGAATGTTCAGCTGTGGATGAAATGGGAAACATATCAGGACTAATTAATGTTCCACAGCAATCCTGCTTTCATGTATACAGGCACACACACACACACACACACACACACACACACACACACACACACACACAGACACGCGATCACAGAGCCCCTGTGACGCTTTCAACGGCATATTAACCATGTAAATTGCACATGAACTATTTGCTGCACCCTCTGGTTCTGCAAATCTAGCCTGGAATATTTTGCTGATGCCCCCCATATTAAAGCTGTGTGATGTGCACCTGTCAGTGCAGCTAAGAATCAAACAATGGAGTGGTTAAAACTGTGTTAGCATTTCATCATGCAGACCAGAGCCAATATTGGTGGAATCGCTAAATTGCCTGAGAGCTGTATGCATCAAAGCAGCTATTACTACATTACTATATGCTGCATAATGATTATTAAAAACACTCTCTGTGTATGGTGTGTTTATGTCTTTTGTAAACACACACATTCATGCATGAATCTAACTCCTTCAAGCCACTGCATACACACACACACACACACACCTACACACAGAGATTAAGCAGGGAGTAGTAGAGTAATGGGAGAACACTTATCAGATCTAGTATTCAAATTAAGCTATGAAGCGGTCTGGGAGAGGTGCAATACATCTACACTCTAATTTATAGGGAATAAGCAAGTCAAGTCCTAGCCTTCTAGCATTTGTTATATACTAGTGTGTGTGTGTGTGTGTGTGTGTGTGTGTGTGTGTGTGTGTGTGTGTGTGTGTGTGTGTGTGTGTGTGTGTGTGTGTGTGTGCTGTTACATTTGAGTAAACAAATTCTTTCTGACCCTGAAGGCGGGCGGACACAAATAAGGATTGTATTAAATACATAAACAAATTTTTATTTTATTTTATTCAATTTGAAGTTCAGAATACATTTGGTCCACCTTGCCTTCATTCCCGGCGAAAGGGAGAAAGTTTGCAACGCTCACAAAAAAACAATCAACTTTTTTGGAATGATAAGCAGTGTTGGGAGTAAGTATAATGGCGTTACTAACGGCATTATTTTTTCAGTAACGGAGTAATCTAATTAATTACTTTTCCCATTGTTGCAACGCCGTTATTGTAACTGAGAATGTAAAGTGGCGTGTTACTACAATTTGGTTGAATGAAGCGTGAGGTGTCAGGCTTTGGCTACACATCAGCTGCCTGGAGAGAGCGGGGGGGGGGGGGGGGGGGGATGATGACACCATTGCAAATGCGATAATGATTGGCTGGGTGGGCGGATGCTCTGCTCACGCCGTCTCACTGCACGCTCTGACTACCACTAAACACAAGACAGCAACAATGGCGACGAGCCAGGGAAATTCAAAGGCAGCGTTCTCAAACTGGAAGTACCGGCACTACTTCTCGCTCATTGAAATTAAAAGGCAAGAATGTTTATGTAACATGCACGCTATGCGTTACAGAACATAAAAAATAATGTCACAGTTACTTTGCTGATTAACTAATTACTTTTACAATGTGGTAACTGAGTTACTAACTCAATTACTTTTTGGGAGAAGAAATTTGTAACTGTAACTAACTACTTTTTTTAAAGTAAGATGACCAACACTGATGATAAGATGTATTAAGGTGGAAATAGGTCTTGGCTTGCACCCTGGGACGAGGTGATTGTATCATTCATGTCACCTGCTCAAAATTGCATGAGGTCCATCTGCACAGAAAAGAATAAGAAACCTCTCTCTGGGCCACCTGTGCACCGCGTTCACATCCCCGTCCTCCACGGTATGAGTTCATCTTAAGTCCAATCTATATGCACAACAGAAATGGCACGGACAGAATGAACCAACCCAACGCTGTTATTTTGACTGTAAAGAATATTCTGCTTTGTTGGACAGCTGGAGGTCAGTCACAATCTTGTATTCCCCATGTCTCCCTCCCCTCGTGCTCTTTGTGTTTTCTCAGGCCTCAATTACGACTGACTCACACCGACGTCCCTTTCTTTTTCCTTTGAGTATGCAGCTCCAGAAACTTCCACACACTGCCACAACCTGACAGGCTGAACATCATCAATGCCCATGACTCTATTCAGAGGCTTTCTCTATGCTAATCACTGGTGTCAGTTCCTGCCTGCTTGCAGATGACATCAGTGTGACCCTGTCAGGAACAGCCAGTCTCTATAGGGTTAAGAGCAGTGCAACACGCCTACCAGGGTGATGGCTGTTGCGGGATTTCTTATCCAAGGAATCAATGGATTCTGACAGCTTCTCACTTGACTGCTGAATAAACCATACCATATTGAGTTAGTACACAGATTAACACAAGCGGACATGTCTCATTTGAGGCAATGTATGGCCATCACAGATATGCTGCTTTGACATCGGGGGAAACTGTTGTTTTTTTCCTCAATACAGTTATGCATCGGACACATGGTGAAAAATGCACAGTATATTTATTAAGAGAAACAAAGCTCAAATCTATAAAATATTCTCACTTTCAAGTACAAAAAATATACGTCAGAGACGAGAGCTGAGGCTGACAGTTTGGGTGATCCTCTCCAGCAGCTCAACAAGTTCTTTACTTAGCTCTCCCTGGTATTTCCCGCCGTTCCTCATCCTCATTTCAATAACTTCAAAGTGCACAGCCTTTTCTTCTGCTGCCTCCCTGGCTGTGCTCTTGCCTCCAGTCCCAGGTAAGATGGGCAGAAATTAAAACGGAGAGAAGGTATTTTGCCTTATAAGTAATGATCAAAGAAGTGCTTCATCCTCATAAGGATTGGCTGTGCTGTTTCTGGAGCCTCTGTTGAAACCAGAGTCATTTCCCTCTTGAAGGGCTGTTTAGTCAAACACCGAGCACAACTCCTGCTCTTTTTTTGACATAATTGTGTCTGTAATGTATTTGCTATCGGCGGTATGACGTGTCCCGGTGGATTTTTCTATTTCTGTCAATTCTCTTTGAGAGCCATTTGAAACCCACTTTGCAGTCAACAACATCAAAGATAGCAACAAGGATTTTCACATAGGAGGCAGAGAGACAGAAAGACTGAAACGGAGGTTAGGGAGAGAGAGAGAATGGCAGACTCTGTTGCGTAAGCCTCTGGAGTAGGCTCCACTGACCATCCTTTATTTGTCTGTAACAAACTGTCCTTCTCCATCCTTCTTTCTGAACTGTCAAAGACTACACGGTTCACACCCGATGCATCACGGCCTGGAAACAAGGCATGTGCGACTTTGACAGCTGCCGCAGCGGCAGCAGCTAGAGGAGATCATCACACCTTCAAATACTGAGTGCCACTGACATGTTTATGACCACACACATACACACACACAGATATACTACGCATACACAGTATAACCACTTATGCTGCATAAAAACCCGGGCACCCACACATTCACCCACTCTCTTAAAAAACACACATGGCACATGCACACACAATCTAAAGCTTTTTTTTTTATCCAAGCTTTAAACCACCCCACACTTGTGATGCTCATAGGCCCAGCTGGGAAAGGCAGATAAGACTGGTTTTGGGTATAGAGGGTTAGAGAGCTACTCTGAGACACAGCAAAGCTTTATTCTGGAATATTCCTATCGATTTTTAGGCATAGCCAAGGCAGAAATAGCTATGTCTTACTCTAAAATTGTTTCAATTGCTACTCTGCAGCGGTCCTTGCACAGTTAGAGAATAAAAGAAAGGAAAGGAAGAGACTGGGAAAACCCATCAAGCCAAGAGACTCCAAGTAAAGCTACCCTTCTCTATTAGTTTTCATTCGTTCATTTTACATAGTCAAAGTTCGACCAGAGCTCTAAGAGGGCTTTCCCCTTCCTGCTCATGCTATCTGCCAAACCAAGCCACAGCCGGCCTACACCAAGAACGGCACTTCTGGATATCATATAATTATTAGCCTTCACTTTTCCTTTATTGAAGGACGCACAGGCTGTGAACCCTTTTCCTTTCTTGTATCATTTTGGTTGATCCCTTCACTGAGGTGTGAATAAAAAGGGATAGGTATGGTATGCAATAAGGTATGCAGGTTTGAGATAATAACAGCAGAAGTAAACAGAGGGTTTCATAAAAGCAAGCAGGGAAAGAGAGCAAGACTGGAAGGAGAGGCACTAGGGAGAGGTTGGAATGGAGATTGACAGAACAGATTGGACAATAATCCACAAATGGATGTAGTGGAAAATTTTTCAATATCTTTGCTCAAGCAGAAAACACAACTTGTAGTGACACCCAAGAAATGATTCGCTTGCAGAATGGAATCATAGGAACATCTTGCGCTTGTAAGAAAGAAAAGGGATGATAAATTCACCACGGCGTGCACAAAACACAGTGAAATCACACACGTTAGACACGCGCGCCAGAGGTACAACGGCTGTTCTGCAGTGCCAGGTGCTGGTGTAGCAGCTCATGTTGAAATATGTTTAAGAGCCCAGTCACTTTTATAATACCTTTCATAACAGCAAGAAAAACATGAAGAAAGTGGGAGAAAGAGGGTGGCACCCTGGGCTGACTACAGAAATGGATCAAAAGTGACTAAATTTACCAAGACTTGCTTAAGTTCTTAGGTCAGACCCGACTGCACTATAAATCCACGCACTGATTGTTAAGGATGACGTTGAGAAATGATTTCACATGGTTTCGTAAGGATTGACCTGCAGCTAAAACACAAAGGGGCCTGAAGCAAGTGTGTGTGCATATGAATGTGTGTCATTCTGTGTGCGTATGTATGTGTACGCATGTATGTGTATGTGATAGAGAGAGCAAGAGAGAGTGAGCGACAGAGAAAATGAGAACAGTGTTCTTCCAGCCTCAGGCGTCTTTTGTACCTCCGCTCGGCATGGAAAGACACAGGAAAAGGGGGAAATATTAAGGAAACAGAGAGAAAGAGCAAGTAAAACCCAAATGCAATGATGAAAATAGACTATAGTAGAACAATGCTGTTCTTACACTTTTGCTTTGGGTTCTTGTAACATAAAAGATAGCGATCTGTTTGAAAATTATATCTAATAGTTGCAACAAAGAGCTGAAAAAAGTAATTGCTTTTTTCCTCCTAACTCAACCAAGCTGCTGATATTCCCTACTTTTTGATGGTATAAAAACTGCCCAACATGTTTGTCTTTCCCCAAATTAAACAAGCGTCAACAAGAGTCTCATCACAGTTCAATCAACAACCCCTTCTGGCTCTTTTTCCCTCCATCTCTGCTCCATGTGTTTGAGAAAAAAGGGATGAGGATAAACCTGAGGTACGTGTACTACTCTGATTTACGCTGTCCTGTAAAAATGCCAGCCACTTCAGTGGCTGTTTCACCGCCGTCCTCCATTTCTCGTCTTCCCCATCTTCTGCTAAGCTGGGAGAAATGGGAGGAAAGGGGGAGAATAGGTTTGAAAGGCTGGCGGTAATTGGGGAGTGTACATGTTGGTGTGTGTGTGTGCGTGTGTGTGTGTGTGTGTGTGTGTGTGCGTGTGTGTGTGTGTGTGTGTGTGCGTGTGTGTAAAAGTGAGCGAGAGCTGTTGGAGAGGGGAGAGCGTATGATGTTCCAGCTGTAGCAGTAAGCCCATTCAAGGACACAGCGACTTACACGCACACACATATGCGCACACACACACACACACACACACAGTCTCAGATCTACCTCCTAGGGAAATTAATCACTGTTGCAAACGATATAAGTTAAATACATTTCTAAATACCCCAGGGACCAAATGAGAATATTAGACAAGGTGGAATTTATGATTGATCAAACAGAAAAGCCCGGAGTCTCTGATCTGCATGACCTTTATCAAGGTTTATCACAACAGACACCAGAAATCTAAATCAAGAAGACTGCAAAGAATTGAACGCAAATTTGTATGGAAGCTGATCACAGGATGCAGGCAAGGCCGCCTGGAGACAATAAGTATTTCAGTGTGATAACAGGCAGATATATGCATCGAGCAACACACGGGTCCCAGGTCAATGATACACATGTCCAGAGAGATAAATCATGTACACAGTCTGTGAATTTATCACTGTGATTTAAATTGTCTGTAAATTGAAATGATGTCAGTGTTTAAGGATGTGAGATTACATCTAACAATGTCAGGAGCACCATCGAGCTATTGTTTGTCTGTCATGTGTTGAGCCTGCATGAGCGTGCACAAGCGCGTGTGTGTATGTGTGTGTGTGTGTGTGTGTGTGTGTGTGTGTGTGTGTGTGTGTGTGTGTGTGTGTGTGTGTGTGTGTGTGTGTGTGTGTGTGTGTGTGTGTGTGTGAGCACATTTGCGTGGGGTGTACAGCATAAACAATGGGTTGGGGTAACCTGGCTTAATGCATCATTTGGACACAAGGACACAGCCGGAGAGCAGGCCAGATTAACCAGGACAATAGATTGGGGGGGGGGGGGGGGGGGGGAGGGAGAGAAACAAAGAGAGGGAGCTAGAAGGTTGGAAAGAGCAAGAGTAAAAGAGGGGGTAAAAAGGCAAGGACGAAAGGAAATTTAGAAAGGTACAGCCAGCACAGATAGAAAAAAAGGAGGTAAGTCCAAAGTGAGGTGCCTGTCCTGTATCCAGAAGAATATGGAAAAGCATGCTGGGTGAAACAGACGGGAGAAAAAGGAAAGAAAGAGACAAGAGAAAAAGAAATAGAGAGAGCAAAGGGCTAAATGAGGGAAAGAGATGAGAAGGAGAGGGTCCCATGTACCAGAGAAATTGGCAGATTGACGGAAACACTGAGTGAAGATTGCAGTGAGAAAGAAAAAACACTTAGACCTCACTCACTCACGCACACCACACACACACCAACATGTACACTCCCCAATTACCGCCAGCCTTTCAAACCTATTCTCCCCCTTTCCTCCCATTTCTCCCAGCTTAGCAGAGAGATGGGGAAGACGAGAAATGGAGGACGGCGGTGAAACGGCCACTGAACGTTTAAAAGTCAGCGGTCAACTCGAAACAACAATGTTAAAAGCAACAAACAAAGCCAGAAATCTCGGCGTAATAATGGACTCCGAACTGAATTTTAGCAGCCACATTAAGAGAGTAACAAAGTCAGCTTTTTACCACCTCAAGAACATATCAAGGGTTAGAGGACTAATGTGTCAACAGGATCTGGAAAAACTTGTCCACGCCTTTATCTTCGGTAGACTTGACTACTGTAATGGGGTCTTTACTGGTCTCCCTAAAAAATCTATTAGACAGCTGCAGCTGATTCAAAACGCTGCTGCTCGAGTCCTTACCAGAACTAAGAAAATGGATCACATCTCTCCTGTTCTGATGTCCTTACACTGGCTTCATGTACACCAAAGAATAGACTTCAAAATACTTCTACTGGTCTATAAATCACTACATGGTTTAGGGCCAAAATACCTTTCAGATCTTCTGGTAAACTACGAACCGCAGAGACCTCTTAGATCATCAGAGATGGGTCCGCTTGCCATCCCCAGGGTCAGAACAAAAAAGGGGAAGTTGCGTTCAGTTTCCATGCTCCATACATCTGGAACAAACTACCGATAGGCTGTAGGTCAGCTCCTACCCTTGGTATTTTCAAATCGAGGCTAAAAACCTTTCTTTTTGATACTGCCTTTTATTAACTTCTGATTTTAACCTGCTTTAAACTAATTGATATTAATTATTTATTAGTTCAATTTCTGTATTAACTGCTTTTAATTTGTATTCGCTTTTAACTGTTTTACTGTAATATGTGAAGCACTTTGAATTGCATTGCTGCTGAAAAAGTGCTATACAAGTAAAATTGCCTTGCCTTGGACTGTAGGACTGTGACTCCACACACACACACACACACACACACACACACACACACACACACATAAATATACAAAAAGCAGCAGAAGCTAACACAAGGACGCAGTCAAACGCACTTTTCCAAATGCCTAATATGTTTGCATAGATAAGTAAGTGTTTCATAAATGTTACTGTTGCTGTCGTGCAGCTAGCAGGTTAACTGTGTGTTTTGTCTGCTCCAATAAAAGCCAAGTTGAGTATGTGTGTGTGTGTGTGTGTGTGTGTGTGTGTGTGTGTGTGTGTGTGTGTGTGTGCGTGCGTGCGTGCGTGCGTGCGATCCCTTTGTGGCCTGTGCACAATCAAAGCAGGTGAAACTAAATTTCACCAAAATAAACACACATCCACACCAGACAAAAAGTTCACCTCCCATCGCCTTATTCAGTCCATTTCAACTAGGAGAAAGGACAAAGCAGGCCGGCACAGGAAAGCACACACACGCATGTATGCACGCACACATACACACATGTATGCACGCACACACACACACGCACTAATGATACACAAAAACAGTGAATTCACTAGCTGCTCCTTTTACGCCCCCCCCCCCCCCTCGCCCCATCACGGTCACAAAACTGCACACTTGCAAATGCAGCATTTCTCAGGGTCAACAGATCCATTATCATTTAAATCTTGCAGTGGCAGCCCAATTTAAAAAGTCAAGTTAACACACACACACACACACAAAACAAATAAACATTTGCATGCTTGGACTCTCATCAACTTTGTCACACACACACAAACACAAAAAACTGTTCTTTCTTTTGTCGCGCTGTACGATTTTCAAGGCTTTAGCTCCCTCAAGGCCAACTCACACAGTCAATCCCTCCGTTCTCCACCGCCACATTACAGCCGCCCCTCAGAAGTGACAAGTTTGCCCACCCCCCACCCCTCTCCTGCTTTAATGGGACTTTAAGATCACAGCGGCACAAAAGACTCACATGTACACACACACACACACACACATCCTCGAAATCTCAAAGCCCCACACTTACACACACGTACACACACACACACACACACCTTGTGTTGCCAGTCATTAACCACCTGCCCTGCCTATCACTCATAGCAACACCACATACTCAACATCCAATCACTCTCTCACCACCTCACTATCCTCTCATCCCATCGCCCTTCTGTCTTTCCTGAGACTTCCATCACCCATCTCTTAGGTCTATTGCTTAGCGGTGGACAAGAGCATGACCTGATTCAGCATGCATATGTATGTGTATCTGCCTGTACGTGTTATATGCGGTAGCTCATCGCAAGCACTGGTCTGTAAAATGGAGCCAAAAACTCTCAGGGGTCCTTGAATGGGTTCCAGGGCTTTCCCAGCTAAATTATAAATGTAATGTACTAGACTTCTTGTCAATCCAAGAAATAACACCAATCTGACTTAAAACATGAATCCTGCCTGTACATGAAGCTTGGGTTTTGCTTCAGATTTTAAATTTGAGTAATCATGGTAGCTCTTGAAAAAAACAGTGTGCGCCAGAAACAGACATGGTTCTAAGACAAACTTGCTTTTTAAAATGAATTTAACAAACCTTCATGCACCTCTCATCCCAACCGGAAGTTTAAAGTGAATTTCTAGCTCAGGAAAATACCAAACTGTCTGACTGCTTTCATGGTCTACCCTTCTACAGTTGACCTCTGTATTTTAATCAAACCCAACTTCTCACTTGTTCTCTGTCTCTGATGCTAAAAGCTAGCCTTCCAACCTTTTTCATCAATTTCTACCAATTCCACACACACACCCACACCCACACACCCACACCCACACACACACACCTCAATGACTGACACTTCCACTCAGCCCATACTAGCGGGAAATCCTAGAGCAGCGTTTAAACGCTTGGTCAAGCCCTGTCTGAGTGTGGTGCTACAGGCTTGACAGGAATCAACTTCACTGGGGCTCTGCAGTTCTGTTGCACACACATACACACACAGCCACCAACACACATACAGTACATGCACTTCCACCAGCGCTGGCAGCCCTGATCTAGGCCAGGAGAACAAATCCGCTGCAAGAGGATTCGCCCCCATCAAACTGCAGTCTAATGATGAAAAAACATCATCCGTTCAAGTGCATTAAAAGGATGACGGGTTAATCAGTAGCCAGGAGTCACAATAATAAAGAAAGTCACTCGTCTTGGAAGAATTGTTGGATCATTTGCAGGAACATTTTATACTATATATGCTGTATTTAGGATACATTTTTTAGACTAGATTATCAAGATTACTGAGCTCAACTGACACCAAGTTTGGATCAGTAATCCACTGTGGTGAGTTTACAGTGTTTAGAGCTGTGACCTGAAATGATACTCTGCAGTGTAAGTTGTATTCACCCTGTCTTCACCCTTACCTCAGCCTTCATAAGCACCTCACTGATCCCTGCAGCCTGGGGCCATACTGTGCATGCCTATCTGCCTGTCTGTTTATGTGAATGTGTGTGCACATTGGATGCATGCGTACATATGTGTGTGTTGCGTGTGCATGCATATGTCAATCCCCAAGTGTGCGGGTACAACTGCTTGAGTGTGTGTGTGTGTGTGTGTCAGTTTGAGGAGCGCCCAGGGACCACTCAGGAAGAAGCGCCCGGGGCGCACACACACACACACACACACACACACTCAAGACCCAGCCTAAAGCTGAGCAGAGCTCAGTTTGCACGACTGCCGAGTCCCCATGCTGAGCAGCATCCAAACTTAAGAAGCCCCGTGTAACTCACACGTAGGTCAGACACACAGCACAAAGAGCATGTTGATCAAAGCATTTAACTCTAGCTGAACCTGGCTCAGTCAGAGTGATGTTTTAAACATAAATCTGTTTTCCTAAGGGAGAGGGGCAGGGCTACTGATGGAGCATCTCGACATGTCTCCCTCTTTGTGTGTTTAACCTGTATTTCTCCCTCTAGCAATCTCTATTTCATTCTCCCAATATTTTTGTTTGGAAAAAATGAATCCTTTTTGTTAATTAATAATGGATATATGGGCACAACCTGACACACATTTTAGGCAGATGTTCATGCAAGTGTTGGATTAAAGTAGAACACTATCTTTTTTACAGAACAAAGAATAAAACAGGTTCTACTTCTTGCAATTATATTAAAGCTACCGCCAGCAGCCAGTTAGCTTAGCTTAGCAATATGACTGGAAACGGGTGGAAACAGTTAGTCTGGCTGCTGTCGGTAGCTTCATATTTGCAATACAGCAAAAAACAAGTGGAAAAAGATGCAGCCATGAACAAACATCCATGTAATTTACAAACAGGTATGCAGTTTTCCTTTTATTTAATCAATAGCAAAGGTCCACTCAAACTGCCTCCTTCAGCGTGTCACACTTGCTGTTAATATAAAATAAACATTGCATCTGTGGGAGTGCTTTCTCTACCTATTTCTGACCTTTATTTTTGTTATCTGGCATGCACACATGAGAGAGCATGGTTGGCCTTTACCTCATTTGAATCCCTGTGTTTAACCCAATCACACAGCTCTCTTCTTACTGATAGGCCTCATGTAACACACCCAGGAAGACACACACAGGCCTGTGACATATTAATGAGTTATCACAGTTGACAGAAAGCGATGGGGGAAAGATAGAGCGAAGAGGATGATGAGGAGAGAGAGAAGTGTGGTAGGAAAGGTGAAGCAGCACTGCCTCTTTAGAAAGGCAAATGTGCCTCGGTCCCTATTGTCTGCTGGCTGACAGGCAGCCATGGGGGGCCAAACGAGAGGGGTGCTCTGTCATGTCAGGGATTCACCAGTAGCAGGGGAGGTAGAGGAAAAATAGAAATACAGAAGCAGAGGTTGAAAGGGTAAGTTACATCTAAAGTGAGAGAGAGCGTATGTCTTTGTGTTTGTGTGTATGTGTCATGAACTGACAGTAAGTGATTCAGAGAGGAACAGTGATGACAGTAATGACTGTTCTCAAAGAAAAATGAATGGATGCTAGACTATCATTATCACTCTGTCTGCAAGGGAGTTTCAATGTGCGTGTGTCAGCACATATGTGTGTGTATATATGTGCAACGCATGCGTGTGAGTGCGTCACCCAAAATCTAGGCTGGCCTCACTCACCTCACTGCTTGAGGTTGAGCACTACCCCCCCTCCTTTACTCTCCACAGATAGTAATGGGAGCCCCGATCATCCCAGCACCGATCCTGGCCTGAATATGTATGCAGATATGTACTTATAAATAAGAGATGAACTAAAACTAGAAACTAAAAACGCAGGCAAGAGTCAAGAGGAACAGCGGTTGCTGAATACTTATTTCCAAGCAGAATCCTCACACTGAGACATTCTTAGGGGGTAAAATGACTCCAGAAAAAGTCCCGGGAACTTAATTTAGACCCTGGTCTCTGGACCAGACGCTGGGGAGGACACAACTTTCAGCCCAGACACAAGAACATCTCCATGCAGCAGCAAGACAAAAATCCCGTTAGAGAAATGAAAAAAAATAAAAAATAATCACCATGCAGCCCGGTGTGGTGTCGGTGATGGGAGCTGCAGGTGGGAGCGGGTGGTGCTGGTGGACTGTGCACCTCCAAAACGTTCCCAAACTACATTTCAAACGTGGGACCTTGGCAACACGTCTATCCGTCCTGCAGTGCACTATAGCTGGCGTGCAGCGATGCAGCTCCTGTGTGCAGCAGCAGCAGCAGTCAGACAGCTGCCTCGCCTCTAAAACAACCGACAACTGCAGCAAGAGGAGACGGTGAAGAAGAGAGGGACATTCGGTTGTTTGAGCTGGACAGTGCGATTGGATCTCAATGTGGACACTGGAGACACACATTAATACCAGGTGCAAATTTAATCAGGTTAAATCACAATTAGATACAATCTGGATACGAGACACGTTAATGCCATATGTACATGCCATATGACTTATCACTTCACAGGGTTTTTATTACCCAAACCATTTTAGTCCATAGTTTTAAACATTATGGCTGTTAAGGATAACTGCTGGGCAATAAACGGTGTAAAATATGATATGGAAAACCTTTACTCAGAGCTTGTTCCTATAAACACTCCACATAAACACTAAATTCCCCAATGAGCTTTTAAAGGCCTTCTAGTAGCGAGTTAAAAATCAATAGAAAGCTTCCAACTTCTGGGTCACATTCAAACACTACTTCTTGGTTTCTTCTGACAGTAATTCTGTCTAAGCCTTCTTTATCCCCCCATATCTTGTTTTTTTCTTTCCTAGGGATCCTTCACTGTGTCACAGCATGGTTGAATTTTGATGCGCTACTCTTGGCACTACAGTACACTAAAAAAATGTAAGTACTGCGTTATGTCTACAAAAACACCTAACCCAATGTGAAATCCTAGTGTGCTTAACACAGAGGTCTGGGACATAGTACAGGCTAAAAGAAATGATGAGCAATGGTTTTGTGTGAAAATAAGGCATTTAGGCAATGACACTGAACATGACGTGCATCTGAATGCATACCGTATATGCTCAAGTTTCTTTGTGTTTTTGGTTTGTGTGAATATACAAATGAGTGTGGTGTCATCCAGACCCAAAGGAATTGGTTAGATCACCCTGCTGTCTATCTGTCTGTCTCTGTAATGTGTAATGGAAACCAGTGAATCATTGTGGGTAATTAGTTTCTTGTGTTGTCTGCAGTCTCATCCTTGAGGGAGCAGGGACAGGGGACTGAGGAGGGAAGGAGATTATGAGCCCCTTGCTACCTAGCTGCTAATAATGAGGAAGGCGTATGTGGGACAGAATAGATGCCACGGGTGTCGGACTGGGGGGGAAAGGGGACTGAGTACCCAGAGCCCTTATGTGAGGAGGGCCCAAAAAGATGCTATAATGAATAGCTGTGGATGGGCCCATAGATAATTACGTTCTACAGGGCCCAGAATTTTGTGCTACACCCCTGGTGACAGCAAAACAAAGAATCTCACCAAAACTGACAGAGACCTTTCCGAATGAACCACTGTTCCAAATATAGACCGACTGAAACGAGTGGAGAAAAGATATAGGTGATTCACGGCAAACGACCACTGAGGCTTAGGTGGACAAATTATTTCCTCTAAAGAAAAAAGTCTCTCACAGCGGCCGTCTACACCAACAAGTAGTGAGTTAAACGTGTTTTCACAGCTGAGAACTGTCACATTGTTGCATGCTCCAAAGGCTTTTATATTTCCAAATTTCAAGAATGGTAAAGTACAGATTTTCTCACAGACCCCTGTTTTGTGTATACAGTATATCATAAATACACATTATGCATGTACACTATACAGGTTGCAATCTTTTCATCAATCACTAAATGCTAATTGGCAGCTGGCTTTAGCCTTATATTTGAGCAGTACCCCAAACTATTACTTTAAAAATATACTAGCCTTATCCTGAAGTTCAAGTTAGTATATTGCACAGCATGGGTCATTTTGGATATGTTCTGATCAATTAAAAGCTATTTTGATCACTGTATCTCCCAAAACCTGCTGTATTCTTTTGACATGTATCCCTGCCTCAGAGCAGCACAAAGACCAACCACAGTTAATGGGTTTCTTGCCATACAACGGCCCCATATTGTACAATACAGACTTCCTCAATGTCAGCTTGTCAGCGAGTACTCGGAGGGCCTGATTCCATCTGACTCTCCAGTACACACAGGTTCTGCCACCACACACACACACACACACACGCCGCTGGCCCATCACCCCTCTCTTTTAGTGGCCTGTGACACAGATCGCCGCGGTGACATCAGTCAGCCCCGTTGGCATGGTGACCCTCCCATCACCTAGTCAGGTCACCTTGGCTTGCACCAGCACCCCACTGTAAGTGTTTCGTGTGTGTGTGTGTGTGTGTGTGTGTGTGTGTGTGTGTGTGTGTGTGTGTGTGTGTGTGTGTGTGTGTGTGTGTGTGTGTGTGTGTGTGAGTGAGAGAGAAGGATTATCTGGCACTTCTCCAAACCTCCTGGCACAGTGCCACTGCTCTCCCACTTCTTGAAGGTCTGTCTGTCTCACTTCTCCATTTCATCTCCGTTGCTCCAATCATCCTCCTTTTCAGTTGTCCCCCACTGTTTTTTCACTCTGATCAGGCAACTTAAAATCCTTCAAATATTATGAAGTATATTGTATGCATACGTGTGAGTTTGTGTGTATGAGTGTCAGAAAAATGTGTTGTGTTTGCATGTGGATTGGTTCTCAGTAAGGTTACATAACAATACAAAAGGGCAGCCATCTGCTTCACCCTGGCCCTTAGGTCAGCAGTGAGGCCTAATCCACTATATTGTTTGTGTGTGTGTGAGTGCGTGTGTGGATGTGCGCACACGTACGCGTTCCTAATCTGCCTGCGCTTTCATACAGTAGCACTCGAGTGGGCAAATTGGTAATCTCGCAGGGCCAGGCCAGAATGAGATTTAATCCTTGTAGATAAACTCACTCTCTTTTTCTCTCATGAGTTATCTATCCATTTATTCTTTCTTCTTTTCCTCTATACTTGCTTTCCTCTTTTTCCATACATTTCCTTCTACTTACTTTCTCAAAGTAAAATCATAGTCATATTTTCCTCTCTCACATGGCACAGATCTCCATCCCCATGTTCTAAAGTCTTCCTTCATTCAGAGTGGACCTCACCAGTGGGGAGTCACAATGGTAATGTTGGACTGTTGGGTCAGACGAAACAATGTGCCTCCTTAAGCTCTGGAAAGTGTGAAGGGCATTTTTCATTATTTTCTAACATTTAATACGCAGACCAAACGATTTATCACTAAATCAAAACAATAATTGACAGATTAACTGATAATGAAAATAGACGTTAATGCAGCTAATTCTAATTCTGATCTTCAACTTGTATATATTTTGAACATTTGTTCTTGTAGTCTATTCTATTGTTATTCTATTGTTATTTAATGTATATATTTTGTCCTGTTATTTACTGTAATGTATATTCTGTATGTGTGCTGTGTGTCTGATATTTTTCTGCTGCTGCAACACGTTATTTCCCATTTTTTGGGATCAATAAAAATCTATCTATCTATCTATCTATCTTTCTTCTCTGCATTTCTGTGAACTCTGCACCCTTCCCTCATGGGCCTTTGATGACATAATATTCCCTTCAACTAGAAGCAGTCCCCCAGCGTGACGTGGCCTGGAGTTTCAAAGGCACAGTGAAACTTACAGTGGATTAGTGAACAAGGTGCATCTTCCTCCATTATCAGCCTCGCCTATCTCTCTTCTAGAGGCCTTTCTATCTTTGTCTCTCTAATCGCAGCTGTTGGGGAAAACGATGAAGCCTGTAGCCATTATTGGAATGAAATGAGAAATACATGATGGAGATATCAAACACAATTAGAAAGAGGCCAAAGCAGGGGCTACGAAAGTGTACTGAGCAGAAAGACTTTCAGCAAGCTTCTATTCAATCTGCACATACAAATATTCAGTAACCATGGTGACCATATGGGACTATAATGGTGTCCACCAATGAGGGCAACCAAGTGCAGTAATACAGGGTATATAAATAACGGGCACGCCCCTTCTCTCCCACCAGCATGCGCTCAAACAAAAACAGCATCTCCTTGCGCACAAGTATGGTGAGACTATACAGTAAGACACATGTGTTTGTGTGGGCGGGTTGGGTTATAGGAGGGTGACTGAATACAAGCAGAGGGGGGTCTGACTTCAGCATCACTGTGTTGATTGGAAACATTCACTGTGAGATGCTGACACGCTGTCTGAACTCACCGGGTGTGCCAGCGCATGTGGTGTGCTTGCATGTGCTTGATGTGTGTGTGTGTGTGTGTGTGTGTGTGTGTGTGTGTGTGTGTGTGTGTGTGTGTGTGTGTGTGTGTGTGTGTGTGTGTGTGTGTGTGCGCCTGCGTGTGTGTGACTATATTCAGCACCAGTGAAGTGGATTTGTGACAGATAATGCCTCCAGAGCACACATGTATTTCCCTTACTGACTAACCCATGAGCAAGGCTACAGGCAGCATTTGTGCATTATACTCAGAGACCAGTCAAACTCTCTCTCACACACACACACAAATTTTGCCTGTGAGAGAAAAGAAAGCATTAAAGAAGGCAGAGGGAGTAGGCAGGTGGTGTGTGTGCTTACTGAGCACACAGCATGATCCAGGCTTTTCCATTTCAATATCAGGTAAGGCTGCAGAATACAGAAATTTAATACAGAAAGGATTGTGGGAGATAACAATACTGATGAGAGGGAAGAAATGCATTTACAGCTTTATTGATTGTGTGCGAAGAATAGGATTAAGAGTCAAAGACAGGAGCAAGGGGAGTGAATAAATAATACTTCAAACAGTCTTTTGAGGCATGAATCACTAGAAGATACAGAAATAAAGAAGTCAGGGGAAAGGAACAGCAGGGACACACAAATAGAGATATATAGAAAGAGAGGGGGTTAGGATGATCCTATACTACTACTAGGAATAGGTAATTCTTGAACTCAATTTCATTAAATTCACAGAGATAAGTGAGCATATAGTAGAGAGCAAAGCTAGAGAGGGAGACATGTTCAATGGTGATCCCTTTAGGCTGAGAAAGAAAGAGTAACACAGAGAGATGGAGGAAGAGAGAAATAGAAGGGTGACGCTGGAAGCCACAGGGAAAGTGGTGAAGGAGGTTGAGGACAGGAAGGGAGAGTTAGACAGGTAGAAAAAACAAGCGGATGGAAATGAAAATGAGGGAGGGTTGAGGGAAGCCAGGAAGATGCTGGCAGAAAAAAAAAGCGAGTGGAGCAAGAAAAGCAACTCTGAAAAAGAATGAGCTTGGTAAAAAACCCATTTAAAAGACCTCAGCCTTTAGTTTGGTCTCACCCCTTCGCTGGGCTGAGAATATGTTTAACTCATATATCAGTTACAGGCTTGGGGAATTTGGGGGAACCCCCTATTAAAGCAAGGCTACCAGTGATTTTAATATGATGGGGATCATTTGCAATTTTTTATTGGAAATATGTGAGCTGTCAGACAATTTAAAAGCTATTATATGTCCAAATAAAATAATATCTCGTAGGCTAATGTGTCTTGGCTTAATTAACTTGTTTTTACTAACTGGCTGAACTAATATAAATGCAGACCATTATTTGTGTTATTATAATTGGACTAATCACTCATCCAAATGATTACCATTTGAAGAACTTTGGAAGTTAAATAGTGCCTTTGTCGAATAATGCAAACGCACCATTTTCCTTTCCTATCACGAACAAGTCAGCTATTGTCATGTGTCACTAGGGACTTTTTTTTTTTAGGTTTATGAAATTTAATAATAGCCTTGGAAAATGACAAAGGCTTATATATTATGAGATAAATGAATAAGAGCAAACATGGCTCTTTCAAATAATATTGCAAATAGCCAATAGAGGTTTTAAGGCACATTTGATTTTGAACGCACTGCACAGCTAAATGAGGCGATCCATTACCTCATGCTTTTGCTAATAGCCACATACTTGATTGTTTAAATAACTAGCTGTGCAAGTTTAAAATGAATAAGAGCTACCTTTCGGGAGAGTGCTACAGTATTATAGAATACACATTATGGACTCTCTACAAACCTGAAATATCTAACACACACAAAGAAGCTCCATTTTTTAACAAACGTGAAAGGTTACTATATCGTGTGAAAGTCACTCATCCATGCAGTCACAGTGTTATCCAATCAAGCCTTTAACCTGGAGATAGAGCTTCCAGGACAGCAGAGAAGACAGTTGGCTCCAGCTATTTAGGCATCCATGGCAGATGGAACATGTCCGCTGCTTTCTTCTCAGCAGTGTTCTGCTCATCTCCTCATCACTGATAAGGTTACTGATGGGGGAGGTGGGAGGGGGTGGGGGGGGGGGGGGGGGCAGCATGTTGAGGTGGAGAACCTGATGAAGGGTAAACCCCTCCGACCCCTCCTCTTAATCACTGTCATTAGCTCCACAGGCACCTCCACTCTGACCCCGACACCCCTGGCCCTCAGAGATTAATCACACACAGACTAACACTAACACAGATATGATGTGCAGATATGTGAAAAAAAAAATGTGCCTGCATGTGCGTTTGGCTCACCTGAAAAGGATTGTAAAGCAGCATTACAGCTAAAGCAGCTTCATCAGATCTCTATCACTGAATAATCTGCCACTAATTATCCCCCATAGAAAGCATCTGCATGTACACATGTGTGCAAGAGGGGGCATGTGAGTGTACTCTTAGCTGAGTCTGAATTTTTCAAAGGACTGCAAAGAGGCAGTGGGTGGGTGCAATGCAACCTCTAGGTTTTGAGGTTAGAACGAAAGGCCACTGTACACACACTGAGGGGCGTGCAACTGCACACACATCCAAGCTAATAACACCCCTTCTGTTCAATAGTTAAAATCCATTTAAAACACATTCGAACAACAAAAACACAAGCAGCCGAGAAGCTGTTTTTGAAATGAGTACCATTAGTTTGCTTTAGCCATTAAACTGTGAAAGCGCCCAAAGGGAGATCAGTAATCACTTCATACAGGACTGCTTATATACGGCCAGATAGATAGAGGACCCTTCTCTCCCTCTCCACCAGCCCCTCTTAGCCTCGCCGTAAGACATGTGTGTGAGGCATATGTAAAGGCAAGGGCCACGTCGGTGGGGAGCCTCCGTGTGAACCAGACGAGGCCTGATGCGAGTCCTGGGACTATAGCTTAATGAATCACTCCATAGTCGGGACACACATCCCAAGCCCCGAGGGATGGCCTCGGTGAGCTCTCTGTACTCATCCCTCATCTTTGTGCCCTCATACATGGGACTACACGTGACATAGCAACTGCTACAGTATAATTCACAGGGAACAAGATCACTTCTTTAAAGAGCTCTTCAAAAGGGGACAAGGGCATTAGGGGAAGTCTTCTCCTAAAGTCAAGACGAGGGGGGTATATTAACTACCTCTCTTGGACAAGTGGAGGAATTAAGGGCATGAGGAACCTGGTGGCGTTCTCAAAGTTCAGCTCTCCTTTCTTTGCGTTAGTTTGATATACAGTTTACCGTATAGGTTTTAGAAAGGAGGCGACAGGTACCATGTGCTTTTGCATTTGTGTCCATTGGCGGCTCAGCCTATTTAATGTGTTTAGGGCAGAGAAACTGTGTCTTTTAATTAAAAGGTCTGCTTGATTTAGTGTTGTGCTCAGGGAGAGACAGACAGAGAAAGAAAGAATGAAATAAAAAGCGAGGAGGCCAAGCGTAAGGCTAACAAACACCCGGCCAACAAGCCCATCTCTCTTGGGCTTAATGAGCCTTGATCTTAACATCAGCTGGGTTGGTAAAATCTGAAATAACACATCATTAAGCAGACTCAAATCATGTCTGTCTGCAGGTGCGCGTAAATGTGTCTGTCCGTCTCTTGTCTAGCTGTGTTAGTCAGTGCTAAGAGAGAGATCAAAAAGTGCTGATCCACAGTCAGGGATATGCAAGAATACAGAGCTGGGCACACAACACACAGTCACACACACACACACACACAGTCACACACACACACACACACACACACACACACACACACACACACACACACACACACACACACACACACACCTCCAGGTAAAGGTTTGAATATTTCATAAAGTCTCATTACGGAGTGAATATAAGAGGTTGAAGTATAATGACACTGGCGAAGACAGAGTAATACATTCAGATCCCATGCAAGCCTAATCAGCCCAAGTTTGAGCCAAATGTTCCCCACTTTCAGCATCGAAGCATCTCCTCAGTCCGACTAAACTTTTAAAGACAGCCTCGTAAAACTCAAGCATGCCTGTAAATGTCCTATTAAGAGGAATAGAGTAGTGGGCTGCACTTATCTATTTAATCTATTTCAATTTACCTTCTTTAAGACCAATGAATACTGTAGGGAAATAAAAACAACCACCATGTACAAAACACACTGCACACAATACAAACTATAAAAAAATGTTATTCTCTATTTTGTCCGATCTGCAGATATGTATACAATTTAAAAAACAATGTCATTATGGAATTCCTCATTACTGCTTCATGCTGACAAACATACTATAAGAATTGCACTATAAAAAAAATTACAGATGATAAAATGTGAGAAAATTACACATACACCTTTTACTGATATCAATGTCCAATTACTATTGCCATCTTCCCCTGTGGTTTGGCTAAATGATATATGATGATACATTCTGCTAAAATCATTCTTTACAAGCAATTACCAGCTCTGGCCCATAAAGCTAACGCAAGATATGCTTCTTCCATTAGACATACAATGATATTCTGCTTTAAATTAGCTCATTTACGGTACGCACAAACTCACAAATGGTTTGTGCGAGTTGCTATTTTTAATGCTATTATAAAAAAAATTCTGTCCATCACAGGGGGAAAGAGGTGAGATTGAAGATTGGAAGGGGGGAGGGGGGCAATTCATGCACTATACAAGGCTCATTACAACTGTGGTATTCAAACAAAAAGCACCGCAGATCAAGCCATAGCCACTATAGCGTATATGTATGAATGTTTACTGTATGTGAATCTTTAAATTTTACATCAATACTTGTATTGTGTATCCGTTTCGAATGTGTGTGTGAAACTGAACTAGTGTACATGCATACTGTATGTGTCGCGTCCTTGCATTTGTGCAGATTGGCAGGTATATACTGCAAGGGAGTATATGTAAAGATGTAATTGAATTCCTTCTGCTATTGTACAGGCCCCCAACACACTGGCTTATCTGGCCCTGAATTGCTGCCAATGAGATCTAATCATCCAGCATGAAATGAGCCCTACCTGAGCAGAATAGCAGTGTGAGGCCTGGAGGCTGCAGGGGAATACCTTCATTAGGCAGGAAGCGAGGAAGCAAGGGAGCAGGAGTAAGAAGGGTCAAGAAGGAAGGGGGTGGCAAGACTTTTACAAAAAAGGGGGATATTATAGGCTAAAGGCATATACAAGAGGGAGTAGGTAGCAGTGTGTCTATAAGGTAACCATAACAATTTCTAAGATAAGATTCATAGAAAGGAAAGTAGTTTGGCTGTTTAACCAGGTTACATTGTTACATAAGGAATACCAGTCAATATTCTATATGTTCTTCAGTCTTCTTTACACAATTTTCTGTTGAAATGTTCTGTAATAAATAGAAATAAATTATTTATTTAAAAGGCAGGAAGACAGTTTATTCAACTATTAAATAAGTGAGACGAGGTGTCTTCCTCAAATTATGAACTTAAAATAACCCTCTGGGTCCTAGGCCATTTTTTCCAATATTTGGGTCGCCTGGTTTCCTTGTGTAACGTGTTCGTATAACCTCAACCCTGTAATGCTCAAATCAAGTTATGGACATCATTTTTCCAGGACAACGTGGGCTATCAGGATATGTATGCTGCAGGGATGTCACATAAATGTATACATTTTTATATGACTATAAAGACAAAAAAAACAAACAAATGGAAATTGAATCTCACAGAAATGTATTGAAATCACACAGAATAATAATCCAAAACTTGATGACTTTTGAAAATTGATCTCCCAAGTCTTGGCAATCAGGGAAAAATAACAATAAACATTGTAACTAACACAAATCTAAAACTATTTAGATTCTTTCCCTGAAAAGTCCATACGCTTTTATCCAAAAACGTTAGTTGTGCCATCTCCAGTTCACCTCCTACAATACTATCAAAATGTGCAAATGAGAATCTGAGAGAATGATGAGATGAGAATGCATTATTGTTTACATTTACGCTGTTGTATCAATATTTCTGCTTGTTTGTTTCGTTTAGTATACTGTATGTAGCTGCAAGGTAACACAGTCAGGAAAGTGGCAGCATCAAACCCCTAGGAAGAGCGCCATGTCTTAAAGCCACCATGGGCTTAGCAGATAAGGGTGGAGCTGCACCCCATGGCCCAGAAAGACTTTTCACGTAGACTTTGCATGGCGAAAGAAACTTCTATATTTCAGCAGATAATTTTTTTTTAGGTACATCAACTTACCAGCCCGAACACTTAAAAGGGTCCTTGTTTAAAACGTCACGTTTTTAACATTTTTACCATTAACTAACTAGCCAAATTCAGTGTTATTAAACTAGGCATGATGAACGTGCATAATGGCCGCGAGCAGACTGCACTGCGCATCCTCATATGACTTGTTCTCCCGAGGTCCTGTAGCTGTAATAATGGATAATGCTAACGCTAATGGTTGTAATTCACCATGTGTTCTATTAATACATCCATGGTATTTATGCTGTAAAGCCTGTAACGTGGATGAGAGGTGAAGCCATGGATGTTATTAAGAGAAGCTGTTCACAAAACTACAGGCTAACCTTCGTAGCTAGCACTAGCTAGTAGCTAGCTAGTAGCACAACATAATAATTACATCTCCTTGGCCTGGTTGTCTAAATACATCCATCATTTATTTAGCTAAGCATGTAAACGATCAGGAACAACAAAAACACAATTATTAACATTAGTGAATATTTTATACAATTAAACGGTAAGTTCATGAGTTCGCCACTTGTAAGAGACACAAGAGAGAAGCTCATGAACGAGCATGTTGCTACGACAACACAAACAAACTGTTGCTAGTGCACATGTCCATCATGAAGTCCTGGGCCAGTCAACGCGGAAGATCCAAGCTCCATGTTTGCTTTATGTGCTTTTGAGCACTCTCATTGGAATGAACGGGGCTTCCCGCCGAACGCTGTATCCAGTTCTCTTAATAGATTGGCTTTAGAAAGTGGGCGTGTATGTTTATGCAAAGTAATGATATCACGTTAGAATTATACATAAAATGAGTAGTTTTGCTGTCGTATACAACAAAAGTGAGTAAATGCAGCTCAAAAATGTTTTATGACAGCCCTATTTTCAAAATAAACTCAGAGGAAGCTGCTACTGCATGTCCGTCAAAGTAAACAGCGGACAGTACATTGCACAAAGAGAAAAGTAACTGTCATAATACACTCACATGAGTCATGCGGTGCCACACGCAGGGCTGCATATGTCGTCAGTTTTTCTAAAACCCACCCATGCTTGTATGCGAAGAGACACTGACAGACAAATAGACATGGACACTATCGGCTCACATTCATGCTCTCATTATACAAACCACAATACATCAAAACAGCAATGACGACAGCAAACACAGCTAACCAACCAAAATAATAATTTACTCAAGCAGAGCTACACGCCATCAGTATGTGAAATAGCACATGAAAATGTGTCTCTGCGTTGCTATGGCTACAGACTCTTCACATCAAAGCACTGACACCGACAGTTTATACATACTGTATATGTGCAAGTCACTACATCAGCTACACCAATAGAGATTTCTATAAACTGACTGTATGGAAAAACTTTGCAAAGTGCCTGCACTGTCAGGTAAACTCTGTGAGGTTAAACAGAGGATAAGATTGAAGGGTAGAGGAAAAAGCATCCTAAATGTCCTAAAGGCATGGGGAAGTGTGTGTGTGTGTGTATGCGTGTGTGTGTGTGTGTGTGTGTGTGTGTGTGTGTGTGTGTGTGTGTGTGTGTGTGTGTGTGTGTGTGTGTGTGTGTGTGTGTGTCCTCAGGCTCTGTACTGTGAGCAGTTTTTGCTGCTGTGGGTGCATTTCCTCCTCTGATGACGTCAGAGCTCTGCTGCAGTCAGAGGGAGAGCTGGGATTCCTGTAGAGTCTAAAAAGCATCCACTCCACTGCTGCACAGCGCATTCCTGTGTCCGTGTTTGTGGGCATGCCTGTTTTTTGCATTATGTGTGTGCAACTGTGTGGTTGCTGGATTTGAATGACAACAGAGGCACAGACCCTGAGAGATGCTTTACAGCTGTGACTCTTTTTCTCACTCAGCAACCGTCTCCTTTTGTGAGCCAGCCTGCCCCCCCTGCCCTCCCACCACCCCTCTTCTCTGTTTCTCTCATGTTCATCTGTGTCCCATGAGTTACAGCTCTCAGACGCTGTTATGTATCAGCAGAGCCCGTAAAACAGGAGCATGCAGTGCACACTGAAACACTATAGCACTCAGACAAGTACACACACACACACACACACACACACACACACACACGCACAGCAAAATCCGCAAGCCACCTCAGAAATAAGCAGCTTTTAGTGATGAATAAAAAAAGTCAACCATCTGGGATAAAGAGATGAAACCTTCCTCTATTTCATTGTTATTTCCCTTAATCACTCCATCAACTGTTCCATTAGTCAGGAAAGAGTGCAAGGGAAGAAAAAAAAACCCAAAGAAATGTACCAGGGACAAACATTTACTATACTTTTGCGAGATCTTGACTTTGTTTTGCGAGATCTCGAGTTTATTTATGATATCTCGCAAATCCCTCAATGCGTATGAGAACCTCTCCACCTTCTCTTAATACATCAATGATGAGATTTGCTGTAGCTGTAATAATGGATCTAGCTAATGGCTGTAATTCACCATGTGTTCTATTAGTACATCCATGGTATTATCTTATGATACATCCAAAGGATGTATGGATGTATGTATGCTGTAAAGCCTGTAAAGTGGATGTAACGTCATTAGCGTTTCTCAAACTGCCGGGGCTATCGGCTAGTATAGCTAACATCAGCGGTAGCTAGCATGGGTGTATTAAGAGAACGGTAACACTGTACATAGCTATATGCCTAGATAATGTTACTACAGACATAGTGATTACATTGCCTTGGTTCTCTCAAAACATCCATTGTTTATTTTGATAAGCATTACTAATTAATACATGCCAAAGTGAAGTGTTAACGATGAACATTGTCGTTGATGGATTATTCCTTCTGTACAAAAGTCTTCATCATAGCTTCTGACCTCACAGCAGTATGGAATTGGATTTGCTGACTCAGAGTTTTAGCCTTTTAAAAAGGGAAAAGCAAACGTATTGATCATTACAAAATAATTAGTTATAGATACAGTAGGGCCTGTTTTTCTTTTAAACTTGCGAATGATAGAATCATTTAAGTAAAATTTCTGCAGAGAGCAAATAGTTTGGTGACGGATAATACATTATAAATACAGCCCCTTATCTTTAGATGTTTATAGAGTTACTTTGAGTATATCTCAGCCCCCATTAAAAAAGAGGTTACATCACAACACAGGGACAAAAGCTGAATGCTTGTTCATGAACCATCAACCAATAGCGTGGGGGAAAATCCATACAGAGGAGCGTGCTGGCCGTATTAAAAGATTTATGGTAGAAATACTTTCACCAACAGTTCAGCACTACAAGGCCAGAGATTTGGAGGTAAGTAGCACAGGCGGAACCCACAATTCAGGCCAGATGGGGGGGAAAGCACAAAGACTTATACTAGACTCACTGCTTCAAGTATGACATCTCCCTGTGATCCGATTTCATCCTAATACATAGTCATGACAGAGGATCTGACCTGGCAGCAGACTCAGAGCACTGACCCATTCTCTGATAAAGTGGCAGCACAGGAAAAAGCAAAGCAAGAAACAGTTTGTCTTGGCAGGTACACTGATGCAGGACCACCTGTGATCTAAGTGTTTTTTCTGTAAACTGGCAACAACATTCCCCAATGTCATCAGAATAGCAAACTGAACCTGCCCTCCTTCCTCTCCCTATGAATAACAGACTCCTTGATGTTCCCAACTGAGATAAAATAAGTCGACCTGGCTAACATAGTGCTAATTCTCTTTAGTCTGGCCAAGTGTCAGAAGTCGGTGCCACAATGACAAGCAGCCAGCGCAGGTTGTTGGTTTGTGACCAGTCATGCTCATCTAACCTAATCTCATTGAGGGCTGTCTGCTTCACTTCACATGCCAAGCCACATCTCAGGTGTTTCAGGCACATTGTGCTTCATAGCCTAAAGAGCTGACAACAGAGTGAGTGAAAAACTCTAAATGCATCACAATTACCCTGCCCCTGCCATCTGGGATGTGTGCTGCACACAGTAAATGAGCACACGTTTCATTCATGTACGTTTTCTTGGAAAACAGTCCAGGGAGAGTTGCCAGCAGGTCTGCAGAAGAAAAGGCAATTCATGTAATTTAAAAGTCATTCATTCACTGTATTCACTCTGGAAATGCAGTTATACTTCAGTAAGTCAAACTTGCAAACTGCTATTTTCTTAATGGCAAGGCATCCCAAGTGAAATGGCCAATTTAGCTAAATATGTAAATGTAAGCATGTTCTATACTGTGATACTAAATCACAAAACATTTTCGGTTTTGTTTGTTTTGTTGTATAAAGTAACTATCTTTATACTTGATTTACATTACATTTATTTAGTACAAAAAACTGCTTTAGTGTGCATTTTGTCTATACATTTTATGTTTTATTCATCAATATTCAATTTAAAAGATCAATTTAGAAGATTAACAAATACATTCATTTAACGGTGAAACAGGAACATTCACAAAATGCAATCCACGACCATGATGAAAAGTGTTTTAAATATACCAACAGGTACACAGCAACAGGTACATCTTACAGGGAATGTTAGCCAATAGGGTAAGTACCAACATTATTAAGACATAATACTTTTTTGGGAACCTTTAGAACCACATCAAATGTACTAATGACAAAATGAAAAAGATTTTATAAAATCTCAATTCACCATATTATATATAACTTGAGTGTGTAATGTATATCCTGTATGGCAGGCCAATGACAAATGCTGCCGTGTGAATTGCATAAGTGTGCTGCAGCAGTTAGAAAACTGTAGCACAGTCAAGGTCACTGGCCCACCCATCTATTTGTTAATGGATAAGGTACAGCAGGGCAGACAGCAATGGGGGTGGGGGGGGGGGGTGGTGAGCACAGAGCTTCCCCCCTGATCTGAGGACAGCCTGCCAAGGCTAGCTGAGCTGACAGCAACTAAAGCCGAGGCTCCCCACATGTGCTAATCTCCCAGATTTAAATGGGAACACAGCACACAACGCAGAGCACAGAGCAGGACAAGCCTGTCTGATCCATGACCGTATGTCTGAGCACACGCACAAGTGCACAGCATGCACACACATACACATGCAGCGCACATGTGAAAACACAGTCATGCATTCATTCACATACTCATTTTTTAGAGTCACATGTAGACAAGAGGGAGATAAATAGAAATAAGTCTGATAAAGACAAACTTGCATGCACGGAAAGCAACAATGGAGGTTGTGAAGGAATTGATGTTAACTCCAGTCTGCAGCCCCTCAAAGAGCGAGAGATGGAGAGAAATGAGAGCACCAGAGAGAAAGAGAGAGAGAGAGAGAAAGAGAGAGAGAGAGAGAGAGAGAGAGAGATAATCAGAGAGTAAGTAGGAGAAGAGAGAGAGCATTCCCTTTCTTTCTTTCTTTCTTCATGAGGGCAGACTGGGAACCAGCAAGAAGCAGGGAAACCATGACAACCAGACAACCAACCTTGGCAACCAACCCAGCGTTCTCACAGTCAGAGCCAGACAGGCGGCTCAGCAAGGGTTAATCTGAGCTGGCTGAGAGAGAGAGAGAGAAACAAGCTGTATAAGCCTACTGCTGTGTGTTTAAAATACTGTACATTTTTAAATGCCCCGTGTTGATAAAGACCAAGAGATGTGGCAGCTGACTTAGTGACCAACAGAATGGCTGACTGGCAGCATTGAAAGTGCACAAAGCCTGGGGCAGGTGCAGAGATGTCTAGAAGTAAATCACCATGCAGACTCTATTGAAGCAACAGTGTGAAGTCATATATATAAATGTAACAATTTGGTACACCAGTGAAAAGAGAAATTGTGTGTTTCTGCTTGCATTCTCTCTGCTGCGCAGGAAAACTAGCACAATGAATTTCTAAATAGCATGAGGCGATAACACATTATACAAAACACAGAAGCCGAGCAGGGCCGGGGACCTCGATGGAGCGATAGAGAAAAAAAATGAGCATAGTGAGGGGAAAAGATTGTGATTGTGAGAGCATGGATGTGTATGTGTGTGTGCGTGTGCGCGCTTGTTTTACTATATTCGTGGGGTCCAAAAACCGGAGAATCCAGTATACTTGTGGAGTCTGCACAGCCTTGTGGGGTCCAAAATGCTGGACCCCACAAGGTTAAAGGGCTGTTTGAGGGTTAAGACTTGGTTTTAGGATTAGAATTAGGTTATGGTTAGGGTAAGGGTTAAGGTTAGGCATTTAGTTGTGATGGTTAAGGTTAGGGTAAGGGGCTAGGGAATGCATTATGTCAATGATGGGTCCCCACAGAGATAGAGAAACAAACGTGTGTGTGTGCGTGTGCGTGTGCGTGCGTGCGTGCGTGCGTGCGTGTGTGTGTGATATACTAGACGCAGGGCGCGTGGCGCATGCAATCGTGACATCAAAATGACGTAATTTCCGGCCGCCGCATCCGATTTTCAGCGCGTGGGCACAGGGCACGCACCAGTCTATTTTTTTCAGCGGCGCACGACAAACCAGAAACAAGAAGCATGAACGAGCTCCTGGGTATCCGGATGCCAGGACTCACGGAGTGACTGCAAGTCTCTCTTGTAAACTTACTGGGTTAAAATGAGTTCTTTTATTTGTGAATGAAAGGCTTGATCTGACGGAGTAGGTCACTGAATCAAATCGAAGCATTGGCGGCACTGTTGCTGCCTGTTCTGCCGGTGTTTATCTTTTTCTTCTTCTTCTAGTCCTTAGAAAGAAAAAACATCGGTAGCCTTTGCTCCTTAGCGCCACCGCTGTTCAGGAGAAGACTGCAACTAGTGTCGCGAGTATAAATACTCACGGCAATCCCATGACGTCACATTTGGATGCGCCACGCGCCCTGCGTCTAGTATATAACGGCCATTAGGGCTGGGACGGTCACCGCATTAAAGCAATACCGCGGTCATGTGACGCCTACTCCGGGTCTGAGCTCGTCACCGCCATCACCGCAAAAAAAACATTGGTCTGCACGTTGTGTCTAATGACATGGATTAATTGATTCTAATGATTGTGTCTGATGACATTGTGTCTTACATGGATTCAAGGTTTCCTAAACAAAACTTATCATCAAAATATGGAGCAAATCCGACCTTTTGCGAGTTGGGGAGCGCAATGTTCCATGACGCATAATAACATTCCATACGTGTTGACTATTAGGCCTATATGCGAGAGTACCTGTGTAATGTCTTGTATCGGAGAAATGTCTTAGCCTTTCCTACTGTGTATTACGGTAGGAAAGACATTTCTCCGTTCTCAGCTGAGGTAGGTTAACTAGCTTAACAAGCTGCAGTGTTTACCATTGCACATTAGCCTAGCAGCTAGCAGAGTTTCCTTCTGTTTAATAGCTTTATCCCAATAAAACGGCACGGTTGAATTTTAGCCTGCATGCACGTTTCGTAGCCTAAAACAGAGCGGCTTATATTGGTAGAGAGAGCAACAAGTTAGCGAACTGAGTCGCCCTCTCTGCTCTCTGTCTGCTCAGCTGCTAGACGGGCTGCACTCGGCATTGTTGGCAAACTTATTTATATTTTCCTTTGACAAAAGAGCTTTCTGAACTGTCTGTGGAATGGATCAACGGAGATGAGAGAAACCATTGTGGCCCTAAATGACAACAAAACTCAATAAAGACTCTCACCTTGAGCTGAAATGGAAACACTGTGCTGCAATCTTTTAATACAGTCTATGGCTGCAACATGTTGTAAGCTTTAAGCCAATGTTTTTTCGGGGGTAACGCCATTCACTTTACTGGCAGTATTGACAATAGATAAAGCCACCGTGTCTTGAGAAACTCTAGCTTGTTGTTTTATTGTTCACTTTTAACTCACTTTACATCATCTTTGCTATCCATTTTTCCTCTCTCTCTCTCTCTCTCTCTCTCTTCCTCACAGTGGCACTCATACGCTACTCTCCGTTACCGCTCTCCTTGTGCGACCACACGGGCACTGACATCACTCATTTCAGGCACCCTGCCATTCTCGCTCTAACTTACGTGACTCTCGTAAGGGGCTTGTGGTATACCACGGGAATTTCTTGCTTTTCAACCGCGGTAAGAAAAAAATCAATACCGTCCCAGCCCTAGTGTGTCTTGGTATAAATGAGGGAAAATGTGGAACTATCCCATCCTAACCTGATTCTTCACGCTATATAACCTGGCAGAGAAACAGTGACAGTGGATGCGCAGAGTTAGGATGAAACTCAAATAGGATGCGATGGAGCCTGTCCAAAACAGACATATAAATACACAAACTCATTCATGATATCGGCCACAGAGACTGCTCCCAGCGGTCCCTCACTTACTCACTGACCTCCCATTTAAAGATTGAGCCCTTTTCTCCTCTGGGGGGTCAGCAATAGAGAGATGAAAATGCGGAAGGAGGGGAGATAAATGAAGAGAATGATCAATACTTTGTCTTAATTAATAACCTCCGCTGCAGTCAGAACATTCAAGACCGGTTCGTGCTCTCTCTCAGTTCAAGGTTTTTCTTCTACTTCTTTGCCTTGCCTTCATTCTTCTCTCTCCCCTCCTCCCAGTTCTCCACCTCTTTCCTCATCATTAATCTCTGAAAATCGTTGGCTACATACATTCCTCCCAATCGATGCAATTCCACCGAGGTCTTGTCAGATTTACCACATGGCTGAATCCCTGTATGAATCTTGACTGGCCAGTGGAAGAGGGACAGAGTGGGAGAGGGGGATGGAGTGAGGCGGATGAGAGGAGAGGAGCACTAAATGACAGAGACCATCATCATTATATAACCTCAGCCAAAGTCACAGACAGTGTAAAGACTACAGGCTGCTACAATTAACTTGAGGCATAGCCAAGAACCGTAACCCTGATGCAACAGCGCTCCTACATGCATGCATATACATTAGAAGATACACATAATCATAAAAGCTCACAAATAGACAACATATGCATCAGCTGAGGCACAGACACACTTGCACACACACTCCCACCATTTAGGATACATTTCAAGGCTCAGGGAGCAGGGCTTTGGCTTTAGCCAGACAGTCAAACAGCTGAGACCATGCAGGCTTGGCTTCCTGCTCCACAGCTCTGAACCAGCTTTCGAACACAGGATGCTACCCAGCTGGGAGCCACACGGCACAGCCACTGGGTCAGGGCTTCTCTGACTTGAATCTCTGAACGGGCTCACTGAAACATGGGTCTATCCTCGCAGTCTATCATCTCAGCCTTTCATTTATTTCCCTCACTCGACAACTTTAAGTCAAAGCTGCCAATTTTTTATGGGTAATCGTGCGACCACAGGGAAAATAGACACCTGTGTTTGAGCTCGACACAGGTATCAAGATTACTTTAATGGCACAGGGGCTACAGATCACCGAGAGTTTGTGCACCTGCACCGCTTACAAGCACCACACACGTATATGCACACACAGATGCCTTTAGTTGCTGTGGATTTGCCAAGTGGTTTTTCATCGACAGCATTGACTGAGCATTCCCTCCTCACTTGTCATCATCAGAAATATCATGTGCGGCAAAACAGTATAGATTTCTTCCACCAGACAGGAAATCTTTGGGAGTGCCCATTGATCTGAATCAACCATGCCCTGCTCACCAGCTATCAATCAACATCGAATTAACGGTTTTACATTTCCGTGCAATCTACCAGACTCTCAGAACGGAATGTGTGCATGTGTAAAAGAATGAAAAGAAAGACAAGTGAGAGCTTTTCTTTCACTCTCTCTCTCATACACACAAAAACACAACCAAACACTGCAACGGTGAAACCCACAGTAAGAGTTACAAACAGGCCAGCCCTTTGCTGACACGGACACAACAAAAACAGCTGCATCCTGGCTTAAATGCCTTGTGAGCCTGGTGAACCCAGAGCAAGAACTTTACAGAAAGTACAGAAACAGAGAGCGCTACACAGAGAATGAGAGAGCAAGACACAACATCACAGCCAGCTGTTTGTCAGACGAACAGTCAATATGAAAGCCCCTGAAGCACAGATGATTTCACTCTCTAAAAACGTCAATCAACGAATCAAGGAGCCTACACCAACCTCCAACTCTTAGCCTGTCAATATCCAAGTTTTGCAAAAAAAAAACACAGGGACTTACACTGGGTTAGTAGGCAGTGTTTCCACACAATAGGCCTCTATTCCACTGATCAACAGCCTTCAGGAACAAAGTAAAGGCAAAGCACGGCAATGTTTTCCGACACATTAGTGGAACAGAGCGGTGATTCAGCACGTCTTAAGTCATTGCACTGGCAAAAACACAAATCCACAATCTTCAGCTTTGTCAAACAAAGCTTTAAGATTCTGAAACACATGAAGGCTGATACTCTAAACCACAATGTGATGAAGACATTCGAAGGGAGTTTCTAAATTTTAACAAATGTTGTCCGTTGTCAAGCTGCCGTAGCATCCTGACATTGGTTAGAGGCTTGTGAGCCAAATATAGTGCATTATGTAAATTAACAGACAACACATGGGGATAATGCAGTGTAAGATAGAAAAATAAGTTAATTGGCAAATCATTTTGCAGTGTGCAAGAGGTATGAGGAAACTCATCTGCATTCACATCCTATTGAGTGCAGGACCTGTATGAACCATCCCACAGACACAATGTCACGGCCACATTCAAGCACAATAACTGTCTTTGCCTGATAATGGCTTCCATGTTTCTATGGCTTTAGTCCAAATCAGTAGCCAGCCATGCAGTCACTCGATATCTATATATCCTATCAGGCAGGCACCAATGCACACCTGACTAAGAGGGTACCGTACACATGACAAGTCTGGTGTACACTGAGCAAATACCTTCACAATGTATTCTGTCTAAAAAAAAGAAAAGAAATTATTAAAAAAATATGCATCCTGCTTATTATACTGTGCACTATATATTGTAGCAGAACTGTACATGTAACCTGTCCCGTGCATTTTAATTTCAACATAGAGGTGCTAAGTTGCTAAGCTAGAGTGGGCCAGTCCACGCTACCTTTGGGCCACGTGAGTGCGTAAGTGAGAGCCAAGGAGCCATTGGCTGTGCAGGGGATTAGATCAGGAAGCCAAACCGGAACCTGTGTGTGTGCGTGTGTGCGTGTGTGTTGTCAGGACAAGGCCTAATCACTTAATGAACACTAACAGCACCCCTCCTCTGAGCAGGACAGCCAGATCAAGCAGAGGCCTTCCGCTTTCTCCCTTCTAATAATTACAGCCAAACGCAGCCTGGGAAAGCTCACAGGGGATTTAGCTTACTGGACAGTCCCAGCTGCCACTCATGATCGAGCCCAGCCCATTGGGCCCTCACAATTGCCAGGCCAACCCTTTCCGTGGGGCCTGGGAAAGAGATCTGACAGATTACCGAATGGTTAATGGGAGAATGGGATATTACGTGCTGTCATTAATCTGAATAGGTTTGGCGTGGACAAGCTACACTGACGCCAGTAACCAAATGATTTTTCTAACACAGAACACACACATAATGCTGGGCCCGGTGATTGCTGCACATGAAACATGAATATGTAATTGAAAAACCAAGTCCAAAGCATTATAAGTGATTACATATTATTTATTCAGAAATGTCTCTCTAAGTGCACATTGCAAGTCAAAATAGTTTGATATGTGAGGTCCAAGATGCTTGGCGCAAGTCATGATCAATGCTAATCTGCAGCTTACTGAGCTTCCATGGGTCTGACACATGAGGCTAGCATGAAAAAAAGCATCCAAACCTGCCTCAACACTTCACGTAAATACACGTCACGTTATTCTTTTTTTCCGCTCATTTGTTGTTATCTCTCCCGTTTTTCCTTAGTGAGAGATCACTTTTGTTCTTGTCTCTGTTTCTATAAAAGGCAATACAAATGATAAAAAAAAGCATCCAAACCTGCCTCAACACTCACGTACATACATCCTGAGCTGTGGATGATCTCAGAGACACCACATCATTAAACATCTGTACCCAGCAGTGCCATTAGACATCCCTGAGAGCTATCTGAAAGAAAGCTAAGACTGGCAGTGAGTGAGAGATCCTCCTGTAAACACAAATGATTGAATATGAGTAGCAGGAGAAAGAGGCGAGCATATGTGTGTTTTAATAGTGCATTTGTTATGAAAGAACCAATTGGAACATAGCCTGCAACATCAAGTTCCACTGTTAGCTCATACTACAGCCATCACACTGAAGATATAGCAGCTATCTCACTTTGCAAGTACAGCTACACTGAGTATGGATGCAACATGTTTTGGGATTTGTGCATGTCCTTTAAAGTGATCATATTATGCTTTTTGGCTTTTCCCCTTTCCTTTATTGTGTTATATATCTTTTTGTGCATGTTATAGGTTTACGAAGTGAAAAAGCCCAAAGTCCACCCCAAAGGGACTTACCATCTCCAACAGAAAACACTGTTCACAAACTGCTCCAAACAGCTCTATTGTAGTCCAGCCTTTACTTCTGTGACAAGCGTGCGTCACTTTGTAACACACGTTACTGTCTAGCTGCTAGCATGGTACTCCCTCATGCTCTGCAACTGACTAGCTAGCACTTACTGCGCATGTGCGACTCCCAACAAAGATGGTACGGATGTGAGAGGTCTCACTCTGTAGCTAAAAACAGAGAGCTCAACACACAGGGTGAAAAGAGGAGCTGCAGCAATATGCAGTACAACAAAAATATGGTGTTTTCTGAAAATTAAACCACATAAACCTATTCTGGTACAACCTCTAAATACAATTATGAACCTGAAAATGAGCATAATATGAGTACTTTAAAGGTCCTGTACTGTCCTACAATCAAAAAAGGGATTGCTTATGAAGACACGCACGCACACGCGCACACGCGCACACGCACACGCGCACACACACACACACACACACAATGGGAGGGCAAACAGACAAACTCCATTAATGAACACTGGGGACTTGCCAGGTGAAAGAAGTGACAGAGGAGAATCTTTCAAGAAAGCATACTGTGTAAGAGAACACACAAAAATTCACACACACACGGCTGCTCAGCATGACCAGCTGGACCGGGTAGGGGAAGCAACGCCTATTGTAGCCGTTTTAGACAACAGATGGGAGGAAAATCTCTCAGCGGAGAGGAAAAGAGAGGAGAAGTCTCTGACTCTCTCTCTTTCTTAGGGTGGGGATCTTACGGAGCATGCTGCATCACTCCTGCCATCTCTGCCTCCACAGGGCTGTGCTTGCCTCTCCTTTCACACGGCTCCACTGGCTGCATGTAGTTGACCGCAGACGATGCTCACTGTGCTGTATGTCCTCACCAGTGCTGACAACAGGGCTGAACTACTGTATAGGAAACACACACACACACGAGCAATACCAACATACCTAAAATAGCATGAAATATTGAAGAGATGAAGAATATGAAGTGCTCTTTTACCATTCATTGTACATGTGCTATGCAACTTTGACAAACTGCAGTGTCATTGCTGTCTATGCTGAGATAAAGCATGTGATCCTTATTAAGGAAGCCCAGTTACATCCCCTGGGGTAAATGAATATAAATCAGTGTAGCTCTTTCCAGGTCTGTGAGCAGCTCATGGTGTAATCTGTCAAGGTGGGACCCTCCACTCCATATCGGAGGAAACCCACGTATTGCTGTCAGAGCCTATAGGAGAGACGCCTGCCTGCGGACTAAGAATAGATCAATGTATCAGGCAAATCGGGATTAACGGCGTTGTGTTCCAATCACAGGACACACACACACACACACAGGGTACACAGAAAGTTCATTTTCATAGCCCATGTCACTGTCATGGTTTTCGGCGTTGACCGGTGTCCACGTTGCTCTGCTCATGGATACACACACACACACCCAGTCCAACGCCAACGCACAACCAACAAACCGATGTAAAGCAACATCAGCTCTCTCTCGTCCCACTGTGTGAACAATTATTATGTCAGCTCGCCGAAGAAATAGCAACCCCCAACATCCCCCACCAGGCTTGGCAGGTGTTTGTAAGTAAGCGGTTAGTTATTTATCACTTGCAGACACCCAGCCGGCCAAATTTCAACTCGCTGCGGAGCGCTCCGAAAATAAATTGTGCAATTACAGGGGATGCAGTGAGCAAGCTGTCCCAACTAACCTGTCTGTCCTTTCCCGAGCGTCTTCTCCAAACGGTAAGGTCCCACGTAATTGGCATGTTGGGCACCGCTGTTGTCTTTACCGGACGATGACATGTCGAATCTGTGTGGAAATTAGACACTTTACAATAAAGCGCAGACAATTAAACACTCCTCGCTGGAGGTCCAAGTCGCTGGTGTCTTTCCTTTTACTCCACAGCCTCCCCTCTTCCTCTCGCTCACTCTCTCTCTGCCGCTTTCTGTCTTTTTTCCCTACCTCACTCGCTGCTTGAGGAGGTGAGGTTCTCTCTTTCTCTCCTCTTTTCTCCTACCGCTGCAGACGAGCCGCAAGTGCTTTGAATATCATTGTCGGTGGAAGCTGTGCTGCCGCTGTGCGTCTGTGGGAGGTGCTGCGGAGCCGTCGGTGATGATTGGCAGCGGATCCAGCCAACCAGAGAGCCGAATAAGCTCTATGCTGCCGCCCTGTTTCTTGTTGCTGGAGCATCTTTTTTTCCAGAAAAGTTGCAGGTTGGGATCAATGGAGCGTCAACCAACATCAATTCCATTTACACAAGTAGGCTATTTTAGAGACAAATTGAGTAAACAATGAAATATTTTAGAGCATATTTGGAATGTAACTTTTTTTTTTTTAATATACAAATGATTATTGGACCACGATTGGCTTCCAAAGTTGTGATGTCAAAAAAAGCATCTTGTACATAGGCATCATGTCTTAAACTGTTCCTCCTCAGCAGATGAATGTGACAACAACCGTATTATGAAATTATGCACATAGCCTACATCATTCTGTACAATGATTATCTGAGTGAAGTATCAATAAACAAAGCACATTTTTCTCACCGAACCCCCAACTCCTCGGGGCGTCTTTCCATGGGCAGCCCCCTCACTCTGACATCTCTTTATTAGTGCATGAATACGTCATGTGTGTGTATTTTGGCCCTTTGTGTAATGTGTGTCATAACTAACAACACAGTGAAAAAAACGAATTTCCCCTTGGATTTCCCCTTCCCCAGGATCAATACAAGTAATCTTACACTGTCAACTCCAAATTCCCATGAAATCCTGTGCAACCAATTTTAGTTCATTTGTGGTCATTTTAATACAACTAGTTTTGAATGCACATCATGTGAGTACATTATAAAAAATAAAAAATAAAATAAAAAGCCCATAAACATTTTAGGGTCCCTGTAGTGGTGCAAATTCCCTGACAAATTTGAAATTAATCAAATTGCCAAAAGCAATTGACATGCTGTGAACCTTTTGGGGATCTGGAGCGCCAAGGCAGTTGCCTGCATTGCCTAGTTGGTAATCCAGCTTTAGGGACTGAAGTAAACTGAACTGTTAAAGCTAATCCACAAAAAACATCTCTCTCCAGAAACTTCATAACTATTTATGCTGCCTTTATTTAGAGATGCTATCATTTCAACAAAAAATATCACACATAACATTGCAGCAGAGTTTTAGTCTCTGTCCCCCTCGTCTTTCACACACACACACACACACACACACACACACACACACACACACACACACACACACACACACACACACACACACACACACACACACACACACACATAGGTGACGGGTGAGGTGGAGGTTTGGGTAGGCTGGTGTGGGAGGGGGGTAGATTCAGATAGCTTAGGTCGCATACACATGATCCTTGATAAAACTGCTCTGAGGACGCGCTCGTTGCTACTAACTAGTATGGGGTTCCATTTGTGCCAAAATACACAGTAGCATTTCAACTTAATTTTAGCACAAATAAGTTAGGATATGATCTGCACCGCTTCTTTTGGCATTTTAAGCATCAGTTATCTCTTCTGCTTAGACTTTTTTTGTAAGATTATTTTTGGGCTTTTCCGCCTTTAATTGATAGGACAGCTAGGTGAGAAAGGGGAGAGAGGGGGAAGACATGAAGGACATCGTCACAGGTCGGATTCGAACCCTGGACCTCTGCGTTAGGGTTTAATCCCGGGAAACGGGATTCCCGGGAAATCTGATCAAGACTATTTCCCGATTCCCGGGAAAGGTTATGACGGGAAACGGGAAATAAAATGAAATTAAAAAATGCAAGGAGAGCTATTGTTGCCATACGGTAACGTTGATGCAGGCGACGGTGCCGTACCGTAGCTACGGTAATACAGGCTCACTAAATCCATTCACCTGAAACAGTTGTCTGAAGCTCTTAGTATTATTCAGGCTACATCCGGGGAGGCGGAGAGAGCATTTTCTATCTGCAGCCAATTTGTCACGAAAATCCACCCTGAGCGCAGAGTCTATCAACACTCTCTGCTTTTTGAAAGCACACTTCCAGAAGAAAAAGAAAGAAGGGCAGGGTGAGAATTCATTGTAAACTAAAAGAAATATGTAGCCTAAGTTGTCACGAGTTCAATGCAATGCTGATATTGCGGCAGAGTGTTTAGGTATTTATTTATTTTCAATTCAGTTTTCCATATGGCCCTGTCTTTTTGCAGTGCACAGTTGTACATTTCTGTGGGTCGTTTTCTTTAATTTAGTTGAACTTGTATGTGTTTAAAAGAGAAATATGCCTGCCCTGCCCTAATAAAGAAATATTTGGTTACCTTCGAGTGATTATTCCTGTTTGCAGCCACTTACACATCGCAACAGCTACAGAATGGATTTCGTTTAACAGAATGGATTAGCTAAAAAGAAAAAGAAAAAAAAAGAATGGATTAGGAATTATTCAATAATTTACTTCAGCAGATTTCGTTAGTTTTCATAATGGAGTTCTGTAAAATATTGGTTTTATAAGGGTTGCCTAGATTTTCAGAAGACAAGTCCCAGACATTCCACCTGGCATTTCATAATTAGCGCTGCAGCAGATGTCACGCTGCAGCGCGCAGCTCACTTGATCACGCAGCAGAATTGATCATTGCAAACTGTGTTGATGATGGACATAAACTGTGTTCTTTTGCCCTAATAATGATACAAATAATATAAAAAATGTCAGTTTGGGATTGTACACCTGGCCACCTGCTTAGATTTTTTCTGTGAGGTCACTCTCCACGTGTTACAGGCTCAGTGTTGACACATATAATTTACGACATTGTCATCAATATATTTTATGTAGCCTGATTATTTTTTAGTCCAGTCCTGAATCACCCATGACAACAAAACCAAACAGACGAACACAGAGCGGCCACAGTGCTTCAGAGGCGCATTCAAAAGACGTAAATAAACACTAAAGGTGGAGAAGGTGGTCATAGCGACAAATGCAGTTAATACACGGGGGTTTGTATGCTTTAACTTTTAACTGTGTTTTGAATGGTTCCTGTCTTCATTGAAACATGTTTTAATGGTGTTCTGGTAATGTTTGGGTGTGCATGTATGTTAATTGGGTTTTGGTGCTGTGGGATATATGTAATCTACATATATTGGTGTAACCATGACCGAGACATCTGGGCAGTGAGGGTGCATTTATTGTCTTTCAATAATATGGGAATTAACTCACAGATTGTCACAATACGGTGCCAAGGATAGCTGCCTGTCCGTATTTGCAGGATGGAGTCCTTGAGCCTACCCATTACCTGCCGCCCCTACATACACACATACACACACATCACACAAACACAACCGCGCAGTGAATGTGTGTGTGTGTGTGTGTGTGTATACAGCAGGGGGCGAGTGTGTTGGCCCTCTGATTCATTTCACACCCCACTGGTCTGAGACCTGTGACTGTGGCTCTGGCCTCTGTCTGTTCCACACCCTGAGAGAGTACAGGCGTCAGGGGACACGTGCAGGAGAAACACACACATATCACAGATATTCATGCACACACACAAACACACTATGTGACCTCTAAATATTCTGTATACAAGGTTGAGGGGGCTGCTGAAATATTAAGCAGAAGGAGTTGTATCAACACCACACCGTAGGTTCCTTCAAAGCCGAAGCCATTTCAAAAAGATTCCCAGGCTTTCCCGTTTATATTCCTAATGGGCAATAATACAGACTCTACTGAATTATCGTCATTGCATCTTAATAATTTATTGCACAGGAAAATACATTGTTGTAGTGCATCGTCTGCATTTCCATTCATCTTCCCTCTGCACACAAGACAAAACACAATATTGCTTAAACATTACACAACTGTGCTGTGCTGTAAACTTAAACAGACAGCCACAAGCCAAGTGAGGACACATTTGTTTAAGGTATACATTCTGTCTTAGTCAATGTACAAGCTAGTAAGAGAGGAAATGCATTGCAATGCTTCGCAAGAACATTTCCTCCCTCCTGCACTTCTCACTCATGAATCTAAACTGCACATGCCCCAGTTTAGTGCCTTTGAGGTCTGTGTTGAGCATGTGTGCTGTTTCCCCTGATGCCCTTCATCACACGGGAAGCTGGGTTTGTACGGGGGGGTGTGACCCAAAGTGTCACCCACGTGACTGCACAGTGCCAGGTGGACCGGGCATGTGATATCAGCGCCAGGTGCCAGTTGGGCACCATCTCAATAATGCATCATGCCCGGCGCTGGCACTGGCAGGCGCACCACTTTGAAGTGTTCTAGAAACATCTGTAGCTTGAGTTTTTAATCACCTTGCCAGTACCTCCCTGCTTCCCATCAATCCTTCTCCACTTTTTTTTTCACAGCCCACATCCCTCTTCCCTGCAAGGAAATTAATGAGTCTTTTTAGTTGGAGCCCATGTGTTTATGTGCATATTTAGAGCCACCACGCTTCAAAATTCAATCAACTGGATAAACAAAATTCAAAACAACTCCTTGTCTTCTGGAATGTTCACTGAGGGAATAATGATCAGAGTCCTGTGAGAGAACACAAATTTACCATCAGACAGATAGCAATCACATCCAATACTCCACAGGATGTGCATACTAATAGTATCTTCCAAAAGAACAACTGATCACTGTACTGAACAATATTGTAATAAAGGGCTAGAAATCCTGGAAAATTGTGTATAGCACAAGACCTCTTTGATACCTCTTTGAAAGTATTATCAAGTTTACTTTTTTATCCTGTTTGGTAGAGAGAGATGTGATGAAAGATAGGGCATGCTAGAGAAAAAAAAAACAGAGGGAGAGATAGAGAGGGAGAGGTTTACCAAAAAGTGGAACATATTTGATGTGTGGCAAGAGTCAAATAACCTTCGGAGGTGAGAGAGAGAGAGAGAAGCCAGACTGCATAATATCTCCACCACCTTCAAAGTAGAGTCTGACCGATTCAACAGGGGTCTGTAATAAATAAATAAAAATAAAAAATGTGCTCACGTTTACAACCCCATGCACGCACAACTTCACAAACTGGTAGTATTACAATGTTTCCACCAAGGAACAACTGCTATATAAACACATACAGTACATGTGAACTCTCAGCCCTTCAGGGTTGTACAAACTGGTTATTGCCAGTGAGCTGCATGCTCAAAGCTGTTGGCCATTACTGGATTGGCCAGCATGGTGTGCTTGATTAATTAGCGTGTCACCATACACAGAGGAGACTACTCATGTTCATTTGCAAACATTTAGAAAACTGGAGGGGAGAGAAATAAATGGAAGGGCAACAATGGTGGATTTTGGGATGACCATAACCTCTGCATGACAAATATAAGAGTCATCTATTGAGTGCATCACACAAAGTAATTAGGAAAGGGGTGTACAAATTAAAAGAAAGGAGGAATGCATCAGGAACAGAAAAGGTGATAGGGTGAGAAAAGGTGAGAAAGGTGAAAAGGAAAGAAAGTGAAAGAATCTGTGTATACTTTGCTCGGGTAATACTGTTTCTCGTGATATGGCTTACCCTCCCACTGCAGACACAAAGGATTGAGGGGAGGTCAAGAAGGTTGCACCCAAGGGAAACAATGGGACAAGTTACTCTTTCCATATCCCCCCATAGATCTCTATCAGAGGCACATGACAGACAGCAGGCACTCATTTCCATCCGTCACATGCAGCTTTGTGTGCACGTAAGTCGTAAGTAAGTCACTAAGTGAGTGAATGCAAGTTTTGTCTGCAAAGCTATTCTCACAGAAATAAAGTATGCATTATAAATAGAAAGGGTAACCAAATCGATACATTCAAACAAAGATGTAGCTTTTGGGGTTAACACAAGAAAGATGGTTTCATTTGCCGAGCAGGATTGTGTCTTGTAGTCACACGTATGCGGGGATAAAATCTCATAATTATCCAGACGCTGGAGGGCACGTCTCAGAGTCTGTGTGAGGACTTTGGAGTGTGGGTCACCTGAGCCCTGGACACTTTTGTATGCACATGAGTGTGATCACACACAAGCACATGTGCATACGCATGGAGCACAGCGTAAATTCTTTCAAAACTTAATCACTTTTCTCTCTCTCTTTTAACTGATCAGATGTTAGAGGCGTTCACTTTCATTTTAACCAATCAGAAGTGGCCATGAATTTCACGAGCCCATCACAGCATGACATCCCTGTTTTAAACCTGTCTTTCTCTGCTGCACAGTTGTCAGGCTAAGAGCACAACCCTCCTCCTCCCCTTGCTCCTCCGGTCTTCATCATGCACGGCTCCTCAGTTTGGTCTTCGGGCTCCTCACGCCACCATCAGTGTCTAGACTCCATCGGGGGATTATCTTTTGGATTTCTACCCCTATAAAAAATATCATTTCATAACGATGAGGTCTAATCTCGGAAGACTTTACATTTCATGTAATGCATATATACAATAAATCTTTGCATATCTGCAACAAAGTCTCTCCTGATTGAAATATGCATATGTTCATCATCATTCAGCATGTTCATATACCATGATCAGTGGTTGGCTGGTGATCATTTCAAATGTCACTACAGTATGCTGGTCGTACACTGTCATGCCCATGAGTGAGGCTGTGAAGGGAACACTCTCCAGAGGGAATAAGCCTTGCCCTCACACACGCACACGCGCACGTGCACACGCACACATTACACACACGCCACACACACACACACACGCACGCACGTGCACACGCACACACACACACACACACACACACACACACACACACACACACACACACACACACACAAATACATAGGCACACAGCTGCTGCTCCACTGCCCCCTTCTGGTTAGAAAAATGCACATTCTTTGACTACATCCCCGCTCCTGAACCCCCCCCCTCCCTACACACACACACACACACACACACACAGGGACATCCATAATGCTCTAATAATAGGATATGGAAACACTGATTGTTCCTTTGCAATTATGACAATACACACTTTTATCCAAATGTTGTCAGACATGATCTCAGGCGGGGCAACAGAGACTCTGTCTTGGATTTTCTCACATCTCACAGTCTCGCATATCTCATCCCTCTCTTACTGACATCATGGAATCACAACCACAGAAATCTGACCCAGTTTACCTCTGTTTATTCTCTGTGGTGCTGCAGCCCTGAACAGCACTGCAAGCTCTAGAATAGGCCTAAAGGTGGCTTTCTCTGTCCTATTGAGACAGAAAAGCACTGCAACTAATGTGCTTAGCTTTGAAAGAATTCAGCAAGAGCATATTTTTTAGTTTTCATCCAAATATGCATACACGACCGTAGATACCTGAACACAATCAAACACACATATGCACACACAGAGCAAGCATGTTGTCTTTAATTATAGCTTTTTTGCCATTGCAAAGAACATAATTGCAGTATAAGAAGCAAACTGTTGTAATCATGCAAAGGGTTTGTCTGTGGCGTTGGATAATTAGGTTGGCTGTGTGCGCCTCTCTAATCACAGGGACATTTAATGGCAGCATGGGGTGAAGGACTAAAACAACTACATTTAGCTGTAATACATTAACTGATCCCTGATTAAGCTTACACAATCTCTGTTGTCTCTCTGGCTCATTGTCAGTTTTTAGTTTAGAAAAACGCCACACAGTCGGAGTACAAGAATATAACAGTACCCTCATCTGTGATCACTCCATGGTGTAAACTTCCTTAGAATAAATTAGCAGGATTATTTGCTGTACATTTATATCATGCATTTGAAGCAATAGACAAGCATCAGTCACCAGGTGTTCATTGCTTATTCCAGAATTAGTGTCACATTTGCTGGAGTTGTAACTGCACCCATACTGCTGGACCCATTCATTTATTCATGTGGTTAACTAAAAAGTAATTATTTATTCACACTTTTCTCATTTAAGCCCCAGTTAATCCCCTAACTGACCCTCCACACTTCCTACTTTGGACTATATTACAGTATATATTTTGTAAATTCCTGACCTGACAAAAGAAAAACACAACCACTTTTTAGTCCATCTTAAGCGCAAGTTGCTTGTGGGGGCTGGCTACATAGGTGACCTTTCTCTGTCGTAAACTGGCTGAGTACCCTTGAAAATGACTCATACAGACACTAAAGCACACGCTCCTCTCTAGCCAATTTGAAATCTGCTTCGGGCAATGTCATTTGCTCCAGCCTTTAGAACATTGCTATGTGTGCCAGCTACATGATCTAATTGACTAACTTGAAAGAAAAACATATGTCACGTCATGTATCATGTACATTGTAGTGCATGAACCCTGTTTCCCCCCCCACTCCCCAAGCCATACCTGGCACAGAGCAGTAAATAGAACAAATGTTCAGTTTTTTACATTCCAAAATGAATCTCCTCACATAAGGGAAGCTAATTGGTGAAGCAGTTACGTAAGGAGATATGAAATGCCTGATTAGCAGATATCCAAAGAAATGTTCCTTGGGGACATTAAACCTGTCTTGTGATTGCTGAAAGGATAATAAAGGCAAAATATGTTCTAAAGGAAGAGAGGAGATGAAGGCTCACTGCACATCTCTCTCTGTCCCACAGTGAGCGCTTCCAATGCTGCTGTGGGCTTGTTCATCTGAGCCATGTGAGCCAGCAAAGGAAGCGTGCCTCAAGATGCTGTGTGTGAATTCTTATTGGTACTTGCTTCAAAACACAAAGCAAGTCAGTGCCTTGTGTGGAGACTGCAATGAAATACAATAACTCAGGCAGTATGTACAACCCCAAATCAGAAAAAGTTGGGACAGTATGGAAAACACAAATAAAAAAAGTGATTTCTAAATGTACTTTGACTTGTATTTCATGGCAGACAATACAACAGCACATAATTGAATGTGTTCCTCATGTTTTTTTGTTTTTTTTTTTCAAAAAAACAAAATTCCTATTTTGGTTCTTGCAACACATTTCAAAAAAAGTTGGAACAGTAAAGCATTTACCACTTTGTAATGTTGCCATTCCTTTTCACAACACTTAAAAGACGTTTAGGGACTGAAGACACCAAGTGATGAAGGGTTTCAGGTGTAATTTTGTCCCATTCTTGCTGCAAACAAGTCTTAAGGTGGGCAACAGTACGGGGTCTTCGTTGTCGCATTTTGCGCTTCAAAATGCGCCACACATTCTCTATTGGAGACAGGTTGGGACTGCAGGCAGGCCAGTCAAGTACCCGTATCCTCTTCCTCCACAGCCAGGACTTTGTAATGTGTGCAGAATGTGGTTTTGCATTATCTTATTGAAATGTGCATGGACGTCCCTGGAAAAGATGTCTTCTTGAAGGCAGCATATTGTGCTCCAAAATCTCTATGTACTTTTCAGCATTAATGGTGCCATCACAGAAGTGCAAGTTACCTTTGCCAAGGGCACTGACACAACCCCATACCATGACAGACCCTGGCTTTTGGACTTGTTGCTGGTAACAGTCTGGATGATCCTTTTCTTCTTTGTTCTGGAGCACACGGCGTCCATTTCTCCCAAAAAATACCTGAAATACTGATTCATGTGACCACAGTACACGTTTCCACTGTGTGATGGTCCATCCCAGATGCCTCCGAGCCCAGAGAAGTCGACGGCACTTCTGGACACTGTTAACATAGGGCTTCCTTTTGGCACAATATAGTTTTAACTGGCATTTGTGGCTGTAACTACGTATTGTGGTACTTGACAAAGGTTTGCCAAAGTAGTCCTGAGCCCATGTGGTGATATCACTTATAGATGAATGACAATTCTTGATGCAGTGCCGCCTGAGGGATCGGAGATCACGGTTGTTCAGCTTAGGCTTGCACCCTTGTCCTTTACGCACTGAAATTCCTCCTCATTCCTTGAATCTTTTAATTATGTTATGCACTGTTGAAGGTGAAATAAGCAAATGTCTTCCTATCTTTCTTTGAGGAACACTGTTTTTAAACATTTCAATAATTTTCTCACGTATTTGTTGGCAAACTGGCGATCCTCGGCCCATCTTTGCTCCTAAAGGACTAGACCTTTCTTGGATGCTGCTTTTGTACCAAATCATAATTACAATCACCGGTTGACATCACCTGTTTCAAATCACATCATTATTTAACCAATTTACCTGATTACTAGCCCTAAATTGCTCCTGTCCCAACCTTTTTTGGAATGTGTTGCAGGTCTGAATGACAGGAAAGGATGTATATTTACAAATGAAATTAGGTTAACCAGACAGAACATGAAATATTTTGTGTTCACATGAAATACTCATGAAAAATAGAAGTCAAAGAACATTTAGAAATCACTACTTTCTTTTTTTATTTGTGTTTTTCATACTGTCCCAACTTTTTCTGATTTGGGGTTGTATAAGTTTATAAATATATAATTCTATGTAAGCTGGACAGACATGCTGGACGTACAATTAGTGCTGACTGCAATTTCATGTGCTGTGTCAGCATGAAGTGACCAGGTTCTTACATGGAGATAATCATGCACATGTATGAAAAGATGTTTGCATGTGTCTTGTGTTGAAAGTGCAAACGTATTTTAACAGTGTCCCATTTGAACAACACCGTCATGGCCAAGGTCGCATCACCTCTTTGTGTCAGCGGCAGTAAAATGTTTCTACGGTCTTCACCGGCTTTAATAGCACGCAGGTCAGGCTAAAGAGTTCAAGTGGCCTACGGCTCTACAGAGAGAACTAAAACCCCATTAATCATCAGATAAACTGAGGTACCCTTTTATCGAATGACTGATGGCTTCTGGAAGTCTGCTACTGTGCTGTTAAACTGAACAAAATGAGGATGTGAACACCATTTGAACACCTTTGTGTGTCAGAGAATATATTAGAAACTTTTACTGTATTTATTTATTCACTATGATGTATCCCATTTACAGTACCCAAAGGGTAAATGAACAGAAGGTAAATCCAAACACAAATCTCAACTGAATTAGCTTGAATTACTCCTCCCTACTCCTTTGGCATAGTAACTGTATTATAGTTGTCACAGGAGCAGTATGATGGTAGCATAACATTGCCATAATGCCCAGGAAAATAGCTCATACTCTTTCTTTGAAAGATCCTCAAGTACCTAACAATTAAAAAAACAATGGTGTTGCTACTCCAGGTAATGTGATACACATGCTACACTCTTGATAATAACTGTTTGTACAGCGACATTAAGGGAGACTCTAGAGGTACAGCAGTTTAGAATGGAGGCCGCTCATACGGCACAAACAGCAATACAGCATAATCAATGAACAATAGCTTCAGAGTCATACTGCTGTAACTGCTGTAGCGGCTTTTGTCTTTGTCTCAGAGGGAGGGATGGAGGGTGGAGAATGGAGGTGGGGTGAAGAGAGGGAGATGGATGGAGAATAGGAAGGAGGCGACAGACGTGGGCAATGCAGGGGTGGCTCAGGCTGTTGGGGACCAGTGACAGTGGCAGATGCATTACCAGCGACATCTCCATCCCTGCTGTTGCCGGACTCTCTCTCTGTCGCGCACACACGCGCGCAAACACAAGTGTCTAAGTTGATTGACGCCAGCGGTTTGGCCCCACACCAGGCACAGGGGGTAATGACTGTCACCCTTTTTTCCCCATCAGCCCCCTGCCTTAATCAACACACATAGTCACACACGCACACACTGATACATTTATATATGTGCTATTTTCTCTCATGCTCTCTCCTGTTCTCTGAAATGGCAGGCTGGCATGGGGTTGTATGGGGTTCCTCCGGAGAGCAATAAAAGCTGATTGGAGTTAAAACAGTTGGTCAGGCCTCCCCGCCCCAGCATCTGTTGGATTACAGTCAGCCAACCTGTCATCTGTGAAATGAAGGCTAGTATGGGAGGAGAGGGGAAAGGCCACAGGAGGGGACAGACAGACAGAACAAGTGATAGAGAGGCATGTGTGAGACAGAGAGAAGAGGAGAGGGGCACACAGATAGGTTTAGCAAAGGTTATTAATAGCACATGATGTTAAAAAAAACAATTAATTTGTCCAGATTTAGCTGTAGTAAAACGAGCAGAGAAAGACAAAAGGATCAAAAACAGAGATGGGTGAGGGCTCGGATGTAGGGAAGGACGGACACACCTGACCTTTAGATGAATCATTTCATCTCTCTGTCCTCATGTATCACTGCCTCTAAGCACTGGGGGTGAGGAGCAATCCCTTTGACCCCACCACCCACCCACCCCCCCCCCCCCCCTTCGCTTTACCCCTCCATTTCATCCCTCCCTACTGGTCTCTCTCCGTCACCCACTGCTGAATCCACCCACCGCCTCCACCGGCTATGTCCTCCCCTGAGGGAATCATTTTCACTCTAACAACTTCAATTAACCTTACCCCTTCACACACACACACACACACACACACACACACACACACACACACACACACACACACACACACACACACACACACACACACACACACACACACACACACACACACACACCAGGTAGACCATGCCTTCACATGCACATCTCCCCTCCATATCAATCCCAAGTGTTAAGGTCACTGGACTGGGAGACAGAAGCTTCGCAGAGCTTCTCCAGTGCATGTAAAAGAATGTGAGGCTACCTGCCACAGTCTACAATGGAGTGTATACACCATCCTTAAACAAATAACAGTGACACTGTCATAAATCCTCTGAAATAATTAGAGCTGGGTCAGCTAAAGGAAGTGCATTTAATTTCATGCTCGAAGAAATGGCAAATCATTTTTCGCTCAAGGATTAACTTTTGGAGGTTGTGAGCTGAGGCACCTCGAGGTTGAAAGAGGAAACGTACGTGTTCAGTAAAACTAAGGCGAAAGGAAGATCCTTCACGCACTTAAGAGTCACAGGAGTTTCTCTGTGTCAATTTCCAGAATTACACCGCTGCCTTTTGACACTGAAATTAGAAGAATTACATAAATTCTGCTGCGCTGAGCTCGAATCTTAAAAGAAACAAATGAAATAAGCAAAGTGTAATTAGAGATCCCCTTTGATATGTCGTTTCTTATGAGTTGTTTCTAAAGCAAGTTGGGGGGGTAATTTGATGCACATCCGTGCACACAGTTTGGCAAGTTTGCTAGTATAAAACAAATCTGGAATTGACAGATTGGTGAGCTTCCCAGTTACACAGCAGTAAACAGTAAAAAGTAGCTCCTGCTTGTGTTTCTATGTGCATGCAAGCACATACGTATGCGTGTGCACATGCGGGTGTGTACTTGCATGCAAAAAACAGAGGGGGAGGTTAAATCCACACAGCTGTTCTTGAAATCAGACTTGGCTGGTGCTTGAATGCCTGCAGGCATGGAACTCATAACTAGCCTTCCACTCGTTTTCTTCATCATTTAGCTGCTCTATAACAATGCCAGACTGCTGTTTATGCAGCAAAGTCCAAAAACTAACAAGTGCCAACATTGTAACTGAAGTGTTTTAATATGCTGTAATGATGGGCGAAGGGATGCCTTCAATCATAATAGTACACTCACAGAGTAATGATAGCACCATATTGATTCAAAACCTCTAGTTATTCTGCTGGTTTGCTGCACTCATACTTCAATAATAACTTTGAGACTACACAGATGAGAATATAACCTGCCTGATCATGACTTCAATTAGCACCTGATAAGGACCATGGGACTAGAACTGATTTCACATCTGATTATAATAATAGCCCCTATGAATGGGTTATGACTGCAGGCAAAAAACTAAATGCACTCAATTAAATGTACTTGTAGAACACGTAAATGTATGCACAGACACACAACCTTAATTCTGTTCTAAAACACACCCAATCACTCTACAACTGCCACTTCCTTTCCTGCATCCAGCAGAGCTCTCCCTCGGTTTATCTCAGCATAATTGCTGTTGATTGGTGTATTATTGCTCTGGTTAATCTGCCTGTGGGTGGCTAATAAAGGAACTCCATCAGGGATGTTATCAATCGTAGACAGAAGGTGTGCATGGAGCGAAACTGGAAGCCAGGAAAAGGAATGAGAGGGAGGGCTGGGAGTGAGGAAAGGAAGGGGGGGAGATGTAAGGAGAGATGTAAGGGAAAGGAAAGTGAGAAGTGACTGTGGGATGAAAGTAAAAAAGGAAAAAGAGTGTCTGATTCATGTTGAAAGACAAGGAAGGACAAATTAGAAAGGAAAGAAATCGCACTGGATTGTGGGTTTAAATGTTTGCGGTTCAGGATGTATCCGTCTGAGATCAGTGGGCTGTATGTTGTTCTGACAGAGTTGTGAGAGCTCCCCCAGAGAATCCTTTTATGATTGATGTGGCCTTGTTCCTCGGCCCCAGTTCTATTTCTAAACAGAGGCTGGAGGAGGAGGAGGCTGTGGCGAGGTGATTAGATTCTTCACCATTACACGGCAGGCTAAGACAGGTAGGATATCCCCCTCTGCAGACACACCTCGGTCCCAATGCCCTGTGCAATAACAACGTGTTGGCAACTGACCCTGTGGTGTGAGAGTGGAAGCTAACGTGACAAACTAGTGTTTCTTTATTCCACTGGGGGGCTTGGTGTGATTGAATTAGCACAAGCTCCAGAGACCATTGAAAGCGGTGGTGGAAGATGGAGACAAAGACAAGTAATTCAGTAGCAAGGGCAAGAAGTTGCTTAGAGTCTGGGAAGGTTTTGAGCACATTGCTGCAGGCAAACTGAGGACATTAAACAATGGGAGATAAAGTATGATTTCTAACGCATCTAATGGAACTTCATCTGTCTCCAGCAGTGTGTTGTATTGTCATAGTCGCAGACTTTTAGGGAAGTTTTAAGTCAGGGCCCACGTGATAGATGCTGTCTTAAGACGAGGGACTGCCATTTGAGGAGAATTGGCCTGGGGATCTCAGTGGAAAATTTAGACACTTTTGATTCAATGCAGTACATTAAGTAAGGATAGATTTAGCAGTGCACGGTCTACCTCAAAACTGTGAAGTTAGTCTTAGTACCAATTTTGTTTTCCAGCTTTGATCCACTAAGATAACCTACAATAGCAGCAACCACTAATGTGGATGGGTCAGCAGCTGATTTCAGCAGCCTTATTTTTATATGTATATACTGTACATGCCATTGATTAATTCAGCATTCAACTTTAAATGTGATAAATACTATATGACCTCAAAGAACCTTCCATTTGAACTGATCACATAAGTATTAATCACTAACTGAATCAATGTTTTCAGTCATGCTGTGACCAAAGGGCTTAGGTGGATGGAACGATCTTATGAGGCAGATTTATCTTTGTGATTTTAGTATGCACTCTACAGAATGCTAACAGTCTTCACTACCAGGTAATGTCGTGGTACTCAAGTAAAAACTAGTGCTCAAATTGAAATTTAAGTCCACGTGGCAATGTTATCAGAGTACAGAAGAGAAGAGGTTGTTCTACTGCTTTATTATAGCACTTCCTAGTGGTGAGCTGCTGGTATTGAGCCAGTGGTTGATAATATCTGAACACATAAAGGGAAATTCACACAAACACAACCCACAAGAGGCTGGAGCAGGTGAGCACTGTAGTAAAACTTACAAAGAGACACAATACAATTGCAGGAACTTTAGTATGCTTATTCAAACTCGTTCTTCATCTATGGTCATATCCACTAAAATGCACCATAACTATAATTGTTCTTCTATTAAGCAAAACACACAATAACAACTGACTGACACAATTAACATGGAATGGAATATTTTGTTGTTTGGGGAGGTGGAGCAAGCTGGCAAAAAAAGCCAGAATGGTAGCCTATAGGCAACAATATAAATATAAATATAAATATGCGGACTAGTCCGCATATTTATATTTATATTGTTGCCTATAGGCTACCATTCATAAAAACATCAGGGAATGTTAACGGGGTTGTCAGTCTCTAAATGTTTTAACTTTTAAGAGCGCATCTCTCTCTCTCTCTCTCTCTCTCTCTCTCTCTCTCTCTCTCTCTCTCTCTCTCTCTCTCTCTCTCTCTCTCTCTACGCACCAAGCTTTTTCTTTTTCTTCTTCTTCTTTTTTTCTCACTGAACTCCACCCATTCAGTCAATGGATCTTCTATGGTGATGCCGTTATCAATGGAGTAGGCCTTGATTGGTCAGTAGGCGGTGCTTTTACACCAGTTGATCTCTGATCTCCAACATAATCCTCCCGACCAGGTTAGGTGTTCAGCATAATTAAGTTACCACGGCGATTGAACCCGGTAACAACTAATCCACCGTGGTACAGAAAACCCTGGGTTCAGTACAGGCCCCTGTAGCTTACTAATGTAAATAAATAAAAATGTATTAAAAAATGTGATGTCCGACTCGTTTTATAAAGAAGAAAGCCTTAAGTTTTCAAAAAGCATTAGACATGACCCGCTATGTTCTGCTTCGTACCATGTTGACAATATGACATGACGTGGTTTAATGTACCTAAACAATAATAATTTCTCTCTCATAATGCTCTTTATAACCACCGAAAACTCTGAAAAAATCGAACCAAAAGTCCAATTATTATGGCCGTTATCTGACATTAAGCTGGTTTCTGCTTCACATTTTCAGCAGCAGCGGCTGTGGGTTGACTCCCCACGGTTCTCATGGGCTTAATATAACGTGAAAAAGCTTAACGTGGTTTAATGTTCCTAAATAGAGATCAATGATCACATTTCTCTCTCATATTGCTCCTCATGTACAGTAAGTGCCGGTATCTGTGTTATGAACTTTATTTTTTAACTAAATTGAGCTCGAGGTTTCAAAAAAAAAGTGGTGGGTAAAAAATGACTCATGACAAAATCTGGTGGGGACACGTCCCCACCGTCCACCCCCTAAATCGACGCCTATGGCTATTCGTACTGCAGCAGGTATAGAGGTGAGCAGTGCATAAGCAGATGTGGCAGAGAAAAAAAGCACTTAAACACGCCACCAAACTGCAAAGGGTGTGTTGGATATAGCAATAGACTACCTTCTAAAGGCTTAAACACTTAAAGGGATACTTCACCGATTTAGCATTCAGCTTTGTATCAGTAGAAACCCGGTAGTAATTCTGAATGACCGTGCGTCCCTCCCTCATGTCCCCCTGAGACGGGAGATATCTGCATTGGGGGGTCTGGAAAAAAATCTTTCAATGACGTAAAATGACGATTTTTGCGTCATCGGAAGATGTTTTGGCCAGAGCAAAAGACTACAGCCAGTAGTAGGAGCTACTTCCGCATGTTTTCAACCCGCCCATCACCCGAAGCGACCAGTCTCAGCCGGAAAAAAACAAAATGTCAGCCATCTTGAATCCTCGCTAAACAGGGCTCTCTCTTCTCAGCAGCAAACTTTTACAACATTCAAACTACCGCACGTGTACCACCAGGATACATCGGTACAGATCGGAGAATATGCAGGAAACGTTATTACAGACGGAATAATCGGCACACTACGAGAGCTTCGCCTGCACGGAGACCAGCGGTCTCGCTCGATGCCCCTGTTTCGTATGTCGTTTTTATATATTTTAAATGTGTAACACCACTTGAGCCACGATGAAACGTTGTTTCGTGTATATGGTTGAAATAACAATAAAACACATTGAGTTGAGTCGAATGCCTCTGCCTGTCTGTCAAGCGGTAGGCGTGGCTTGGGAGTGGACTCAAAGCAGCGAAGCGAAGTGCATTCTGGGATTTGGTGTCTTTCATCCATATGAGCCAAAAACACATTTTCTGGCTTTTCTCGGCCTAGAAGGCACCAATTTAATTTTTTTTCAAATTTCTGCTACATAAGTGACCCAATTTAAAGATATATTCAGCTTTCCAGCGGTGAAATATCCCTTTAAATGTAAAACTACTTACGTACTTGTCTTGTTTTGTTGCTTGCTGTCAAATGTTTTGCGTTCGTTACTTGTTGTTGTGCATTGTGTCCGTTTGAATTTTGGTCTGTGTATGTTGCTTTTACATGCTGACCGTAGTCATTTTATTGTAGTTATATTTTATTATTTTAGGTTGCCATTTTACAACTGGCCAGGTACAACAGATGAAAATGAGCAGCAGAGCTAACTCTGGCTCATTTACAGTTACTTTGCTGTTGATTAATGAGCACATTCCCTGTCAAATAAACTAATAGACCTAAATGAAAAAGATCAAACATGGAAAGATCTATTTATTTAAGACTTGCAGTAGTATGGGAAGGCAACAATGTTGTTCTATTTTGACGTGGTGCATACATTATTCAATCATTAGCCTATATTTTTACTGTATGGTAGCCATTGTATGTGGCCCACCACTGATGAATCCTGTTGTTCAGTTCAGTCACTTTATTATTAAAAACAGGAAATAAACAGAGGTATGGATTAACACAACTTGTATGCCTTTCTGTCACATCTAGGGCTGAAACGATTCATCGAGTTACTCGAGTAACTCGATTACAAAAATTCCTCGAGGCAAAAACTCTGCCTCGAAGCCTCGTTAAATTCCTATGACGCGCACTATACACGCAGGGATCTGATTGTTCCACACGGACCGTTGGTCAGGAAGCACACCACTAGCGCGCGATACATTTTGAATTTTGTTAGCGCAATGGTAAAGATGTCCAGAAACGGCAGAGAATGTCTAAAGTTTGGGAAGAGAACATGGTGCAATGTGTCTACTGACCTGGCAGACCACAGCAGTACGACTTCAGCATCTGAACCGTAAACATCCGCTCCACGCTGTTTCACCGAGCGTCGCTGAAACAAGGTAACGTAGCCTAAGCTCCGCTGATTTAAATCGCATACTGTATTTGTAGCGATGTCGTGATGCGGGTTGACTAGATATGATGTTTAGCTTTGATGTTTTTAAGTAGTAAACTTATTCACATTCAATTGCAAGAGAGTATAGCCTAAAAAAAGAACCCCTTCACACACACACACACACACACACACCCTCGTCTCTCACTCTTCCGCGAGCGTGCGCACACACACACACACACACACACACACACACACACACACACACACACACACACACACACACACACAGGTTGCTAGGTTACCATAGCAAATAGGCTCACCCCCGAAATTCTATATTATTTGTTGGTAGCCTAATGGTAAATGCTGCAGGTGTAGAAATCTACATAAAACAGATCTTTACTTTGATGTCAGGGCTAGATTACAGCATGAAACTTAATTAAATGAAATTGCCAAATGTTGGAGTTGGAATAAATACCTCTGTTCTTTTGAGAAATAAAAGCCAAATGCTTGATCATTTTACAGCCACATCATTTTCGTTATACATTATTTGTTTTGGTTGTTTCAAAACGCAAAAAAAATTATCCGATTAATCGATTAATCGATCGATTAATTTCTAGATTAATCGATTACAAAAAGAATCGTTAGCTGCAGCCCTAGTCACATCTACTGCAGTCAGATTCACTGTGTTCCCTCGGAAGGAATAACTGCACATGGGTAGGCACATGTAATGACATTTCAAACATGTTTAGAGGCTAAAAACATGTTTAAAACTTGCCCTGTTTAAGCCTGTTGGGTGCTAACTCTAGCAGGGGGATAACATGGTGTAGGCAGCACCGATTGTTTTCGTTTTTCTTGCTACTGACAGCACTCCAAATATACAAACAACAGAACTACGTGTTGAAATCGACCAGAATTCTCCTTTAACCGCCGAATCAGAAACTGCAAATTGGAAGCCAACTTCAACGTCATATTCAAAGTCGACAGAAACAAAATAAAACTACGAAAAGACGTTTTGGGTCATCTTTCCACTTTTCCAACCATCACAACTCTAGTTTTGGTTGAAAAAAATATATAGTTTACCGATTTACATGTGAAAATATGTTGGCTCTATACACGCTATAAGTATTACATGTGAAGGCACTCCACACCTGTGGTTCACTCTAAATTGAGCACCAAGTGCTACTGTGCTTTTATTTGCTTCTCAAAGGATTTAAGGCTATAACCAAAAACATTATGGGTGAAGACACTTCAACATCTGATAATTAAGGCAGGCTGGAATTCTTACATGTTTTGGTTACTGGCAAAGGTTTACTGGTTGAAATGATGAGAGAGCGGATTTAAAGGAGAAATCCGGCGCAAAATGAACCTAGGGGTTAATAACACGTGTACCGAGTCAACCGTTCTCTGGGATATGTTTTCATGCTAATCGAATGTGACCAGTTTTATCGCAAACCGCTAATTAGATTATAACGCTAGTTGTCGGGGAACGGGTAAAGTAAAAAGAAATCGCTATTTCTATACCACTACCAAGGCTCAAAATAGCACCACACTTCCACGGTAGCATAATGAGGGTCCCTACATATAAATTGAAGCATTGAGAACTTTGTAAGTGTACAGACAGTTTATTAAAAAGATAGTTTATAAAGACTGTACTGTTCAGGTACACATGCGGTCGCCATCTTGGTTCGAATGACGAACACCATGCAACCAATAAGCAGTAACATAGCTCAAACATGGCATTTGTCGTTCGACTGATCATGACTGTTTTCCCAAGATGGATCCCGCATGTATACACAAACGACGACTAGCATGAAAACACATCCCAGAGAACGGCCGACTCGGTACAAATGTCTTATTAATCCCTAGGTTCATTTTGCGCTGGATTTCTCCTTTAACTGTTGTGGATTTGCTGTGACTTTTTTTGTTCATTATTTGTGGTGTTTTGTCATAGAATACAGGCTAATTGATGTTGCTCAAATACATAAAGGGTCCTATATCTGTAAAAGTGCTTTTTTTTTTTCAAATGGTGGATAAAAATCACATAAATTCATATATCTCTGAATATGACCAAAGAAATTCCAGGTGTAACTTGACCACAGTATATTTGGAACTGGGTAGTCTCAGAGCACGTTTTTTTTTTTGTCCCAGTGTAGGCCCAGAACAATCAAAAATAAAAATAAATGGAAATGCTATGTTGTAACTAATATGCAACTCCATGTCTTCTGTCTGTCAAATCTGGTCTATCAGACTTGAGAACATTCCTCAGATAGGTAACACAAATGGCTTGTAGGTTAAGTAATAGTGTTTTGTATTCTTGTCATAACTTTAACTACACAGGAGGGGGCGCTAAATTGCTGATGTTATGGTAGCATAACATGAAATGTTCACATGTAGGCTACATGAGGGGGGGGGGCGTTACTCTCTCTTTGAGACACTTGACCAAATGGTAAAATACAAAGAACAGCTTCTGGCTCTATTTCGGTCCTGTAGTTAACGTTTTGATCACTTATCAAACAGGAAATGCTCTGCAGACCAGACCGTCTCATTTCAGAGACCTCTCGTTTCAGCCTTCGTGAGTGTATCCTTTATTTATTACATCCGGGTCCTTTAATGCATCATTGGTAGACTTGCGGAAGAGACAGGCAAACAGGCTTCTGGGAACATTTAGCTACTAAGAATATTTACTGAGAAATTCTTGAACTACGCCTTTACAAAGTGACAGGCCGTTTTTTTGTCGTTAGTAAGCCATAGTAGTTATCTGTGGCCTCATTTTTAATTAAGGTGACACGTACGTTTATGAAGCACACAGCAGTTCCGTGACATATGTGAACAGGATTCTAGGACGGGAACAAATAGTGTCGCGTTACAATTACAAAACATGCTACCTTTAAGTATTAAAAACAAGCATGGCTAGACCATAGACAGTATATAAAAGGGCTAGACGGATGTGCATCATGAGATATACACTCCTACCGCATCCTGCCTCGGACGTGACATTCAGCATGCGTCGCAACCACAGACCCACCCGATCTCATTAGTATGAACGCACGTAACGTCTACAGAGGGGCTGTCTTTAAATACCGCGAGGCACCCCTGTTGCACCACCACTTCTGCGGAAAAGCTGCAATCAGGAGGAGCATACACTCCAGCTCGTGTTTCCGACTGTTTAACTGAAGCCTAAAGGTAAGATACTCCGACCGACTGAGATATTACACATTATCGCATTACACATTCAGGCTTGTCCGGAAATATCCTTTATTTTGAGTCATTGCTGATACGTTGATTAAAGGTGGGGACATATAGACTACAGTCTATATACAGCAACCTGATGCGCATTTAAGAGAATACGGAGAGGGGCGTGTCGCTAAAGTCAATATCGATAGTGTTGATCGGTTGTGAATGAACCTGGCACCAGCTTCAGTTTGACGTTCCACGTCTCGCTTTCTTTGTGTTGTATTGGAATTTTAAACTGGTGGATTATATGAGGACTAATGGTTGACTGCTCCTCATGGTAAATTGAGACAGCTAGCTCGACTCTTATCTCTTCAATCTTGAGTTTTCTCTCGAACGAGTATTTTACAGCGGCTCCGTGCCCACGCGAATAGGCCTACATTATAGGAAATGTCCAATTATGATAACATCCATGAAATGCAGGTGGCTCAAATCGGTACTATCGTTGCATCAGATGGTTTGTGTAGTATGCGTGTTACACAAGCGGCCGGATGCCCCCTGCTGCCGACCTCCATCCATCCACACAGCAGTCGGGGCCATTAATGACCTGGCACAAGAAATGCACTGCATTCATATGCTGGCCCATTGGGAAGCAGATCTTAGTGAGAGTATTGGTGCTGCAGATATGTTATCTCTGGTCGTCACAGATGGGCATGAATTTCACTTTTATGCTTAAGTAAAGTATTCAGAATATTGATCTACCATAACAATTTGTGTGCTTAAATGTTCTGATTAATCAAACTAATGCCATACTTGGCACTGTGTTGTGAGTATTTGTCAGTTGCAGCCTGTTGGCAGCTACAGTAGATTGTCTGACTACATTCTATGACTGCACAGTGGAAACTAAATGTTTCCCTTTTTCCTTCTGCTAAAATGACTCCAGCATGTAAAGGGAACGACTGATGTTTTGCATAATCACATAGAATTCATGAGTAGATTAACAAGATGTGAAACACCAGATGCTGACCCTCAGCCATGATACCTGACACCCCATCAGAGCTCAGTAAACCTCCACTGACCAAATGAAGTAAATGTCATAATCTACAGGAATATATGATAATGCAAGCAGTTTTAGTTGTCTAGTTTTGTGTAACAGCTAGCCTACTTATTTTAAATCCCAGAAATGTACATAATCCAAAGCTTGACACAAAGCATCCATCTCCCTCTGTCTTTCCAACTATATCGCATTAAGTTCTTTCAGTTACTAATAATCTTTTTTGTAAGCCTCATTCAGTCATGCTACAGTAGACATTTGGCTGGTTTTGGCAACCGTAAAGAAAGGAACTCTGGCCCAGTACTAAACGTGTACAGTAGGCTAATCTTTTACTGGAAGTTAACGACTGGTCCTCTTGTAGTGCAAACCCGGCTCACCTCCGGGTCAGGTCCTGGTATGTATTAAGCTTTCCGCTCACCTCTGAGTGAGAGATAATTGGATGAGAGGATTTTGACTGTCCCACTTGCCATATCCTACTATTGTGTGCAAGCTCACCATGGAGAGGTCTTAAATATCCTCAAGGAAGGTATTACAGACAGTGTATTAATCCTGTCAGAAACTCCACTACGTGCTTGTCTCCACATCACAGAGAACCAGGCTAGTCATGCTGATGATGTAAATGCCTGCAAGCGGGAGCATTCCGCCAACCAGGAAACAAATAGTAGCGTGTGACGTCAGCTTGGGAAGGTTCACTACTGCACAAGACAGGCTGCAGTACTTTCCCAGGCAGTGGTTGCCATGGAGACCCAGAGTGGCGCTGTAAAGCAAGAACTACTGTCCGCAAACCATTTATGGAAGTAAATGTGAGCCAAGAGTGGTAGACTCATGATTATGAAACCGGAACTTGTGGTTGTTAGAGGTCGTGTTGTTGGGGTTGTGAAGAGGGCACACTTTCAATTATGTAACTAATGTAAAAAAGGGAAATCCATGTTTGACTCAGTCATTGTCGGATGAGAGAGCAGTCACGTACGCCTTGTGTGGGCCTATTGGTAACCATGCATTCAAACTGTCACATGCATTATGCAGCACTACTTGACTGCCTCTCTTGTTTCCACCCTCACCCCCCCTTCTTGCCCTTTTATTCTCTATGTACCTGCTTGCCTACTTTTTCCTAAAACCTCTTTACTTTCCACAGATGTCCACCAAGGAGAAGCTGATCGGCCATGTGATGAAAGAGGAGCCTGTTGGCAGCAGGAACAAGGTGACGGTGGTGGGTGTCGGCATGGTGGGCATGGCCTCTGCCATCAGCGTCCTGCTCAAGGTGAGACCGAAAGAAAGAGAGAAGGTGTGAAGTGAAGAGAGAGCTGAGGGATGTGTGTGTGTGTGTGTGGTTTTGTGTGTATCAGTAAAGAGCTTTTGAAATGAGCTAAGCGAAAGTAGATGGAATGACAGGTGACAGGGTAAACCGGTGATAGTACAAGTATTAGATTACGAAGTACAAAACGAAAGTGAACTCATGGGTGGGATAAGCCCTTGAAAAGACTTCAACTGTAGAAAACCTAAAAGTAAGTATGTAAATCCATAAGAATAACTACTATTATTCCATTACGAGTGGAATACTAAGGATTTGCAGAATTGTCTCTGAACTGAGAAAGCTCCAAGGGCTGCAGTCAAACAGGCTTTGAAGGCATGCTGACTAGCGGAAACATCTTCTGTAAAGCTTGTTAGAAATAAAAATCAGTATGTGACCTTATTCTACAAACCTGGACAGGAAACATTGCATTTCCCTTACATTGTCCTGGTCCATTCACAACAAATACACTGGATCTTTGCCAGCTGAGGAACAACAGAGGCTAAGAGAAACCAGGTCACAGGTCACTTAACAACTAACAATGCTGCCGAACAATCAAGGCAGAGATGATAGATATACCTGGTAATAACAGAGTTCAGCACATTGAGTAAGCCTCACTGTAGCTTTATCCATGTAATATAAGATACACTGTATAAAGTGCGTAGTGAATGACTCGTATGTATATGATCAGGACTTGTGTGATGAGCTGGCCCTGGTTGACGTGATGGAGGACAAGTTGAAGGGTGAGGTCATGGACCTGCAGCACGGATCCCTCTTCCTCAAGACGCACAAGATTGTGGCAGACAAAGGTGAGAATGCAACAAAATGCAACTAAATAACTACAACCTATTCTGGTATGTCACTGGACCCTTACTGAAACTATTATTCTGTAGCTCCATCAGAACACCTCTCCTTTTGTCAATTTGTCAGACTACAGTGTGACAGCCAACTCCAAAGTGGTGGTGGTGACAGCCGGTGCCCGCCAGCAGGAGGGCGAGAGCCGTCTTAACCTGGTGCAGCGCAACGTCAACATCTTCAAGTTCATCATCCCGAACATCGTCAAGTACAGCCCCAACTGCATCCTGATGGTGGTTTCCAACCCAGGTTAGACAGACGGGGGCGTGAATTAGTGAGGGAGGAGGGAAATGTGAGGAGAGAAGGTGTGGTGTGAGGCTTAAAATAGGGATGAAAGATTGAAATGATTTGTTAAGAGTTGTCCCGTTTTTTACCTTTTTTCCAGTGGACATCCTGACCTACGTGGCCTGGAAGCTGAGTGGTTTCCCCCGTCACCGCGTCATTGGCTCGGGCACCAACCTGGACTCTGCCCGTTTCCGCCACCTCATGGGAGAGAAACTTCATCTCCATCCTTCCAGCTGCCACGGCTGGATTATCGGAGAGCACGGAGACTCCAGTGGTATGCAGCTCTGACTAAAAATAAATTCTCAATCTGACTGCGCGTAGAATTTGTAGTCACGATTAACTGATATATCACTGTCTGTTTCTCATAGTGCCTGTGTGGAGCGGTGTGAATGTTGCTGGAGTTTCTCTGCAGGGCCTCAACCCAGAGATGGGGTCTGAGGGAGACAGTGAGAACTGGAAGGCTGTTCATAAGATGGTGGTTGATGGGTGAGTACAATTTTTTTTTTTTTTTTTTTTTCCAGTAATCCACCAATAAGCTGAAGAAAGAAGTACCCTGCAAACCAAATTTTCTCTCACGCACTCATCAATTTTATTCTGCAAAGCAGTCGCCGTTGGGGATTTCCTCTCCTCTGTGTCCCCCCTTTTGGGACAATGTGTCTGACTCCAAATAAAAAGACCTATATATCCCCGCGCATTCGTTAAATTGGAATTACATTGATCCTAAGCAAGAGCCAAATAAGACGATAAGATAAAGTCTAATACATTCGTTTAATCAGTCACGCATCGGAGTTTCAATACACAGATCTGTGGGATCACAAAGCATGCAGAGACTAAGTTTCCATAGCAACAGGCAAAAATCCGGAGCCGGTCCACGTATCTCTAGACTGTCAGACCTTGAGAGCCCCGTTCTATACTTCCCCTCATCTCTTATACTTTCTTTCTTGGGCCCCCCCTTCTTCTCCAGCACGGGGACTGATATCTTCACACAACACACGCCAAGGTCGAGGCCACTGTGCTGTGTCTCGTCCTCATTCTGCTCCTGTTTCACTTGTTATTATTACTCAATGTACTTTGCTCGAGGCCACTGTGACCCTAACTATCTTATAGTTATGGCTTAAGCTAAATAAGCATACACCAAAACACACTTGGTCTCTTATGGAAACCTTTTACGTTCTTATTATATTTATCTGCAAATAGTAAGAACATTATTCTACAGCATACAGGCCATCTGTCCAGCACTGAGGTGGAAGCCATACATAGTATGTCTTATTGAAACAGGCAATTAGGGTTTTTCATGGCTTATAGTCACAGGGGCCTAGAAACAAAAAGACACAAAATGCCAACAGGCACACTTGAATCCAGTAGAGCTGACCAGCCCTGGTTAGGAATTTGATCAGGGCTGTGGGCCAAAAGACAAGCCGAGGCGGTTACACAGTACACTACTGTGTCAAGGGCTCACTAGAGCCTGACAGCCAGTATAAACACAAAAGCTGTTGTGCTCCCTGGAACATACCACTCTTTGCTCATTGCCTCACTTACTCTCCCAGGTTTGCATTAGTGAAACTCCAGACAGTATTAAATCCTATTCAAAGAAAGGTTCACCCTACATTCTCAACTTTAAATGACCTTTCCATGTTGACTAGTCAGCATTGCTATTTTTGTTACTAATGCCTGAGGTTGTGTTTTGTAATATGAAGTTGTATCATTACTTTGAAAGTTAAGTGATGCAACAGTTTGCCGTGTAAACTTTGATCGTGTACCATTATTTCACTGTCAGCCAGCGTGACTTATCTCGCAACGGCTAGGTGTTTAGGGGGGGTCAACCATGTACAACACAATAGTTGATTTATCAAAGATGTGTGCAAAGGTTTCAGGTATTAAATAAAATATAAAAGACAGAGACAGGGGGGCGGGGTGTACACAATGGATGTCTCAACAGAGAACAAATGGCCAGCATTTGTTCTCTGGCCTTATTTTTTATGTTTGACAAAGGACACGTCATTGTTTGTTCATGTTTCTCCTCCGCTTTATTGTGAAGACAGACCCAACCGTACTGTACAAATCCAGATGTAGCAATGGATTTGAGTTTATGTTGCACTACCTTGATCATCAAGTTCAGTCAGCTAACTCACATGGACCAGATGTATTTACTTGCCACTCTGCATACACACACATCAAGCTCAGCACAGCAGAGGCTGGGGAATGTCAATTATAAACATCCCCATCAAAACAGCATTAGATACTGAACAAACACGCAAGCGTCTATCAATTTTGTGCTTCTCTCGTGGGGAGAAAAAACAGCTGAATTCTCAGCATGAAAACATTTGGAAAGAAGATGGATGAGGGCTATTAGAAGGAAATGACAAAGTGGGAGCAAACACTGTCCTCAAATGCCAAAGCATACTGAACGTTATGTTTTCTTCAGTACAGGAGACCTGCTGTTCTCGCTTTTAATTTATTTCCGCATTATGTGTGTGCACTGCAGGGCCTATGAGGTTATCAAGCTGAAGGGCTACACTTCCTGGGCCATTGGTATGTCCGTGGCTGACCTGGTGGAAAGCATCATTAAGAACCTGCACAAAGTGCACCCTGTGTCCACACTGGTCCAGGTGAGGAGATTGGGAGCAAGCCATACATGTAGCTGTTTGGCAAGATCCCACATGATGAAATTCATTGTATCGATTAGTTCACACAGACACACTGTGCATTCTTCATATGTCATGAAATGACCCACAACCCCTGAACCTTGCGTTGCTCCCTTCCTCTTACAGGGCATGCATGGAGTGAAGGATGAGGTCTTCCTGAGCATCCCTTGTGTCCTGGGCAACAGCGGCCTGACAGATGTGATTCACATGACCCTGAAGCCTGACGAAGAGAAGCAGCTGGTGAAGAGCGCTGAGACCCTTTGGGGCGTACAGAAGGAGCTCACCCTGTGAAGAGCGCTCCTCTGAATTCTCCTATACACTCTGAAACCACACTCAACAGTGTGGTCGACTCCCTCCTCCCGTACCTCCACATGGCAACAGGCGAAAAACCTCTGAATATCTACAGTATAAAGGCCAAGTGTTTGTAGCTAAAGCAGTGGAAGCTAGATTTTAACTTCAGATATTCACACATTGGTGTCATTTTCGTTTGCTGCCCCCTCCCCTCCCATCCTCTTCCCTCCATGACTGTATTCCCTGAACCCCCAACTCATCCCTGTAAGCCTTTGAGCTCAGCCTGTGTTGGAGCTAGAGTGTGTCTATTTGTTGTCCTGTCTACACAAGAAAAGTAAGGCCTTTGCATGTTGAGCGTATACATTCTATGTACTGTATGTTACTGTGCAATGTTGCTGCTTCTTCAGTACACTCGTTGTTCGTAGTTCGTGCTAATTCTGTGATTGTTGCCAGTTGTTGTTTTCCACTTGGTAATCTCTGTTTATTTTCTATTTGGAGTATAATGGAGACATTCCATTCCCTATGAGGAGGGCTTCCTATCCACCTAGTCATAATATCCCTGCTGCATATATCACTGGGACAATATCCTGTGATACCAAAGTACCTTATCATTTGAGAAAAGCAATGCTACCTGTACTGGTTGGCATTGAAGCCATTATAAACACTCCTAACCACAAGTGCACTGACAGAAAAAAACTATTTAAAAGTCATGGGGTAAAGAACTGGCAAGTAGCAACACAGGTTTGATCTGAGAGAATTTAAAGGGGTTACCAACAAAGTGACTTGGTATAATTTAACTCTGCAAAGAGATAACAGAGAACCAATGGGAAATTGTCAGCTACAACCATGACCTAGGGTCAGGTTATGAATCATAACAGAAGATAATAATCTGGAATGTTTGTTTGTTCACCCTAAATACTCTCAAAGAGTTTTGTATTTATTCTACTCCAACTGACTCTGGAGAAGAGGACATCAAGAGAAAAAACTATAGTATTATTTATAACTGCTAATACTGTTGAGATCTATTTTATGTATTGTTACGTTATGACCTTAGATATGGTATATTACACCGAAGAACTGTACCTGTCACGGCAGCTGGATATGGATTTTTATTTGCCGTAACATTGATTAAATTCTGCCAGGATGACACAAATCTGTCCTTTGCTTCTTCCTGTGTTTGTCATCAAAACTAGCATTAGGCCGTTTGTATGTTTACAGGGCAGCTGATTCAGCCACTCTCAGTGCACAGCTATTGGACAACACACGAGGCAGATTAGAGGTTTTTATACAGGAGAAAATCAAAACGTGATCCCAAGCTTCTATATAACAGTATACATACTGCTACCCTGGAAATCCAGAGTTCTCACGAGAGCACAATTTGAATTTTCTCAGCGAGTCACTCTGGCATTCAGTAATGATGCTCATTAACTATATGCCCTTGTAGCCGAGCTGCACCAATCACATCGGTGTATCTGATATAGGCGGGCCAGAGTCAAGCTACAGATGACGGCAGTTTAATCTACCAGTTAGCTCCGCTGGAAGCTAAGCGTATGCCGCTCTGGATACGTCACCCCGTGTATTGTTGTGATTGGTCGTAGTGTTATCCAATTGTGTGCAGTGAGATTTTCAAATGCATGCTTGATGCCGCCCCTTGAGTTGGGCTCGAGTTCATTACTCAGTGCCATAGCCTTAATCTTTCAGATTTGGGTCTGGATTTCCAGGCTAAAATACTGCTACACCTGAGAAATAAGTATATACAACAGTATTTTAAGAAGGCTTACTATGCGTTTGATCACCAAGAACTAACCAGTGGATTCTAAAATACTGTTAATTACAACTAGTTCACAGATGTTTTAAGTACCTCCTGTGGTCTGGGTTAGTCCAATAGGTGTGTGTGTGTGACAGAGAAAACATAACCCATCAAACAATTATTGAAACTATAAAGTGAAATAATATTGATCAATGAAATGATCACAAAGAGATGAACCATTAAATCAGATGTCTTTTATTTCTACTGATTTACATAAATCTACAGATATAAAAGAACAGGTGGTCTATGGTGGAATTGGAGACAAGAAAAAAATAACAGCAGATATTCTATCACACAATTCAAAGTGCATTTAGTAAAAGGCTAATTTAAATGAGACCTGTTTGCAAACTTTACATAAGTTAACTTTTTGATTAGTACAATATGTTTTATTCACAACTTTTTCCTCATGTTTGCTGAAAACCTAAACCTCTCAGCAGGACTGAGAATAAGTGGACAGCACAAGGAAAACAGAAAAGTAAAAGGAAGTAAATACAAATTTCCTTTGTAATACCTTAGAATAAAGTATGTCAAGACCGTCATCCACCTTAAAACAGAAACAACCACTGTACATGATTGACATGTTAATGCAGTCAGACTGGAGGGCAGACCTGAGCAGCTGACACAAAGAACTTCACCCACACTCTTGTCAGGAGACACAGGGAAACAAATATAACAGTTAGGTCAAATGGCAGGGGAGCTCAACACTTAAGCACATTAAAAGACTCAAACAAGACAGTGAAGAAACCTAGTTCACATCCGTCACCTTTACTGTATGAAAAGTGATCCCTTTGACTCCATGGCTACTGAACATGATCCAGAACTCATACAGCATTAACTCCTGAGGCTCAACCCCCCCTCCCCCCCTGTCCTTCCAGAAATGTTGGCCTGGGTATTTATTTCAGAGCCAAACCTTTTCATTATGAGGGGAGTGGACATATGGGGCTCTCTACAAAGCCCCTCTTGACTAGCCCCTAACAATTTGTGCTTACTAGCCAAATGACTTTGTCTGGCAAAGGGGTTGTGGCCAGAACCTGTGGGCTACCCTGCAGTGCAACGTATACAGGTCGACACATTACCAGTCACTGTACGCCAACCCAGCTACACCACAAACACTCAGGGTAAACGCAAAACAGGCTCCCAGGTCTTCTACCAATATGGCACGTGTGTTGAGCATGTTTTTGTGTCAACCGCAGTACCTGGTTCACAATGTAGTTGAAATGCTTTTTATTTAATATTGGCGCACAAAAGTAATGGTGTCATGTCTTGCTAATGGGTTATGGGTATACGTGCAGTTTAGTGTCCCAAATTTCCCGTAGCGTAACCCCATTTGTACAGGTCCTATCCCCTGACCAATCGACTATCCTAACCTTAATCCACTCGAGGTCAAATGCCTAACCCCAACCAATCGAGCTGCTTCGTAGGGCGTGGCTTAGCGTAGCCATAGTGGAATTTGGGACACTAAACTGCACGTAAACCTGGGTTATGCATAATGATCTCAAAGACTTTTTTTTTTTTTTTTGGTCAGATCAAAATACAAATGATGTCCTATGAGAACTGTGGCCACATAGGACAATCCACTTTTTCAGAAATGTTGCATTTTTAATCGTTCTCGGTTGTTGCTGTTCAGACTTCTGTCTCACGAGAACAGATTGTATAGAGATTTTTAAAAAAAAGACAGCTACAAGAGGACATTAAAAAGGTTATAAAACAGAGGAGGAAGAAGAGAGAGTGAGAGAGCATAAAGATATGAAGATAAAGGTTTCCTGGTAGTCAATGTGGGTCAGTAGAGGTCACTAAGGCCAGCAGTCTTGCGGGCTTTCTGCATGAGGGCACGAAGCTGGAACTGCTTCCTGGACAGAAGGCGTACATGCTGTAACAAAAAAACAATACCAGTCATTGAGGGTTAAACAGAGGACTCAAGTGTGTGTGGGTCTGTTTCTCTTATCTACACAGGAGGTGTTTCAGCCAAGTTTTTAGTTGTCCGTCTCACTCACGGAACAGATAAGCTTCTATTTTAATCAATATCCAACCATCTACACAGGCTGCATAACGCCTCACAGTTTTCTCGTGCTGTATGTGTGTACAACTGCAACCCAAAGCATATTCTTTACGCTTCAACTCTATTTTCTTCTGCTTCAAGTGCAGAATTACAGTGATTGTGTGTTGTTGGGACCTGAACGCTGCCAAAAAGCGTGCAAACTACACTCAATACTGTGTCTGAACGCATCCTGTGTAGACACAGGCCGAAGACTGACGCTGCTGCTCTGCTAAGAGCTTTCACTATGCGGGCTGAGCAGACATCACGTTATGCATTAGTTGTACTTGTGTTGACGTGTTGACGTGTTCACCTTGAGAAAAACCTCCAGGTCTATGACGCCCCTGCGGAGGGCTTCTCCCAGGTAGAAGATAGTGTCCTCAATTGCATTTTCTTCAGCATATAGGTTCAGGATCTGCTTGTACAGCGGAGCTGTGGGCACGATGACGTCGTCAATGTCATTGTTCTCTGACTGGTTCTCCATCTTTTCCAAGGCCTCACTCAGCTCCTCATCCTTTCTCTTCAGCAGCTCGATATTCCGGTCAACCTCAGACTAGAAACATAATAATTACAACCATATCATTTTTGGTATTACATAAAGAAAAGCAGTAGAATAGGGAACAAAACCGTAGAGGACAAAAAAAAAAAAAAGAACATCATTACAGTACATAACATTACAAAAAGTGGAGGATCTCTCACCACTTCCTGGTCCAGCCTTGAGACCATCTCCTCCAGTTTCTGATGTCCTTTCTTCAGGTCCTCCTCTGTTCGCTTCAGCGCGTCCAGCTCCGCCTGAGCTCTGTCCATCTCCTCCTTCATTCTCCAGCGAAGTTTGTCACTCACAGCTGAGATCAGAGATGCGCGGATGGTGTCCTCGCCAATGGTGCCATCTCTGCTTGGGCCTTAAGACGAAAAGGTTTAGGAGTGATGTAAAAATACTATATTCTACCCTGAACAAGGTACAAGGTTTTAGTGTTGGACTTACTATACTGTGTGTTGACATAAAGAATTAACTGACCATCTTAATCAGAATACTTTATTGATCCCCTTAGGGAAATTGCTTAATTGCAGTTGCTCACAGTCAAATTCAAGGTAAAATAAGAGAGTGTCAAGCGAGTCAATACGTTTCTAAAGTTTATAAAATACCATAGCTATAGTAAGAAATAAAAACGTTAAGTAAAAGTAAAGTGAGATTAGGTTAAAAAGTAAGATGAGATTGAAAAAAAAATATATTTTTAACAATTGATTGTACAAATTCTATTATAATGCAGTGTGAACATAAATAAAGTACAGTGTGAATATAAGTAGCAGCAGTGATATTGCACATGTAACTGATAAATTATTGCACCAAGTAGTTAAGAATATTAAGATGGGATGTGGAAATATGTGCTGTGAGACCAGTTGTGACACTCTAAGTGTGTAACACTCAGAGGGAGGAGTTGTATAGTTTGATGGCCACAGGCAGGAACGTCCTCCTGTGGCATTCTGTGGTGCATCGTGGGTGCCTGAGTCTGTCGCTGAAGGTGCTCCTAATGCCAGTGACACACCAACCCGATAATCGTCCGTCGGACAGTCTGGCGAGGTCAGTGACTCGAGTCTGTTCGGGGTGTTCCGTGCCATCGTCCGTCCGAGGAGCTGTCGGCCTTCATTTTGGCCGACCTGACATGCTCGGTTAGAAGGCGGGCACTGCCGGCAGTCCGACTCAAATCACCAATCTGATTGGTGGAGTGAGCGTGACTAGAGTCTCTCAAAATCTGACGAAAATCTTTTAAACTGACCTTTGTCGATCTGAAATGAAGACAGATTCAGCAACTGGATGGCCCATTTCTCGCTTAAAATGTTTTCAGAAACACGTTTCGGTGAACTATTTTAGTAAAATATGAGATCATCTTCTGACAGTCTGGCTTTGAATTTCCAGAGAAACCAGACCCACGTGGCGCGTTCGTCCAATCAGCTGCCAGTTTTCATTTTTGGGCGACAATACAGATAACGCCGCCTGCTGTTATGGAGACGTATTACGTCTCGGCTCTTCAGTGTGTTCCGAGACATTTTTTGGACTAACCCGGGGAGACTGATCAGTCCAACTGCCTTTTCTGCCGAGGGTCGGCCGTCTGGTTGGTGTGTCACGACTAACACTAACCAGTGTGTTGTGGAGTGGGTGGGAGGAGTTGTGCAGGATGGAATGCAATTTTGGACAGCATCATCCTCTCTGACTAAGAGTCTTTTAAGAGTCCAGCTCTGGGACGATAAAAAAACAATTCCTAGCCCAACTTCTTATCCCTGCTGCTTCTAAGCCTAAAGCCTATTGTGACCTGTTGCCTTTTGGTAAAGTGTTTGTACAGAGTATAATATTAATTTGTATAATGAATATAGTTTACCAAAAGGTGCCAGTGGGCAAAAATGCTACGGTTTGTAACAGCTGTACTAAACTCGCATTGAACTGTGACTTCTGTGTACCTTTACACCCCTAGTTCTCACCAAGGAAATAAATAGATCCCAGCAGTGCTCGGGTTTCACGTCCAACAGGAAAACGGAAGTAGAAAGACATTAGACGCTCATTCATTTACGTTATAGCTTGACTGATATCCAAAATGACAAGTGTCAGAGTGCCCCTGCACAGTAGGTTGTTGTGAAAACTCAAGTAGGATGCTAATGATACATTTTAACAATTTTATGCTCAGTTACTGGAAATACTGAAGACCCTTGTACACTGTAATAATGCAATCCAAAAGAACATCCCAGCAGTAAACACTACCTTTGTAAACTGTGTGGCTGTAGTCTATGGTGGGGATTGTGTAACAGTGACAGGTTTTAATATAGTTAATACAGTTTAATATTTTATTTTGTCACATTCATTTTATAGAAGCTCTGTTAGTGTTCACAAGGTGAGTATAATTGTATGCTTTGGGTTTTTCTAATATTCTGTTCCCACGTATATGTACATAAGATGAGAATGACCAAAATGATAAAATATCAGACATTTCACTCAATAAAACACAAGCGCAAACTAAAGCCTCAAAAGCAGACAAATACCAGGTTATGTAGGTGTACATGCACTGCTGGGTGTCTTTAGTCAAGACCACCTTATGTGCAGTCTGGAGTCAGCACTCCAAATGTCAGAGTTGATTCAGCTCTGAGATCGGAGTAGTCTACGGACAAACCCATTTCTCTTTCCTTTACTAAATATAGGATGCTGATCCGCGACCAGCATTTCAGTGCCGTGCCGCTAACTGACGCTGGGGCAGCAGATGGGGCCTCTGATCACAGGTCTGTCTTTGTGCGGAGTTACTGTTCCAATCCTAAATTTAGGACTGAGTCTGAGGTGTAGGGTGTGATGGCTTGTGGGGGGCTGTGCCTGTCCCTTCAGATCCATCCTGCCCTCTGGCCTTTAATGCTCCCCACTCTAGTTACACGAACGACCTTTCACTGGCGGCTCAGCGCGCCACTGAAGTCGCAGAGGGCAAGAGAGTTTGAGTCAAAAGGTCAAGTGTCTTCATTCAGAGTTAACTAGTTATGGAAAGGAGGACACATATTGTTTTTTTCAGAGGTGAATTAAGTATAGAATCCTTGTATTGTAATATTAAAGGACGACTACCATTTTTTCCAACCTGGACCCTATTTTGTTTTTGTGTCTAAGTGACTGATAGGAATAACAATCTTTGACATTGGTCCAGTATTAAGAAAGATTGCTGCAGTCTGCAGTGGCGAAACAAGCTACAATGTAAGTTAATAGGGCAATTCTCCAGCTTGTTTTTACCTTCACAAACGTGCTCGTGTTGCCACTGACAGGCTCAGATTAATATTCCAAGTGTTTGACAACATTATGGAAAGGATTTCTAAGGAGGTCGACCTTCCTGCTAAAGAGTAAGATCCTTTTTTTTAAACATAAAAACATCTGCGAAATTGCGTTCGTTAAACCCACCAGACTCCATGTAAATAAACAGTAATTTTAGCATCGTAAAATACACTTCATTCAAAGTCAACTGAAAAAGCCGGTTTGGGTCGTCTTTCCACTTTTCCAACCATTACAACTCTAGTGTTGGTTGAAATAAACACATAGTTTAATGATTTACATGTGAAAATATGTTGGCTCTATACACGCTAAAAGTATTGCTTTTTTTAAATGGAGTCTGGTGGGTTTAGAGCTAGCAACTTCAGAGCTTAATCAGGTTAAACAGAAAGGTCTCAAAGAGGCTTTAAAAGGTCTATCTCTGAAGGGATCCTTTCCATAATGTTGTCAGACACTTTTGACAGAATATTAATCTGAGCCTGTCAGTGACAAAACGAGCACTTTTGTCAAGGTAAATACAAGCTGGACAATTGCCCTGTTAACTTACATTGTAGCTTGTTTCGCCGCTGCCGACTGCAGCGATCTTGCTTAATATTGGACCAATATCAAAGATTGTTGTTCACAATCACTTAGACACAAAAACATAGGAAAATAGGGTCCAGGTTGCTGTACTTTGCTGCAGTTTGTAAAAACATTTGAAACCTGTGCTAATTTTAAACTTTAAAATGTAAAAAGAGAAATAAAGCACCTGAGAGACTAACTGTGATACATACCCACTGTGGAAACTGGAGTCTGGGTGGGGTAGTGTGCAGGTCCAGCAGTGGCTGGGTAAGAGTTGCCCCCTGGGTATTGGTATCCTGGGTAGCCTCTGCAAATAAATAAATATATGGTGATATAATAAATAAATGGTGAAAAAATAGCTAATTCTTTGAATTTTCCATTTTTAACGTTTAGCTACTGATGTAACTAAACCACGTGTGCAATGTTTCACTAATAAAAAACAAAGGCTTTCTTTGTGATATACTGCTGAACAAACCACAAAGATAAACATGCCAGCACAGGTTTTATGGGAGATACAGCATATGCGGGTTAGCTGGGGGACAGGTTTGAGAACTGCTTGACAAACAGCTTACCCTGGGTTAGGATTTGGGCCGTAGGGTGAGACCACAGGCATGCCAGGCATATAGGAAGCTGAGGTAGAGAGAGAGATAGTGAAACAATCAGATCTGAGGACATACAGGTGAAAATATTCGTTATCTCCTCCATTCTCACAAGGACACATTCACTCTCATTTTTCCATGGTGTGCTGTAGTGGTATCTGAGCTCCATCTAGTGCTTGATAAATGCATCACTTAAACCATGACATGATAACATGCACCAATATACATCAGAAAAAAACCTTGCACTGAGACGATATATGGAAGATGATTACTGACATTCTGATGTGAAACTAGCTAAACCACTGCCGCAAGTATGAAAATGTTCCCTGACATAATCCCAAACATCATTGATTTTACAATGAGAAACTACTATGGGTACGTAATTAATCACAAAAAAAAACATTCAAAAAAAGATATTACGGTAATTGAGGAGCAATTACATACAAATCTGGTGTTTTATGCATTACCATATTAACCTTTCAGCTCTAAAATACAAAATAGTCTGCAACGTTATAAGCAAAACCACACAGAATTGTGGCAGGTAACGTATCTATTCAACGTTCACGCTAAAGTGAGAAGATAGGACAAGATCTAAAAATGGGGTTAAGCACTTTTTTATTTTACTATAACTCTTTACATAAAAAATGTTCTACTACTATGGGCTAACAGTTAACAGAAACGATCAGACATACATTTAAATGCCCTCTGTAAATAGACAGTATTACATGGCTATGCTGCCTGCTAGGGGCAGTAAATTACAACTTGACCTACTTTTACTTAACTACGGTGCAGATGTCCGTGCACTGCGTAACGACAGTACAGTGGAACGTTTGCGACAGTAATAACCTAATATACCAGCATTACTGACATTAAACTACATTCTCCGTTATATTTGCACTGAATAACGCATTCAATAAACAGAAACATAACTTAACCCTCGTTAATTAGTCTACTGTTGCTAACGTACATTCATAAATCCTACATTATCGTCCCGTACCCACAGGACATCAGACTTACTTATTGATGCACGCACACAGTAGTGTCCACAAACTCGTGAGGGGAGAAAGGAAAGCGTGAAGCGTTCCACGTTAACACCTGTTTTACAGTTCTGCGGAGGCTCCACGCAGAGATTTCGCCCTAGCATACACAAGAGGCCTGATGTTTATACTTGTGCGCTGGTGTATGCGTCGAGCCGGCATGTGTGTGTGTGTGGGGAGTGGGTGATAGGCGACTAGCTTCAGAGCGAGTAGTGACTCTAGTCATAGTGAGAGAAACAAAGTGTCTCCCCTGTTCTTTCTGACTACGATGGGAAAAGTGTAGAAGGAAAAGTTAACCCTCTCCTTGATTTCATGTTGTTTATGGAGTTATGGACAGTTGTCAAATTCCCGTCCAGTGCCCGCGACTAGGATTAGTGTGTCTGACTGGGTGGGGGGCGTGGCATCACGATGGTGGCTCTCCATCGTGATGTCGGCCAGCCATCACGATGGACCATCGGCACAACCCTAGGTACCAGGTACTTCTTTTCGTAATGGAAAACCCCAAAAAAGCAAGTAGAGTTGAGTCGAGTAGGTACCATGTGATGAAAAAGCGCCATTAGATTTCCCTGGTTATAACAAAAAATGATGTCACTCACAGTTAGGAGGTCCAGCTGCTTGGAACGCTTGGTAGGGGGCTTGTGTGGTGGGGCGAGAAAACACAGGAGGCTCCTCTCCAAAAACCACAATCATCACCTGAATCAGACCATACAGGTCGGACTGAGGCTGTAAGACAGTCAGTGAAGGGCATGTTTTTATTAAACAGGACCACAATTGCAGAATGCCATTTCAAATGATCAACAGGCAAGCCACTGTTCAAATATTTTACTACAGCCACAGGTACCTTTGTGGCACGCATGATTGTGCCATTTTGTGCTGACTGACTGGTAGTCATAAACATCAAACTATTCCAGGGAGCTACAGTTTTAACTTACCGGTATACAGTAAATAGTGTTGTATGTTGGAGGCACCCTCTATAGATTTCAAAAATTGTCACTGCTGCAGTGAAACCTCAAATCCTCAATGCCAGCATTACCCAAAGCGCTTGTATTGCTTATTTATTATTCATTATCAATCAACGTTTTTACATTTTAAACATTCCACAGTCACTGCCTAAGTAAACAGTCTATAATTAAAAACATTGACTGAAGACCTCACACTTACATGCTTCCACTCATGTAGATAAGGCAGGTAGATCTTGCCGTTGGCATCGATGTGCTTGCCAGTTTTGATCATCATGGCACTGGTAGGTTTGACAAAACATATGGGAGGGTTGTAGGGATATGTGTCCAGCAACCACAGACACACTGGGATGTTGTAGATATTGCCTACAGGAAACACATACTATGTTATAATGTGATTATATATTATGTTTTTAAGTCTCTCAACATTCTCATCACTTTACCATTTACACTTGAGTTGACAACCTTTGTTATTTTCTGTATTCTGTTTTCAGGAACAATGGGCACCTCTACATGAAGTAAACAATTATGTTGGACTGTACATCAAACTGAGTTACATTGTACAGTCTAAAAATATCCTGCAACCTTGTCTTGATATTAAGCAAGACAGCAATGTAATCCCAATCCCAGAGTTGATAAACTTTGGGTTTGGCCTGAAGCTGACTATAAAATGTTCTGTGATGTGTTCCATTTCCTGAATGTAATTTAATCCATGATGCCAGAACAGTAGGACATCTGGCAGATCAAGGACATGGAGTAACACTATACAAGATACAGTTTGTTTGCAGATGCACATTCTTGTTCTGAAATTGTATGTGTTTTGGTTCAGGCCTCAACTGACACAAAGAGGAATTTGCCCATTTGCTACTTACTCTACTTGATCCTACAGACGACAAGTTTGTTTTAAAAAAATGCAGGATAAATAGAGCACGTTCGCGTGAGCTCACAAGAGAGAAAGAGTAGGTGAGCAAATAAGCTAAACTAAACAGAAAATGACACTAAACATTCTATGCCCCAGTCTTTCAGATTCTACAAAGGAACAATGTGTAATAGGCTTTTTATATATAAATAAACTATTTTTTAGAGAGCAAGGTAAACATGTATTACCTCTGTAGCTCACTGGGACAGTTCCTGTTAAGCTCATCAGGTCTCTTGTGGAGCCATCATTAAACACTGAAATAGAAGAAGATCTCATGTCAACTAGCAAAACAACTTGGATATTTACCACCATACAAACATACAATATATATATGATTTAATTTACCATAAGCATCCATAACCGGCTTCAAGTCCTTGTACTGGGAGATGACATTGGTTATCTCACGAACAGTCAGATCTCTGTATTTGTATTGCTGGACAACACAAGACAAAAGATGAGAGGAAAAAGTCATGAATGTATATTGAAAGTTTATACATAATTGCTAATACTCAGTTATACCATTCAGACAGAGCTGACACAACTAATAAGATACGTTATTTATGTAGGAAGTAATTTTGGCATAGCCCAGTTTGCAGTTGTTTACTTCCTGTCTGCTTGCAAAAAAGTCCTTAATGGCACAATGTGTGGTTGGAATGTAAATAAAATTGTAGCCTTACCATCAAACTAGAAACTCAATTGGGAAGTACACACAATGCTTATATTTAATCTGTAAATGAAACTTAAATTACGAAATGAATTATCAATAAGTCTGTACCGGTACTTATATGATCCCAAATTTGTGATTGAGCCAGAAATTCTTCCTTTTGACATTACTAACATATTATTAATACATAATAAGTAAAGTTACAAATACTCTTTTCTTCATTAAGATAGCAGCCGTCAAAAAATACTTTGCTGTACACCAGGTCATTTAGTATGTGGGATCCTTGTTGTACAAACTTTACTTGTAGTTAACACATTAGTGATGTTAGCTAGCTAGGTGGCTATGCTATATTTTAACACAGATTTGTACGACGAATCTCAAATCAATGTATAACAATAGTGATCCTTTATAACAAAACCAAATGTTTACGGTACTGAACTTGAAGGGAATTCGGGCCGTTTATTAAGCATTACAATTCCTGCTAATCTTAACCGTTTGGTATCGGTAACATTAGCTAGCTAACGTTGACGTGCTAACGTGCTACTGTTGGCCAGCAAGTGCCGCAACACTTACCTTCAGCATTTTCTTAAGGGCACCTTCGTTGACAACTGCCATGGTTTTTGTTTTCACCGTTCTTATTAATGAGTTATTAAGTGAGCGAACGGCTGGCTTTTAAGCCAGCTAGACTGACAGCCAACACAAGCTAACGCTAGCTAGCAGGACTGAATGCTAGGCTAAAGTTAGCCCAGCTTCGGGCCCGACTACAATTAAGACAATAATGCAATGTCTATATGAAACCCTATTGTCTAACACGGGTAATGCTATTGTATCTGTTATTAACGCGCCACAATCCAACACATTAAGTAAGAATAGAAAAACAGTGAATTAACAGAACTAAAAAATGCCGAAAAACAAATATCCGATGGTCAACAAAAGGAATTTCCGGCATTCCACATTACTGCTTCCGGTCCACATGTGACGTCACGTTAGCAGTAGAGTATCCAAGGCGTGGTGCCATGGATGTATTAAGCGTGGTGCCCGTGAGCGTTTCCATCACACATACTGTATACACAGTATTATGTTAGGGAAAAATCCAAAGTGTACTTAGTAATTATACGTAATACATATTTTACAATTCCTTTGAAAGTGTTTCCTACAATAATACATACACATTTGTTCAATATATATACTATTTACAATACCAGAATGAATCAGTAATTTTTCACAAGAGGTTAGCCTATGCCAATTAATAGTCTTATTTTTGACTGGTATAGTTTCGAAGTCGTGATTAATTTAGATTTTAATTTATGCGTTCACTAAATCGCTACGAAATAAGTCACAAGTATTTTTAAAAACACTTTTTGCGGGCAGTGGCTTTGCAGTTTAACTGAATAGTTGTCAGAATTTCTGTTCTATATTCTCTGTCAAAATTAAATAAACCACACTCTTTTATAATATATCATGCTTTATTGGACTGCACCTGGCTGTGTGTGTGTGTTCTTCAAATGATTAACCTTTCTCTTCACTGGTCAAAAGTCCAAAATGTTTGTGGATAAGAACAACAAATGCCTTTGGGTGCAGTTAAGGTACAGTTTTATGACCTGCTTGTAAAGCAGTTTCAGTCGTTTAATACACAGGCATTCAAACAACTCATTCACTCCAAACACAGTCAATATGTTTTTATCAGGTGCTGCTTTTATACAGAATTTTGTTATTTGTCTGGAATTATTAATTCACTAATTAACAATAAAATAATCAATGGATACCATCTGACACTGTACACAGGATTAAACACTTCATCAACACACAAACAGTCAAACGTTATTGTCAAATAAAAAAAAATTAACAGTTGGTTTCATTTTCGTGCTGGAAAGGTAGATCATCTTCTCTGGCTAAATGCAGATACAAACTTCCATCTGCCTTTGAAAGCACCTCTGCTTGTCTGTGGAACTGTAGCCAACCTACAATAATATATTTTTAATGTTAGAAGCATCCTTACCAGTCACAACAAAATTCATGAACATGTTGAAAGGGGGACAATGTTTCCTGCCCTAAATTTATGAATGATGAACCTAGATTCTCACTGAATCAGGTGTGGCTTGAATGTTGAATCTGTCTTATCAACAACAACTTGTATCTAGGGCATAGATAGTGTTGTTTTGAAAATACATGGAGGCTCGCGTCTGTCTGTCTGCATGAGTGCTACTTACAAGGGGCTTGTTCAGGCTCTGGATGAGACTGCATGCACACAGGAGGGAATTCTCCAAACATGGCAACCATCACCCGCAGTAGGGTCATTAGGTCACATTCGCTCTGATAGGAGAAGGAAAAAGTCACACCAGTGTAGCATGGCAGTTAAGCTCTAAACCACATCATTCTGTACATGTAAGTGCCAGGAAACATCAGTAATAACCCTGATGCCATTGTCTATTTCTTTTTACATGCAGCCCTGTCAAAGAATACAATACGTAATTTCTTACACTCTTCCACTCCTCCAGGTAAGGTAGTGTGACTTCACCATTGCTGGAGATATACTTTCCACTGAGAACCATCATCTCACGTGTGGGTCTGACATAGCAGATGGGAGCAGTGTGGGGGTAGCTTTCCTCAATCCACAGGCATACCGGGATGTTGTAGGTCTCGTCTTGTATAAGAACAGAGGGAGAAGGTATGTAAGTATCATATTCTGAAAGATTATGAGCTTCATCTTCTTCTTTTTTTTATTCAAATTGTTTAGAATCCATGTCAAAGTCAGCTTCTAAAAAATATTTAGCTATTTATTAAGATTAAAGTCGTTTTTACCTGCAAACATGACAGGAATGGGTCCGGTTAGACTCATCAAGTTTTTTGTGGTTCCATCATTGTAAACTGTAAAAAATCAATCATTTAGAGCACTTGTTCTAATGACATTTTCTATATGTTAAATAAGTTCAGCAACAGATAGTTAGCTGTTATTTTGCTTCTTACCGTATCTGTCCATCATGGGCACAAGGCCTTTGAAGTGGTGCAACGCAATATATATTTCATGGGCCACATGTTTGCGATGATATGTCTTCAAAATCAAAGGACACAAAACAAGCACTGAAACAACATGGATTCTATACAAAGAATTAATTCTTCTTTCAATTGATGATGATTATTCTTACCTTAGGGAGCATTTTCCTAATCCTATCCTCATAGTGTGGCATGATAACGGTTTATCCAAAAGGAAAATATCACTTTTTCTACACACTACACTGACCTACCCTCGGCTTTCTGTCTGTCTTGGTTTTATGGATAACCGTCTTCTTTTATGACGTTTGAAAGCCAGTGACAGAACAGTCCCACAATTATGCAAATCACCTGCCATAAACAGCAATAACTAGGCTACGTGGTTGTTCAAGCCACGAGAAAGGAATATAACAGTGTCCGCATAAACCAATGTACATTGTTATTCATAATGTTAATATATGGCTGGTTTAGGAGCCATGCTTTGAATGTTGTTTGGATGTTGATCAGGATCAATTATAGGATTACAATAAATCATACTGATTTTGCCCCCTGCTACAATATTTGTACATGTGTCTTGTTATCACTCTCTTTTACATCTATTCAGTACTTACAGTATAGTCATATTTGCAAAGTGCTACAGTATAAATAATGCTTACTATATTGACCTGCAATATCAAACCATGTATTCCAGTGGCAGCATATGGGTTAGCATACATAGTAAAATGAACAACATTACCAGCAGTAATACAATGCAAAGAACTTGCAAATGCTCTGTTTTGAAAATGCATACTTACTATACTTTAACTTTGTAGTAGATATTTTCCAATAGCTATACATTTAGCTCAGTCTGAGTCTATCAGATTTGATCTTGCATTTAACATTTACTCATATATAATTAGAAAATATGTAAAACTATCAATCAGTAATATTGAGCTGCTTTCTTTCAGTCTACTAGGCAGTATTTGTTGCATACTCCCTTCTTTTTCAGTTGCTGGAAGTGACCAAAATGCACGCAGGCGCATGCACACACACACACACACACACACACACACCCCACTTTCAGCACAATACAGTCATTATCTTTAAATAATCAGAGGAGAATCATTAAGGATCCCAACCACCCGGATAACGGCCTTTCCTCCCTGCCCCCTCCCCCCAAATCATACATGTATTACTATTCCTATTCTATTTAAACTCTTTTTAATGCACGCATTTAAGGAAATGACAGGATTCCATTTCACTTGAATTGTACCTTATATGATTACATGTGACAAATAAAAATGTATTAATTGATTGATTGACATTATTTGTGTTGTGAGGCAAATATCTCTTTTTTCTTTGGGCAAATGCTTTAAGTTTACCAACAAGAAGACAGGTCTGCCTGTTCACCTGTGTTACCTACAACTTCTCTAAATGACATTGCTCATGGTAAAACTCTTGTGTAAACACATTTATGACTGTTCTTTGAACCTTCATCACAACTGTACTTGCCTGCATTGTGTAAATCACACAATATCGTACATCATGATCCTCCCATTCAAACAGGGTAACATATTTGTCATATATAGTCCAGCTGAATTCATACTAGCTGAATAACAGTTCATTATTTAATGTGTATATTTTGCAAAAATGTCCTTTTTCCTTCAGTTGGTCATACTTTCATATATGATACACAAAGCAACCTGCAGGTGGAAGCAATTCTCAAATTTGAGAGGAACATAATGTGAAAGTTAGATAGTTGAGGGACCAAAGACAGTTTCATCTTGACATCTTTATTTCTGTCCCGCAATACATTTGCCACATTTTCAAAGAGTAAATACATCTTAAATAGCTAAACGGTTGACATTTTCACAAATTCCTTCCACACCTCCATCCACAGTTTGCAAGGGAGAAACAAGCCCTTGAGCCCACTGTATCCTTGTGCAAAACTCCCAATGGTCCGTACAGTCTTTGTCATGCTCGCCAGGTTTTTCTGACATGTATACTTGTGGTTCGCTGGCTGGAGTTTCCCTGTGGCAACATGACGGCGATATTCTAATAACACGGGAATTTTAATACATAGATTTGTGGAGTTCTATGTATAATTATCATGGATGTATTGTTTAAAGATTGACAGGGAGAGGACAAGCATACTATTAGGACTGTAATTACAGGTTACAAATGCCACACTCTTTTCTTTCTTTTTTTTTTCCATTAAAAGGTTTGAGTACAATGGGTGAAAAATAAAAGTTAGGAACAACACAGCCAAAAGTGGGACTGAGGATCAACTCCTGCATATTGTACATTTTAAAACACAAGGCTTCTTTCCAATAATATCTAAAGAGTAAAACAAAGTCACATGTCATTTCCTTCCTCCAAGCAGAGAAATGAACACTTAACTGATAAAAAACAACTTGACCACTACCATCCACACAGTAACTAGACAGATCATATTTCTTTAAGCCATGTTTTGAGGGAAAATGGTTAATTTAACTGTACAAAATCAATTAGGTCAGAAATAAACATTTTGTTTACCTTGAAAGGAGACAAAGGCAAATTTACATTTGACGTCTTTCATGGAAGTGGCCTGAGATGTCTTTGAGGTCTGCATCTGAAGCTTGTTGCCAAAACCTGCCTGTAGTGTCTGGAACTCCATACATTACCATGCATGTCCAATTCTCGGAACTGTTTAAGTACAATCTGGATTTAAAGTAACAATATCTAGTAATCACCATCACATGTTCCAGTGCATTGGGAATGAAACATGAGAACACGAGAGCTAGACAACTTATATTGGGCTCTTAAACTGTTGGTTTCCAGTCTTGTGAAACAGAATCACATTCAGATGCATATGCCATTACAGACCCCCCCCCCCTCTTAAATCAGTGTAGTGTTTACAGGGACTTGCCTCGTCTTTCAAATGCTATACAGCGCATGTCTAAACAACACACTTCTATATTGATTTTTAGTTGCACACAGTCAAAGTCAAACAAAACAATGCAGCCAACAGAACATAATTCTCAGGTAGAGCTCGCTGCATACATGAGGTACAAACTAGCTAACAGATAAGGCAAAGTAAACACATAGCAGTCTTTTTCCATTTAGGCAGCACATGAATGTAGTTGTGGAGAGCACAAGCTAGTTAGTATTAGGAAACAAAGCGATGCACTCCCAAAACCCAATATCCATCGCCTAGTAAACACAATAGTCCCACATATACAGTAAATATGGTTCTGACATGGTTAGCACCTGAGCTGTTATTGTTCCGGTGAAGAGCTGAGGTGGCAGAGAAAGAGAAGCAGTTTGAGGATAGTATGGTGTGTGGAAAAACCGAAGTTTGACTCTGAGGCTGGACTTATGCGTTACACTCTGCAAAGCTAACTGGTGACATCCTACCAGGACCGTCAGCTGAGACTTTCCTGGACCCTGATTCCTGAGCCTTATTATCCACGAGTGATTCTTGGCAATCTAAAAAAAATGCTGTTATCACAATGTAGTAAACAAAGAGTTGTATAGCATACAATTATTGAAATGAAATGCAAAAAAAAAAAAAATCAACTGGTTGTCATTTAGCCTATAACCATAACCAGTCATTGTATAACTGTATAAGTGCAGGGGTTTCCTCCCATTTCTACAGGCCACCTCTCCAGCTTCAGCAACTAGAGAGATGACAACTACATTTCCATGCACAGTATCCCCCCCCCCCACCCCCCCCCCCACACCCCCCTTGACAAAATTAAAAGAAGTAGCAATGAGAGGTGGATTATTCCCAATACTTTGTGTAAAAAATCCTATTGCACCAGAACCTACGTACACTAGCCATTACTATTATTATTCCACAAAGACAACGCTTACTATAGCAAAGAAAACATCTGTAAGGAGAGAAGGCAGCTGTTATCTGGAAATTCATCAATCTTTATATGCTCCATTCAACATTTTTATCCCAAAAGCAATTCCAACTGTGTCAGGCAGGTCATGAAACATGTCAAAACCAGGTGCCATCGATAATAAACCCTCGCTCACATATTGCTCTGTGACTTTCAAATTCGGCAATCACAAATAAAATGTTCCACGTCAAAAACAAAATCAAACATTTTGTACAGCTAGGCTAACTGTTACAAACAACAATAACAAATTATAGTCATTCCCATGTCAGCCTCCACCCCCTGTATCCAGTATGATGAAGGGACTACACAGCCATTCAGGGGAAACCAAAGGCAGGTAGAGTGGGATTGGGGGTTATTTATATGAGGTGGTTGGGCCAACCAAACGTCCATTCCAGTCCTTTCCATTTAAGTCAGTCAGTCCTTCCAGTGGGCAGGCAGGCAGGTGGGGGGGTTGGGGGGGGGGGGGGGGGGGGGGGGGGGGGGAATTAGGCTTTCAAGGTGGGGGAGGTCAGAAACACCCCCTTTAAGACCAGTGTTGAGACTGAAAACAATAAGTTAGCAGGAAACTTGTTGAGCTACCCAGCGAGACCACACTGGAGTTGACAGAGTCATTAGTGGTGTTGCTCACAGGTCGACGTGTGGACCAAAAAAAGGGGCCGGACTGGGCTATTTCAGGTAGCCACTTAGGCAACAGTCCAAACCCTCCTTTCCATGAAGGTCTATGGTTCAGTCAGCTCTGGTGGTTTCCTTGAGAGCTTTTGCTTCAATCCTCCTCTTTTTGAAAAAGTTTATATTTCATCATTGAGTCGTTTTATCGTTCTATCTTTAAGTCCATGCTGCCACTACGCGCTGTAGCATTTTTCCTCAACGTGCAACAGTCAGCTGGGGAATGAAATGACACAAGATGGGGACAGATGTTAGCGCCACTTTATTGTTCCTGGGAAAACTGAGACACAGTGAAAAGTTAAACTGAGGTTTCACATTTATTTTCACCTACAACGGACCGTCATGTGCATAAAAAGACATACCAGTTTCAGTATAACAGACTCATTTAGAGACTTCCCATATGACTGTCAACTGTCAAAGAAGAACAATAGATTTCTGGAGAGGTCTCACCTGCATCACGAAACCACACAGCGACAGCTCATACAGTCCTGACCGCTCTCATCAGGTGGGTTCAGCTTCCTCAGCTTATGCTGTCTGATCTCCCTAACCAGTGTGTAGAAGGCGTCCTCTACTCCCTGTAAACACACACAAACACACAGGTTACAGAAAGATCGGGACCTTATAACGGTCCATTAGAAGTGGAGTACACGGCCTGCGCCCCTTATAACTGACAGCAAGCCTCTCAGGTGTACTCACCATTGAGAGGCCTGGCAACATCACTATGGCAACCCAGATCTTACAGACGGCGTTAATCAAGGAATCTTAATGATTAAAAGAGAAGCCTTTGCACACTGTACTCTTCTGTTTGAATGATAGACTTTCTGCGAGTTCAATGATGAATGCGACAGTCTATATGTACCTACGTTATGTGTGACAGTGAGTCAGAGACAGTGGGAGCTGTGCGGCGACTTGTCCTTATAAAGCCTTTCAAATGCTGTAGCTCTGTTCTCAAGCCAAGGTAACCTGGCTATGAGTCATTGCCTGTGGCATAATAAAATGTTTCCAGCAACACAAATCACTACCGCGAGCCATTCACTGCTCTTCATGTGCTTGAATACACATGCAAAATGTGAAACTACAGAGCCCATACTAGAACACTGTCATAACTTGTTTACACAGGGGGACTTCAAATATACAAATGATCTGAGTTTTGTGGCTTGCAAAGATGGGAGGAAAAAATCAACATATCAACGAAATTTGAAAGGTAATTTTGAATACCAGAGACAGAGGGAGAGAGAAAGGATTCTTCCATTACAGTGCACGTATAGTATTGTGGGCGTGTGCTTCTTGTTCACTACCTACCTGTCGTGTTTTGGCAGAGGTCTCGATGTAAGGGATGCCGTAAGAGCGGGCGAGTTCTTGGGCTTGCCTTGTGTCCACCGTGCGTGCCGGGAGGTCACATTTGTTTCCCACAAGCACCATGGGAACGTCGTCCGAGTCCTTCACACGTTTAATCTGTTCTCTGCGGATTGCAGGACAAGAACATTGCCATAGTTGACGTTTAATTGCAAAACTTTTCCTTAACCCACCCCAGCACTGCATTTAGTCACAGTGACATATCCTCCCTGCTTCATGAACAACAGCCGCTCCAGCACTGGTGAGCCAACCACCCAGGGAGCTCTAGGACCCTGAGGAAGAGCCAGGGCCCGCCGGTGCTGGGCTGTGCTGCACTGCTGAAGGAGGGAGGGGGAGGGATGGACAACAGGCAGACTGCGAACAGCATTACCTCATCACTACAGCAGCCAGTGCCAAACGCCAGGCAGCCAGGGGGAACTGAGTGAGAGGAGTGGGTCCGATCAATCTATAAACTCAGCCCTTCTTCTCCCTAAGCCACAGTACAGCAGAATGCATCCCCTACAGTCAGCCCTGCCCATCTGCAGTCAACACTGCTAATGGCGTTTATGACCACAGTTCCACATGTTACCCTGTGTAGACCACTGCCTTGTTATATGCTGGTGAGGCAGGTAATTCAAGTCTAACGGGCATATTCATTTATATAAGATTATTTTGTTGGCATTTTTTAAGGTCTTTATTGACAGGACAGCTTAAGACAAGAAAGGGAAGAGAGAGAGGGAGTACGACATGCAGCAAAGGGCCGCAGGTCGGAGTTGAACCCTGCAGGCGCTGCGGTAAGGACTGAGCCTTTGTACATGAGGCGCCAGGAGAGCTACCCAGGTGCGAAATAATTTTTTTTTTTAAATTAAATCAAACCTAGAACATGCCCGTCTGAAAAGAGAAAGAATTATTTCACACGCCGTGCGGTAAAATCATGGAACGAGCTTCCAGAAGAAGTTGTGCGTTCCCCTTCAATTCATTCTTTTAAGAATAGGTTGGATGCATTTTGCCTGTCAAAAGGTGTAATGTATAATTATAAAGCTTGTCAGTAATTTATGTAACTTATTTATGAATTGTTAGAAAATTTCAATCATGAAATTAATGTGTTTTATGAAAACATGTTAAAATGTGAATATTTATATATATATATATATATATATATATATATATATATATATATATATATATATATATATATATATATATATATATATATAATTTCAATAAAATTGCAGAAAACACCAAAAGAAGATGTAATCTTATCAATTTGGTGCATTCTTGAGTACGGTATAATACTGCTGGCTGGTTCAAATTAAAGAAGAAATTGCCTTAAGCAGGTTTTAAGCAGGTGCTATGCCAGTATGTGCCAACACTTTTGCAAAAATGCCTCTGACTATTTTTGCCAGTAAAATAGACAACAGATCTTTAAATAACTCAACATCTCTAACCGAGCCACCACCTATTCTAGCATCCAACTAAAGATCCACGCACACTTTCACAAGTTGCACAATTGTTTTACAGTGATACTAACAGTTGTGTTAAAGCCAGGCCCAAAAAAGGCTGGGCTACAATGGCAATAAGCCAAACAAATGTATGTGTAAGTAACTCAAAAAACCCTGCAAATCTGTAGAGGAGGTGGCAGTAAGTAAATATGCAGCGTATTTTACTTGCTACCTGCTAGACTGGCAAGTGGGTGTCTAATGTGATGAGAAAGACAAAATGTGGCAAAGAGAGAGAACACTGTCATCTCCAGCTGAATCTCTCCCAGCTCCCTCCCTTTCTCCTTCCCTGTCCTTGAAAGTGCTACCTCTCCCCGCTCCTCTAATTGAGTCAGGATCGATTTCATTGGCATCGTGCTGTAATCCTCCAGTTGGGGGCTAAGCTTTCTTTAGCCGTGTTAAACGCTACAGCATGACATCACCCAACTACTGCAGAGAGCTGGCACACATACGTATACGCACACCCAGTCTCTATCCAGACCCCGTGGGAGTCCCCTGCAACACACACTGAATACAAAAATACACATACACAGAACCTTAGAAGAGAACTAACAGAAATGATTTTGTGTCTGAACTCCACCCCCGACTGGCCAGTGAATACACAGGTTCACATCTGCAACAACAGATCTCATAATGCTCAATATCAATGTGATGATTTGTGGTGCCCCTGCATCCCTAATCCCAAACCATCTTTCTCTGCCTCACTCTTACACACACCTGTACTGGTGAATGTCCTCAAAAGACTTGGTGTTGTTGATGGCGAAGACACAGAGGAAACCCTCCCCTGTCCTCATGTACTGATCCCTCATGGCGCTGTACTCCTCCTGACCTGCAGTGTCCAGGATGTCCAGCAGGCAGGTTTCCCCGTCAATCACAACCTGTTTCCTGTACGAGTCCTGCAGAAAAAAAAGGGACCAACATTTAAAAGAGGTGGTGAAAATGTGTGAATGAGCAATCTTACAAAAGTCAGACACAAAACGGATGGTTCAGGTAGAATTTGAGGCCACTGTGGGCAGAGACTGTGCGTGAATTAAGTGCCACTCGAGTTTGAGACTCGGACTCGAGTCGCACTTAAGTCGCACAGTGACTTCAGACTTGACTTGAAACTCGAGATGCAGAACAATCTTTTTTAGGAAACGTCTGATGAGCTGAATGTTATTGCCCTCTCTGCGTAATCTATAACCTACCTACGCAACACGTAATACATAACGAGCTGCAGTGCCATTCATCGTGCGCTTTTGGCTTTGAAAGTGCTGAATGCAAAATATGTGGTATCGAGATAAAAGCATTCTAGCTCAACCACATGTAATTTTATCAGGCACCTGAAAACACAGCCACTGTGGGTCACTGAGGTGGTTACATAGGTCTGGGTATATAGATCTAAAAATGCTGATACCAGTACAGATACCGTGACTTCGATACCGGTTCCTGAACAATACTTTTTTTGATACCAATTTTATAAAAATCCATTTTAACAAAAAGAAATTACAACATTACAGTACAAATATTTTTATTTTTATTTTCCAGCTCTTTTACACCTATGTGACACACACTGTAGTCAGTCCTCTCAAAATACAGCACATACACACACGCACGCGAGCCCAGTCTCTGTGAGTAACGTAGAGTTTTTACTGCATGCCTCCTCGACGTGTTGACAGTCAATCACCAGCATTATTAGATCTTCGTAGAAGCATGCTGCATGCTTATTTGCTAACTGACGTTGAGATTTACTCCTAAGGTACTGAAATTTGGTATTGAATTACAAGCATACCTGCAAACTCAGAAGAGCTGAAAAAGGTGAAACATTTTGCTCATATCTTACGACAAGATAAACATTAAAAATCAGATAACAATACTAACGCAGCGGAGGAGATAGCCTTGCCAAAATCCTTCACATTGAACTAACATTGTAGGCTAACAACACAATTTGCTGATCTTACGTTAACTGACAAGCCGACAAGCTTGCTTTCCATTATAGCGTTGCCGTTAAACATGTTAACAACAACATTAGAGAAAAGCTGAAGCTGAAAAGCTAAAGGAAAGCTGCAGCCAGGGGCTTTTCAAAGAAGACGCTGCTGTTATCTTGATTGCGATTGGCCAAATGACTCATGTGAGTCGTGTATAACCAAAGATGTTTTATTGTGAAGAAGACCGCAGTAGGTTTTTGAAACTCCCGTTTCTGGGAAATTCGGATCTACACGATTCACGTGGATGACATTTTCCCATTCAAAATGGCAATTTTCGGCGAACATTAACTAGTTTGCGGGTATGTACAAGGCATTATTCGATACTATGGAGGCAATTCGGTCAATGCCTAAAAAGTATTGAAGTTCAGTACCCGGCCCTATTGTTACATCTTTGGCCATGGCTATTCAGTGCTAAGAAACGTGTCCATATACAAACACACACAGATATGATGTTGATTGTATATGTATCAAGACGTATCGGTTATTAATTCCCCGTCCACTTCCGGGTCCAATACACATCTAGAGATCAGAGGAGCAGAGTATCGGAGCCAATGTTTAGCCTTCCAACACGCAGCCACAAAAACATTGAGTGCCGTCCCTTTGTTTGTTAGAGCATAGGGGCCAGGAATGCAAATACACAAAAAGGATATTGTCCGGCCAGAGGCAGGCGTGGTGAGAAAGAGAGGGAGAGAGTGGAGAAAAAGAGAGGAGGAAACATTCTCACAAGCCTCTTTGCAATGTCTGCGATCTTGTTCAGTGTCTTGTTTCCATGAAAATATAAGAATTACAGAAGGGCGGAGTAAATATTTCTTCCTAAAAGAAAATTAGGAATTTCGTCTGATCGTTAGACTGAGCTGTCTTTCTTTTTTAACAAAATACAATCAACCCTTGTCTACCTTTCAACCCCAAAACCCAATATGCCTCCCACAAGAATAATGTGTAGGACATGCAGAAGAGAGTCATACCTCTATGGTGGGGTCATATTCATCCACAAAGTGGTTCTGGATGAGTTGGATGGTAAGTGCACTCTTGCCCACACCTCCAGCTCCCACCACCACCAGCTTATACTCCGTCATCTTTGCCGCTGCTGCTCACCACACACACACACACACACACACACACACACACACACACACACACACACACACACACACTGCTGCTGGAGAGAAGAAAGGGAGAAATAAAAAGGTGCAGGTTAGCACTCTGGGTTTGGACATAACAGACATACACAGAGCTTTGACAGGCTATTCTCTGCCACTGGAGTGCCATGATGTGGTCCACAACCATTGCTGCCCAGTGGTAAGAAACATCAGAGAGAGAGTGTGTGTGTGTGTGTGTGTGTGTGGTGGGGGGCTAAGGTTGAGACCCTCAAATGGGAATGTGAAAAATGTGCTGAAGGTACTCAATGTTCCAATGCTCTCCCGCTCAGTGTGAGCAGCAGACAGTGTGTATGAGAGGGAGAGCTAGGGAGGCAGCAAGGGAGAAAAAGAAGGGGCACGCCACTGGCAGACTGGTCCTCATAAGTCAGGCTGAACCCACTGTGACAGAGACGCCAGAGCAAAATTATCAAATTCCAAAAATCAGAAAAACAGAGAGCAACCAATGAGGAAAAACACAATGAACAAAAATATTTTGAAAGTGAAATGTGTAAAAAGTGAAATGCCCGCACCATTTCTCCTTTTCAGCACTCACTATTCACTATTGCTGACAAAGCTAGGCTTTTGCTATGGACTGTTTGTTGGTTTGCCTTGCTTCTTCCATAGGGATCAATCCATAGCAACAGAATGAGGAGCCTAAAAGAGGATTTTATGACTCCAGGTGTGCCTGCAGTTGTCCCCTGTGGACCCACTGAACCCACTTAAGAGGTCTAGTCGATGTAACAGGGCTGGTCTGACTATACATCAAGGCATGTTATTAAAGAAACATGTCGGCCTCTTGAGAAAACATGAGTGATATCCATTTTCTGTAGGCTAAAACATTTTTTTGAATTAATGGACCTACAGCAGAGTGTACCTGAAAAAAAATTAAAGCAAAGTAGTTCCAACATTGACAGGTAACATTTTAAGTACAGTTCTGAAGTGGAAAAACATGTTTCTTCTTCATCATCCAAAAGATAAAGGGCTCAAAAGCCATTCTTCACATCTAAGAAACTATTAATTAAAAGGTTTTGAAGTAATTTAGTTGTGATGAGTATTTTCTATAAGTCATCAGGTCGAGATGTTGTAGAACGGCTGGGTGGAAGTAAGCAGTGAAGAAAAAACTATTTCCGAGTTTACCACAAGGACCAGGCGTGCTCAAAACATGTGGGGATTTGCAGAATATGCCAACTGTTCTATCACAATGTCAACTCTGGAGTCAGACCACGCATGTATGGCCATGCATAGACACAAGGCAATACAAAGACACACACACAGATCCCAACATCACCCCCACAACACTGTCAGCTGGTAGCACAATTAGTCATACGGGTGTTTCCACTATATACATACAGTGGAAAAGTGTGACTAGGCTTACTGCAAATGTACCACCATTACTAAGCAATTACCAAATCTATGACCTGAAAATGACCTCATACCAGCCCTGTAGTAGACATGATGGCACATGATGAGTCACGAGTTAGTAAGAAATACAAGCTAGGGCTAGTGTGACCAAACCTATGGCTAACTTTGGTCTGCTGGAGGCCCATGGCAACCGCAGGAGCCTCCCGTGGTTATAGCTTCAGTTTGACATCATGCAGACAACAATGAATGGTCAGGTCACGTCACGTCATCACAGCAATGTCATCAGAGCTCAGAGGAAAGTCACTGGAATCCCTCTACCTCCCAGGATTGGCAGTTTAGTTTCACTTTCTGTTTGACAGTAGTTACCAAAAACTACGGGGCGACCTCTAGCTCACCCAGTAAGAGTGTGCGCCCCATGTAGGCTGAGGCCTTTGCAGCGGCCCGGGTTCGAATCCAACCTGCGGCCCTTTGCTGCGTGTCATCCCTCATCTCTCTTCCCACCCAGGGAAAAAAGCCCCCCCCCAAAAATATATTTATAAAAAAAAAGTAGAGACCAAAAACTTGACTTCAGACATTTTTATGCATTTACACTTTGAATTTAATTGAACAGTGTCATCGCCACTTTCAACACAGAATTACAGTAATGACATCCAAATCATATTATATCCTGTTAGAAACAGTTATCTACATCTGCACCACCTTAACAAGTAGGGGGTGGCAGTAGCTCTGAAGGGAGTTGGGTTGGATATCGGAGGGTTGCCGGTTCAAGTCCCCATACGGATCAAAGTGTGGTGGTGGACTGGTAGCTGGAGGTAGCCATGGGCAGCTCCCTCACTCTGATATCTCTCCATTAGTGCATGTATAGGTACTGAGCATGTGTGTGTGTAATTCAGACCTGTGTGTAATAACAACAGAGTGAAACACATTGGAATTTCCCCTTGCGGGATTAATAAAGTATACATTACATTATTATCATTAAGTAGTCTGTCATACATCCCGTAAAACAAGGTGACATGGGGTTAAACATCTCGGCCTGTTCACCGACAGTGTCTCACTTTGCTGAAGGTTCCTTAAGTGAGCTCAAGATGAAAATCACTAACCTGACCCACCTGCTAAGAGTGTGTAATCAATCTGTCAGGATTTCATGAGCACCACGGGTCACATATGCTGTTTTACCTTCCCCAGAGAACCAACTGTCATCCATAAACATAAAATGCACTCCATGTTGCTCTGTTATGCAAACTCCTTGCTCACTATAGAGTGGTGAACATCAGCGCTTCAGCCATCCTGAACAGAACACATACACACCCTCTCTCTTGTGCTTTATCTCCCAAGGGAGCACACGCACAGCTGGAGTGAATCTTAAACTCAATTTGTTAGAAAGAGAGGAGTAACAGGTGACATTAACACAGCCTCTGGACAGTTTAATGAAAGGATTACATGCAAAAGCTTCCAAAAAAAAAAACTAAACTCCCTAGTAATGGGGAGTTAAGGGTGCACCTATATTTGTCTCTAGTAGAATCTGCACCTATGTTGACAGCCAACAAGCAAAAACAGCTGAAGCAGATGTTAATGAATGGGTGGTTGCATCTCTCAAACCCATCTGATTTTTCTGAGCATGACGTCAGGAAGGCTTTAAAGCATGTGAACACCAAGAAAGCAGCAGGACCTGACAGTATCAGTGGGCGAGTCCTAAAACTGTGTGCTGATCAACTAGTGCCGGTAGTGACAATGATAATCAACCAATGGCTCAGTCTGTTATATCCACATGTTTTAAGAAGTCCACCATCATTCCTGTGCCCAAGGAAACAAGACCAGTCTGCCTGAATGACTACCGCCCAGTGGCATTCACCTCCGTGAAATGCTTTGAACGCCTGGTCAAGGATTACATATGCTCCTCACTAGGGCTGGGCGATGGGGAGAAAATCAGATATCACGATATTCTTGACCAAATACCTCGATATCGATATTGCGGCGATATTCTAGGGTTGACAATTGGTGCTTTAACAAAATATCTTCACACTTAGATTTTAGTTAAATAATCATCAGTAATGTGGACATAATGTCTAAGTGGGGATAAGATAGAATATAGTGGGGGAAATAATAGAACAGTTAGAACAGTCTGGTAAGTTCAGAAAAGTACATCACTTTACTGTAATGCAGCCTTTGAAATCAGGAGAAGACAACACTTATGTCATATCACGATATTACGACATCCAAATCTAAGACGATATCTAGTCTTATATCACAATATCGATATAATATTGATATATTGCCCAGCCCTCCTCCTCACTACCCAGCACAGTGGACCCATTACAGTTTGCCTTCCGTTCCAAACGATCAACGGAAGACGCCATAGCACACATCCTCCACACCACCCTATCACACCTGTAAAAGAAAGGAAGCTATCGGGGATTAAACACCTCCCTGTGCATGTGGATCCTTGACTTCCTGACAGGCAGACCTCATCCTTAACACCGGAGCACCCCAGGGCTGCGTTTTAAGTCCCCTGCTGTACTCTCTGTACACACACTATGTAGCCACTTTCAACTCCAACGCCATCATCAAGTTTGCTGATGACACAGCTGTGGTCGGTCTGATTACAGGCAACAATGAAAAGGTCTACCTGAAAGAAGTAGAGGACCTGACCCGCTGGCGTCAAGGCAACAACCTACTCATGAATGTCAGCAAGACTATCCCCTCAAAACATTAGCAATTTCTACTCCTGCATCATTAAGAGAATCCTGATAGGGAGCATCGCTGCCACACACCCCCCACACAAAAAAAACTTTGTGTTATTTGTGTCTGAAAGGTGTGACTGTGTGGATGTGGGGGCAGACTTAGATTAGTCAAGACCAAAACTGGTTGACTGATGTTAATGATTGACAGGAAAACAGACTTGCTAACTAAAGACACAGCCATTTAGCTGCTATCATTCAATCACACAGACACACACACACACACAGACACACACACACCTTGATCCTGTAAGTCATTGCTCGCCTTAATGGAACAGGTAGCTCTGAACAACGTCACCAATATCAACAACGGTCTCCTTGTAAAAACACCCTCACTGCTATAAATTCTCAAGCACAACAGGAAGGGAATTATCCTGAATCCTCAGTCTTGTGGCCAAACATTTAGCTTCCTTTTCCCTCACTGTAAATAAATCAACCTGGTACACAGTGCAGCCCACCATGGCTGGAGTACAGAGACCGTGGTAGAGCCGCAGAGCCAGCCTCGCTCCTTACAGCCTCCTTTAACCAAATAAGTCTGCGTGGAGAGACTTATGCAGGGCAGACAAGACGCTGGAACACCTTTGGTCCCTGTAGGCCACAAGCTCAAGACAGGGCAAGGATTCACATCAGGGCTAGTTTAATGTGATGGAAACCGCAAGTTGTCATTGGAATTAGAGAAAGTGGGGCTTTCAGGGGATGCTGAGTGTGCTAGGGCTACAAAGAACGATTATTTCATTATCAATTAATATGAGCACAGACACATTAGCATATATTTGAGCGTCTTTTTAAAAAAAAAACCTTTATACATTATCCTTTGTGTAAAGGGCTACACCCCCTTTATGCTGTATTTGTATTTTGTAATTCATGTTTATTCTTATTCATTTCTTCATATGTATTGCGCATGTGTGTTTAGCACTTTGTAACTTTGTGTTTTTAAAAGTGCTTGATAAATAGAAGTGTTACTTGCCTCAAACAAGGCAATGATAAATGCTTACCATGACACAATCATGCACACAAACACATAATTATTTTAAATAACCAATATTGATCAAAATGTACCAAAACTTAAATCCCAAATAGAAGCCTTTTCTATATTGTTTATGAACTTTTATGCCAATAATGTTTACTGAATTGAATTGATAAGCAGTAAAGATGAAAAATGTAGGACACACATACAACAAACCAAAACAGATTGACACCTGCACTCTCTAACACACCCACAGCTCTCCAGATTCTGACATGGTTGGTTGCCGCATTTCTTCTATATAACCAGATCTCAAGTGTACACCTGCCAAACGATTGACAATGTACAGCCTAAAATATAAAGTCAACACACCCACGCTGGTAAAGTGGAGAAAGGAAAACAGACAGCCGTGCCATCTCTTCTCAAACTAGGCCAAGTCAGCAGCTGATTAATAATCCACACATACATATGGAGATAAATAGCTAAATTACTCATTGATAGTGATGTTGTTGCTTTCTCAGAGCCGCTTGTTGTTAGTAGGGGTTCATAGAGAGCTGGTCTTTGTGGAGATAGAGAGGACGGTTGAGGACACAGCCGCTGAAGATCGCAACCATTACTGCACACATCAATCTTTTTACATATTTTATCAACACACGGGGACGAAGCATGAGAACTTTGTTTTTTTATTGTTTTACTTCTGCACACACAGATGGTTATCCTGCACCTGTAGCAGTGTCATGCCCTTGTCTGCAGTCCTAATATTCATATTGTTCAGTAATTACTGTCAGTACATGATTAACCTGTACAGTTCTTGTTTGCCCCAGACGTGCAACAGTTTTACACACATTTACACCTGCACAGTACACCTGTAAAGACATACGTACAACCACGACGAGGTCACGCAACGTTCCACTTTTCATACAATGTACCTGACAAAAGTAATAACCCCACAGCAATGTGACCTGTACTAACACATCAGCTCACTGAAGTTAAACAGAGTATGGCTCCTGCTACCTCTGTTCACATACACGGCTCTGAGGAAGGCTTTTAGCCGCTGTGTCATCTACAAGTTGCTGACCTCTTCCATTTCAAAGTCCCCAAGATATTTGCATAGCGGCTCCTTTTTTGATCAAGGAGCACTTTACAGCATGTCTGTGTTTAGGGTTATTTATAGCTCGCACCCTCCAGCCTGGGAAATTAACAGTTCGTTTTGAAACCCTAGAACCCCGCCTGGGCCAAGAGGATAATCTTACATGACAGCTTACGGTGGGTGCGAGTACAGAGCAGTGAGCGGGGTGATGGTAGGAGAGTGGCTGAGGGTGAGGGCTACTCTTACTATATGCCAAGGGCATAGAAAACCACAGGAGGGAGGGGTCGACCTGGAAACTGAAAAATGTATGAAGAAATCAATAATGAAAATGCTCAACATTCTCCAGCTTTGTTCCAGCTAATTCAGCTGCACAGCTCTGATGACTACCGTGAATCAACATCTCTTTACTTTTTCTAAGGTTCCTGATAACCTGGCAAACAATCCCATCACTTTAAAACCAAGGAGGAGGACACGTGGATGACCATCTTCCTCAACATGCATTCGGCTCTCCATTAAAGTTCTTAATTGGTTAAAGAATCCATACTGGCAGAGCCACAAGCCCACTGCAGAGATAATAGATTTTTAATGGAGCTATGACGGTAAGGAGACCCTCTCTAGGGAGGTATCACGGTCGAACACTGAGACTCCAAGAGCCATCGTAGAGCCTCGATAGCACACCGCTCCCTCCTACTGCTCTCTCCAATGACATCATCCTCCTAAACGGCATCCAAATCTAAGTGTTGACCTGCAGCTAAGGAACCACTATTCTGCTCTCTGAGGCCGATGAAACAACAAGTGAAACAAACAAGTGAGGACTTTAAGCGATTCTTATGAAGTCTATCAACTTAGAGATGCATCTACTTGTCAGTCTATAACCCTTTGAAACAGCCCTCTCCACTTAAGTCTTCTTCTAGGGTAGGAAGCCAGAGAAAATAGAAAAACATGAATTAAACTATAATTTTGATCAAATAGAATCTTAGGAGAAAATCCTTAAAAGGACAATTCTGGCGCAAAATGAACCTAGGGGTTAATAATAGGCCTGCACGATTAATTGTTAATCGCGATCTCGATTCACCCTATTCGGGTTTTTTTTACCCGGCCTTTATTTTGATAGGACAGCTGAAGACATGAAAGGCAAGCAGTTAAAGAGTGTGCTAAGAAATCATTCGGTTTTTGATACTGTACTTAAATTGGCAATTGACAAACTCCATTTCTCTAGAGACTGAAGCTGTAGCTGCAGAATGATGATTGAAGACATGTTCAAGGAGTTCAGATAGAGCCTGTATCAGGGCCATATTTAGTTCAATGTGTTATTATATGTCCCTATTTTCGGTAGCCTACTGTATGAATGGCCAGTATGTACTTTATTTTCTTTATTCTTTGAAGCCTCTATGTATACTGGCTTGTGGTGATGAGCAATGTGTTATAGGTGCCAAAAGAAATCTGTTTGGTACTGCCAATTTGTTTTGTTGTGTCATGGTTCATGTGTGCAATAAACATTACACTTGGTGAGAAAAAAATCGTGGCAGAGATTTGTGATATCAATTCTAAGCTAAAAAATTGTGATTCATATTTCCCCCCGAATCGTGCAGGCCTAGTTAATAACATATGTGTACCCAGTCGACCGTTCTCTGGAACATGTTTTCATGCTAATCGAATGTGTATTTAGCTTAGAAACAAGCTAGCACGAACCGCTGATTAGCTGCTAACGCTACCTTTCGGGGCAGAGGGGAAAATTGCTATTTTATACCACTAACCAGGCTCAAAATAGCACCACACTTCCAACGGTAGCACAATGAGGGTCCCTACATGTACACCGAAGCATCGAGAACTTTTTAAGTGTACAGACGGTATATTAAAAAGATAGATTATAAAGACAGTAGCGTTCACGTATACATGCGGGCGCCATCTTGGGAAAACAGTCATGACCAGTCGAATTACGAACGCTGTGTTTGAGCCTTGTTACTGGTTACTGGTTGCACGGCGTTCGACTGATCGTGACCGTTTTCCAAGATGCGGTCGACTGGGTACACATATGTTATTAACCCCTAGGTTAATTTTTGCGGCAGAATTGTCCTTTAAATGAACAATTCCTCCTGAGATTTTCTACCTCACAAACATGTATATAAAAAGGGGTTTCTGCACGTATCTGTGTGCATGCTTAAACAAGCTGCTTTAAAAAGCACTGGAGTACAAGTGACCTTTTCCCCACTGGGTCATCCTTTCAGCTTGTCGGGTAGGGTGAGACGGTGGAGGCAGCAGCAGAGATGAAAAGGCCAGCTAACCTCCACACAAAGGCCTGCCAGTCAGAGGAGCCATTGGGCTTATCATCAGACACCAACACTGATTTTTGCGATCAGAAGAATGCATGAATCTTGTCCAGTTGTTTTAGTTTGTGAGTGCATGTGAAAACACCCTGCACAGAAAACATTGTGTGGATCACAAATACTACAGAAAATACCAGTCAACCTGTAAAAGATCCCACACTGCCTACCTCCGTAACCTAAAGACTTAGAAACAACAACACTGTCGAGTCAGGAGTTTGATAACATAAAAAACACCCCTAAAATACACAAATATACAAAAGAGCATATCCTGAGCCATCTTTAAGTCTCAAACCGACACATGTAACACATTAAAAGCCTCCGGATGAAAACAATATGAAAAGTTGTCTTTTGTAAATGATTGGTATCCAGAAGAGTCACTCTTATTTTGGCAAGCAGCTGGGCACCACCCAGGCTACAGCTGTGCAGAGAAAGGGACTCGAGATTATCATCACACCTCTATCACTGGCTGGACTATCTCCAGCTGTTTTCCAGCTGCCTGAATTCCTGCCTTCACTCTGACTCTACAGCCGCTGATGTCGAAAATCATACGACTAACACTGGACCTCCTTAGCCCAGTCAGTGTACTCAAGCCTGTATGATCATGGAAAAACGATATGGTTTTTACATGTTGCTCATATACGATGCTTGGGTCAGCAGCTGTGATGTTGTGAAGGATAAACAGATGTGATGTGAACAGCAGTCAGTTACATTCATATGTCAATAAGCCAACGTTAAACACAAAAGTGAAACACGTTTTTCTTTGTTTTCTAAGAAGACACTGAGTTGATTGTTACTACCACTTTGTATAATGAATACAAATTAATGTTGCCAAAGATTTATGTCCGCGGATGGGTAAATTGTTTCTACAGCCCCTATGGTCATAATTTGAGTGACGACCAATTGTACAGTATTGATGTCTTTACCATCTTTTTTTTTTCCTTTTAAACTTACTAAAATGTTTTAACAGAAAGCGTCCAGAGTATTTCTAAATGCCTTGTAATGGTATCTAACTTCCGCAGTGATACATCTAGTTTTTACTCAGTGTGACGGGGCGTCACCCTAACGTTACTTGTCTGTGTGGCCAATATCGGCAGCAGCAGCCTCACACTCAACGTTGTCTTTATTGGACAAAAATACAGGCGAGTGAAAGTCATTTCCCTACTATTGCATTATTAATTTCAATGCCTTCGGTTTCTGTTTCAAACTAAGATAACGGGGAAATCCACGGCGGTCTAACGTTAATGTTATTCCTCCATAACCAAGTTACAACCCCCGAACTCAAGGGAGACTGTTTATCAAAATAGATACATTTTTTAAACACAATAGGCAAAATTCATAATCTATTTAATTCCCCGTAAACGTAGCCAAGACTAAAAGGCAAGCATGAGTTGTTGAGCTCGACAGATAAAGCTCGCCGGGCGTGAATTAAAATGTTATGATAGCTAGCTAACATGTTTTAACTGTGGACCGCAATCTCCAGCGGTGCCCAAAACACCGTAAGCATTTCAAAGCGGTAACGTTACCATTAGACAAAAACAGTCAGTGCCGACATATTTCGGACAGAGGAATGTGCACTGCATACTTACAACAAGCAGAGGTCTAATTAGCGACAAGAGCGACGTTTCGTCTACCGGTGAGGAAGAAAAAAATATTTCAACTCTGTTGCCTCTCAGCTGTAACGTTAACGTTAACCAGAAGGAAACAAAATGTTCTTGGTCCGCTTCCCGCCGTCTTTAGCATCTGCACCTTATTCTATCTGATAACGTGTTTAATTTTCAGTAGCTATAATGCACCAAGGCATTCATTGGCTCTGGGTAAAATGAGCCCGCGTTGAACAATGTGCTTCCACAGAGACCAGAGGGGATGAGGAGTGTCGAGCCCACGCCCAGCTCTATCAAACATAGAACCGCCCCGGTTACCATGCATGTTACTGCTGCATTCATATACTGTCGGAAACATTGACACTCCGCGGTTAAGACGTGAAGAGCTGACGTCCAGTAGTACTTAATCCAAGTTTAAAAAGTGTCACTTAAACGTGACAGGCAAGAAATCCCTGCAAACATTTGAACGTGTTGATGAAGGCCTGTTTTTTTTTTTTTATTTGGCGAGAGATAAAACATTTTTTAACTGAGGTTATAGATCCAAATTACTACAGCACAACCCCACCCACTTGAGAAAACTAACCACCAACCAAACTGTAGAATTTTCTGAGCATTTAAAAAAAAAAATCTAAAATTTGACTAGACATTTTATTTATATCCCCTAGATTTGAACTAATTTTGGCCTAATGGTTGTTTTACAAAGCCCGCTCGTCACCGAAAAACATGCACTTCACTAAATCTACTTTTTGATTTTTAGATATTTTAGATAAACAGCCATCAGGAAAAACATTGTTGTATTGTTGTTGTAACAAATACAATTATTTAAATTATTGTGATTTCAACCACACATGACATATCCAAAGCCAGAGCTTACAACGAGCATGTGAAGGCAGCACCAGACCAGCTTAAGGCGGGTGGTTGTAACATTAGTAAACTGTAAAAAACTGAGGCTTACAAATAAATCTTTGATTTATGAATTATTAGTTAACGTTAAGCGTTAACCTCAAGAGTTCCACTGAATCGATAACTGTTACACGTGTACTACATATCCCAGGGAGCCACGGGTCTTTCCGTGCCGTATCCAGGAAGTCGTATGTGGTTGTCAAGCAAACTTTTGCTTGTAAGCAACAGTGCTCTCAGTCTGTAAAATCAAATGTATAACGTTAGATCTGTTTAGCCTGCAATTTCCCTGCAACAGGTAACGTTAACTAACCTACTATATACTATTCTGTTGGAAGTACATGTGGCTGGAATGAGCTTAGAATAGAACATTAATTAATTTGCCTTCCTCATTAGATCAACATTTAGCCAAACTTATCAGTGAAAGCTAACGTTAGTTTGTAAGCTAAGCTGAATTTAACGATAGTTAGATAGATAAACTAAATATCCATTTCTACTTCGTATTTCCTCTTTGTTAGAAAGCCATTCAAGCATGTTGGTAAACCACTTCCTTATTGTTCATTTCAGGTAGACGTGAGAGATGAGTTGCTGTCATGGGTCTGTGCCCCAGGAGGTCCGGCCCGGCACAGCACGGGTCCTAGTGACTGAGCTGAGTGGATCAGGCCACATCAACCCAACTCCTGCCACAAAAGCCTGTGAGGACTCTGACACAGCAGTGGAGCTTTACCTCTCTCCAGAGAAGCTGGTAAGTTCACAGAAGTGCCTAAGGATACTGTCAGTGTTCATCCCACTGATACACCCAGTTCTCCATTGTCTTTGTCTGATACACGTGGTTAGTCTATGTGCATAGGCGGTAGCCTCTATTATCTGAGATATCTGTTATTTTCATTTTAGTGTACTCTACAGCAGTAGCCTAGGAGAACCATTAATGTAGCTGAATTCCAAGATGTCTGTGGAGCCTGGGGCTGAGGGATAACATTGCACACGTCAACATGTAACATTTACTGTATTTTATGTGTGTATTGCCATGAAATAATTCTGTTGTTGCCCTCTCCTACGCCTGATGAACGACTCTATGAACACTAACTAAGCTGCGCAGATTGTTGTGTCAAGGTGAGGTGGGCAGACAGAATTATTTCACATCACCGGCTTCACATACTTTGTTACATCAAAATAATGAGTGTATGTTTGAGGTAAATATTGAATGATGAAACTATGTTGAGTAAAGACCAAATCCAGTTCAGCATATGCTAATTCATTTCTGTCCCTCACAGGAATCGCTGTGTGGAACTCGGGACCTCTCTCACGTGACCTCGCTGGAGATCTGCGTAGACACACAAGAAAATACACTGGCTAACTTTGGTAAGATATACAGTACATCAAGGCATTTACAAATGTAAATCAACTATTTCAGACCATGTTGCACGGGTACAAAGTTTGTATGTGTACTCATTAGGGCTCACTGCTTGTTGTTTGTATTGGTTTTATTGTTTATGACTAGTGTTCCTTATGGAAGTTGTGAACATATCCACACACGGTAACTCCTGTTAAACTTAAATTCAGATTTGAAGAACACCGAAAGTCTGACACAGATTTTTACACTGCGTACACTGATGATTTATAACCGATGCTTATAATGACTACATAGAAAATCCCGAACCACAACTAGATAAGAGACAAATAAAGACATTGCTATGACGCACACAACGTATCCGTACTAGATTTCCTCTCAGGTGTGCCAACCTCAGTGCAGGATGACTGAGCTGATAATGGTGTAGGAGCATCTTCATTATGATCACAACGAGCGCAGGCGTGACAGAGCAGTGTCTGGTCATGAGTGAGTCATGCCTAGCCTGCCACTGTAGGTGCTCTTCCTTTTAACTAATTGACATCTAATGCCTGATGAGGTGATTGGATGTGAGGTGATTAAACCAGGAGTTTGAAACCCAAATCATAATCACCCTTATATCACATCACCCTTATGGCATATGAACATGAGATGAGATGACATGTTTGTTTATCTAATCATCTTGCAGGTGCCTACTTGCCCAAGCTGGAGCAGCTCAAAATGAACAACAGCACAATTATGTCAGTAAGGTAAGCATGAAGTTACATAACATAAATGCCATCTTTTTGTTTTCATTCTGCTTGGTATTCTTGAAAAAAAAACCCAGCCTGTTCCTAAGAGAACACACAAAGTCACACTCATGCAGTATAATGTTGACATCATGAAATACTAGAGATTCTTAGGAAGCTGCTAATCCCGAAACCAAAAATGAAACACGGTTTTAAACTAAACTGAATTTGTGCAACTGATCATGTACGCTTCTTGACACTGTATGATGTTCATGTGGATTTTTTCTTTTATTGTCCATATTATTCATGTGATTCATGGATGTTTTTTTTTGTTATTTGTTATTTTATCATCCTGTTTATGATGTATGTGTATGTTGTGTGTGATGTCTTTAAGCTACTGGGAACTTGAATTTCCCCTTGGGGATCAATAAAGTATCTATCTATCTATCTATCTATCTATCTATCTATCTATCTATCTATCTATCTGTCTGTCTGTCTGTCTGTCTGTCTGTCTGTCTGTCTGTCTGTCTGTCTGTCTGTCTGTCTGTCTGTCTGTCTGTCTGTCTGTCTGTCTGTCTATCTATCTATCTATCTATCTATCTATCTATCTATCTATCTATCTATCTATCTATCTATCTATCTATCTATCTATCTATCTATCTATCTATCTATCTATCTATCTATCTATCTATCTATGACCCATTTCATGTTTAACTTACGTTTAAAGGCAAAGTAAGCAGGTCCAGGTCTTTCCATAAAGAGAAACTGTGATTTGATGGACACATGGGGATTACTGTCATGCTTTAGTGAGAGGCCTTGGAGGAAATAAAAAGACAGTTCTTTGAAGCAGAATAGCAGGTCAGAAGTCACAAGGATGTGTGCTTGATGGTAAAAAAAAAAGAAAAAGAAAGTGTAGTGTGGTTGCAGTGAGGGTGTAGAGCTCGGCTCTGCTTCTGCCGAGGTTTTCCACCAGGGACTTATAATACAAAATTTCTGCATGGAAGATGCATGTTGCTGCATGTAAACCAGACAACCAGACGCCAACAGATCTGGTGTTCAGTAGTTTTAGAGGTAAATACACATGGGGAACAGGTTCACCCACCTGTGTCACAATAGGACACAGAGGGGTTTGTGGCATATCGGCTTTCAGATTTGTCTACTTGGACAGTCCCGGAAAAAAGACAGGAAATATGCACCGTTTCTCCTGGATTGTCCTACCAGTTTGATTGCAGCCACAGCTGTGTCATCAAAAATCTGATAAAAGAAAAGCAATAAACCTCCAGGATGACGCACGTACGCACGCACGCATGCACACCCGCACGCATGCATTGTAAATTGTCCTTAAAACAGGACAGGTGGAGAATTGTTACCCGCAAGCCCGCTGAGGGATAAGAGAGTACACACAGAAAGATAGGGCGCTGTCTGCTCCACCCTGAGAGTAGCAGAGCAGAGCCAGCCGGACGTGCATTGCATCTGATAGCATTTCCTGCTCTGGGCTGTGGGAGCTGTAGTTGAGAGGCTGTTACAGGGTTGTAGATACACTGACTGAGACTCTTTTGGAAGGGTCAGAGCAGGGGTGTGCTGTGTAGAGACAAGTGGGAAGCAGAGAAGAGGCCTGCATATTGTGGAAGTGAAAAGAGTTTCTAGCTTCAGTAGCCAAGGGACTGGATAGCCTTTCCCATCATTCGCTGTGTTGTGTAACTCCCTTCCCTGCCTCTAAATCAAGTGTGTGCTGTTTTGTCTCCTTAGAGACCTGGGAACCACCCTCTCCCACCTGCAGGTGCTGTGGATGTCTTGCTGCTCCCTCCAAGACCTAGATGGCATTTCTACTTTCTCCTCCCTCAAGGTAGGGTTTATAGCACGTGTCAAACTCAATTCCCACGGGCCAAATCCGGCTCCTAGCAGATTTAGATCTGGCCCGCATATCAATTTGGGTTAACAATACATTTTGGCACGCCTAGTTGTGGCCTAGGAAAGTGTTTTTACATTGCAATTACCCGACATTCAAAGCAGAATATGGCAGATTTGCTGACTCTGAGACTCAGAAATTCCCCCAGATGCAGAGAGTTTTCATATTCAAGCTGTGAAACAGGTTGTTGTTAAAAAAAATATTTTTTTTGTCTTGCTTGATTTGCTAAATTCTATGATGGCTGAGGAATTCGTTTGATGACTTTTGTAGGGCTTCATGTCAACAAAAAATGTGACAGCAAGCGTACAAAAATGTCGGAAAAAGCAACAAATTTACAAAAAGGTGACAAATGTCTGAGAAAGACACAAAAAAGTCGGAACCAAAACAACAAAAATGAGGAAAAAAGCTACCAAAATGTAAAAAATAAATAAAGTGAGATACATGTCTGGCCCTTGGTGTGCTTCTCTTTTTCCAGTGTGGCCCTTAGTGAGAATGAGTTTGACACCCCTGGTTTATAGGTTACAAATGGCTCAGTGGAGAGACTGTTCAACTAAGCAAACTGTTTTAGGGTAAAAAGAAAAAGAAAAGAAAAGAAAGAAGGTTTATTTTTTATTTTTTTTAAGTTTTAAATGATGAAATATGTTTTAAAGGTGTAAATAATTAACACATTTAGACACATTTTCTTCCCCTCTACCAATCTCAACTACCCTGTATGTACATCCTCTCTCTGTTTCAGGAATTGTATGTGGCCTATAACAAAGTGTCCGACCTGAGTCAGGTTGGCATGCTAATGAACCTGCAGCTGTTAGACCTGGAAGGGAATGATGTGGATGACCTAGTCCAGATTCAGTATCTTGGGTTGTGTGGCAAACTCCAGACACTCACCCTGGAGGGAAACCCTGTGTGTGTGCACCCAAACCCCACTGCCATCCAGGTAAGGGTTATGTTCTGCTTATGTTGTTTATACCATAAAACGAAATGTCATTATTTTATATTTTTGCAAAAAAGAGATGGTACTTGAATACAGTAACATACAGTAGATCAGGTTTAACTCCAAATGCTGGATTTTTCTTCACCGTACCTATTTTCCTGTCCTTGTCAAACTCCTTGGTTGGTCGTCGTGATTCAGCACACACAGATATTCGACAAATAAGCATTGTTTCAAAGGGAGTGTAGTAGAATTTGAGGCATCAGGGAGAGCCAAAATTAGCTACAAAAGTCATGTATCCTCCTGTACTGTAATTAAAACCAACAGTAATTTCTGATCAGCAGTTGTGTCACCATCCAGACATTGATGGTAATGCAAGAAAAACTTTCCATGGAGGTGTGTGTGTGTGTGTGTGTGTGTGTGTGTGTGTGTGTGTGTGTGTGTTTGTGTGTGTCTGTGTGTGTTTACATGTTTTCTGTGCATGTGTCCAATAGACATTTAGCTAATGTTCTTATCCAGATTAACATATAACAGCAGAATACACGTAAAATCCTTTATCATTGCCACCTGAAGTAGCCAACACCAAATGGCTCAGATTCACAACAATCTGGCAAAAGATATAATAAAAAAAAAGAAAAGAAAAAAAAATAGAGAATGGTTGAAGCTGAATAAAAGCTTGAGCAAGGAGCTTGGCCGAGTTCCTCAAAAGAAAACCGTTTTATTCAGTTGATGTTGTAAAAGCCAACTTGCAAATGCAACTTGTGGTTCTGATGTAAGTATTTTTCGGTTAGTTGTCTTTCCTGTGCTAGCAGGCTGTCAGTCGTCATGGCTTTGTCAGATACTTAGCGAAATGTAATCAGCATGTGCTGAGACATGAAAGTTTCCGTCTGATCTCATCGCTAAGTATCTGGGTCTCCATCTGGGTGTTCAACGCACTAGATAGGACACTGGGAGAGCAGGAGGCATCAAAATAAGTAGACATACAGTAAGTCATCATGAGTCATCATAACACAGACAAAATGTTTTGTTACTACATTACAGAGCTGTTTTATTTCTTTGAAAACGGACCAATATCTTTTTATTTGGGTGTAAATGACTGGTGCATAAAGCTGCTTACCATGGACACTTTTAGTGCAACTGAGTGTACTTGGATATACAAGGTAGAAGCTGCTTTTCCACCTTCTGCTGATTCGAGACACATTGTGCTGTGAGTTTTTTGGGCCACTGTGAATGTGTTTATTTACACCCGCCAGCATAATTAGGAAACTAGGGCAATGAGGGGAGATGCTGAGCTGAATATGCATTAGGCTTGTGCTTTGTAGTGACTGCGGGGTTCCTGGGTTTGCTCTCTTGCCAAATGATCACTCCTCTTGCTCCCTCTCTTTCCATCAAACACACACATCCGCTTACTTCCTCTCACCCACCCCTCATTCTCCTCCTCTTTTCTCTTTCGTTTCCTCCCTGCCAGCCCTTCACTCTCTTTTTTTATTCACTGCATCTGTGTGGTTTGGTGAAGGGCAGGGGTGCCGAGCTCTAATGTGATCGCTCAGTAGCTCAGTGATTTACTGGAGTCTCTCTTTCTCTCTCTCTCTCTCTTTCTCTCTCTCTCTCTCTCTCTCTCTCTCTCAAAGAACTTCCACAGATTCACTGAAGTGCCATAATGTTCAAAACGAGTGCAAAAAAGAAATAATGAAGGCCAGCTAATATGCATTATATGAATGTGATGAGTAACTATTGACACATTTAGAAATGTCCTATGTCTGGACTGCTAGTGTAGCACTGATTTGGTTGACAGTATGAATCAATACTTTTTTTTTTTTTTTTAAATGTGCGTCAAAATGATTACCTCACCTGGCGTCTCTTTACAACATATCCTGTTTCTATTATTATCTGTAGGGCATCATGTAGCCCATAATATATAGTTAGTCATTATTTAGTATAGCTAAGGTACAGTATAGTGTATAGTGGAATATAATTTAGATTAAAAGGAGTACTGGAGTACCACACATCATTAAATGGATCAGTCTATGTCTAGCACAGATCTGAGTAGTCTGTTCATTAAATGAGTCTTTTACGTAATTGTCACTGGCACATAAACTGAAACCACTGCACATTTCATCTGCATAAAACAATGGATCAGCTCATTTAGTGTGCTGGTGAAAGTCATTCAAATTAAATAAACAGTAGGTAAAGCATCTCACCTCCATAACAGAATGAGAAATGACAGAATACAGTATGAGTTGATATCAATACTTGATTGATATCCAAAACCAATGTAACTTACTGTGTCGACTGTTAAGATATATTAGACAATTCATAGGTTATGCGTGAGACAAGTTCAATTTACACATTTTTCTTCAAATATCAGCCATGATATCTGAAACAGACTATTTCACTTGCTTGTGTTGAGTATGGGTACTAAGGTGTAACGTAGTGCACGCTACCGTGTGTACATTTAAGTCACAGTTTCTAACTAATATCGCGCCCCATCCATCTTGTAATACTCCCGTTTTGTCCCCCTTCAAACACCTGTCTGTCCTCTACATTCACTCTGCCTCTCTCTTTCCTATGCGTCCTCCCTTCTACCCAGACAGCAGACTATAGTTATCGGGCTGCAGTGAGGGAGTTGATTCCCCAGCTGCGTTACCTAGACGATTTAAGGGTGGAGCAAGACGGGCTGAGCTGCATCAGCACCATGGGAGAGGACTGGGCCATTCTCCGAAACTCCATCAGAGACGGCAACTCGTCTCAGGCAGCTACTAAAGACGGTGTGTGTGTATGTATATGCTGCTTTGAGTGATTCGATGCAGAGTAGTTAATTACAGCTGTGTATGTAATGGGCCAATCACTTCTGTCTTTATAGAGGAAACGGCAGACAGTGCATGTCCTTACAGCAGACCCGGCTCAGCAAGGCGCCCTGCTTCCAGCCGCTCTTGTGTCGGGCCCCTCTCGTCACCAGGCTCCAGACCCCACACTGGCTCCAGACCCATGTCAGCGACCAGGCCTGGAGTTCTTTCCCCTCCTGGATCCAGACCTGGATCTGCAGACTCAGATCTAGCAACAGTGGAAGCCGAAACCAGCATCCTGACGCATGGTTAGGCACACTGGTGGCTGTTTTTCACGCTGATGTTTTCACTGTGAGATCTTCTACATCCAGCCACATTGTCTCAGCATTTTCTTCTCTACATTGGATTCATTTTAGTGCCAGTTCCTTCCCCCTGTACAGATACACTTACTACAATCTTTACTCAACAGTGCCACCAAGAGGGTTGCTTTGTGTCAGAAAACAGATTGATTCAGTGAAATGTTTTTATGCTTATTCGTTGCTTTTTGAAGGAGCTGGCAAGATCCTGTTCTGTGGCAACCCAGTCCAGGCTATTCGAGCAAGAAGAGAAAAGTTGAGGGTACGTGGTGTGTGTTGGAAGTAGAAACAACAAAATTCCTTTAATTCAGTGGGAAAACATCTTGTTCCTGGATCTCAAAATAATCCACACCAATCTATCATGCTATCATGCATGCTGTTTCCCATACAGTAGAACATTTAGTTCCAACTGAGAGGAACAACAAGCTTTATTGTCTTTGGCAGGCCATTATGGCTGTCTGACACCACCAGCTCATCTGTTTAATGTCATGTCAGTCCAAACAGAAGGAGCTAATTATTAGCAGGAGGATAAAAACCTGAGAGGACAGGCACGGTGGTGGGAGGACACGGCGGATGGAGATGTGTGAAGGGTGCAATGGTGTCCGAGAGACTTGACAGATGGGGCTCTCACTGCCAACGCCATGTTATCTGTCATACTACACACACCGCTGCTGTCACTCTGCCTTCACCTTACCTTCCGCTCCTGTTCTGTCTGCCCCTCTTGTGTTAGCTCTCCCTCTCTGTCTGACCATTTCTTCAGCGTCCATCCATAATTAATGTACTCAGCTCCTTGGCCTCTATTCTGTTGTGTTTCATAGCTTCCTCTCCTACCGTTCATGCTCATTCTCCCTCTCTTTGGTCTCATAGACTGCACCCACCAGGTCTACTTTCACCCCCCGGGACCTGCCCATCCATGTACCGGAACACACGTACGACTTTGAGGAGCATGATGTCAGAGAACGCGTCGATGTGTTCGCAGAGCTTAGAGCTTGGAGGGAGCAGCACAGCAGGTACTAACTACTAACACACCTCTCTCCTTTTTTCTTAAGCTGGAAACACACTAAATACCTTGTGATGACAGACCATGTACATTACATTGTTCGCAATTATGAATATGATCCGTTTCCAACCCATGAGGACTCAGATAGTCTGGGTTAAAAGGGTACTGAATATCTATCAGGGATTTTATTAGGATTTTAGAAGTAGTCTTCTAATTGTCAACCTGGTTTCCTCTGACCTTAGGGGGGTAAAACTAAATATATTTCTACATTGTTTTTCAGCCGTCTCCAGGCCATAGAGACAGAAAGATTACCACAGGTCCTGGCTATCCAGCATAGTGATGAAGAGGAAGATGACGATGAAGAAGAAGTCTTTGGTGGTGTAAGGAATGACAGCAGTGATGAAGAACACGGTGAAAGCCTTGACTACCCAGATTCCTCTTTCCAGTCTCTTTCCTCAGGTGAATGCTCACTAGATGACAATACTTGCTGTTGCTTATAAAGAGACTGAGAGAATTATATATGTATAATGGCAGCTGTTAAAGCTTTTGTAATGATTGTGTTTTCAGACCTGCATCACAGAGAAGCCTTATCCCCTGAGGTGTCTCGACTCTCCCTGTCCCCAGACACCAGACTGTGCCCTTCTCCCCCTCTCAGTGCCACGCTAACAGCTAATCGCAAGCCACCAGGGATCCGCGCACGTAGGCTTCGACTCAGCCAGACCAACTCCGAACATTCACCTGATTTCAGCAGAGTAGGGCGCTCCCCTGGGACAGATACAACCGCAGGAGACACGGACCTGACACTCCAGAGGGTCCAGCAGCGGACCAGGACTGATGTGCCTCTGTTAGCCCTGCCTGCACACACACCCCGCCCCCCTCCAACAGCTGCCCTGGGTAAAGAGCTCATGGATCCATGGTATTAACGTTTACTTTTATATACCAATGTGTATGCATTTACAGTATGCAGTATAAAAAATACATGTTGCTGTTTAAAGGAACACGCCGACTTATTGGGACTTTAGCTTATTCACCGTATCCCCCAGAGTTGGACAAGTCCATACATACCCTTCTCATCTTCGTGCGTGTCGTAACTCTGTCTGACGGCTCCACCGTTAGCTTAGCCTAGCACAGATCCTGGAGGTAACCGGCTCCAACTAGCCTACTGCTCCCAATAAGTGACAAAATAACACCAACGTGTTCCTATTTACATGTTGTGATTTGTATAGTCACAGCGTGTACAAATAACAAGGTCACATGAGACACAGCTATCTTCTAACCGTATACCAACTGGGAACTATATTCTCAGAAGGCGAAGCACTGCTACTTGGGCAGAGTGATTAGCGCAAAACCTGAAAAGCACCGTTGTTACTCTCTGCTCCTCACCACGGGGCTTCTCGTGTACTGCGAGCAAATCACTCCGCCCAAGTAGCAGAAGTCTGTGCTAAACTAGGCTAGCGGTGGGTGCGCCAGACAGAGTTACAACACGCACGGAGATGAGAAGGGTATGTATGGAGTTGTCTAACTCTGGGGGATACGGTGAATAAGCTAAAGTCCCAATAAGTCGGCGTGTTCCTTTAGCGCTCCTGTTTTGCTTATGTAGTTTAAATTGTTGTAAATTCCAAAATGCTATGCATTTGTACAAAGCATACCGAATTGAACTTTGAGTTCAACTGGGGATGTTAGTGCAATTCATCAGTGATTGTTTGAAAAACATGACCATGTCTTTTTTCTAGTGATTAGTTGTTAATTATGACTGTGTAACCGTTGAGTTCAACTTAATTAGTTCACATGGGGTGGTACTAAAGAAGGGTTCTCTGTCTTTCAGTACAGAGATGGACTCATCCAGTATACAGTCTGGCAGCAAGCATCCCTTAACTCCTCAGATGTCCAAAGTCCTGGACAGACCAGCAATTACTCGTCCTCACACAGCCAGAGCAGCTCTACAGAAACATCACCAGCACCACATACACCATTCCTGCAGAGGGAGCTCACAGCCAGACTGACTACAGAATGGGCAGATGTTTAGATGCCTGGCCAGTGATCAGTAGGATTAGTGTGACTGTTCTATACCCTTAAGAACAAAGTGGTAGCATGGAAGCCATTGTGGAGCATTCCCTTGCTCACTCACTCCATGCTTTGAGGTGTTTTTAGAATTACCTGTATTTTTTGCCATATGATGTTCTCTCTCTCCTTTTAAAAAAGAAGAAAAAAATAACAAAAAGAAAAAGACAGAATATATTTAAAGCATTCCCAGATGAGTTGGGACTCACCAATACACCAACATTCAGTGAACTCATGAGTAATTGAGTAATTAACACGAGTGTATGACTGAGATTATCCTTCTAATGCTACTGAATTGCTGGTTTTCTGATGGCTGTGTTGGATGAATAATAAAGGGGATATGACTAAAACCTCACTTTTGCATTTCTCAGGTTGAAACTTTGAATTGTTGTAACTCAAATGCCACCTTGTGTTTTACCCAATTAAAACAAAAACTTAAATCGATTTGAGATTCTCTTTTTTTATTAAAACTGAGCTGTATGGTTGATAAAATGTGAAGGACAATGTCAGCTAAGGTTTTCTGCAGTGACAGTGATTGTCCTGATATTCATGGTGTAATAGTCACATTTGGCCACTTGAGGGCACTGTCTATCAAAAACTAATTCCGTTGTTTTAACCCGTAGATAGTCTATGTTTTAACCACCTTAGTCGAGCAACCCTTCAAATCCACCACCTTGAAACACAAGATCCATTCATTTTGTTCCCTGTTTGTCCACATCCATGGCAACATCTGCATCATACAGTGTAATTTACAATATACTAGCATTAAGCATGCATAGTTTGCCACTACACACTGTCAATACAGGAGAGAATCCATGATGTATTGACTTATACACAACATGAGTAATGGAGTGGAACAAATCGAGTCCATTTAGAGTTTATATGTTCTAACTGTGACATATCCTGTTGTTTTCCTAGAGCTATGGAAAATTACCCACCCATTGCACCATGAAGGACACTCTTCTCTCTCTGATTGAAACACAGTTGTGACTTACAGGATTTGGGTGGATGAGGACCGGAGAGGCAGCCACATATAATACCTTATTAGTTTGTATAATGGGCATATAATAGTCTGGGCGTATAATGTTAAAGGTAGAAGTTTGTTTTGAAGGTGTCACACCAATCATACCTGATGTGAGAGCGCACACACACACACACACACACACACGCACACACGCACGCACGCACACACGCACGCACGCACGCACACACACACACACACACACACACACATTAAAGCACTTCCCATATTTCTGGCATATGTGCTTCAGTTCTGTCCGCAGAAACAGGATGTAAATAAATGAGTCAAAGTAACGAGGCGCAGGCAGTCATTAGACTTGAGAGCACTGCTAATAGGCCTACTCCTCACCGCAGTGATGGATTAAGAGATGTACACGTGTCAGACATAGGAATGTATAATGTGTGTATGTCCACTCAACTATGAGACAGCTCTTATGTAACGTGTTAGCGCATTTCTTGTCTTCTAGCAACTATTTCCATCACATCACTGTATCACCTCCGGTAAGCTTTGTTTGTTGCATTGCTTGGCTCCCTCTCTCCCTGTCAGGTGTTTTCTCACTGGTGCTATTGCGTCTCAAGGCACAGATGGGGGAGAGTGGAATGAAAGGAGAGGCATTTTACGGTGGGAAAGTGGGATAGTGTCCACCTACTTTTCTCTGAACAGTCTTGTAATTATCTGAAAGGGATCACTCTCACAGCTGGTCGGGACTGGGGACCCAATCTGGCCTGTGAGAATCTTTCCTCCACTCCCAAGTTATTATCAGATGATGTGACAAACCAAAAGGACCTTGTTTTCCTCCATTGCTTTGGAATGGTAAACACTGTGAGAAGAGCTGAATATCAGATTGTAAAGAAAAACAAGTTCCTCTAATGTGTTTGATATATAGTTAACAACAGTTTCAGTTTAGCAATATTTTTTTTTTAGCGAATGAATTATTTTCTTTAAAGCATTTTGAGTTACCACAATTGTCAAAGAGGAAATGGTTTCTTCTAAAAAGCTGTTGTCTCTCTCTTATCTAAAAAAAAACAACACTGTGGTTAGAAAAGCCAGGGTCCATGGAGGTGGCCTTTTTAACCAAACAATCTAATTAAAAAGATAATTATAGCACTGCAGTGCCACCGCTTCACAAATTTGCTTTGTGAAACCTTTTCCCCAGAGATGATCATAAAAAAAAACAGGAGACTAAAGTTATCAAGGTAAACAATAATGGATAATAGAGCACACAACAGCAAAATAAGTCCCTCCCTGTTACAAATACACACAAGCTGCATATATTTCTGTCAGACTGAAGTGGAGAAACTGTGTCAACACATGCTGTGAATACCACTAAAACAAATACCAGATGTGGTTATTGTGATTCATTTAAATGTATAATCATATCAAGTAGGACTCAAAGCTATCAGAGTAGTTTTATATAATAATCTATCTGCATGCAATGCTGCTGTTCCCTCGTGTTGTAACTGCAGCTAACAAGATGGGTGTGAATAAATTACAGGGAAACAAAAACACATACTAACATAAATTTTTGACTGAAAGAGAATGCCAATATAATTAAATCATCATAAGAAGCTTCCTTCTTGTTTGGACTTGATACAGGTCACTTTTCCTTGCAGGCGTTTTTTTTTACTGGAAATACCTACAGTATGAGTTCAGACAGGCCCCGGAGAAGCTGTTAGTGCAAATAAGACTACAGCCGGAAGGAACATTCCATTCAATGCAAGATATTAAGGCTCCATAACTCATTTTCTGTTGACACCTTTACAACCACATGCATAAATGCAGTCCATAATGGCATACAAAAGGCATTAAGTTAGTCATAATTACTGATTTACTGAAATGAATCTCATCTTTGTGACAAAGGAGGTGATACATCTGTATGCTGATACGATACATTTAATGTATACAGATACATTCATTGTCTTTGTATTAATATATACCTGCCCGAGTTCCACCATTAATTTTGGTTTACTTTTAACATGGTCGAGCCCCTCAGCAGCTCCAAATACATATCAAGATATCAAGAATTATTTTTTTTTAAAACTAAAAAACAATTGAATTAATTCACTTTTTTGCTTTTGTGATTTTTTTGTATGAGCAGTCAGAGATAATAGAGATTTTTAAAAAAAAAGCAACGTCACACTGTATGGAGAAGATATATCAGCAGTTCGTCCTCTGACTTTAATGCTGAACTGATATACTGCAGCTAACACTGCATATCCTGCTCAATCTGTTTCAAGGTCATTGTACCTGAAGAAATGCTGTGGGACTAGGATAGAAACCGGTTTTCTGGCCTACTAATATTGCATACATGATTGTGATATTACAGTATCTTGGCACGCTTTAAGAAGAAAAAAAAAGGTGAGGGCTTAATAATGTGTTTGATCGATTCCGGCAGAACAAAGCCACACAAACAGCTGTTATGCTTTTCTGCTTTGTGATTCCTTTTGTTGTTTTTGCCTTCGAAAAAGTCTTGTTTTAGAGCAGTGATTGTAATTTGTGGGACAAATACAACATTCATTTTGGTTTTACGTGTGTTGGAAAACCCACGTTACCCCATAAACATGATTCAGTGGTTTTAGGGAATGTTTGGCACAGAAAGATACCAGTGAAACATTTGTGGCAGCATTCATTTTCATTTTTCTATATGCATCTGGATATATGGATATATGATTTACCCTTTATATGCTATAGATTATTTTGTGAATTATTTAGATTTTCAGTACTTTATTATAGCCATGTTTTGGCCAACACATTTAAAAAAAACGTCAATTGAAGCATTCCAGTACAAATCTACTTGGCCAACCTTGTTGAGGTCGGTGATAACATGGTTTCTCTTCCTTTTGTTTAGGGAACAGCATAGACTTTATTAATGACAGTTTTATGTGATGAACATATTATTACAGAAGCAATTACAACCTTCCACTTCTAGCACTTCCTCCTAATCATAGTTAAAACACATGTGATAACATGTCGTTGCCTATATTTTAAAGAGAACGTTCCCTGCATCTGTTTTGTCAGACTCTGTCACCTCATGGCCTCTATGAATGATGTCACATGCCCCCCATACATCAGATGTAGTCTAGGGACTGCAAAGAGGGGTGATTTCAAAGTGTAATCTCTTGTAATTAGTTATATCCACTAGATAATCCAACATTGTAGCCTAGTGTAATCTATCTGCTGCCATCAGTTACAGATTTACTGTTCTGTGCTGTGTGTGTGGGACTTTCTCAAGCCGTGTTGACACTGGTAAACCATTTATGGTGACAAGTAATCAAGTCACCGCCCCTCTAAAATGTTAGTGTATGTTAGTGCATGCTGTTAGGCATGGCTGTTACTCAGAAACCTAGCCTAGTAGCCTAATCATATGTAGGCAACTTTTATATGGTATTTTGTATAAGCACACAGGGGTTGCATATTCATTTCATGTTCTTGAAAAAAAATATATTGAACATTTCTCCGTATAGTTTTTTTCCCCCTCTATTACGTTTACAATATTGTAGTTTAATTATTTTAATTTGAAACTGCTAACCGGAAACGGTTTTATTTCTATTTCCTGGATGGCTTGACACCAGGGAGCACTGACGTCGGGGACATGGTCGGGGACTAGAGGATGAGGCGCTCGGTCCGTCGTTTAAGGATCGACTACTAAATCCCTTGTAAGTTGTTTTTACACCTTGTGTTTATTTTCTGCCAGAAGAATGTGACATTTAAATGTTTTTGGTAAAGGATGCAACAAGTGCTACTGGCTGCTCAGAGCGCTGCACCTGCAGGATGATGTCAGGCTAACGATGAACTGACCGGGATACAAAACTTTCTCACTGACTCACGCTAGGCCTACATTACACTTAAAAGTTGGTCGACGAACTTGCTTTTAGTAAGTTGGCTTTGTTGCTTTGTTATATTAATGCCTAGTCAAATAGTGGTGGTCGACTAATTTAGCATAGATACTTTAACACCAAAATATGTTCCAAATCTAGTAAACGTTGTGTCTATTAAGTTGTCAATAACTGTAACTTTAGTAGGTTAGTTTCGTTTTTAAAAATACTATTATCATGTTAAAGTTAAATAAAAATGACAATAATAGGCCTACTTATTGACAGCAATATGTATATAACTACAACAACAACAACAACAACAGCAACAACAACACAGGCCTAATTATCATCATCATCATAATCATCATCATCATCTGCGTGTCAAATTGTGCAAGGATATTTGCATTACATTTTTTTTTTGGTGTGTTTTTTACAATTATGTTAAAATACACCCATAATTTATACTGCACAATTAAATTGTTGGCAGTTCAGGGAAGTATTTACAATTATTTCAATAGCCGCCCAAACGTTATTGATTAGTTTTTGAGGAAATCATTATTGTGCTAAATGAGTAGATTGATTTTTGTTTGAGGAACTTGTCATTGTACTTATTTCCTTTTCAAGTTTTGTCCCTGTGCATCTATTGTGTGTCTGTTGTTCATACTTCCTCCACTTCTCTGTTGTTTTTTCACTTTTACTTACTGCTTGTTTAATTCTGTCATGTTGCTTTCTTCCCTTTTCTTTATCTTTCCCACGCCAACGATCCACCACATGAATAGCTCAACTTTGTAAAATGTTGTTGTGGCCTCTTCGTGTCTTGGCTATAAGCATTTCATACATGTTTTATTTATGTCTTTGGATCAGTGACAGGTCAGTCTTAAAAACAAAACAAAGACACACCCTCTTAAATAATCCCAGAACTGGCATATGTAAGGTTTAGTCGTAGTTCTTTTCTTTTCTTGAAATTATTAGTTCATTCTTATATTACTTATTTAGGTTAATTTTACCACCTTTCTAATCTGTGTGACTTTTGGGTTACAGAATAATGACTTTATGTTTTGATACTAATAAGTTGTATTTTAAAATGTTTATTTTATTTGTTTGTTTTTATCCAAACAAAGGAGACACTTGGGGTCTTTTGGCCTCCCTTGCATACTCTATAAATAATTACAATCAAGTGTTTCTGATTCTGGGAATTGATTTATGCTTAGTGCTGCAGTACAAATGTATTTAGTATGTTCCTTTAGTGTTTTGCCATAATATATTTGAAGCTCACTCAGTTAAAAATGCTGCTGGAATACAATGAAAAGTCGAAAACGTTGACTGTAAAGGGTTTAGTTGCTTGACCTCTTTGTCCTCCAGGGTCACTCATCTGTCCAGCTGCTCAGTACTAGAGAATAAGGACTTGTTGTTTAGCAGCTGAACACACACACACACACACACACACACACACACACACACACACACACACACACACACACACACACACACACACACACACACACACACACACACACAATACATCTCAAGCAAATGGCTGTCAGTGATGACATTATTTATCATTATCCAATGTGAACAGTTGTAGAGGAAAACTATATAAACTATAACTATATTTAGACTACCAGCTCTCTTGTAATATCAAGTACAAAATATCTCATTTTTGACTTAGCTTCATGTTGGTGGGGGTGGCAGTAGCTCAGTCAGCAGTGAGTTGGGTTGGGAACCAGAGGGTTGCTGGTTTAAGTCCCCATACAGACCAAATTATGGTGGTGGACTGGTATCAAGGCACCGAAAGGGCAACCCCCTCACTCTGACATCTCTCTGTTAGTGCATGTATAGATAGGTACTGAGCATGCGTGTGTAATTCAGGCCTCTGTGTAATGTGTAATCACTCTGACATCTCTCTGTTAGTGCATGTATAGATAGGTACTGAGCATGCGTGTGTAATTCAGGCCTCTGTGTAATGTGTAATGACAACAAAGTGAAAACATTGTAATTTCCCTTCTGTTTAGATTTTTCTCTTCAGTTTAATAGTCTTAAGCAGAATGGATGGACAGTTTAGTGAATAAAGAAGAGCAGCTTACACATACTTAAAGTTATTATTCCCCAAACTTGTGAAGCAGACTGCTGACAGTGTCATTTCATGATTAGGTCTAATCTCCAGGTTGTATGTTCCATTTGCAAGAATATGTCAAGAATTTGCAGTAAGCCCAGAGCCAGAATGTGCCTTTTATCTATTGACAAGCTGATACAGGATTGTTAATCCTCAGGTAGTCCTCTCAATTACTTTTTTTTTTTTTTTTTTTTAAATCAATGGTGGAGGCTTAGTCATTTCTGCCCATGTGTTGGATATTGTCAGGTTTGTCACCTTCCCTTGCCCTGGCTCATCAGCTATCCTGTCACATTCACTCTGTCGAGAGGTAATTGGGCCACTTTTCACTTGCTAAATGCTTTTCAGAGAATGAGATCTGCCTGCCACAGAGCAATTTACTGGCGCTGAGGCGATATATTACAAGGCAGATGATTGTGTTCAAGTGTACGGTATATTGCTGAGAAAGTGATAGATGTGTGATTTCAGTCTGAGTAATAAACCCGTTGCCTAACCTTGGTACACTGTATAGTCTTACTGTTCTGTTGGGAATGTACGCTAGAGAGCTTCACTGTAATTTAGTTTACTATCCTGGGCAGATGCCAGTTTGCATCGTAAAAACACAACAATTTTACAATGTACATTCATAGGGATTTTGAGACTTTTTACTTATACAAATGGCTCATATAAAATGTTTCAGTATTGGTCTCTTTGTTCAAGATCCTTTCAGATAACACTATCCTGCAAACTGTGGTTCTCAGACTGAGTAGGACGAGTACTAGTAGAATGATTTTAGGGGTGGGAAGATGATTGGGGTCGGATAGGATGAGAAAATAACTCTCATTTTCAGCACTCTCTCTTCATGCGGCTGCTAATATTGAATCAAATTAGTCAACCTGAAAAGGGATTTGTGCATCGCTGCTTTTTGCAGATGATGTGGCTCAGCTGGCTTCATTGGGCTCTGACTGCTTGCAAAGGGGTTGTTGTTGCTGTTGTTCAACATGAGGGTCAGCACCTCTACATCTAAAGCATGGTACTGTTTTGGAAATAAGTGGACTGTTCCCTTTTGGGTGTAAGCATGGTGCTACCCTAAAGGAAAGAGTTGAAGTATCTCTTTGTTTAGATTTGAGCCCTCTTGAAGTTATGCGGACAGCGTGCGGACAGAATGGAGCGTCTGGCGGTGATTGAGGGTATAGATTCTAAAGCCCCCTGAGGCAATTTGTGGTTTATGATATTGGGGCTACGTATAAAAATAACATAGATTTGATTAGAGCTGCAACGATTACTCGTTTAATCGATTTTGCTAATCGATTAGTCGGTTTGAGTAATTTTTTAAGACAAAAGTCAAAATTCTCTGATCCCAGCCTGTTAAATGTGAATATGTTCTAGTTTCTTCTCTCCTCTGTGACAGTAAACTGAATATCTTTGAGTTGTGGAAAAGCAAGACATTTGAGGACGTCATCTTGGGCTTTTGGGACACTGATCCACATTTTTCACCATTTTCTGACATTTTATAGACCTAACAACTAATCGATTAATCGAGAAAAACAATCAACAGATTAATCGACTATGAAAATAATTTGTTATTTGCAGCCCTAGATTTGATAGCATACCATTATCACTCTTAACATCCTAAACAATAATATTTAGCATACAGTGCCTGCCACTCCATGTAGTCAAAATTGCTATTTGTTCCCTTGGGGAAATTCATTTTGTAGATCTGCACTGTACTTCCCAGCCATTTTCATCACGCACCACTGTGGCTGGCACCGTTGGTTCAAAGGTTTTCTCTCTTATGATTCATGTTCCACTCCAACCATTTTGTGTTTGCGGTGTAAACATGAATAAATATAGCAAGTGTGCTTATGACCTCATAGACCCTCACATGACCTACTAGTTTGCACTTTAAAATAGAACAAAAAGTGAATGTAAATGGTGGCATACATAGTTGAGATAGTTGAGTGTGACAGCCGGATTCTGATAGATACTGGACACTATAGTAAGAAATGGAACAGTGCATTTATTCCTTTGCCTTACCTGTTTTACTATATTGTATGTATGGCTGTTAAATTTAAAGACTAATTATCAAAGTATTTGTAATGAATACCCTCTGCTTTTGACCGGTTGACAAAAGCATGCCCATTGTAATTACTCACAGGTTGACAACCACCACTTTAAAAAAAAACACACACACATGTATTCTCTAGTACTGAGCAGCTGGACAATACACATGTATTGCCAAAGCCAATGTCTCATCAGCCATCAAAGAATTGTCGGGACACTTGTAGAAAATGCCTAATTGTTGGGATTACATTTGTTTTTATTAAATTGGTGTGAATTCAGATTTCTCTTCTGTTTCCTTTTAAATGGTTTAGCAACCTACATGGAAATAGAAACAAATGAAACATCACAAGTCATGAGTTTGTAGCATTTAACAGGAATATCTACTGATAACCAACTGACCAAACCTAAGCTTTAAAGGTGCCGTAGGTAGGATTGTGAAGATCCAGGATTTAGCCCAAAACCCTTTTTTTGCAAATCACACTGCAGGCTGTAGGTGGTGCCAGAGGAGCCGGATTTTGTTTTTTTATTACCTGCTTTATGTAGTTCTACTGGAACATAGGGTTAGTTTCAGCAAATATGACAGAAAGTTAGTTTTGTAAGTTTTACCTACTCCACCTTTAACTCGTGCTTCCTTATTGATTTCACCTAATGTGATGAAAGAGAAATTGTGACAAAAGTGATGAGGTAACTTTCAAAAGTGCTTTTATTTATCGAGTCATGGTCAATACAATATATGGGCTGAACACAGTGTAGGAAGAAACTTCTTCCTGAATGTTTTGTACGCCCCGTATATAAATAGCCCAATATGAGAGTAGATAGGTAATGTCTGGCAGCTAGAGATAGAGCGTGCTCAGCATTGTTCCTCTTAGCAAAAATAAAAAGGCTACAGCCAAGCAGTTTAGTAGAAAGCTGCTGTGGGGAAGATGAGGTGGAAATAGTTTGCTCCTCCTTGCAGTTATGGGATGGAGTCAGGCCTGGTGACCTGTTCCCTGCCCTGTAACCCAACTAAAATTCTCTACTACTCACTAACTGCTTTACTTCACTTCTTTTTCTGTTTTTCTTTCTGCCCATTGTCTTTTTGTATTCCCCCTTCTTTATCACCCTCCAGCCCCCAACACCATACTTCTTTTATTTTCTTCCCTTCTCCCTCCGTGCATAGGGAGTGGTGTTTTGGCAGTCATGTGACTTTTTGTCTGAACACAATTGCCGGTGTTTTCCATTGGCCGATTTTCTTTGAAAAGAGCGTTGGTTTCCTGGGTGACGGGGAATGGCGGCACCACTTCACTTTTCTCTGCAGCTGCCCCCCCCCCTCGTCTGCATTGCTCTAAGCCGGTCTCTCTCTGTCACTCTCTTGCACAGGCTCTGGTGGATCAGGTAGCCCATAAGCACGACACACAGACAGCGACAGGGCTGTGTGGCTCTTCCTCCTCTCCCTCTTCTCCTTTTTCATCGGGCAGGCAGTCACAGAGACCATTAGACTGCAGGAGGTGAGTGAAACAAATGGCCTTGTTTGTTGAGTGTTTTTTTTTTTTTCACTGAGTGGTTTCTTTTTTGGTGGAACACATGCCTGAACTTGTTTTCAATACTGCAAAAAAATCATGTATATAAGTCATTGTTTAATCAATGACTAATATGTCATATTAGTCATTGATTAAACAATGACTTATTGATTAAACAATGACTTGTTGTTTTAAAGTTAAATCTAACTTTGTCTTTGTCTATGTGACAGATGCTCTTATTAGTCTTTTTAGTCAGCATGGTAACATCATTTGACGTGTTAAGGGTAATGCATGCTTAACACTGTGACCATATAAGATTAAGTGATGTTATCTGATAATGAATCATTCAGAAATTATTTTCAGCAGAAGTATGATTGTGTTTTGTAATTACTATAAACTGTGTGTTGGCGTAGCGTGGCTATTTAAATGTGACTATGACTAAAACTATGTGTAGATAACTCGGTCAAGATGGGACAAAGTTATTTCTCTGCTGTAATAAGAGCTGCACAGTAGGCTTAGTTCCTTTTTATGTTCCATGAAAGATTCAACAGCTGTGTGCGCTCTCCGCGCCGCTCAAACACAGTATGGGTTGTGTTTGGGAGTCGGGCCACTTTGTGAGGATTTTCTGGCATGGTTACCGTCCTGAAGTGGTGCCCTCTCTGCACCCGTGGTTGGGCTCCGCCAACCAGGTGGTCGCGTCTGTGTTGGGTTACCGTGGCAACGCTGAAAACGGGCTCCCTGCCCCCTCCCTCAGGTGCACTTTATCTGATGACCTGAAGGATCCTTTGCACAGACAAACACAAACACATGCCAGCATCTGTTAGCTGACACTTGACCCCTCACATAGACAAGGGACACTTGAAAGAAGAGTTTGCCAGTAGCAGAAATGACTTATTTTAGTAAGAATAATGTTGTCTTACACGTGTGGCTGTTTAGGTCCGCTGATTTTCGCTGTATATATCCACAGAATGTTAAAAGCTGCAAGGGCATGGGCTACTAAAAAAAAAAAGTATGAAAGGGTAGTCCCTTTCATACTTTTTTTCAGCAGGTTAGTCTCCCTTCAGGCTATACTCTTATCTCTTTGTAAATAATAAAGCTTTTTATGTCTGGCTGTTGACCTTAAGCAACCTCAAGCATGTGAAGAGTCTGAAGTCTCATTGAAGCCCATGTTTTGTGTCAAAGTCATGCATCAGGGCGTGTTAAAAAAGGAAAAAGCCAACCTATGTTTGAGGACACAAATTGGACCAAGTCTTGTTACCTGCAGGCATATATTTTTAATTTAAGGCTGCACGGTCAGATGTAGGGCTGCACGATATGAGGAAAATATCTAAATACTATTATTTTGACTGATATTGCAATTACAATATGACTCACGATATCGGAGGGAACGACCATTTTTGTATCATTCTAATTTTCATTGAAAAATATACAAATTAAAAGGATTTGTAGGCCGGGACATCTCTAACAGCACCACAGTACTTTATTCAGTACTTTATATGCTTTGACACATATTTTGCCTTTAACAAATATGGCGCCCCCCTACGATTTGGATATTGCACTAGTCCATATTGCAATTTCGATAAAATTGCGATTAATTGTGTGGCCCTGTGGCCTGGAAATCAAACTATTTTCATAAATATGATGACTTAGACATGACGGACGTTGCTTTGCTTGTCTGTATTGAATGTTTGGAGATTCATAAAGCGAGAAGGAAGAAGGGCTCGAATGTGTGTCATTGATCCCCAGCCTGGTATCGCACAGCTGATGCAACCAGGAGGAAACTGGCACCGAGGCCTTGTTGTTGCTTCTGACGGGCTGCCATGATGTCACCACTGCTGACCCGACAATCCTAACATTCCTGCTGATAGGGTTTTACGCAGACGTGAAGGGGAGTATGTGGGAGATATGTGGGAGAGATGCTCAGACATTGCACACATATGGCCTTTGTCTAAGCGCTGATTAGTGATCTGGCATATCCACCGACACACACACACACGTACGTCATTAATTCAGTCCCATGCACATGCCCACTCCAGCACACACTCAGACCCTCTAGCAACCCGACAAAGATGGTAATGGCAGTCTCACCGGCTTCGTTAAAATTCAACAGGTCTTCAAGTGTCTGTGCTTGAAGTTCTGGTGAATCCCTTTTTGCATATATCCTCTGCTTCAAACTAAAATGTCTGTTGTTAAAATGGTATGATTAGAGAACTCCATTATGCACTGCTGTCATCAGGTCTTTGGATGTGTGTAAGAGGCCATGCATACATTTCTCTGTTTGTGTGTGTGTGCTTTTAGGTCATAATTGTAGCTACAAAAGACTTTCTTACTCTAACACAGCTACAGCTTTCCTTTGATCCAGGAAAGCCACCGAAGGACAGAGATGACAGGCTCGGTGCAGTGCAGTTAAAGCTTTTAAATGCTTTTTTTTCCTGCAGGTGTTTGGATAGCCCTTTCCCCCAGACACTGAGTGGAATAGATCAGTGTTGTTAACAGTGTTTCGAATAAACGGACAGAAAAGTGAGGGGGACATCTAAGTCTATATGGAGGACAAATGGAAAAGCATTTAGACTCGACAAAAAGATGTAAGAAAACATTGTCAGACAGACAAACTGCAGGCGGAGGCATGTAGATAGACGGACTGGGCGTCACCGAGTGCGACCGGGGGCCTCTCCCTCGCTCTGTGTGGGGCTTACAAAGCTTTTGTTCACCTCCGACCCCTGACCTGGTCCCACCTCATAGCTCCCCTGTCACTAACTAGCATTTCCTGTGCATCCAGTGGCTTTTGTTTTTTACTGAGATCATCATTAAATCAGCAGTTCCAACCCCCACGCAGGGCAATATCTCATCTCGCCTACTCTTTGTTTCCTTGCTCTGTCACATGGCGAGCCTTGACCAGGGTTGTAGCCTGTGGTTTGGGTTCCCATTCTGTCCTGAGAAATCCTCAGCTTAGCCCGGACCTGAGGTTTGTACGGAGGGGGTCACGGGCAGTACTGTCTTGTTGACTTTGACTCTCTTTTGTTCCCTGGCTCACACTTGCACGCACTTCTTACATGGGAAAGACACGGAGACAAATGAAAAGGCCCACCGTCAACATCCCATCCATGTGCGTAAGTGAAAAGTTGAGGGCCCCACGACAGTCACAGCTTTCTCCCAGTGCCAATCAGGCTGGCTGTAGCCTATTTCCATTTACTGATAAGAACAGCACAGAGCAGCACAGTGTGACACTACTGGAACAGCTTTATCTCAAGGGACAGAGAATGACTATACATCTAGAAGTAGGATGAAAACAAACTGGCTTTGCTAGAGGGGATGAAGGAAGGAGATGAGACATTCTGAGGCGCTAGTTAGCTACTTCCAACAGGACCACTTGAAAGCATCGAAGGACAATGTTGCAACTTAGGAGTTAGGTCCACATTAGTTTCCTCTCTAAAAAATAACTTTTCATATAGCCCCTCAAAAATGCAGTGTGAGAAGTGCTTTTTGAATGGTGGCAACTTAGTCCTGATCCAGTCTGGACTGGTTCTGAATAAAAAGGGAGAGAATGAGTTGTGCCGGAGTGCGGCCAAAGTCCTGACAACTTGGAAGCTGCTAAAAGTCAACCGAGATTCTCTTATGTATGGGCTTCGTTAGTGAGATCTGAAGAGTGTTCTGAGAGAGAGCCAAAGGTATTTTTTTTCTGTCTTCTTTTCTATCCTGCGTTTGGAGGAATGCAAAGTTTGTTTACCGGCAGTGTATATACAGTATGTTGATCCAATTGATCCTCTTTTTCCTGTCTTTTTCACTTTGTACTCCCCTGTTATCTCTTTGTCCTCAGGTTCACCTTGGCGATGTATTTCCATTACAGCTGTTGTTGTTTGTAAGGAGATGATATAGTGACATGCATTTGCTTCCAAAACATGAATCATTGTCTGAGCCAGGTTTTCTGGGAAGAAAACAAAAGTCTTTGTCTGTTCTTGGTGTGGGATGTGCTATATTTACGTCTCAACAGTACAATTACCTTTGCTGGTGAAAGCCATCTCGCTTGTCATAATGATACACAAGACATAGCTACACTACTGGAGCAACAGCACTGGCCTGACCATAATGAGACAGCAATGCTATACTTAGGCATGTTTGGCAAAAACAGAGCATTACTACCTTGCGTTGCTTGCGTTGTATGAAAACCAATGTCAACAAAAGTTCAGGATTTTGTAACTTGTTTAGGCTTCTGAAAATAGAGCGGTGTCTGCTCTCATTCCATTCACTGTCCAGGCTTTAGTCTTGACTGACCTGTTGTCCACCTGTTGAAAGCCGTTTTTAGTGAAAGGCTGAATAAATAAAGAGAGAAGAAGGGGTGGGGGTTTCAACAGGGAAGACAGGAAGGGGTGAGCTGTGGCAGCAACTTAATGCTGTTCATTCTTGGTGAATAATGGCTAACAAAGACACTATCAGCATGTATTCCCCTCACTCTGCTCCCCTCCACAGAACCTATTGAACTGCTGCCAGACCCAAACATTTCTCAGCCTGAGAGCCATCTTCCTGTCTCGTCTGAGCTGAGTTATGGCTGGCTCGCCACTCTTTGGACAAATTTATACCTACTATCACTTGTCGAGGTATTAACTCAGTAGTAGGTGGTGATTGAAAACAGTCAAAATAGCTATTCAGGGAATGGCGTTGAGTGCATTTTCAGCCTTTGTGCAACGGGGATAAATGGTTCAAGAAGTACAAAATTGGGGAGGATTTCTTCTTAAAGCGCATGTTTTCAAGCTTTTTAGACCTTGTCTTTGTTTTTTTTAAGCTTTCTTTGCTGAATGCAGAGGGAGGGTGGTGGTGGAGGAGGAGGGGGAGGAGGAGGAAAGGGGGTTGCAAGAATGTTTGAGTCACGCAGAAAAAGAGGGGTTTGACAGGGAGGGTGGGATGAGGGAGGCACAGCAGTGGGAGGTGCCCTGAAGAATGCCTGGAAGGTGTCAGAGAGGTCTGGGAGGCTTTGGACTGATAATCTTCCACATCCCATTACAATACCCTCACCCACCACTCTGATTTCAGCCCTGTTGTCTTTCCATCTTCAGACTCTCAAACCGATGAGGAGGCCTCACCGCCTGTTAACCATTGCTTTAGTCATGGCTCACTCAAAAAAAGATGAACAAGGTGTGGTTCCGACGATGGACAAGCACAGGACCACTGAAGTAATAGTCTGTCAAGATCCATAAAGTGTACTTACTGCTCTGCAGCTTTTAAAATGTCACTCCTCCTTGGCACCTCAGCCTTTTCTCAGTGTGGCCTTTAGTAGCTTAGCAATGCCTCAGGAGGCTCTTCCCCCCTCCCCCCCAACATTGTGGTTCAAATGATTTGTCAGACAACACAGCTCTGAGATGTGCCAAAAGCTTTGCTTTATAGGCAGAACAGAGAAACGGTTCACATGGATGTGAACCGACTCTCTGCGGGCCTCTATGACACAGCCTGGCTAAAAGCTACAGCATTCTTCACAGTGGTCTTTTGTGTGCATGATTTAATGCATCAAATTAATGCAATTAATCTAAGACATTTATTTTTGGAACGTCTGCTTTATACAATGTGCACACTGGTTATTAGGCCCTGTGACTGCATGTGCTCATTAGTCGGATTAGAATTCAGTCTGACGTCAGATAAAGGCAAGGTAAACACAAGGATGAAGTAGGTATTGTCGATGGTATGACGATGATATTGTCATCTTCTCTTTTCACTTTTGTCTGATTTGTTTTTTAAACTTAAAAAAAATCCCTTTCTGGACTTTTTTGCCACCAAATTCGTACACATTTTGTGACAAGCATTGGTTTCAGTATTTATTATTTACAGCTATAGTGCGTAGTTTCTGTCGCCCCCGTCAGGAACTCTAAGTAATGACAACAAAACTGTCGGCGCGTCCAGATGATGCAAGCCTTCCGTGATCGCGTACCGCACCCAGCAAAGATTGTTCTTGCTCTGGCTTTAACTTCTGGATATTCAGCAGCGTTGCCACAACGGACCGAATATGGCTTCGCTCGCATCTTTCTCCGCCGCCATTACGGAACTACAACTCAAACTAGCGCACGACCTCAACGTCATCGTTCTCAGCCACTCCCTCTGTTCGCTGATTAGACCGCCCAAGATTTGGCCGGAGAAAACCCAGACGGTGTACTGAAGGAAAATGAAAATTGAGCGGAAGTACGTAGGAGGGCGGAGCCAGGCTAGTCTTAATTAGCTTTGTAGCAACTAATTTGACAATGGCATTAATGCAACAGAAGTTCATTAATATCCAAAAGTTAGGCACTAAAGCTTTAATGTCCTTATCTCACACAAGACAAATAAACAAACTTAAAGTAACCGTTAGATAGTCAAAATTCTGAGACATTAAGTAGCCATGGTTGCATAACAAGTAACAAATTGACCAGAAAGAAGTATAAAATGTGGGTTAAAGTAAATAAAGTAAATAATATATACCACAATAGGCTTATCGCAGGTACAGTATATCTGTAACGCTGTATACATATTGGCTGATAAGTGACAAGAAAAAAATGTACAGGAGTGCCAAAGATATTTTTGAAGCAGTTTAGAAACAGTGATGTCATAGTCCATCCACCAGAGAGCACTGACAAGTTTATTCCTTCGCTGTAAAATGTCCTGTTCAGAACATGTGTTTTAGGGCAAAAACCTTTGTTTATGTTCTATGTTTTATATAAAAAAAAAAAATGTCCACAGATATATAGGTTTTGATTTTGATAAATTCATTAATTCAATTTATATTTGTATCGCTTCAAAAAAATCCAGGTTAACAAGTGCTTTAATAACATCAATTAAACATGCCTGTACCTTCTAAAGGCTTTATCATTGTTTATTTGACCCATGATCATGTTCATTTTGTACACCAACAGTTTGGTGCATGACACAGCTGATGACAGCAGGATGTACTTTACTGCTTCATACTATTCATTATCATATGCACATAGTCTGCGGCCTAATATGTTTTTTATTTACTCTGTGCTGTATTTATTTAAAACACGTTCTGTTTTTGTCATGAGGGACAGGACAGTCTCACTTTTGTTTTACATTCATGAAATCTGCTCGGTATCGGGTCCATTTTCAGTGGCTTCAGTCGTTAGTTTCAGGTTTAGGGGGGATGGTAAGGGAGAACAGAAATGTAAGGTTTAGGGAGATGTGATGATAAAGAGAGAAGAGGTGTCAATAGAAAAAAAAAGGGGTCAGCTAATGCTGAGGTGCTCCCACACATTCTGCCTGACCCATTGGTCACGCAAGTCTTAGATCTGTGTTTGTGTGTGGGAGGGGGCTGTGGGGATAGAAGGTCCAGGATTCTGGCATTGTTTCATAAATTCATGTTGAGTAGTGATAATTGATTAGGCTTTTGTGTTGTGCATGTGTTGCTCTCTGGACCAGGGTGGTCAGATCTGTGTTGCTTCGTTCTCTCATTTTCCCACAGGGCGTTGTCCAACTCAAACACAGATTCGTACGCAGGCTCTCCAACTGCACCTGGTCTGCCGGACTATGACCTCATTCCAGGAAAAGGAAGAAGATCACCTGACAGACTCATTTGTGTAATCAGCTGTGTGTGAGGCAACAGGGTGGCTATCTAAACCCTCAGGTGATAGATCGTACTGAACAGTAGAGATTCGTATGCATGCAAAGAGTTTCAAGTTGTTTCTGCTCTTATATCCGAGCTTTCTTACATGCAGCCCTTTGTGTCATTGGGGAACGTAGAATACAAAGAGAATAACTGAGAAAATTGATACAGAGAGAGAACGACAAAGCCGGAAAAAACACACACTTTTAACTACCTGAAAAGGGGGAGGTACCTGATCTGTCAGCACCGGCGAAAACGGGTGGGGAGAAAGAGAGAGAGAGAGAGAGAGGAGTGACTGAAAGGGTGTGTTTCTGTGTGGGTGAGAGACAGAGAGAAGGAGGAGGGGTGTAGAGAGAGAGAGAGAGAGAGAGAGAGAGAGAGAGAGAGAACCCTAGCAGTCTTTCAGATCTTGGCTGTGGTAGGGACACCCAGGAGAAGTGCATTCCTGAGGCAGCAAGCGAGGAGAAGGCAGTAAGATAGAGCGGAGCAGTCGCGACATCCCTTAAATCTCTCCGTGAGCACGTCCGACTGCCTCTGACCTCCGGACTCTGGACTCGCACACACACTCACTCACTGCCTCGCACACAAGCCACGCAACCGGCTCTGCTGCTCTTTCAGAAGTTAAGGATTCCCCTCGACGGAGGAAAAGAGAAGGAGATAATTAGAACTGACAGAGGAAATAAAGACACAGAAGAGAAGGCGAAGGTCCTCTCACTCGGTGAGTGCAAGGGCTTTTCTTTCGGGGATTGTTAGAATGTGTCCTTTGCCTGTTTAAATGTCAGTGTCGGGTAGTTTCTCTGAAGTCAGCCGACCTGCCCGTGGCTTTGCTGTATGTTTCAGCCTGCATGTAAGGACAGCAATTATTATTAGTAATAAGTGCAACTTGTATGTGCATTTGTTTGCGAGTGGCAGAGAAACAAAGCAAATCTTGTGTTTTGTCTCTGGGAGCTGAGCTGTGTCATTGCATGTTACCTGTTGACACTAGACCCGCCACCCATGTATTTCTGTATGAAACAAAAGGACTCAAACCTGTTTGGGTGAAACTCCACTCTTTGGGCACTCAGGTGTTTTCACTTTTTTGTGTGTGTGTGTGTGTGTTTTTCTTTTTGTGCTTGGCGTATACTCCCAGTATAAGTCAGAGAGCCAGCTTCTGTCTTTTGTGTAGAAAGTGTGTTGGAACTATCAGACAAGTGCAGGCTATCTCTTGCACAGGCCTCCCATCACACAGACTGCTCCTTTTACCACTGTAGTATTAAAGATTCATTTGTGGAGGGCATGAGCAGAGTTCAGCTCACTCGCTGCATGTTCCTACCTCATTTAACTGTTACCGTGCTACACATCTCAAATGCCAACACTAATGCACCAACCCACTCTAAGCCTATTTAAAAATTGACTCATCGTTACGCATGGCTAGCCTCTTTAACATTTGTCAGCATGCTATGTGTATGATAGTGGACCTTGGAGCTTATTAACAGTCTGTATTTGTTATCCAATCACAGCCATCGATTGGAAACCCCTCACCCCCTCACCCACGGGAGGTGATTCTTTTTGTGCCTCACTGACTGTGGGAGTTACACAGTTATACCTCATGTGTTATCTCTGCTTGTGTGTGTTTGACACGGTGAACGTGGTTGCAACAAGATAATGTCATATCATAATAAATGGTTGTAGGGGAAAGAACCAAATGGACAACTTTGACTCAAGCATATATCATAGCTTTAACTTGGCTGCCAGTCATTTATTTTAGTTCTCGTAATCCCTTTTTGTTACTTCTATTTTTCTTTTTCAGTTAAAGTATTATGTACCTGCACCTAGTTTTCCTTGTTGAACTGTATTAGTCCCAGTTGCTCAGTTAACTGTCAGGTCCTGGTAATGACTGCATTCACCCAGAGAAACCATTCATCTTAAGTACAGTATTTGTATTGCTGGAATCAGTAAAATGTAGAAAGTTGAGCATGTTTCCTTCAGTTACTTGATGAACAGGAGGGGAGAAGTGGTGATATAATGTACTGCTGCATGTCCCCTCTCTTTGAAGCACTAAAGATATTCTACTTAAATCGACTATCAGATGGCAGGATGATGAAGTGGTTGCCAGCAGTCTGAACACATTATCAAACTTTTCAACTTTCTTCACAGCCTTGTTTAGTTAGCACTTTTTTCTCTCTCTCTCCTTCCCTTCGTGTCTACCTCACTGCCTAGATATTTCTTATTTTCTATCACATGAATGAGCCTGTTCAGCATAGGGAGAGCCGAGTGTCCTCTGAGAGTCGTCGTGCCTTGTTCTCTGCAGTGTTATTTTCACTGCTTGAATACACAGATGGACTCGCCTCTTCTTCAAGAATAGTCTGTCTGTCTGTCAGTCAGCGTGTCTGTCTGTCTGTCTGTCTGTCTGTCTGTCTGTCTGTCACTCAGCTTGCATGGCAAGGAAAGCAAGTCCATCCATGCACACCGAGGTATCTCTTGGGATTCTTGATGGGAATTTTTAAAGTCATTCTTCATGCTGTGAAGTGACTCAATTTCTCCCGTCCTTATCAGGAGTGTTTCCTAACTCCTGCAGATGCACTCAGGGCCTGAGGTAATTGGAAACGCTATGACAGCATGTCGGCAAAATAATATGTTTGCATGTTATTTTGACGACATTTTGGGATTATTCTTGGTAGGTTGTTTTGAACCACTCCCCCCCCCCCCCTGTCTTTCTTTCTCACGTGTTGCTCCGTCTACCTCTCTTGCTCCCTCTTGTTCTTTCCGCGAGTCCTTTTTCCTCCTGCTTGTGCAATGTGACGGAAGGTAGTGCTCTGCTCAAGTCGGATCCATTAGGGATGAAAGCACACTGCAGTGATAAAAGATTGATCCCAGTCCTCCTTGAATCACATTCACATCCCTCACACCCTGCTCCCTCATCCTCCCTTCACACCCCTATTTCCAATCCAATGTCAACCCAGTTTTCAATTTATCAAATCATCTGTACTTCTCTAAATAAATCATTTTCACCAAGTTTAATATGGCAGACTATCCTCACAGGGTTTCATAAAGAGGAACATTCTGTGCAGGATGCAGTACTAAGTCTGTTGTACAAGATTAAGTTCTTTTTCTTAAGTTCTTAAAAAGTAGAACTGTTCCTCCTTCACTTCCAGGTGCTTTTGTTCTACCAGGAAGGGTATTATGTACTTGGCTAGCAGAACCAGAAAGAGACCGGCATCCAACCCAGCATACACAGGCCTTACTTCACCTGTTGAAGCCAAGGAGGTAAAGACAAACACAACAGACCTGTAGTTTGTCAGCTGGAAGGCTATAATTACTGAGAGGAAGGAGGGGATTTGGAGAAGGAATTTCACTGCGGTTCTGCTTTTTCATCTTAAGACATGGACATTTTTAAGAGCACTTTACAACACACTTTACAACACACTGCAGAAAAATTCTGGACTGATAAGAGACAAGTGTATACGTCTTTTGATCCCAGCTGGAGGTTTGAGAAACATATCCCAAAGGGAATGGTTTGTTTTTTTCTTTTTAGGGAGTCTTGTTGAAATAGTTTGAGGTCATCGAGCGGCATAGCCTGAATCTCTCTTCATTCATCCATCCTGTGCAGGTGAGAGGTTAGATTGAAGCACCTCCTTTAACAATGTCCTTACAGAGCTTAGTTCACCCAAGGATATGTTCTCCAATGAGTCCAGCTGACTGAAAAGTTCACCTGAGTGAATTCTGTCACGTCCTGTCATGGTGAAATTTTCCGTAGCCTTCATGGGTGTTTGCTCTGTCACGTCATCAAACCCATAGCTTCACATGTCCTGCTCTGTTGTAACAGCTTGAAAACGCTGGCAGGTTAAACTGTGGTTGCTGCGAGGTTATGGACGTCTCTGTCTGTTTGTCTCTCTCTACATGGCTCTTAATTCTACCGTGTGTAGTGATTGCAGAGCGGGTAAACATCTCTGCCAGCCCCCTGGGACGGTCATGTGACTGTGTGTGTTTGTGTGTATCTGTGGATGTGTGTATGTGTGTGTGTGTGTGTGTGTGTGTGTGTGTGTGTGTGTGTGTGTGTGTGTGAGCAGCAGGTTGCTCCCTTGCTCAACCAGCCATGCTGTGTTGACGCTCTGCACACAGAGCTCTCTGGGCAGTAAATAACATGGTGCTGCAGCCAAGGGCCCAGGAGGGGGGTCAAGACGCCAGCAAGAAAGAGAAAATGTCTGCATCGGGGATACTAAATAAACAGACAGGAGAGGAGAGAGGCAGGTGCATTTGACAGACTCGTCCCTCACGCTGAGAAGCAGAATCGAATGTAGATGTGTTTGATCAAGCACATTAGAAGCAACACAAGCCAATGGGTAGATGGCAGCTGCAAACGCACACTGGTGAGCAGAAGCGCACGTATGCATGAGGGCCGGGCAAAGAAATCTGAACTACGATAATTTATTTGACAAAAAATATATATTGGCAATAAACAAAAAACTGTTCTAGAATATAAAATCTTCCATAGGGTCTCTCTGACAACTTGTAAGTTTACATTATAGGATTTGGTAAACGATGATATTATAAATATGCTAAATATTGATGCATTAGTCATTATCATGTTGAATGCTGCTGTGTTTTGAGTGCCGATGTAGAGCCAAGGCATGCTGAGGTGGAAGCTTGTGACAGCATTAAAGATGGGTGTTGTAGTTTTTTTAGGCGACGTGTCTCAAAAAGAAATGCACTTACCAAATAAGCCTAGATGAGCAAAATTAGGTGAGCCTGTGACACATGCAAGCCCTAGTTAACACATGCACATGCACATGCATCTTCATTCCATCAGTTCTTGGACAGCATTTACAAGGAACATACTCAAAGCACATGTTTCACAGGTGATTCTGTGCCACTTAATGTGCATGTGGGTGTAGACTGCTACGCTTCCCGCAACCCAGTGAAGTAGACCAAAGTGGACCTTTTTTTCATCCGTAGAGATGAGCAGATAAAATGTACTCTGAGTGTTTGGTTACCTGCTTCTCTGCGGTTTAAGGTGCAATGTTTGACTCACACCTGGGCCCTGCTCCAAGACGCAGGTTTACCGAGTTGCCTGGCTGCCTTGGCAGAGTGAGACCTGGATCAACCTCAAATGTGGAACATGAACTTCTCCAGGTTTTACATTGCAAAGCTATGCGGATAATGCGGTAAACTTGCTACATGAAACGGCACCTTTTATGAAAGGCCTCAGTTATCATCTCCATAAAACCGGCAACAGTAATTGTTTGGTCAGTTTCATTCTGACATATTTCAGACTTGGTGTTTGTGTCTGTCGCTGTTGAATATTCCCTCTTTAACAAACACTTGTCTTTGTGCTGTCTTGTCCACTCCTGCCTCCCCTTCATCACTCCCCCCTCCTCTCTCTTTGTCGCTCCCGAGGGGGAGCCGACTTATCTCTCATATGTAAACTCAACAACAGCAGCCTTGTCAGTATTATGCGTGCCAAAGATCAATCACCCCGGTGATCTTGAGTCAGAGGGGTGAAAGGCAGCTTTGGAAGAATATGCCGTCTTGGTCCCAAAGGGTCCTAGGATACTAGGAATTAGCCATAAATCTGCACCCTTCCCTTCTACCTTTTCCTTACTCATCTTCACTGTCCATACATCCTCCCCCCCACGCTGCTCTGATAGGCGTGATTGTTGCTTCTCCGCAAAGTAATGGCAGGGAGAGAGAGTTGTGTGTGACACCTCCCCATCAGACTATAAATCAGGCTTATTGAGAGGCCCGCCCTAATGCCTATGTCATCCACATGCAACACAAACAGATTCCACCCTTTACTCATTTATTTCAACCCTTAATACTTTTTTTTTGTATCAACCAAGCACTGCGCATCAAAAACTGTCCAGCTGTAAATGCTTGTATTAAATGTCTGCTCAGATTTGTAATCATGTTTTGGTCTGATACTTTTTCATAGTCGATTAATCTGTTGATTGTTTTCTCGATGAATCGACTAGTTGTTTGGTCTATAAAATGTCAGAAAATGGTGAAAAATGTGGATCAGTGTTTCCCAAAAGCCCAAGATGACATCTTCAAATGTCTCGTTTTGTCCACAACTCAAAGATATTCAGTTTACAGAGGAGAGAGAAGAAACTAGAAAATATTCACATTTAAGAAGCTGGGATCAGAGAATTTTGACTTAAAAAATTACTCAAACCGATCAAAATAGTTGCCGATTAATTTAAGAGTTGACAACTATTCGATTAAACGATTAATCGTTGCAGCTCTACTAGTTTTACTATTTTATTTAGGCAAAGTTGTTGTGATAACATTTCAGAGCTTTGGCTACTTTTGTCAAATGAAGAAAAACATGATTATATTTCTTAAACTACATTTTTTGGTATAATGGTGTAGAATGGTATTGACATTAGTGTGGAAAATGTTCAACAATTTCCTGCCGTAGTTGCATTAACACCATCATGGTTTTATGCTCTTCCCAACACATTACAAAACACAGACCCACATGATTCCCATTCTTGGAACTGATGCTATAATTATTCTATATTGGTGAACCTTTCCACCCTTATGCTTTCATAAAATAAAATACTCTGAAATATCTTATTGATGCCTTTGGGGAAAAGATGCACTCTGCCTGACCACCTTTGGTAATAGTCCCTTTGTTCCTCCTTATACATGTTCACTTTTTCTTCCTGTGTTTGAGAGTTTTTTTCTATTTCATTAACTAACCTCTTACCTCCACTCCAGTCTCTGTTCGAATATGTTTCACTTATAAGAAGTTGTTTTTTTTCAGATTAGACTGATAGAACTGACCTACAGGTGAGCAAAGTGTGATTTGAAATGTTGGGAAGCGTGTTCACAAAGAAGTCCAAACATTGTTCATAGTTTGATGACACGTTGTACATTCCACAGTGCTTTCCTGTTCAAACCCTCCAGTATAGACCCTATCTATTAATGACATAATTTTTGTGGAATGTACAGTATCTCTTTTATGGCAACAAACAGACAGCATTGTATCAGTCTGTTGCAGGATTGTACACGCTGGGATAGGTTACCTGAAGGTCTAACACAAACACACACACACACACACACACACACACACACACACACACACACACACACACACACACACACACACACACACACACACACACACACACACACACACACACGCTGACTCTCTCGCCCCATGGCTGTATTTACAGTACGTGTATCCCTCTCTCCAAGGGCCAGGTATGTTGTAACTCCCTAGGTAAATATGGGGAGGGTGTGAGAAGAGATGTTTTGCATATCATGCTGACCTTCCCGATGGAGCAACATGTTAATCTGTACAACCTTTGGTTTTCTCTCAAACTTTGCTGTCAGTTGTTCAAAGAATGTCACAGTCAGGAACTCTGGCTTTCAGTTTCAAAGTTGAATCCAATCAAAACCAGCAGTGAATAGTTTGTGTTAGCCTCAGTAGTAGTTTGTGAACTGGCCGTGTAATGTCCGTGACCTCAGATTGATGTCTTGGGAGGAAACTGCGTGGAATTCTTCACTTTCATCTATGAAAACATTCATTCAGCAGATGGGCCTGGGTTTTCTTTCTGTTGGAGTCATATGTTTTTGTTGTAATATAACTGTTCTAACCCTGCACAAGAATGTGCACCTGTTCTGTCCTGGATTTATAACTGCCTCGACTAGGACTGAACTTAAGTCTTTTATGAGGCTGTAGCACATGATGTGACAGACTGAGTTATGTGTAGATGATGTACGTTTGTGGCTTCAGGCTCTTTTGTATGCCATTTTATTTGCAGCAACACACAGGTATTTGTTTCCCCAGGGTAATGGAAATATTCCCTTCAGCTCATACACAGACTGGCCAGTTTATATTGCATCATGGATTGTATGGAATTCAAGTGTGATGAAAGAGTAACACCAATCTCAGTCACTGACAAAATAGACCTCCTTCTCTCCAGTTAAAGGAGTTTTGACTATATGACTTAAATGACATTCAGTTAGGCTAACCTGCCAGACAGTTCATTGTGCATAAAATGAAGCCTTATTTTGGATTGTACTTCAAGAATGTAAGATGGCAAGAAAAAGGAAAAAAACAAGAGTGAATAATTGATATGAGCAGATATGGAAGCGACTTTTAAATTACTAATGAGTTTAGCTTGAAACCTGTGACACTGGAGGCCTGGCATTCCTGACTCCTTAATGACCATGCAGGCACGCACACACACACGCACACAAGCCACACATGCATGTAGGAAATGAGACTGGAGCACCCACTAATGCACTTGCAAAAAACTATTATATATATATATATATATATATATATATATATATATATATATATATATATATATATCAGATGTTAGCATAGGCTAATTTTAACTCACGTACAGTGTAAATTGCATACTTTAAATTAGTGGGTTCACTTTTACAGTTATGTTACTTTAGAACCAAAGGAAGCATCATCTTTAATTTTGAATCAGCCTGTCTGCCGTCTATCTATGAAACATGTTATTTTGGCTATGTGATAAGTGGATGTCTGTCTGACCGTATGTGTGCATGCAGTCGCTGCACAACCTATATGTGTGTGTGTGTGTGTGTGTGTGTGTTCTCTAGTGTGTGTGCTGTGTACATATCAGTTTGGCTGGGAACAGAGTGATGTCCTCCTTCCCTGGCAAGCATTGCTGAGTCAGGTCGGGAGTATATAATTACACATGGGTGCCCATCAGCAGTCTCCGAGCCTCCTTTCGCTGCTCAACCAACAATACTAAACTCCTGTACTACTCGCAGGGCTCAGCCTGTAGGCAGCCGCACCACTCGTCCTGAGCCGAGCTCTCGATGGAGGCCAGCTCTGCCTGGCCTTCCACAGGCTGTGTGAAATCCTGCATTATCACTCTCACCATTGAGAGCTGGCTCTGCGGGTGGATGCATGAGTCAGCGCAAACAAATTCCTGGTCTCTAACGTAATCTCCTCCGCTCGTTTTCCCGGGATTGAAGCAAACAAGTGAATGACTACAACCAAACCAGGTGTGAGTAAGTCTTTCACTCGGTGAGATGAATAATGTGTTTTATTGTGGCCAGGGCTGTGTAAACTATTGTGGCCACATGCTCATGGGAGTGTGCCTTATTGCCTTTCAGTGAAATTCAAAAGTGTGCCAAGGTTTCTTTATATTTCTGAAGTTAGAATAACAATACCTACTTTGTCAGCATGTCTAAGAATAAAGATTATTTCTCCCACACCTTCTCCATCTTCTCTCTTGTGGTTCAGACCATATGTCTGTGTGAGTGCTGCTGGTGATTCATGATATCTGGGATTTCACACTAAGTGCTGTTTTACACAGTGTGACTGTAGTGGTAGTGACAGCCACAGGTGATGGCAAGACCATGTCGAGGCCCACTTTAGATCGACTGGAGTATTTGGCCTCAACCTTTTAAACCCTCTTCAATCATCAATTACACACACATAGCGGTTACACAGCTTGTGTGTTTAGTGACTGTACATGATATGTAGCGGCAAGGAGTTGGATAACCCCATTTGTCCAGCTGATCAGGGATTTTTTTTTTCCAAGCGAGTCTGCTTTTGTAAATACTAGGTAGCACTGTCTATATTTGCCCTTGATTAAGAGGCAAAGGTGTCCCCTGCATTAATGAACCACTGATCCACCCTCATCGAGATTTCACACTTGGACGAGCCAATCGTCGTAATGGAGAAGGCTGAAGGCTGCAGCAACAGATCCGTGTCTGACGACTAAAGCTTATTAGTGCTGTTTCTGATTCCGTTGCGCTGAGTCATTAGCATGTCAATAGAGGAGAGACACAAAGAGTTGCTTGGTCACAACAAGCATTTGGATTTAGTTCCGAGAAATATTTGCCAAATTAATGTGCTGTAAAAAAAAATGCATTATTCATTAGGTGTGTTGAAGCTTCAGTGAAGCTCTGTTAGCAGGGAACCAATGAACCGTTCAGTCTAAAAATATATTGGTAAAAGAAGCACGCATTGGCTTTTGTAAATACCACAGAATATATATTTAGGCGCACTTTACGCGTATCCTCCCAACTTTTTTGGTGGAACTCCCACTTTCCCTATGACCCTCCCACGAACGCATATCAAAAAAGGGCAAGAACATAACGTAATCTCAGAGATCATTCCTTCACAGCGCTGTGCAATGCGAGAAAATTTCAGAGTTGAACCGGGCAGACACATCAGTTTTCATCAGACTCACCCTGGGTCGGGTTAATTAAGTCTACTGCTATAGCTTACAACACTAATAACATTACCATCACTGAATCAAATCCATACTTCACCGTTAACCGTCAGGCCACTAAACCTGTATGGAAATGAACACCTCGGCTGAAGTTTTAAATTCGTTAATGATCATACGACACGATACAACACACTCTCTCTCTCTCTCTCTCTCTCTCTCTGCGCGCGCACACACACACACACACACACACACACACACACACACACACACACACACACACACACACACACGTACTCTCATAACGGGCAAGGTGGGTAGCGCATGGCCATGAGTCAAATGTCTGATTACTACTCATTTTAATTGCCATGTTTTGTGATTACATTCTGAATCTGCCACGTTCTCTGTCAGGTAAATACAGTAGTACAATGTCTTCCTCTGATGTAGACATAGCCTACACTGTAATCAGTAGTAGGCTATACAGTGGAGTTGCATATTAAGTGTTTCGGGGTCCTTCTGTAAGTAATTTTGGGGTACAATTTGGTTTTGAAGAATTCTACAAGCAGCAATACCACAGGCCAAGCAGTCGCCCGTTCCAAACATTTTCAACGGGCACTGTACTAGTATACACTAATGCCTGCACACAAATTCGATTTTATTTGTGCAGCACAAACTAAAACACACATAACCCAAAAGTAGAGCAAGTTCAAGAAACCACAAAGTGAACAAACTACTGTTTGATGTTTATTTGTTAACACCTCCCAGACAAACTAAACCATCCAGCTGCAACTTTATTATTTTCCCTACATTTTACTGGCTAGGCACATACTATAAAAGTGAATTATCTTCTTATTGAGAGGTATGTTTACATTGGAAAGTTATTAAGATTTAATATAGCCCAATAGAAGCCCTCAGATCTTGGATCTGGTTTCCTTGTGTACCCAGTGGACCACTCCCTGCTTTCTGACCGCAGGCACTGGAGCCCTGCTAATAACGACTCCTACATGGGAGTTGATGGTGTTGTGGAAGCTACTGGTGACTCTTGGAGAAATTCGAAAATCATTGCTTTTTTTTTATGGCAGATTTTACTTTCAGAAAAATGTCTGATACTTTGAAATGACGTGAACACTTTGCGGAAATACTTGTAAATTTAAAAAGAAAATCATGCAAATTGCAAAAAAGAAAAAGAAAACAGCAGGTGCAAGAAAGGAGAATGGGAAATATAAAAGTAACAAAGTGACCATTCTAAAAAGCCTCGTTCATTAAACAGAGATCATTTCCAGAGCCTTGGGACTGTGACTGCAAAATCTTGCTCATAGTTAATAATAATAATGATGATGATGTTTCTTTACCCAGTTGGTTGCTTCCAGCACCACCTGGATACTTCTGGCCAAATGTAAGCAGGCACACAGGCAATGATAGAACCCCGAGCCAGACAAGTTGTTTGTATGTGTTTTGAAATTATAAAAATCAGTTGAAACTCCTGCAAGGTACAGTGTGAAATTGTGTGTGTGTGTGTGTGTGTGCTTTTGTTTGAGTGTGTGCTTGTGTGTTGTATCACACTTTTGTAGCAAGTGTTTAAGCAGGCATTAGACATTTTTCCTTGCGGCTGTGTAATGAAGCAGTGACTAAGAATACCCATGTGTTTCATCACAAGTTTTCCGCGGAGAACCAGTTATAATTACTGAAGCAAAAGGATCATTTTTTGCCATTATGAATAATTATTGTGCTGCACTCAACTACGGGCACGTTGTGGACTTTTCTGTTTGTCTTTGGTCTCATCTGTCTTTTGAGCACATACGCTGTGCTCACTTGGCAGACTGTAACACTGGATGACAAAGAAGGGAAAAGAGAATGCAAAACGGGAGGCGAGGGAGGACAAAATAAAGTATCTGTCCTCCCTTTTATTAGTGTTATCTGTGGTAGCATGTGTACACAGCAGAATGGCACTAAAAGCTTGCGTGGCAGACGACCCAGCGATGCCAGGGGCCACAAAAGAGGCAACGCTGTCTGCTGAGTGTGGAACCAGAACAACAATAGTGTCTCTACAGTACAGATGAGACCAGGCTGCCCGGTGCCAGCGTGTTACTGGCTGTTTGAGTGTTTGTGTGTCTCTGCCAACCTGGAACAGAGTGACACAGAGGACATAGCTTCTCCCAGCACTGTTCATTGTTGTCAAAGAGCACTGTCTAACCTATTATGTTATTACTTTAACCAACCTGGGCCACGGTCTTATTCTCTCGGTTGATACTGATTGGGATAACTGTTTTTGTCTACACTTGTTGTATTTCTGTGTGTTTGTCTAATCTGTCTGCCATTCCGATCTGAAGCAGTGTGTGTACACTCTGCCCTTTACTCCTGTCATTGTTCCCTGGACTTCTGTTGCTGCAGAGATAGCAGAATAATCACTGGAGCAACATCTCATAAAGATAGGCCTAAATGGCATATCTGGTTGCACACACTTGCAGGCTCGTACATGAACGCAAACATACCCAACCTTTTGACCATTGCATTAGCATGAAAAGGAGTTCTCGCGCGCGCACACACACACACACACACACACACACACACACACACACACACACACACACACACACACACACACACACACACACACACACACACACACACACACACAGTAAGCACACTACAGTATGTAGCCTAAGGGCTCAGGCATAAACAAGCTTCAGTACATTAGTAACTAGGGATGGGCATTCGATTAAATTTTCTTCGTCGATCGTCGGGAGAATTAATGATCAATTATCGATTAATCATTAATATTTTTATATTAAAATTCATTATTTATTTAAGTTTTTATAAATTAAAAATGCAATGAAAATACAAAAATACAGCATGTTTTTACCTAGATGAGATCTTAATTACAAGAAGAACGTGTGGCAGTTAAACTGGAGGTTCGGCTAAACTTAAAGATATATGCGCTGCGGTGTTTAATTTAGCAGCGGAACCTGCTGCTGCGAGCCAGCGTTGTTAAACAGAGACCCTTGTTTGTTCCAAAATAATAAATAAAAATAATCATGTTCAATAATAACTTAACCATAACTTAACCAAAAACATAATACTACTTAGATCTGACAGGTTTTGTCAAAATGTAACTCAACTATCCAAGGCACGGACAAAGCCTAATATAAAATAACCATTTACTCACATAGAACTTCTGCACCAGTCTAGGTAAGCAGGTTGACATGATCTGGGGTCTGAGGATCCCTTAATACATCCATGGGTCAGACGCGACCGCTACCTGGTGATCGTCAGTCCAGCCGCCGAAAACACCCGCCGGCACGGGATGCAAGTAGCTACCTCCGCGCTAACTTGGCCAGTCCGGCCCAGGGAACCTCGTTCCGTTCTTCGTTTTGTAGTGAGTTTCTACCAGTCTGGTGATGGTACGTCGTGACGGAATGTGAAATGCTGGTTCCAATATCCATCTCAATGAACGTGCAGATCCCTTGGGTAATTTCCCTCTGCTCGTTGTGCATCGCAGCTCCACCGTGCTAACGCCGAGTTGATGCTAGGTTGATACTGAGAGCACGACGCACCGCCACCGACGTTAACTAGGGTCGGATGCACTTTGTTTAAGTGGTACATCATTTGAGTCGTGGCCGTGTTGTACTTATACACGGCGTCGCAGTGAACTAAGTTGTTTTTTAAACCAAAATGGTCCCACGCCACACGTCGCCGTGACCTCTTCATGTTTACTTTGAATCAAAACGTAACTCGCAGCTAACTGAGCAGCCTATGGCCCTATGGTAAAATGTTTAATTGCTGCTGACACTGGAAATCATTACATTGCTGCAATCACACTACACAACGCAACCTGCATTAGTTTAATTGATGACAAATTAACGTGATCGACGAAATTCTTAATGATCAATCGTCGATCATCGATTAATCATGCCCATCCTTATTACATTACATTACATTACATGTCATTTCGCAGACGCTTTTATCCAAAGCGACTTACAATTAAGTGCTTTCAACTGTGAAGGTACAAACTCCAGACAACAAGTAGTAAGTGCAAGTACACTAGCTTTAAATAAGTAAAGCTACAAAGAGACATATGAAAGTGCAAGTAGATAGCTTAAAATAAGTAAAGCTACAAAGAGACATATGAAAGTGGAAGTAGGTAGCTTAAAATAAGTAAAGCTACAAAGAGACATGGAAGCGCATGTTCAATTTTTTTTTTTTTTTTTTTATCCGAGGTGTAGTCTGAAGAGATGTGTCTTTAGCCTTCGGCGGAATGTGTGTAGGCTTTCGGCCATCCTGATGTCGGTGGGGAGCTCATTCCACTATTTGGGAGCCAGGACAGTGAACAGTCGGGATTTCGTTGAGTGATTAGTTCTCCCTCGCTGTGAGGGAACCGCAAGCAGTTTGGCTGATGCAGAGCGAAGTGGGCGGGTTGGGGTATATGGTTTGACCATGTCCTGGATGTAAGCTGGGGCTGATCCAGTCGTGGCCCTATATGTAAGTACTAGTGTCTTGAAGCGGATGCGGGCAGCAACTGGTAACTAGTGAAGAGAGCGGAGGAGCGGTGTAGTGTGAGAGAACTTGGGGAGGTTGAAGACAAGCCGAGCTGCTGCGTTCTGGATGAGCTGCAGGGGTCGGATGGCACATGCCGGTAGGCCAATCAGGAGGGAGTTGCAGTAGTCTAGACGTGAGATGACTAGAGCCTGAACCAGAACCTGGGCCGCCTTCTGAGTTAGAAGGGGACGTATCCTTCTGATGTTATGCAGCATGTATCTACAAGATCGGGTGGTTGCAGCAATGTTAGCAGTAAAAGATAGTTGGTCGTCAAGTGTCACACCCAGGTTACTATTAGTAACCGTTTTAACTTTACTCTTTTCCGGATGTTTCCCAATACTGCCCATGACTAACAGAAATGACTCGTTTCAACTTCTTTAGAGGGAATCAAGGGTTAAGGGTGTGTTTGTCCAGCTGCATGAGTACTTGTGCTTGTGTTTGTGTGTGTGTGTTTTTTGTGTATTAGTGTTATTTTGGGGGTTTTAATGTGTAAGGAAAAAATACAAAACAAATGAAGTGGAGAGTGGGTGTTTCCCATGCTCTAGTCGTTGGCATATGGAGACTTCTCTGTGCCCATCTTGTCCATAAAGGCCCATCAATTCACAGCCCGACACTGTTGCTCACACAGGATGGCACACAGACGAGCCGGATCATGCCCAGGGCTGTGATGCTAACCACTTCTGCCTTGAATTGGATTCATTGAGGAGCCAGGAGGCTGTTATTGAAGAGAGACAGACAGAGGCACAGACAGGGTGATGAAAGACGCAAAGCGGGTTAGCTGGATGGATGAGCGATGATGAGAGGGGAGAGGAGGGAATGGCACATGGCTCCAATCACTGCTCCCTTCTCTACCTCTCTCTATCTGTCTATCTGTCAGATGGTTTTCTCCCCCACATTTATTCTCTCCGTTTCTCATTTGCACACCGTCTATCTTTTTCACTGTCTCTCTTTCTATCCCTTTCATCATACAGTATGACTAGTCTATTTTATTTATTCAATTTAAGCTCCTCAAATGGCTTTTTTTTGTTGATGTGCTTGTGTGAGTGTGAGATGTTTTATTGCTTCCATTTGCTGGTTACCTCCAAAGTGACTGTACATTTTCTTCCTTTGAGAAAACATGCCAGAGCTTAGAGTTTCAACTGAAACTGTGTCCTGTGTTGTTTTGGGGTGGGTGGGCCTCGGGTGAAAGTAGAGGTGGGAGTTGGGATGTGTTTCTCTGTTTTGGGGGTGACCTGAGGTTCAAGGGTGTGGTTTGGAAGTGTCATATGGATAAACCTATGCGATTAGAATGGGTGTGTGTGTGCTTAGTGACTCAAAACACGTGCAAAGCAGTCTGCGGCCCGTATTTGTCGACAACATTTGCATACTGACTCTGAAACCAAGTATTGTACAGTAGGCTTAGAGTCGCACTCCTACTGTGGTCGCAAACATGTTTATTGGTTTCTGCAGTATTTTGAACATAATTTCAGTATTGGTATGCTTTATGATTCCAAGACTGCATTTCACACACAGTGTAAAGTTGCCTCTCCTGCTTCAATGAGAACTGACACAGGACTCCGCTGTGCTGTGAAAAGAGCTGGGTCAGGCGGATGTCTGGTTCTCAGTGTTGTGGTGCCTGTGACAAAGAGAATAGACAGCAACCTGAGACTCACAGGCCTGTTTGTTTCCTGTTGGTGCAGATTATCACATTTCACCAGCCAGGAGGGACATGAACTAAGCATCACGGGAGAGTGACATTCTGGGAGATGTTTGTGTGTTTGTGTTCTCATTTAATGGGATTATTACAGAACAAGGAATCTTGGACAGATATGGAAACCTTTAGGTTAGGTACTGCCTGCAAGTTTGTTCTTCTGCAAGCATGTACATTACATCAAATCCAGTTAGTTAGGACCTAATTTCCCTATACATGCAGACATGTATTTGACAAAAATGTCAAGAGTAAAACCTCTGTTTGAGCTTTGTAAACAGTTTATTTAAAGCAACACTAGAGAACTTTTCCCAGTTTGGTCCCCCTACAGGTTAGATGCGGAATTACATTATGGCAAGTTTGTCAGATCGGATAGCGCGAGCTGTAGTTCCAATGACACAACCTGTAGGGGGACCGAAGCGGGAAAAGTTCTCTAGTGTTGCTTGAAGGATTTGAAGATTCTTTTGCAGGGAAAGCTTTCGAGGAAAGTTTGGTCCTGGCCTGTGAGGTGGCGTTCCACTGCATGAGGCTTGAAGACTTAAAATGCTTCTTCCGGTTAACATCCGCGTGTTTAAAAAAGAAAAAGCCTCACAGCTGAAGTAAATGATTATCTACTCTGACTCTGTGACTCAACCAGTCAGGCTTAATTATGTGTTGCAACACAGCACACTCTGTGCCCTCTCAAACAAAAATATTGGCATCTCCGCTGTGTTGAAATTGTTGGTGTTTGGTTAGCACTCCCTTTTCATATCAACTTTCTCTCCAGATGATATCACCACATACTGTAGCTCAAATGAATTTCTATTACTTGTGATCATCCATCTCTATCTCTCCAACTTGTTTCTTCTGTTTCTTGTGATCTCCATCCATCCATCAATCTCTGAGCTGTGCCGTCATTCCCTCCTGTATGTGAGGTCATGTTGAGCTGTTCTGTGTGATGTTGTTGCCACATCAGATAGGCTGTTGCTCCCCAGCAGAGATTGTGTTTGCTGTCTGAACAGTGGAGAAGTAATGGTGGTGCGGGGCAGCCAGGCCAGCGGCAGAGGAGGGGCGGGGTGAGGGCTTTGTTAAGAAAATCAGGAATTCTTCCGGCTGACAGATGAAGTCAGTGCATTCCTCCAAAGCAGCTCCCCATAGGCAGCCAGTGGAGCAGAGCCAGGCACTGAATGAGGGGCAAGATAATGGTGGGGCTCAGTATTAAACACCTCCCATTGAGAACCGGAGAGACAGACAGAAAGAGAACACCATCTGTCCGACTCTGGGTGAAGAGTGGGTCTTTTACCCACCTAGGCTACAAAGTTTCATTTACTGTGCCAAGTTCTATAGATAATCCTAACACCGCCCGAGGCATTTCACTTTTTATGAGCACTGCGGTATTTTATTACCTTGTTATGAAGCTTAGCTGTAGAAGTACAGACAGACAGAGAGACGGAGGACTGAACATAACAATATTCATTTAGGTTAAACCTGCTTCCCAGACGCATTTTAGGCAACCTGCTGATCTGCTCTATGAAGTCTGATGAGACCCAGTTCTAGTCCTGCTGAGAGGGATCAAACTGAGGGACACACACACACACACACACACACACACACACACACACACACACACACACACACACACACACACACACGTTCTATCTCTCCTGCCACGTTTCTATGTATTTCTACCCACACAAACACCCTCTCCCAAACATAGACACACTTGAGTTGCTCCACTTTCCCTGTCCGTTCCCGTCGGCAGTAAGCTATCACACCGGCTTTGAAGGAGGGCAGCAGAGCGTTTAATTGGGTTACAGATTGGCATTTATGCTTCCAGGTCCACAAGATACTGCTGGGGCTCTTAACTAACCAGTCTGTTCTTACAACTGTAAAATTGGATTTCTGGATTAATCATCAATCATATCAGCACACCTCTAAGATGTCTCTCTGTTCTTGTTTTTCAGAGTCAGTGCCATGCAGTGTTGAGTTGAGTCAAGCCGAGCTGAAGTGATCTGTTTTGAAGACCATCTTACCCTTCATTCCGTCTCACCCCGTCCCACCTGGTCCCAGATGGAGCTCAAAGTGTGGGTGGACGGAGTGGTGCGGGTGGTGTGCGGCCTGTCTGAGGAAACATCCTGCCAGGATGTAGTCATCGCTCTGGCCCAGGCCATTGGTGAGTACCTCAAACTCTTTTGTGCTTCCAAGTAGGGCCACCATTAACGATTATTTTCACAGTCGATTAATCTGTTGATTATTTTTCTCGATTATTCGATTAGTTGTTTGGTCTATAAAATGTCAGAAAATGGTGAAAAATGTTTAGCAGCGTTTCCCAAAAGCCCAAGATGACGTCCTCAAATGTCTCGTTTTGTCCACAACTCAAAGATATTGAGTTTACTGTCACAGAGGAGAGAAGAAACTAGAACATATTCACATTTAAGAGGCTGGGATCAAAGAATTTTTACTTTTGTCTTAAAAAATTACTCAAACCGACTAATCGATTATCAAAATAGTTGGCGATTAATTTAAGAGTTGACAACTAATCGATTAATCTTTGCAGCTCTACTTCCAAGCTGTTGTTACTTGGCACCTTGTTTGTTTGCTTGACAGTTTATCTTGTGGCCTTAAGTGATTAGATAACAACCCTGCAATGACAGTTTAAAGCAGACAAAACAAGAGTACTTTTAAGTGCTAAGGTTTCACCAATCCGGTTCTGCACTTACCTTTTCATTCTCCACTGACCCAAAATTAGTACTCTGTCATATTGTCAGGGGGTCAGTTTGGATTTGAGCCGTCTCTCTGCCCCTGTATCCTTTATTCAAGCCTCACGCTGCAGCAGCGTTGAACATCATAAATCCAGATTTAGCACTCTCCTCCTTCCATGAGTGAGCTGCCTGCCAAGTCATCAGGGAGGGCTTGTCCTAATTTCAAGGTCCTTGTGGAAACTTTGGTTTATTTGATTTTTTTTTACGTGTGCGAGTCTTACGCAGCAGCCTTTTATTCCAATCCTCAGAGGCAGAGATTTAAAGGTATCAACATCATCACAATGCGTTTGATGTTATTTGTTCACTTAGCGCTACTTGGGTAGAAGCAATGGAAGGAGTCAAACCAACTGCTTGAAACTGAAGGAGAAACAAATGTCTCGACTGATTTATGTATTATAAGTTTTTATAGAGACTGTGTGTCATGTTTTTCATATCGTTTGATATGGTGGTGTTTTAGGGACGGTAGGTTATGTTGTCTTTCAGTTTGTTAGTATATCTTCGTACTCACTCTATGTCTCTCTCTGTCCCCAGGTCAGACAGGCCGCTATGTTCTGATCCAGCGTCTTAGGGATACAGAGAGGCAGCTGTTGGCTACAGAGAAGCCTCTGGAGTCTCTGGCTAAGTTAGGCCAACATGGCGCTGAAGTTCAGTTCTTCCTGCGCCGTACTGGCCCAAGCAGCAGTGACGGACCCAGCTCAAAACAGGACAGGCAAACTTCACCCCAACTGCCCAAGCATCCTGAGCCAGAGCCTTTGAAACGTAGCCAGCCTAAGAAAGCACTCACCTTTAACCTGGGGCCATCCACCTCTCCTAATACCAAAGCCAAACAGTTTAAGAAGTCTCCTCGGGACTCTCCAGAGCAAAGAGCATCCCCTTCTCCCAGCCCTGTATCCCCTCATATTCCATCCCCATCCCCATCCCCAGCACTACCTTTAGGCCCATCCAAAGAGGAGGTTTTTAGGAAGGTACTTCAGCAACAGGAGAGACTGAGGGCTATGGAGGCCCAGCTAGAAGCCCTAGAGAGGGAGTCACACACCTGGGAGCGTCCCAACCCATCTCCATGTCCTTCACCAGTTTCTGACGCTCACTTGCAAGAAGAGATGGACGCTCTGGAGCAAGCGGTGCGGAGGAACCAGGCCGAGCTTGCCCATGAGCAGTATTGGGAGGAGGAGCTTCAGGCAGAGGTGGAGAGGGAGCGAGGAATGCGGAGGAAGCTGGGGGAGCTCCACGCCAAGCTCGACGACTGCGGACGGCGGCTCCACAAGTTCTCTGTTCGCTCTGCTCAGCTGGAGCAAGAGATCCAGCGGGAAAGCCAGGCGGAAGGGAAAGCCAACAGACCCGAGGAATCCCTCGATGCCATGAAGGCAGAGCTCCAGAGTCGGGAGAATCACGGGACAGAGCTGGAGGAACAGCTTTCTGAGACTGACAAGGCTCTGGGGAAGGCAGAGTCTCTGATGCAGGTAAGGAGAGAGGTGACGGTTCTGGAGAAAGGGCTATAAATCCACATCAGCCCGTGTGTTGTCATTTGAGGGGTGTAGCACAGACCCTCTTCTAGCTATACTGTGAAACTGTATCCCTCTCCTACCTGCATACTGCAGCAGACAAACAACAGTGCAGAGACACTTGAACACATGATTGATTGTGGCATTTTCATACAGAATTAATTATTCAAGCAATTACGGTAACATGAATGCTGTATTCTCATATCCTACCTTGTTTGAAAATGTTTACTGTCTGAAGAACTATTTACAGTCTAGCCGAACTGGTTTGGCAGGTATCATCTTGTATGCATGTCCTGAACACGTGGTTACCAATGGTGTTTATATTACATTGCCAGTATCGATATATTCTTGTACCTTGTCTATGGAAAAAGAGATTAAAGAGGATTGATTTGTAGAACAAAAGCCCCTTTTATTGGATCTACTCAGCCTCTACGTATGGTAGTTTGTGGTGTCATCGTTTGTTTACTTTTGGTGGTTGTCATAGACGCGGCTGTGTCAATAAAAGCCAAACCCAGTTTAAAGTAGACTTGAGTTTCTTCATAATCCACATGAAACCCAAGACTCGGATATCCACTTCATGGAGCTCATTCAGACTAGTTCCAGCCAGTGGAATGAAGAATTAAATTCCTCTTTTATTGTAGTATAGTAGACGTTTTAAATGTTTTGCCACAAGGAAGTGGAGCATTTTTTAGTCTAGTGTTTCCATGTCTTCATTAGCAAAGACCAGCCAGAGTCAAAGACCTTTGTGTCCCATTCTCAGTCCACTGGGCTACAAGTAATAACATGCAAACTGGCTGCAAACCTGATTAAAACATAACGATAAGCTCATTTGCTTCTCAGTCATCCTCGTGGGGGTGTGTCTGACTGTGGCCGATTGATGCAACAGAGAGGGACTGTGTCATGATCAATTTGCCAATTATATAGAAAGCATCCTGCTGCAGAACAGAGGTATTAGGCTTTTGTTTTTTTCATACTTACTGGTGTAATATGTACCACCTTGTCATAACAGGACTGCAAGAGTTTATAATCCGAAAGTAACCGCAGAGGCATCCACCCAGGCAGTTGTCGCCTGGAAGAAATTAGATGCTTCTATTTCCTGTAAATTAAATGTTAATATTGGTAACATAATACAGTAATAATAAAGCTCAATCCATAGTAATAGAAAGGTGTGCATGTCTGGCCGTGTCAGTCATCAGTCAGCTGATGGGTCGAGGCTGCCTAAGTGTTGGTGGTGATGAGCACAGCGTTCCAGTCATTAGACAAATGGAGGCAGACCTGCAGGTGTGAACTGCCTCAGCAGGCTGCCTCGGTCCATCAATTACACGTGTACATACAAACACACACACACACACACACACATAAACACACAGGTGCTGGGGTTGGCGACTCCTTCTGCGGCTCCCTGTACTGTGTGCAGACATTGATTAAGCACAAATGGATGGTCGATTAAGGCTGATTGACTGGCCTGTTTGTGTGCATCACAGTTTAATCCGTGGGTGCAGAGGTGATGCCACTGTCTCGATGGAGCCTCTCTGAACTCCACGTTTTCAATAATTGGAGCTGATGATTATCTTGGCCCCCTGGCGTCTGGTCGATTAAGACAGCTTTGAAATGCAGCAAGCAAATGAGCATTGTTATGTATCAGTCTATGTACGTATATGCCTCGGGCTACTGGAATCTGATGCAATCAGAAAACAATGCGTATGGCAGTTGTGGAACTTTGATGACCATTTATTGTAGCTGAGAGGTCTGATGATGGGAGATAGGCGACAGTCTCTTACACTGACTAGACTTGTAGACTTTGCTGCCCCCTGATGGTGAAACGTTGCATGGTATTTACAGTAGAATAAATGTGACCTAAAGGCAAAATATAGTCCTGCCTTCAAAATACAATAATACATTCTGCTGTCGGTGTGTTATTACAGTTATCATTCAAGTCATGGAGAAAAGACTTATATCTACTGATTAACGAGCACATTTAGCTCATCCCATTTGCATATGCTGTGCCCATTTACAGGCAAACATGGTGTCAGTGTTCAGTGAGTCAGCACTGACTGATGTGAGCTCTCAGTCGTCCTTTGTTTTCCTCACTGATCCACTTTTCCATCTCAGGCCAAACAGGAGGAGCTGGAGGAGTTAAATAAGGAGCTGAGGCAGTGTAACCTGCAGCAGTTTATTCAACAGACAGGTGTCCTGCCGGCGCACACTCACTCACGCACAGAGCTTCAGGAGCAACTGGAGCAGTTAGAACTGGCACATCTTCTGCAGGACGGATACAGGAATGGAAGTATGGAAACAAAAATAAATATTCAAGCTCAACATTGTGTACTCGGCTGTTGAAGCTAGATGACCTGCCCTCTAAACATGTTTCTGTCTCTCCATCAGGCCACAGTGTAACTCAAGTGGAATCACCACCTCGCCCCACTGCCAAACAGTTCCTGGGACATCCACGCAACCTGCAAAACCCTCTGGTGTCCAGTCTCAACCCTGAGGGTGTGTATGTGTGAGACCCTGCTTCCCAAGTCCATACCGCTCTCCTCTCCTGCCCTGCCCGTCCCCTGGTCCCAGAGTTCCTTGTCCCTATACTTTCTACCCCAGCTTGATTGGGTTTAAGGCTACACCTGCCATTTCTCGGTGTTGGGTAGTGGAAGCAGCTGTATGGTGGAGGTTCCTGCTACGTCTCAGCAGCTTCCCTGTGCTCTACTTTTAAAGGCTGAAAGACTTCTCTTCTGCGCCTTAACTCTCAGTCTTTTGCTGATTCCTGTCTCTAACAGCTGATTTAACACATTCCTCCCTCCATTTTCTCGCACATATCTGTACACTTTAATTCGGTGGGTCTATCCTTTCATGTTGTCTCTCCTCCCCGCCCTCTTCCTCTCTCACTGTTTGCTTCTGGACTAACAGTAACTGCTTCCGTTATACTTTAATACATCTGGGAACTTGCTCCTAACTCCCCCCTCTGTAATACAGAGCGGCCTTCCCACCCTCAAGTCAACAATCGATCGCACTGGGAATGACTGTAGCAGACATTCTGATTGTAGCGCTGTTTTTATACTGTGACGTGAAATGATATGAGACCAATGCCATTTCAGTATGCCTTTTTTATGTATGAATAATATTTATATGTGAGGGGGGTGTATCTATACAATGCCTTGTACTTTGGTGACACTTGACTTCCAAAGAGCAAGAGCCTTTCACGGAAGGGCTCTGCAAAATGTTTTGCACTGTCCTATTCTTTTCCTGTGTGAAGCCTTGGGCCTGGTTGCCTACAGAGAAATGTATCTTTCTGTTCCCTTTCTGCTCTGCTTGAAGACAATTTATTTTAGGAGCTTATAGCTTTTGCCAGTCTATTTTTGTCAAGCTCCATGCTAAAAGACGGGATACATTTCAAAAGCAGTGCAACAAGGCCATGGTTTGTTAAATATCTATATTTCTTTTCCTCCATTGGGATCGATGCGCCGATGCGCCTGGTTCTTTTGCTGTCATCACACCTAACATTTGACCTGTCATAGCTTGTATTGTGCCTCGATGCACTGTAGATTTAGTACACGCTTACTTAGCTAAGCCCTGACAACAAACATCAAGCAAACAAGGGAAGCTGTTGCTTTCAGTGCTCTGGCGGTCTTGATTACTGTTATTCACAAATGACCATCCAAATCACCTAAACCAATATTTACTTTATCATAGCACTTCTTCTTATATGGCTCTATTATGCTGACAGGTCAAAGTGATGTGTGTTTGAGTGTGCACTCTCTCCTTACCCTCTACAGTGTGGTGTTTTCTTTGTGGGATCATACAACCGCTCCTTGCTTGGGAAACTACACACATCTCTGTGCTTGTTCTAGAAAACATGCTTGAAATCAATTCAGTCCCACAGTGCTACTCAGACTATAAGACTTAGTCCACAACACTCTATGGGTTAGTGAATTAACCCAATCATTGTTTTTGTGTCAGCTAGTGCTTCTCATAGGCATGTGTGAATATCTGGATTGACCCCGGTCTCTCCTGCTGTGTCTTAGCTGAAAAAAATGTTTTCCAAACAAAGGGATCATCATCCCCACTTATTTTTGTGTGTCTTGCAGTCCTGACATCCCGAGAGTCGTCATGGAGATAAAACATGGACCGCAGGGCCAAAGGAAAAGTTGTTCACTGTTCTGTCACCGTCACATCTTATTTAACCCCTTTCTTTGTAACTCATTATTTAATCGACCATGATATACATACTGTATATACATAAGACAAATATATTTACAGTTTTGCTACTGTAAACACTGCAAAGTATCTGTATGAAATGTAAAATAATTTAGAAACCTTTTACCTAGAGCAATTATTACCATTACTGTGTATTTAAATATAATAAAAATGTGCATTGTGTTTTAGATAATCATTTGTTGAGTGATTGTTTTTCTTAATACCCTGTTTATGGAGTCACATTTTATTATACTCTTCCTTGTAACTACAGTAACTAGGAGTGGAAGTGGAGTGCCTCTGGAATACCCAGCAGTAAATAATTAACACACCAGTGTGCACTTTCTAAAAATTACAGTGCCATGAAACTCCTATGTGAAATACATTATGAATATGTTATAGGTACTGAAATATGCATTATCTCCTCATTACGTGTGGTACATGGGTCCTGTGATGCACAATCATCCTTGGTTGAAGAGGGAAATGTGGCAAACGTCCTGGTATCACAGCCTCTCCTGATATGGGTGATGTAACATGGTGTATATCTACATGACACGTGACCATAAAAGGCAGACCTGAGATCATTTGCGAGAGCTGACTATCAATCTATTTACATGTACCGGTAGTTGTAAATGTACCTTGTATATATTTTAAAATGCTATTAGTGAGGAATGGTGTCCTTTTGCTTAGCATCAGAGGACATCTGAGAAATGTGTGGACTTAATCCCTCTAAGTCGATGTACGTATCTCTTATTATCAAACCCTGACGTGATACACAGTTGCACAAAGACGGCTTTCTGCACAACACTTGTCCTCCATCCATTTCCTGTTTGTTTACCCTGGAGAGTCAATATGCTGGCTGTCACACTACTGAGTGACGTGAGCTTCCCTTGTGCTCTGGCTAACCCCTGACTGAAACCCTGTGGATTTCTATTAATACTCTCATCTGGTCAGGTAAAATCCCAAGCATGCACGTATTTTCTTTCCATTTCAATGTATACACGAAAGTCATCAAAACTATCCCATTTTTAATCAACCATTTCTACTTTGTGCCATTGTTGTTGTCTCTTGACAATTGTGTTAGATGCTCAGTTTAGACATTATGATTAATTATGTAGAATTGGATTTTACGGAAAAGATTTAGAGCTGTCTGGTTTGGCAGAGGTTAGATAAGCTCCAAATCCTTGTTTGGTTCTCGCTGTCTGGACAAGCCCACAGCATGGTGCAAATGCTGACGGACGCCTATCTGTGGACATGAAGGATTCTGTGCTACACCTACAGTAAAAGTCTTTGTCTGTGTATTTCCCACCTACTATCTTCACATTGGAAATGCTAATCCATTATAATGTAGAATTTGCTTTTATATTTTTGAAGATCTAATGTTTTATTTTCAGCTGACCTCGGGCCAGTGTTGTACATGGATTCTTTCCCCATTATCCTATTCCTATTTCCATGCAAAGTAAAATATATCCAACCTCACCCACTTCAAATCTAAACCCAAAGGACTCCGATCTCATAAAGGGGACATTAACAGATTATGATGATGTTTCAGGACATCACACTGAGGGATTTATTATTGCTCATACAACGGTACTCCACATAAACTCCATCCAAATCCACTTTGGATGGTGTCGGATGAATGTAAAAAGGGTTGCAAAGCTTAACGTTTGGATGAAAACTGATCGATGCACATATAACACATATAACAGGCAGTGGCTGTGTGGAAAAGAACCTCCTTGTTTGGTGGACGAGAAGTGAGCATCTGCACGTCCACTTTATGATGATGAATTGGGGCCACAGGTTAATAAGTCGGACATACTGCATATTCCTCTGTGTCACACTGAGTCATGCACTGATGGGAATGAAACATCCTCACTGATAACAAGAAATGCATTAGTCAAACATAAAGTAAGATACACAATGCAAAATGGATTTGAGTGGAAACTTTACTTCTCACTTGAGGGATAGCTTTCGCAAACACACATGGTACAACATTGATACAATTGATATGCATTTTCTTATTTGGAACAAACTTGTAAATAACTGGAAAACTACTTCTACTGGAGTAAAGGCGTGGACACATTACTATATTTTCTCTATCCATTTTGTTCTAAAACTAAGTTCAGTGTCTTTATAATAACGCTGGAGGGGCCCAATGGAACCTCTTCAAGAACCCTTGGGCCCCCATGAAATGGGAACCAGTGTGATTAGCATATCTACACCACGCAGAAGAAACTGAAACTGTAACTAAACTCTTACCAGTAGTCTGAACAGTAGGTGGCATTACACAGAGGTCGGCCCTATATGAGTTAATGCAAAAGCCACAGGCCCCAAATAAGGAACAGTATGTGAGCATAGGAAGAAGTAGGCTACAGTGCACATGGAGACCGCTGGGAGGGCAGTTGTAATGAGCAGGCCTGTCCCAGCAATGTGCACGGGACATGATCAAGGACTGCTTGTAGATCTAGATGTTTGTCTGGTCCGGCTGTGGCTGGTCTTGGGCGAGCCAACATTGAGAAGTACTCCCAAAACCAGGTTAGCCGCTGTCACACGCACAGTGGAACTGGCAACTGGCACAATGTGCGTTAGTCAGTGGCTTACCTGCTTTTAGATTTCAGATAATACTGACAACCATAAGCACACAAAATCTGCGGATCGACACAGACAAAGGCTGTAATGAAATAGTAAAAACAAACAGTCATAGCCAACATAAAGTGGAGATTAGTGGAAGGCTATCTTCTATTCACATCACTTAGCAATAGCGTTATATAAATCAGTGTACACAATAAAAAAAAATTCGGCTATAACAATTCAAAAAAAATGACAAATCCTCCATTATCCAAACACTGTGACTGTTACAGAATTAGAAATTACAGCTGGCTTCTAGTTCAAGTCCATGTATTTGGCTTCCGACATGTATTGAAATGCTTTTAATATCAATTGCCATGAAAAAGTTCAAAATAATAAAGAATTACATCTGGCAACTGTAAAGAAATGTAGAGAAATTTCATCCAATGATTTGTTGGATGTGGCCTATTCATCCACACCATAGGCTATAGAATAAAGAATAGAGGCAGATAAAGGGAGTACTTACCAGCCCCAAGTTTTCTTTCGGATTCATTTTAAAAGAAAAAAAAAACCATTTCATTTTCGTCGAGAGGACCAAACCATCTATCCAACCATCCAAATAGTTTTTTCTCTGAAAAGAAATCACTGTGCATGGTTAAAGTTAGGTGCATTTTGATGATATAGTACAGCACACCGACACATAAGTTCAGTTCACTTGTACTACCCCAACCCTGCCCACTCCCCTGCATCTGCAACCCGACCTGGTTATGCAAACGAGAAAGAAACTGGCATCATGCGCAGCCAATGGGCTGCCGCGTTGGAGTTCAACGACCAGGCAATTATAGATAATCGACAAATAAAAATCTCCGGGAGGTGGGTTTTATGAGGCCAGCAATTTCAGTTGACTTTGAGAGTCATAGTTGGTGTGCGGCGCGTTCAATTCTGCACGTCGTACATTAGGAATAAACCATTCACTTGTTAACAGTTACTGTCCTCATCGAGTATAATGGCAAACAGCAATGCGACACATGTTTCTTTACAATTAAATAGTCGACATGTGATGCGACAGTTGCTACTTGAGGTGGGACAAATGTGCTTTAAGCCGGTTTGACAAAGAACGCCCCTACCCCTACAGTGAGAAGTGGTTGAACTCGGTTTACTTGTGTACAGTGTTGCCATGAGCAGAGTGTGGCTATGCACGTACCAAGGATGCAGCATGACAGTCTGTTCTGATGATGACGAATAGGAGGAGGAGGAGGTTGTAGGAGGAGAAGAAAACACTAAATTATTAACGGAGTGAGAGTTTGGACTCCCCGACATCATTAACAAATTGTATAGCATCAAATCGATTTGAAACTACAATTTACAATTTTTGTTAACCCTTTATATTTCAACATCACATGAAAAAAGTTAGGTGCATCTTCAATACAGAACATCCATTGTACTACGCTACTCGATTAAAAAAATGAAAATCTTTCATAGCAAATATGATATAAGATATTATAATATTATCAACAATTAGCGTTAAGATTAACTATAAAACGCTCCTTTTTTAGATTTGCACAAACAAACAAAAAAAAAATCACTTCGTTTAATTGACCCCCTTTTGAACTTGTCAACTGGAACATGATGTTCTTTCTTTGTTTTGATATTATCAAACAACTTTTGGACTTTGGGTAGCCTATATATTTTATAGCTTTCTTCTGACCAGTTTTGGACTTCGACTGTTAAAACCATAGACAGTAAAAGAAAAAGGTTAAAACCAGGTCGGATTATTCACAGCCAGGATACACATAACCCCATGACATAAAGTAGCAAATCAGGATTACATTAGATTATGTAATATCTGATTTTGCCAAATTAGAGTTACCACCAGGGGGCGACAGTTGCACATGTTTACTGTATGTGGTTTATGACCTTATGACAGCCCTAGCACCACAAGGGAATACTCGTTGTAGTTATAGGCCTATTGGTAATAGGCTGATTTATTTTTAATTTTAATATTTTTATTTATTGATTAGTATAGGTAGTACTGAGTGTAAAATATAAACATGTCATAGTTTTTCATTATAGCCTAACAATTTATCATTACACATGCGTCTCAATGTTACTTTTTTCAAACAGTTTACCCCTGCACACTTGATGTATACGTGCACTTTTAACTGTATTTCTAAATGTATGGACATTTCTTAAGGACATGTCATTTGTGTGAAAGTGGTTTACAGTCAATGGTAATGACTGAGCTCAGGTAAACGAATACTGTCTCTTTAAGAGGCACAGTTGTCTGAGTGCACTCTGCCATTTCCGTTTCTAGCCAGCCGGTGGTGTCACTCAACAACCGTGAAGACTTCAAATCAATTCAAATAATACCTCACACTACTCAATAGGGTAGGTTTGAAATAAATATTAAATACTCGAACACGACATTGCAGTTAAGAGGGTTAACTGAGGAATTTGTGTGAATTCACTCACGCACTAAGTGTTTTTCGTGCACACTCTGAAGGGGCTTGGAATTGACGTTTGCTAAATTTAGCTATTCTGAGGCTAGCTAACACGCTACACTAAAGCTAATGTCACTAGCTAGCGTCATTTTTCTATTAAGAACAGCGTTACAGGTTAGTCCCATATTCTTGTCAGTGTCATATATCGATAATGTGAATATCTACATATACGCTGCATGCATAGTTTATCCGAGGCATAGAGGATGCCCTCTGTTTAGTACTGAGCTTTGTTCTTTGTTTACAAATGTAGCCATAGCATAGTTTGCAGGCTACTGCTAGCAATCTAACGTAAATGTAAGGTAACGTTAACATGTGCCCTTTTGTCTGCAAACAATAAAAGTAGGTAATAAAAATATAAAATTAGGTTAAATTTAAACTGCGGGTTTGTAGTTTATTATCTTATCTTCACTACCCACAAGTGTCACTCCTAATAGACTTTCCTTTTCTGCTCAAGGACTCAGGCAAAAATATCACCTTCTCATTCCATGAAGTTTGGATGAATTTCCTTCATCTCCTGTCCTTTTAAACAGTAACAATTATCTTACATGCTACCAACACACCTAATTTCCTAATGAGATTCTGTCAGACCCAATTGTGTCATAGTCGTACACTTTGTACAAGAAAATTCCAGACATGTTTTTTTTAATTAAACACTGCAATTATGGTGTATGTTGTCAGGATTCCATTGGAGAAAAGCTGTCCAGCTGTTTTATTCTGATGGTCAGCCATGGATGAAGATGACAGCCAAGATGAGCTGATCAACTGCAGTACATCCCAGAGCAAAGGAAAAAGGGCTGCCTTGTGGGCCATCTCAGGTAGCTTGTTTAACATGTATACAATCATTAGCTTATGATATAGGTACATTTCACCAAAATTCATTTTCCATAAGAATACACTATTAAACATACCTAAAAGCTTTTAACACCTCATGCATTTCTGTTCCTCTTAGATGACTCTGACAATGTTGAAGAGGAGTCTGGGGAGGGAGAAACTGACAGTGATGAGGAAGAAGAGGAGGATCACGTAGATGGAGAGGAAGAGGAGGAGGATGATGATGATGATGAGGAGGAAGAAGAGGAGGAAGAGGAGGATGGTACGAGTGACTGACTTTTACAAGATTATCATATAATTAGTCCTTGCTCAACTTCTTGCTCTGATAAATGTTTATGTAATTACAGAATACACTGCAGTCTCAAATTTTTAGCTTAAGAAGCCTTAGTTTTCCTATAGAGTTGAAAGTGAAAATGTAGCTTCTGCGATACACTACACATGTACAGTATGGTGTGTAAAAAAATACATCATTATTTGCCCACTTCTTTGTTATGCTGCAGAGTCCTCTATAAATATGGTATGTCTAGTACATTCACAATATAATTCTACCCACTTTTATCAGATGAGGAAGAGGAGGTAGATGCTAAGGCTGAGGATGGAGCTTTTGGGATAACCTCTGCCGACGTTGCAGGGATGAGCTCGGATGAGGACACAGAGAAGTGTCCCATCTGCCTTAACTCATTCAGCAGCCAGCCTGTTGCAACACCAGAGAACTGCGAGCACTACTTCTGTCTCGACTGCATCCTCGCATGGGCCAAGGTGGGGCTGACTTCATGTTGTATGGGCCCAAGGAGAACGCACTTTGTTAGGCAGCACCGTATAGCTGATTAGGTTGATTATCAGTATATGCTTTGCATTTAAAAAGCGGAATGTTTTTTGTTCTCTGCTATTTAGAATGCAAACTCGTGCCCTGTAGACCGCATTGCCTTCAACAGCATATACCTAAGGAAATGTTATGGAGGCAAAGTGAAGAAAATGGTGAGTGCCTTCAGTCTTTGGTAGCATAACTCCTGGGACATTTATCAACCCAGTTTACTCTATATACATTTATGTGTTGTGGGTTAGTTGCTTATGTGGGATTTTGTGATGACTGCTTCATTCAGATCACAGTACAAAAGCCTGCGAAGGAAGAGCAAGAGGAAACGGTAAATTTGGACCTGGAGCAGACCAGCTGTGAGGTGTGTGGAGGCACTGACCGTGAGGACCGCCTCTTGCTCTGCGATGGCTGTGATGCTGGGTGAGAAAGACTAATGGACTAAACTATCAACTTTTATAATAATAATAATACAACCCCAAATCAGAAAAAGTTGGGACAGTATGAAAAACACAAATAAAAAAAGAAAGTAGTGATTTCTAAATGTACGTTGACTTGTATTTCATTGCAGACAATGTGAACACAAAATATTTCATGTTTTGTCTGGTCAACTTAATTTCATTTGTAAATATACATCCTTTCCTGTCATTCAGACCTGCAACACATTCCAAAAAAGGTTGGGACAGGAGCAATTTAGGGCTTGTAATCAGGTAAATTGGTCATCATGCATATTTCAACAAGATAATGCAAAACCACATTCTGCACACATTACAAAATCCTGGCTGTGGAGGAAGAGGATATGGGTACTTGACTGGCCTGCCTGCAGTCCCGACCTGTCTCCAATAGAGAATGTGTGGCGCATTTTGAAGCGCAAAATGCGACAACGAAGACCCCGTACTGTTGCCCACCTTAAGACTTGTTTGCAGCAAGAATGGGACAAAATTACACCTGAAACATTTCATCACTTGGTGTCTTCAGTCCCTAAACGTCTTTTAAGTGTTGTGAAAAGGAATGGCAACATTACAAAGTGGTAAATGCTTTACTGTTCCAACTTTTTTTGAAATGTGTTGCAAAAACCAAAATAGGAATTTTGTGTTTTTAAAAAAAACAATAAAAATCATGAGGGACACATTACATTATGTGCTGTTGTATTGTCTGCAATGACATACAAGTCAAAGTACATTTAGAAATCACTACTTTATTTTTTTATTTGTGTTTTCCATACTGTCCCAACTTTTTCTGATTTGGGGTTGTAATAATAATAATAATAATTATTATTATTATTAGTATTAATAACTATTGGACGATTGTTCCATAGGTATCACATGGAGTGTCTCACACCACCTCTTGACTCTGTTCCTGTGGAGGAATGGTTCTGCCCTGAGTGTGAAGCCAACAACCGTCACTCAAGTAAGTCTTTAAGTTATTTGCCTACCTAAATTCATATTTGCTCAATATGGAGCATTTTAAAATTGGTAGTCCTTTATGGACAGGAAGAAAACTAAATCTGAATATTCCATCTTGTAATATACAGTACTTAACGTATTTTAGTAAATTGATGTTCTTTTAAAAATGCTGCGATAATGTTTTTGTGTTTTTTAGTTTAGTTTTTATTTTCTTTCAATGAAAATATGTTGCAAAAAAAACAAATTCCCATTAAAAAAAATGCATATTATCCTATACCATTTGTTCATTATATTACAAGTGGCCATGTTTAAGAATTGTTTTATTCTTAGCATCTTTTCACATGACAGACGTTTAAATCTTCTTGACTTAGGGGGTTCAGCTGAAGAACTTAGTGACACAGAGAGCCTACCTTCTACTGCCCGTCCTGCTACCAGCCGCTTACAGTCCGGTGCTGCAGGTCCCACCAGAGCTATTGCCCGCACTCAGCAGAGTGAGAGGGTTCGAGCTAATGTCAACCGACATCGCATCACACAGGCACGGACATCACAGGTTTGGCATGAGGCGTGACGCTTCAGTCTTGGCTTACTTTCTAACTCACTTCCACAGCATATGTGCGGGCTGGATCTTGCAGACATGTCTTGATGTGACATTATTGACTCATTGAGTTGTGCGTTTGGTTAATGTACTTCAGTGCTGCTGACAAGAGAAATGATGGCATGTGTTTGTGACATTTGTTGTATTTGATTAGTGATAGAAAAGCTTGTGTTAAGGAGCAGTGCATGTGTTTGGTAGTTGTGTTTAGACAACAATGGTTTGTGAGAGCAAACCAATGGGGTAATGCAAACTTTTTCTTACTAGTTGGCTCCCACGTATATGATTCAGTCCAGTTGGCTTGATGAGACTATTAATGCTGTGGTGGCTGGGCTCAATTCGGCTGTGTACGTACGGGACTTAACACCACGTGTCCCATCTAGCCGCAGGCGCAAGACCAGTAAGTAAGCACACGCATACAAATTCACTGCAGTTTTCAGACAGGGTAAGCATAATCACAAGCACACATGAACTGATTGTAATGGAAGGAAAAGCAAGAGATGGCTATGAGGCCCAAATTGTGATGTGTTTGTGATGAGGGATAACTTTTCTGATTGATTGAACAGGAAAGCGCAGAAAAGTTAGAAGCAAGAAGACATCTTCTGCCAAGGGTAAAACTGGTAAATTAGCAAGTACAGGAGTCAAGAGGAGGAAACGGAGAGTGAGAAAGACTAAATCCAGAAAAAAGCTGGTGAGTGTCATCAATATCAGGCTTGAGATTTAAATGATTTGTTTTTAAATATTTCACTAGATGTATCACTTAATGTAAACCATGAACAATTAATTAATGTTATTAATATATACATATAATAAAGGCAATGGTAAAAAAAATTATAATATTAAATATGTAAATGATTAATAAAACAGCCCCACATCATCACGTACCCTTCACCATACCTCACGATTGGCATGGGGTAGGATAGGTAAGATCATCTCTCAATGCAAATCAAACCAGCTATTAGGCTAACTAACGATGCCAATCTGTAGGTATGGTGAAGGGTATGTGATGATGTGATTATTAATTCCAAAGGCCAAGGGAACTTTTATCAGGATGCATAGTATCCTAGATCCATGAAACAACTGGCCTTTTAAAAATAAAAATCTGCCTGCCTCTATGGGAATTTAACATAGGGGTGTACTTACTTATGCCCCCTGTATTTTAAGGACAAACATATATTTATTTACAATACATTGATCATTCACAAAGAAAATTGGTGTCCTTAAAGGTTGGATTTTTCCTCATTTTTTTTAATTAAGGCATTAAGATCAATTTCCAAAAGATGTTTTTTGTATTCCTCTTTTTAGTCAACTTTAGCATGGGTGTGTAAACTTATGCAAGCCATTGTATATACTGTACATATTATCTTGTAGTCGTGGGATGCATTTCTTTAGTTGACTCTAAACCTATATTTTCCCATTAGATGTTGAAAAAGGCTGCCACTCCTCGAAGCCGTATAGCTAGTAATCTGAGAATTGTAAAGGACAAGAAGAGCTCTTCGCTTCCTACAGTATATCGGCCATCAGAGCACACGCTAAGCAGCATGCGGGCCGACATAGGTGCAGCATCCCTCTCTATCTATGGAGATCCATTTGACCTGGATCCATTTGTGGATCGGTAAGAAGACTTGTGCATTTTGTAGTGCTTTGCAGAATACATTCAGAATATATAATTGTATACATATACCGGCCACTTTATTAGGTAAACCTTGCTAGTACCAGGTTAGACCCCCTTTTCCCATCGGAACTGCCTCAACACTTCACGGCACAGACTCAGCACTATAAACGTTCCTCCGAGATTTTGGTCCATATTGACATGATAGCATCTACGCGGTTGCTGCAGATTTGTTGGCCCCCCACACCGTTACACCACCACCACCAGCATGAACCGTTGGTTGGACTCAAATAATCATTCGTTACACCTGAGGTATGCAGAAGAGCATCTCTGAACACGTTGAACCTTAAGGCAGATAGACTACAGCAGCAGAAGGCCACACTACATTTGGCACGGGCTCTCCAAAATTGGACAACAGAAGATTGGAAAAACGTTGCCTGGTCTGATGAGTCTCGACATGAAAGCACGGATCCATCCTGCCTTGTTTCAACGGTTCAGGCTGCTGGTGGGGGACATTTTCTTGGCACACTTTGGGCCCCATAGTGCCAATTGAGCATAGTTTAAATGCCCCAGCCCACCTGAGTATTGTTGCTGACCATGTCTATCCCTTTATGACCTATGTGTACCCATCTTCTAATGGCTACTTCCAGCAGGATAACGCTATGTCACAAAGCTCAAATCATCTCAAACTGGTTTCTTGAACATGACAGTGAGTTCACTGTAGTCAAGTGGCCTCCACAGTCACCAGGTCTCAATCCAATAGAGCACCTTTTGGGATGCGATGGGATTAGCATCATGGATGGGCAACTGCGTAATGCTATCATGTCAATATGGACCAAAATCTCTGTGGAATGTTCTAGCACCTTGTTGAATCTATGCCCCGAAGAATTAAGGCAGTTCTGAAGGCGAAAGAAGGTCCAACCTGGTACTAGCAAAGTGTACCTATTAAGTGGCCGGTGAATATATATATATATATATATATATATATATATATATATATATATATATATATATATATATATATATATATATATATATATATATATATATATATATATATATATATATATATATATATATATATATATATCACACACACACACACACACAATGTTAATAATTGAGCTAATTGTGCCTTACGATATTTATTTGACCAGTCAGGAGGAAGAGCAGCAGGCCCACATTACATCGCTGTTGGAAGCCAAGAGACGAGGGATCTCTCGCTCTGCTCTTCGCTCTCACCAGCCTGTAGCTCGACCAGTCACTGCAAGCCTATCCGGGTAACATCCCCTTTTTGCCATGATGTGTAGATTTGGTTATCCAGAACAGGTTCTGATTTGTAAAATTTCCATATCTATAGCGAACTGAGGAACATGTTTCTGCTTATCAATCTCTAACAGGACCAATAATTTACTGCAGCATGGTGTAAGAATGCAGGATTTTGAAATCTCTCAAGTCTGGTTATAATGACCCAGAAATCGGCTAATGCTGGTTGGTCGAAAGTAAAAACAACTGTAAACTATAAACATGTGCATGACATATTTGTCACAAAGTAACTTGCTTTTAATGCCAAATTTATGGCAGTTTAAATCTGCTAAAAAGAAAGGTGGTTTATGCCTTCGACATGCATTGCTTTTTTTAATTCTTGGTCAAATAAAAGAAAAAAAAAAGTTTTGATAAGATTCAAAAATGATGAGCAGATAAAAAAACTGAAATGATAAAACAACAATTCCAAACACTGCTAACGTGCATCACGTTACACATCATAATTGCCGACGTAACATGAAGTCTCTTATCTGTCTCAGTCTTTGTGATCAAGATAGTATCTTGCTTAATGTACACTAAAGAAATATGGTTGATCTAATTAAAGGTTTGCTTTGCTATACCAGGAGAGGAATGGATGTGCCCCAGTCAAGGAGTGTTTTTGAGGCGGCTCCTGTGCCCGACCTCCTGGGCAGCATCCTATCGGGACAGAGCGTACTCTTGATGGACAGCTCCGATGTCGTTATTAATCGAGATGGTTCCCTCAAAGCTATAAAGCCAAGTAAGTGTGTGTGTGGCCAGAGGACCAAAGATCTGACTTCACCTTACCTCTTAGGAAAATAATTGATGCTTTTGAAATAGAGCTATTTACATCAAGTCCAGTTGTAGAAAATCAAACTACTTCAAATTAACATCAGCCTAGTTATGTCTTGCCAGACCTTCCTCCACACCGCTGTGGAGGAGGGTCTGGCTAGTCCACATAGCATTCCGGGATGTGCTCTGGTTTATTGGCATTTTTTTTAAACCAATCACAGTCGTCTTTGGCGGTGCTAGGCAACGGGAAAAGCCGCTGTGCCGCTGCAAAATAGTCTCGGGAATGAACTTGTTTTGGTGGAACATGTATGTTCAAAAGTTTTAGTGGTGCTACAGAAAACTCAGATTGGACAAATAGTCTAGCTAGCTGTCTGAATTTACCTTGCAGAGATCTGAGAAAAGGTTAACCCTAGTCCTCATATATCGACCGGAGTTTAAAATGCCAACACAAAAGAAGCCCAAAGCGACGGATATCTGGCCTAAATGAGTGAAATCTGGCAGAATTTTCGTCGGCAACGGAGCAATCCCAGAAGTGGACGTCAAGGATAAAGACTAACATCAACCTGACTGCTTTATGTAAAATGCACATCCAGTTGGTGAATATCAAACTTTAAACTACCTTTTAATCGGTGACACGAGGTGAGCAGTACTGCTTGTGTTCCCCTACATTGACAGTTATCCCTCACTCATTCTCAGCTGATTGTGACTGACTGAGCCTGTTGCTTTCACCATTTCCCATTTTCTGGTTTTTCCCAACACTGTGTAGTGTTACTCTGAATAATTACTGTGAGCAGTGTACAATTTGTAAGTCTGTGTCATTTGCAGAGCAAAGCAAAATAATTGTTCCACTTTTTATATGCGTTTATTATTTGTAAACTTTTTATGTTACAGTGATGCCACCTGTGTCAAACCAAGGTTGCAGCAATAGCAGTAGCTCAGGAGAAGCCAGCACCCAGATCAGCCCAGTGATGTCACCCAGCCAAGGAGACAGGTCTCCGTCTCTCCACTACAACGGAGACCTACCAGGATCCTCCCATAGCTCCATAAACAGACCTTTCTCCCAGAGCTCTTCTCACTTACAACCCTACATGCCCTCCTCAGCCAGCCACATCCAGCCATCTTCCCATTCTGATTTACCACCCCGAGGCCATCCAAGTTTGCAGCCACCTCGTCCAAGCAGACCCACGCACCCTCCTGGTCACCAGAGAACCAATGGAGTAAGAGCCCCCAGCCCCTCCTCATCCACCAACCCTTCCCTGGACTCCAGCTCCAAGAGCAAGGGAATGGCCTCATCACAGTCTAAAAAAGCACCTACAAAGCCCATGTGGGTAGATGTGTCAGTGCTTCCTAGGATACCAAAAATAAGAAGGGAGAGCAGTGGTATCACAAAGGATGGCACTAGTCAAGATGGCAGCAGTGGCAGTAATCACAGCAGCAGCAGTAGTAGTAGGAGGGGAAATGGTAGTAATTCTACCACTGGTAGTAGTGGTTGTGTCACTCCAGAAACAGGCATCAACAGCCTTGCTGGGGACCAGGGAAGGCAGCAAAGTGTAGACCAGCAAAAGGGCAGGGCCGACGGTCAGGCCCAGAGGCAGAGGCCTGACGGAGCCAGCTCGTCCTCAGCCTTCTCTAACTCATTCTCCTCTTCCTCCTCCACTGGTTCCTCTGCTAGCCAGCCACATTATTCCTCGTCTTCCTCATCTTCATCAGCAGCAGTGAGCTTCCGCATCAACGCCAGTGGGAACTCCTGGCAGTCAAGGCGGCTAAGCAGCTCGTCATCCTCTGCTGCTGGAGGCAGCACACAGGCACCCCTGAGAGAAAAGGAAGATGAAGCAAAAAAGAGACAGCTGCACAGGGATAAACAGATGCTCTTGGCATCACATACGCTGGTCAATAAAGACCAAGACAGCGATAATATCTACGATCCCTATAATCCCACCCTGTCCGAATCTAGCAGCTCAGATGATGAAGCTGAGAGCACAAGCCTGGATGGCAGCTCCCTACGTGCCACACGGGAGGGGAAGGCTCCACATTTAGGAAACAAGAAGGGTTTAGTGCAGAGCAAGCATGACCTGGTTCCTGTGAAAATTGAAACATGGGAGATTGAGGTCTCACAGGAAGATCCAGGGAGAGCTAGTTCTCAGGAAACCACGTCATCGGAGGTCAGATTCTCAGAGGAGTATGTCAAGGTAGAAAAAGAATCTAGATTAGTAGACACTAAGATTGAGAAACAAACAGTGTCACTAGACACTAAAGTTAAGAAAGAGCCAGGGTTAGAGGATGCAGGGGAAGCTGAAAAGTTTGGTCACAGCGTAAAAAGTTTAAAGTCCGAGACAGCAGACACCACACCACCTGTTCAACACAGCCTGGATCGTTTAAAGACGGAGAGGGGGACTCTCAAGGAGGAGAGTGGACAGAGTGCTGGCACTGTAAACAGTGATCCCCCTGATTGTAGGAACGATTCATCAGCATCTAATTCTGCTCCCACCAAGAAAAAAGAAACCAAATCCGATTCCAAATCCTCTCCCAAGTCAAGAGATTTGGGCCATAAGAAGAAGGCCGGTCAAGCTTCGAAGGAGAGACGCTCTAGCAGTTCAGAGACAGACCGAGGCAGGAGAGAAGACCGTCATGCCTCAGGCCAGGGAGGCCGACAGAAAGAAAGGGAGAAGGACAGGGAAACGAGTTCAAGGCGGTCAAGGTCCAGAGAGAGGAGAAGGGCACACTCAGTCTCAGAAAGCTCTCAGTCCGGTTCCCCTGACAGGACTCGCGGAAAGAGACGTCGGTCCCGATCCAAAGACAGGAGGCGATCTAGGTAAATATGTAATACCTTGTCCAATATTCCTGATATCAATTATTTACTAAACATCTGTTTGACGTTAGGAACTTTATTTAAGACCAAATCGTGTTTTTTTTTCTTCAGTTAAGAGTTTTGACTGTCATTACTGATTTTAGGTCTGGTTCCGGCTCTAGCAGCAAAGAGCGTTCAAGGAGGAAGAAGCATAAACGAAGTAGCAAGGAGAGAAATGATGGCAGAGAGAGAGACTATGATAGAAGACGTGTGTCAAAGAGACATGGTTGGTCTCGTTCAAAATCTTCTTCAAAATCACGATCCAGATCCAGATCAAAGGACCATAAGCGTCGGTCTTGCTCAAAATCGCGGTCAAAGTCACGATCCAGATCCAGGGAAAGAAGGAAAGACCACACACGACTGCAGCAATCGGCTCTCTCCTCCAGAGACAATGTGGAGTCACGGTCAAAAGACAAGAGGAGACGCAGGTCTAGATCCAGCTCAAGAGAGAAAAGGAAAGAAGTAGGATCATCGTCCAGGACTTCTCAGAAAGGTTCAGGGTCCTGTGTTTCGTCCTCTAAAGACACAAAACGGTTACAGGACATTAAAAAAGAGAAGGATATCACTCAGAACTCCCTCAAAGAGGAAAAAGTTGCCACAGTGAATAAACAGAAGCCTCCCTGTACTGACGCTTCTACAGTTAGAAAGAAAGGCCAAGACTTCAGGGCAGACGACCGGGCCACAACAAAAGAAATGGCGGAAGAGATGAAGGCCGGAAAAGAAATCAAGAAAGAAAAAACATCTCTTGATATGTTTGAAGATTCTTTTTCTTTTACTAAACCAATTAAGAAAGAAGAAACTGACATGCATGCTTTGATGGTAGCCAAAAGCGTAGATGAGGAGTTAAACAAAGAAGACCCCATCAAGACTGAGGCATTTGAAATCAAGACTGAGCCCTGTGAAATCTCCGTTATTAAAACTGAGCAAAGTTCCCCAGAAATATGCCACTTACCCCCCGACGCCTCATTTTCTACACCGACCACACCGGTCACAGCAGTCGGCCTCCATGATACAGTTTCTCTGTCTCACCCAGAGTTCATGGCCGCCAGAGAACAGCCAGACACCGTTGGGTTGACCGTCCCTGTAAAGCAGGAACTTCGGCAACCCTCGGACTCTGACGATGACTTTAATGTTGACGTGATGCTGGACAACCTGGACTACGTGAAGCCTGAGCGCACAGAGGAAAGTGGCGCCTCTGTCAAACGAGAGGAGGAAGTAGAGGAGGGGAAGAATGAGCCGGTATCGACTGTAGTGGGAGCAAAATCCAAGACTCAAGTGAAGAGGGTTACCTGGAATATACAGGAGCCCCAGGGGCCTCAACCAGAGAAATCCGCAAGCAGTAAGTGTTGCTGCTGGGCTGCACCACACCAGCTTTAGTTTGCTGCTCAAAAGAATCAAGATGTAAAAAGTGATTCTAGATGACGTTTCACACACAATTGCCTATTTTCTTTTTCTTGCACACACACACACACACACACACACACACAGATAACTTCATTCATCTTGATATTTTATCCTGCCGGCAGAGATGGGTATTTTGTATCTGGCCCCCAGCTAAATGTTTTCTGAATTCTTTCTCGCACAGAGCTGTCTCTGTATAAGTTGAAGCTAAAGCAGGAAGGAGCTCGCAGACCCCCTTCAACAGTCCAGACATCCAGTCAGGTAGGACAGTCAGTTGTTACCAGAGTTCACCTAATTTTTCGAGCAACTAGTTTTTTTTTTTTTTTGACGTCAATAGTTTAGTGTGATGAAATGACCAGAGGGTGGCAGTGTTTATCTAGAAGAAGCAAACATATTGTCTGGGTAAAGTCACGTGGTCGAAACTAAAACTGATACTGTAAGTGTTTTCAGACTAAATGAAAGTAAAAGCCATTCTGTGAAAGACAAAGCTGTTGTCTACACATTTGATGTAATCACTAATTCCAAACTAAGCCCTTCCCTCATTTATCCTTACCAAGTCTATATACAGAGAAAGTTAACTGTTGCATAAGAAAAAAGGCTGAATCGGCACAGATTGTGGGAAATTATAATTGCCATTTTTCACAATTTTCTGACATTTTATTGACAAAATGAGTAATCATGAAAAATAACCGTTAGTTGCAGCCCTAAATTACTCAATCTGTCTTTTATTTTATCCTTGTGTAATCTTTTATTAATGTTCTAATCGTGCATATAGTGCATATAATCTCCCTTAACTTCCACAGGACATCACTGGAGCTGTCAGTCACCCCTCCAAGAGGCGTGCTGTTGGTCCTCTCAGGTCCTCCTCTACTTCTGACGGTGTACAAGGAGAGGCAGAGGAAGGGCATTTGGTGAGGAATGACCAGCTGATTCTGGCTTTTGAATGTTTTAATCTCTGAACTGAAAATCTCAAGGGGTTGTGGGCTTGTGTTGTCTGTGATTTTTTTAAATAAATGTTATAACGCCTTCCTGCTTTGAGAATACTTGTGGACAACTACGTATATCATGACACCTGTGATGTTTTACTCCTGCCGTCAGTATTTGAAGAAGCTGCACATGCAGGAGAGAGCTATAGAAGAGGTGAAGCTCGCCATCAAGCCTTTCTACCAGAGGAGAGACATCAACAAAGATGAATACAAAGAAATTGTACGCAAAGCTGTCCAAAAGGTGGGTTCACATTTTTGCCAAGATACTAAAAGGTTTTAGCCCTAATAGTAGTAAACTAAGGCATTTCTCAGTGTCTCAGGTCAAGAGTTGAATGAGTGTTTCCTGAGAATGTATATGTGATCAAGTTGTGTTCCTGGTCGTCAGGTGTGCCACAGCAAGAGTGGGGAGATCAACCCAGTGAAGGTGGGCAATCTGGTCAAGGCATACGTTGACAAATACAAACACGCTAGGAAACACAAGAAAGGAGAGGACATGGGGCAGGCCCAGGAGGCTGAGGCCATCAGGACCTCTGATAGCCCATGAGGAGGCGTGAATTACAGGCAAGGACAGCAACACCCACTGCAGGCACTTAATTCATATGTTTTACTTTTGTGTTCTACCACCGGGTGTGATCTCAAACCCAATCCAAACGGCTTACTAGGTTTTTCTCAAAGCTCCAAGATGCAGCTATAAGGTTGTGCTTTCTATCTTAACTGAATTTTGACCAGAAACTTTTGTTGATCACTTGAACCGCACCTATTGATGTCTTGCGCTTGGACAGTCACTGCCAGGAACTGGTCTCTTTGTGTAGTACAGCTCAGAAACTTTATGGGAGACCTTGAGGTTGTGCCTTAAAGAGGCAAATCTCAAAGCCCCTCCCATGGAGTGATAAATCAGGTAGCTTTCTCCACAGGCACATCACTGGGAGGATGCAGCGTGGGCTTTGAGGTTCACATGGCTGTTTAGTTTTGTGGTAGTGAAGGTGTATTTATCAGTGGCAGAACTCATTTTGTTGGTTAAGAAGTGATATAAAAGTGTGCAGAATATGCATATAAATAGGTTTGTCACATTAAGGAACAACACTGTTATGCAATTTTTGTAGAACATTTATCGGAGTAATTAAACACTTTTAGATTTGGTTGTAAATAATATAGTTTTGATATATCCACTTATATGTTCCTTTCATCTGTGTTGCCTGTTGCGAATGACTAAAAATGGTTCTAGTATATAGAGTTGAATGGTTTATGTTTTGTATTTGAAAGCCTCTGTTATCTGCCACATCTCTAATATCCATCTCTAATGAGCTGCATATAGTCAGCGTACTACAGATGGATTCTAGCTCAGCAGTTTGAAATGAATAATGGAGTCACTCGTATCAAAAAACAGCCTCTTCTTTTTGGGCATACTTTGAATCTCAGCATTATCCATTTTTCAACCCATCACTGAAATGTAGAAAACCAGGGAATATTTTGTTTTTGTGGCAAACTAGTAAAAAAAAAGTAAATAAAAGAAAACACAAATTCCCTCAATAAAAGAGATTAAATTTGTTTTTGGGCAATCTGTTGTTGTTTTTTGTATAATGGAGACTACTGCTCCACAATCCAGTAGGTAGTATAGATTTGATGTATGAGTGAAAAGGGTTATAGGACAGACTTCATGTCTCAATGGCTGAGTTGCAGTCCCAATTATCTTTCAAAAATGTCAATGTCTATATTTTGTCACTGTCTTCACCTGGTGCTGTCATGTCCGCAAACATTTTAACTACCAGGTTGTTTTTGTATTGAAGTATTAAGCTAATTTGTATTGGCATACTATGATGGTTTTGTGAGATCAATGTATAGCCCAATTTAATAAAAACTGGAACATCTCACAGCAATTTCAAGGTAGGTATAATAGAAATAAACGCATACTTCAGTACTACAGTACAACATAAAAAGAATAATTTTAGTGTTCTGCAGTACTTAATTATTATTATTATTATTATAGTATTATTCATTATTGTCTTAAACCTGAACCTTCGTCTTGATATTCTTTACTACTCTGCTGTGCTGTCTTCACCAGAACTCTTCATGAGAAACTAATTCTGCGTGTTCACCATTTTGTTATCTACAGTAGTTTGTTTGCCAACTGTAAAGACACATTAGGTGGGTGGTTGGACTGGCCTTGTACTGTGTTGTCCAGTTTAATTCGGCTTTATAAAGCCAAGGATTAGGAGGGGAAGAATGTACAGAAACAGGTGCTCATGTATATCTGAATGTATTTTACTTTTTTTCTGCATTTACCTGATGAGACAGACCAGGGCCCTATTTCAGAAAGCAGGTTTAATGAAAACTCTGAGTTTGTTAACCCTGAGATGAGGGAAACTCTGGGTTTTCTGTTTCAGAAAGAGGTAACTTAACCTCAGTCAGTTACTATGGTAACTGACCCTATGAACCTAACCTGGTCGGGAGCAGGTTTTCTTCAAGAAACCTCGAGTTTTGCTCAGTGTCCTCCCCATGGATGTATGCAGTGAATTAACACTCCTCCCTCTGACACAGCGCTTTTTCATTTCCTCATTCATTCGTTGATTCATTCAGTCTGTATCAGGCACATTTTTATATCGGCATGAATAAAACATAATTATGATGGTTTATTAACCACGTTAGGCAGACTAGGCCTAAAAAACGTTTTATTTCTCAAAACATGGCATTTCCTTTTGTCGACGATCCCGTTGATGAAGAAGCTGCTTTAGCCTACTTCGCAGGGTGTTATGTCGGGAGTTGATATTGAACCCCCACATTTTAATTTAACTTCCTATTTGAGCGGTATTGTTCCCAGTCGATTAGTTATGTAGCCTAGGCTATAACCTTATCCGTCCTCGTATCACTAATGTCACCCATCTATGCTCTTACATCCCAGCAGATTATTTGTGTCGCGTTATGTATTTTTTTTTTTTTTTGCAAACGGCACTTTCTTTACAACATTGGTGATGCGGAGCATTTTAGTAAAGCCTGTGGCAAAGTGCCGTCAGAAGACTGTGACTCGCTCTGAAACGTGTTTTAAACATTTTTAAAAGGAGTTCCACAGTAGGCTATTGCAGGTGAATGATGTAAACCTTTTGAAATAAAAGATTATGGATTATAATTCTGTTAATGATGGTGCTGCAGCCTCAGAATGGGATTAGTAGGCCTAGGACGTTTTCGTCCACACCTAAATGAAATAGATTATAGGTTCAATACCATTTCACCAGTAATATTAGGCTATAGCCTACTTATGATTAAATATGATATACACTATATTGGAATATACACGCATTTGCTTTAGCAATTTTCTCCCACGCAAATTCTCTCTTGCTGCAGGCGCCGCTGTGTTGCTTTTAACTCGCTGCATGTGTGTGAATATTTTGTGGTTGTTGCCATGGTGAATTGTAGAATCATGGCTCCATTCGTGCTGTCTTTTTACTGTGGTGGTGAACCTACTCATATCAGCTGTTCTGAAACCGAAAACTCAAGAGTTTCCCATCTCAGGGTAAATCAACTCGGAGATCAGGGTTAGACTCAGAGTTTGTTAAACCTTCTACCTGAAATAGGGCCCAGGTGTTTCTAAAAGTGAACACATGATAATAAATAGGGTTTCATCTCATATTCTGTCCTTGTGTCATTACGATTTAATGGATTTGGGGTTTAAAGTGGATTTAATAATTCATTATTTTTGTTTTTGGGTTATTATGGACACATCTGAAAATTCATTGTAGAAAGTTGTATAAAAATGTATATTATACAATCTCCATATATTACATTGCAATACACTGATAATGATCTGAGCCCTCATTCAAGGTTAAACAATGCCAGTTTTATTCAGTATGAAAAGTGCAAAATGGCCAGCAGAGTACACAAAACATTCTGAAGTGTAGATAGATATTTCAGTGGCTGCATGACAAAACCTCTACATACACTGTTCAACTTTACTTCCCTTTGCATTTTACAAGCTCGTAAATATGATCAAAAAGCAAACGCATGTTAAGATTTACCAGCATGTTAGGCACCATTTGGTTACTACATAAATACAATTTCAATCGAACCATACATTTCATTAAGAGATGATTTGACATTTACAGTAATCATAAATGTGTATTCTACAGTAAAGGCCATTGGCTTTGGAGTTGTAACAGTCCAATAGTGGAGGAATTAACTTCTACTTCTGTAGTGATAAAAATGCCTGAAGTTAGTGAGTAATGTGGACAGAAGATAATGCAGCACAGGAGGGTGGAGTTGGTTAATGACTAATGGCAGATAATGCAAGATTACCTATAATACTACTACTACTACATTTAATTGCGTGTCTTTCTGCTTCATCTAGTCAACATGTCACCAGTTTGGCTACTTTTTAGCGAAGCTTTGGGTAAGAGCAGGGTGTGGTCCCATAGGTAGCTGAAAATAGTCCCCATTAGGGGCAAATGAGAGCTAAAATGTCACATCTGAGGTAGAAAAGGCGCAGCAGCCCGTGATGGCTCTTCATCTGCCGGCAGACCAAAGACAGAGTTAATAAGATCATAGAGGCTGTTGTGTGAGATCTGGAGGCTGACGTTGGCGCTGTGAAGAGACGAAGCCCCCTCCATCTGGGCCATCTCATGAAAGTGTCGACAGATCAGAGGGACCACCTACAGGGGCAAAGTGACACATTGAGACATTATACAGCACTTCTAATATGCAGAACTGTAGGGAGATTATCTCAAATGCTGCATTTGTCTTTGAGGTGAAGCTCAGGAAAACAGGAAAGAGGGTAACCTTGACTATGATGAGCTTCTTCTCCAAAGGTTTCCCATCAGGAAACTTCTCTCCAAAGCACATGTTGATGGTGTAGTCAGGAGAGCCACCATTGTTCTCTCTAAACTGCTTCAGTTCTGAAACAGATGCAGGTGGATCCATTTATTTCACAGTGCAAACCTAATGCTGGCTTCATATAAAATGTAACCGTAACAGCATCCACACCTACCGTTAACATACTTCTCAAAGCTGAGGAGCTGCACCATGGTGTTCAGGGGCAGCTTGCTTGGGTCTGGGTGAGCCACACTGGGGTCACTGGTGCTGGCAAACACGTGGCACCGGTCCTGCCTCCAGGCATAGATGCCAGTGTCCCGTACCTCCAGGAACAGACCTCTCTGGATGCTGTTAAGGATGCGGTTGGTGTACTCAATCTGGTGTAAAGAAAGTTGTGATTAGAAAAGCTTTTACATAGAAAAAGTTTTGGCACATTGAGGATGTACAGCAGTATATTGTATGTAAACTTAAGGGAAAATTTTATATTTCTTTCTCCTGTAATGGATTTCTATGCTTCTTTTTGAAAGGCTGTTCAAACTGAATCTCTTTTTTATTTAAGATTACTTTTTAGGCATTTTATACCTTTGTTTATATAGGACAGCTGAAGACATGAAAGGGGAGAGAGAGAAAGCGGGGCAATGACATGCAGCAAAGGGCCGCAGGGTGGAGTCAAACCTGCGGCCGCTGCGTTGAGGAGTTAACCTCTATTTATGGACGTCTGCTACCAGGTGAGCTACCCAGGCGCCCTAAAAGAAGCTCTTGCACTACACACAGAAACCTCTCGGAATTCAAGCTGACCAAAGATCTTTGCCAAGGGGCAAACCCAAAAATAAAAATTAGACTGACACATATCTCATTCACTTAAAAAAAAAAAGAAAAAAAAGTACCCTGTGGAGTTTCTGACCACTAGTAGCATTAAGCAGCAATGCTTTTATGAATGGGTGGTTCTTGTGAACGTAAATGAGCATATACACATACATATTCCTGCCAATGGTTTCACACTATTCCACTGATCCACAACTGGTGGGAACATAGTAAGGACAGCAGTAATGTGCCAGCAAAGGCAGTGAAGAGGACGTCTGCTAGAAAACAATACATGATCTAAAATACTTCGAAAATCAGCTTAGCATATGTTCTATGAGAAAGGAAATGCATTCACCATTTTTATTTTATTTTAATAATTGTATTTTAAGGTTGTACCAGAATAGGTTTACATGGTTTAATTTTCAAAAAACACCATATTTTTTTGTTGTACTGCACATCTCTCTCTCACTGCTGCAGCTCCTCTTTTCACCTTATGTTCAGGTCTGTTTTAGCTGACAGAGTGAATCATCTTTTCTTCTGTACTATCTTTGATTCCACTCGCACATGCGCAGTAGCTCAGATCGTAGATCATGTCAGTTAGCTCCATAGACAGTAAAAGAAAGGTTGTTTCTCCAACTTTGGTCAGTTACAAGGCAGGATTAGCTTGGAGACTTCTTCTAAAGGAGGGCGCACATGTAAGTACTTCTTTTGTGGATTATGGTGAACTTGTGTGTTGTAGCAGTGCTTTGCCATTGAGAACGAGCTAGCATGCTAACACTAGCGCTAGCATGCTAACGGTTGTGTATAGCCCGTCGTTTCGGCTAGTTACGTAACAAGCCGTGCAGATTTTGAACGGCTCACCCAGAGACTGAAGGCAGGACACATTCAGAAACCGTATCTCACTCAAAACAGCATGAATAGATTTTTTTCAAAGTTTGTATGTGTGTGGAAGCACCAGAGACACAAAATAACACCCCAAATCCCAGAAAGTGTTTTTTTTCATAATATGGGCACTTTAACTGCAACACAATTTAAAGAAAGTGAGATAAACAGTTTAGTAATTTTTAATGGTGGATTTTTCTTTAATTACATCAAACAAAATGTCCAGCTGATGCAAGGTGTTTGGTGTTTTAAGCCCCAAACGTCGTCACTAGGATTAGGCAATGGTTAGGGTTAGGTGCCTTGAAGTAGACGTTGGGGGCTTAAAGCACCATCGAGCGCGACCTAATCATGTACCTGTTTGTGGTCCAGCAGACCATCCGTGTAGGGGAAGCAAAGACGATCGGCGTTGAACTCAGGGGCCTCCTGCTGGTAGTGGAGCTGGAGAAGGGCAGTGGACAACGTCATCTTTAGCATTTCTCTTTTCCTGTAGTGGATGGAGATCTCCAGGTCAAATATACTTGGCTGCAGAGGTGAACTGAGGACTGGCGGAGGATTTACTGTAAAAAAAATACATGATCACATCTTTACAGATAATCAATTGGAAACATTTTCCCCCCAGTTTATAAAAGATTACAACAAAGGAATTTGATTTTTATTTGATTTGGCTGAACACACCTTCACAGTACGAAAGCTGATCTGGTAACAGTTGTGGAGGGTTCTCGGCTGCTAAAGGATAGCTTTCAGGAAGAGCTGGATTGTGCTGACCATAGCTCTCTGCCCACAGTTGCTCCTCTATTGAAGACAATAAAAAAAAGGAGATTTAACTACATTTAACCTTTATCATAAACATAAACATGTGGAGAGTATGTTTTTATATGACTTGTATGGTTATTCCTTTATGCATAAGACTCTGTACCTGATGGCTGGTTGCCAAGATCCAAAGCCATAAAGTTGTTAAGCAGATTATGCTGTTTGGACGAGGAAAAAAAAACAAAAACAAAAAAAACAGTATTTAGGCATTTAATAAGTACTGAATGGAAGAAAACGCAACCAACAAAATTGTGTGATATTAAACCAATAAATAGAGAAGTGAAAGTGCGCTCCAGGCAATACCGCACCTCATTTCCTGAGGGGAAGTGCTCTATAGGAGAGCTGTAGATGACAGGATCCTCCTGTGAGTCTTGTGTTGGCAGATTTTCATAGTTGTCTGCAGATAAACAAAACAGATGCACATTAATTTGCATTCAAACTCAAAATAGTGACGGTAGAAGGCTTGGGATAAACGACTATGGTCTTACGCTCAGTGTTGATAATCTCATAGATTTTATGAGGGTCGTCAGAATTCTCATGATTCTTGGAATTATCCTTAATCATCTTGAAGCGCACAGAGAGGTTGTTCAGAGCACATCGGAAGTTGGTCTTCCACCTGGCCTTGTCGTCGGGGAACTCGTTGATCTTTCCACTTGCTATTGCCCATGCCTGCGTACCATACAAAGAGAAGTTTGATGTACATTCACATTTAAACAAAATGGGCTGTCCTGCCATCAAAAATGAAGACGCAGTACAGGAATCCTGTATCACTCCTGAATCCTGTATCACTCTCAAATTTAAATTTTGAATTATGATCACTTGACAATCAAAAATGATGATGTTCCATCGTAAATGTGTTAATTATACATATGGGAAAGCACCTCCAGTCTCAAAGTTCTTTACCATTAGTGCTGCATAGAAAAATCCTGCAGTTACTTCCATTGTTTTCTCAAGGATAAGTTGGATTGCTGGCTTTTTACTTGTAATAGAACATTTTTGAACCACTCACACTGTGTGGCATTGCTACTGTGCCTCCACTATGTTGTTCAAGGGAAGTGCAAGTGCCACCACACTGGTGTTGGCATGCTATAATTGCCCCCTTCAGTCAACACCTACCATACATCAGCCCTCTGTCAGTAATGATAAAGGCAATGTTCTTCAGAAAGGCCTATGAGGAGTGTTTGTGGCACAATATTATACTTCAAAATACAAGCAGTATGACGATAGTTGTGTCAGACGGAATGTCAACAAAGCCATCAACATTTGTATCTAATCACGCTGTGCCAGATAACAGTAGAGTCTGCTGAACCTACCCGGAATATTTTAATGTCCTCGTCATTGCAGTCTCTCCTGGAGTTGTGCTTCCAGGGGACTCTGAACTTGTTTTGGCCGACGTAGCGCAGGCCCGTGTACTGGCCTGTCTCCACCTGCTCTATGAGCCAGCTGGAAAACTGAGGCTTGGGAGGGCTGAGAGGAAACACATAGATTAGTGTTGTTCTTCAATGGAACATTTCCCAATGGCACACACACACACACACACACACACACACACACACACACACACACACACACACACACACACACACACACACACACACACACACACACACACACACACACACACACACACACACACTAGGCCTACTGCATACTTTACTAGACTCGTTCAACACACACAAATATTCAGTAGACCTACTGCATACTTTACTAGACTCGTTCAACACATACACAAATATTCAGTAGACCTACTGCATACTTTACTAGACTCGTTCAACACATATACAAAAGGATTTTAATAAATCTACACACACAGTGACATGCTTCACAATACATGCAATCCACTAACTAAACAAACAAAAAAACATGACGATTAAACAGCCTACATGAAGAGATGAGGGTGTTTGTCTCCATACCTTTGCATTTCTCAGTGAAGACGTTGCTCTCTGCGGAGCTGCTGCTGTGGATCCTCGGAGCACTTTGGCTGAATTTATAAAAGCAAAAACAGTGACACAATCGTGATGTCTTCGTGTCTCCTCCCCCCCCAGCTCCTGGGGCATTTCCGACGCACGAACGGGTAAGTTTGATTCAAGGGCAAACAGGAAGTTATTTCCTCCCGGAGCATTAAAACAGACGATGGAGCTGCTCGTGGTCGATAAATCGAAGACGCCCTCCTCTGCAGACCGGATGCGGACATGGGTAATTTGGAAATTTCTCCAATCGTAAGAAAGTGAAACTAGGTTTTGTTGATTAGTATGTGGTCTCTTCACTTGCATCACCACGTCACCTGCATTTCATCACCCGCCTCCCAAGTTCATGTTTTCCCGTACGCGTGGTCGCCCACTAAAGCCTGGAGCCAAGCCTACAAGTTGAATACACGATTATCATTCATATATGACTTGTGATTCTTCAATACGTTTATTGCTTTTGCATCTGTGTAAACCTAACCTCGTTTTTGTAGAGTGATGCCAAGTCTACTGTATAAGTTTGTATTGAATTATTATAATCCCAAGATTTATGTAGACATCTACTACTGAACAGGTGTCCTATGTGATGCTGAAATATGTTGTCATTATAACCATAATAATTATAAAAATGATGCACTGTTATTGCAATGTTACATTTCCAATGTTATGATACATCCATACAAATATGGGGGGCTTTAATAGTTCACACTGTATAGACATATGGCTGTAATGTAGCATTGGAAGAAAAACAGAACCTGATGTGATGAAGGTGAACCACAGGGCACTTCATTTATTATTATAAGCAGGAAACTATAGATATACATATTGTGGTACTGTAAGGAAAGTGTGCCCATATTTATTATATTGTGTCGTCAATGCTACAAAAAATGTGGTTTATAATATTAAGATTCTAGGCTACATTACAACATTTGATGATAAGATTTAAGGCCCACCGAATAATATACTTTCAGTTGAGATGACAACTGGTGACTCTGTCAGTGAAGAGGCATTTAGCTCCAGCTGCTCTGACCTGTACTTTTCAGAGAAGGTATTGCTCACTAAAATAGCGTCCCATGAAACCAACCCCTGTTCCAGTGAATTTAAACAAAAGAATCCACCGTAGTTCGTAACCAATGTACCAGTGTACTGTTATGTGGGACTTTCAGAGCCAGAATCCTGCAGGTGTGCAGTTGTGTCATGTGTCTGAATGAGACCGAATATTAATAACCAGACAGTGACTGAGAGTGCAGTGGGGACTCCCTTGTTTCCATGACATACATTCTGATCTAGATACTATTAAAAAACACTACTCCGCTTGCTTCACACAAGGTCTCACAACCTCTCTCTACCACCAGCGGTTTCCTAGCTCCACAGCACAACTGTGAAATATTTGATTTTGTTCTCCCCCTCTGGGGTCTTAGCCAACCTTTTACACACAATCACAGTGCAAAAGCCCACTGTGCCTACTTTGCTTTACTTGCTTCTAGGGGAGAATTGCTTTTTATTGTGTGGCTGTATCTTGACCTGTGCAGGCAATGAACAAATGCTTTGCATTTTCTGCAACTGTTTAAGAAATACGGCTCACATGGCTACAGCCCAGTATACATGTGTCAGGAATAGGGAAGCGATATGTGCTCTAATGGAGCACTTCCCCTTTCCTGCTCATTGGAAATAGCCTACTTATTAATCCTTGTAGAAGGCCCCTGTAGAAAACACAGGCTACCAAGGAAGGATACTGCTAATTGAAAGACCACATAGAGGGCTCACATCCTTTTTTTTTAATATTGACATTACAAAGGTAATATCATTAGTGTTAACTTGTCTATAAATGGAAAAAACCTGAATATTCTGTGGCAGAACGTGGCAGATTATGTGACGCAGAAAGGTCAACTGCATTGCTCTGAGCACATTTTCTAGTCTCCAAGTATGACGCCACATTGGCTTTCAAAAAATATACGAGCGAGATGATAGGCCCTTATTTTGCCAGCACAAACTCATGTATGAATATTAATTTTGTATTATTAAACTTTTGACGTTTTTAAAAGGGCATTTTTACTTGGAATTCTAGCTTGATTTTTCCGTATCTTGCCATCTATCTCTGTAGCACTGTCACTGTGTGTGTGTGTGTGTGTGTGTGTGTGTGTGTGTGTGTGTGTGTGTGTGTGTGTGTGTGTGTGTGTGTGTGTGTGTGTCAGTCACAGTTGAGGCATTGTTTTAAAAGAAAAACTTCAGACATGGTTGTGATTCTGGAGTTTCAGTGTTTTTCAAAAAACCTGCTTCAATTCTCGTAAACGGCCACACCCTTACCTATGAATAAGATTTTGGCAGGCTTCAGGTGTGTGTGTGTGTGTGTGTGTGTGCGTGCGTGTGCGTGCGTGTGTGTGCGTCCGTGCGCGTGCGTGTGTGTTAAGGCAAGGCAATAGCAGTTCATGATTCATGGTGCTTGAGTCAGGAATTTGATCTTATACCAGCGTTTATTGTGTTATAAATACATACACTGATAACACTGGGTGCTTTTGGATGTGTGTGTGTTGGTATGATGTCCTACTAACTGTCCTTTGACTGATACATTTATTTTCTACTCAGGTGTTTTTCTCCAAAATGTCTGTAAGGAATGTCATAATGTTTGATATCCCTAATAAGCAGCATGTCAGGAACTGTATCTTTCTCTAGTCTGCAGATTCCAACAAATACACGACTGAGAATGAAAACAGTTTTCTTTATACAGTCACCATTTGTAATGTTCTCCTCATTTATGTAGTTAGTTAGTTTTCATACTAATTGTTGTATGACAGCACAACAGTGCAGCATACAGTATGCATTACAAGTTGATTTTTCTGGCACAGGTTATAATAGTTTATGTTATGATGACATCGGCAGCTTTTTCAGACACTGTTTTATGTGTAGCATCAGGGCAGAGGACATTTCAACATAAAGAGGCTCTCTAAAAATAGAACCTGTGCTGAAGCAATTAGTGTGTAACAGAGAGTTTTTACTTTTGTTGTCAGTCAGCGCCCTCTGCTGTGGAGGTACACACACACACACACACACACACACACACACACACACACAGGAAAATATATTATTTTAAAGCAGGGAATATCAAATGAATATCTATGAAGGAAGGTTTCTTAGTCATAAATTAAATATGACATGGTCACATGTAATGTTAAGTTTAATAAAAGTAACTTTTTTAAATTTTACTCAAGTTTACAGAAATTTCTTTTTTTTTTGTCAAAACCAAAACCAAAATTAAGGGAATACTATATTAACCAAAACAGTTGGCCCTGAATCATGTACTTGCTTTTCTAGCAGTCGAAGGTCTTCAGTAGCTCAGCTGTCTTCTGGCCACTAGGTGGGCAGATTTAGAATATTCAGGAGGGAAACAGACAGTGTGAGCTGTGTGATTTGTGAGAAGTGAAAAGTGAGTCCCATTTTTTTTGCATTGTATTCAAAATATAATATATATTTGACTTGTTTAAGTATGCTCATTTTCCTCAAAAGCCTGGAAGAGAAAGCAGTATGGATAAATAAATAAGTACTTACTTTGATTGACTGTGTCCAATATTATAGAGTACACATTTTTGTCAGTGATTAATGAATGTTCAATATATATCTGAATATCTGATTGGGAAAGTTTTTTCTTTACTCTTGGACTTTATGTTATATTAATTTGTGGTGTCTCATAACCCATGTGGGCGGGCCATAGTTCAGAGCAATCTCAGCACAGAGGAAGAGATGTTTAACTACTAGCTGTCAGGGAATGCCCCTCTCCCTGAATTAGACGCAGTTCAATTGCACCTGCCATTTCCTGCCGCCAGAGGCCGCACGTGTCCCATTTCTATTCGATGGGCGACGGTCTTTACACTGCCACAGTCTGCCTCCCTGACACAATTTGCTGGTTGAGACTTTCCACAAACGAAACCTATTTCGAATGCCCTCTCACAATACTCAATAAAACTAAATGTGATGAAAACAAATAGTACGACTCAGGTCGGCAGGAAGGCACAACTAGAGGATGACGCCGTTGCGTTTAACTGTCCAGTCAGACGTGGTGCTGAAACGCTGCAGTCGCGCATCTGCACTTGGAGTTTGGTTGACTTTAACCAAACTGTGTGGTCCCCGTGCGCGTAAAAAGTGTACAAATACAACACTAAACACTAAATGTTTGCATTTAGATAGGAGTTCAAGAGTTGTAGACTCTCCGGTGATAAATAACCTGTCAACCAAGTGACAACAAACTGGACCTGCGGAACACGGAGTTGAGGTAACTGTAATATGCTCTTTCGGACGCCTCCATGTCATAAACATGATGTTTACTTTTACATGTATCGCGTCCTTACGCGAGCTTTATAATTGCCAATTATTGTGCTCAGAGACACGCTTGCATTTGATTTAGCTCTGTAAAGCTGTAGCCTGGATACAGGAGAGAGCGTCCTTGGTATTTGTGATTGTAAAGAGCTGGAGGAGAAAGATGGGGGGGGGGGGGGGGGGACTGATAATTTGAAGACTTGCCAGGGGTACATTGTCAAATTCAAAAGGGCATTTCAAAGAACCAAACTATTCACTTTTTTTTTCTTTTTTCTCTGTCTTCTTTTTTTCCCTCTTTCTCTGTCTTTTTTTTTCCGCCATTCTTTCTTTTCGCACGGTTGCAGGCCGTTTGAATCGACCAATGGGCCTTCAAGTTAGAGACATTGGAATGTAAATGAGCCCAGCGCGTGCTCCCGGCGCAGTGAAAGCTCGGGATTGTTTATTGAGCTCCCGGAGCCACGCGCCTGGCCCGGGGGAGTCGGCGTGCGGAAGAATCACACAGCGGGGGCGGGGCCTCGCGACGAAGCGTGCGTCTCCAAAAAGGGGTGGGTGGGGTGTGTGTTGGGGCGCGTGTTGAAAAAGAGGAGTGCTGCCAAAGTTTGGGTCAGATCGGCTCGTGGAGTAAGCAGTCAAGAGAGACTTGGACTAGAGTTAGCCACACGGTCCCCACGCGAAGGACACGAGAGCTGTACACTGCCAACCCTTTCCGCTCTTCTTGTCCCACCGTTAGAGGCTGCATCCATCACTTCAGAAGAACTGTCAGAGATGGAAACTACAACAATCACCACCACGCAGACTGCATTCACCTTTGGACTTACTGAAAGACACGCCAGCCTCAGCCTGCACGCCCCGGCCCAGGACTGCGCTGTCCCCGCTGTGCACCCCAGCGGCAACGCTGCCGGCTTCCAAAGTAAAACCAAGGTGCTGAAGAGACAGCGCTCCAGCTCGCCGGAGCTCCTGCGCTGCAAGCGGCGCCTGAGCTTCAACGGCCTCGGCTACTCCATCCCTCAGCAGCAGCCCGTGGCCGTGGCCCGGCGGAACGAAAGAGAGAGGAACCGGGTCAAACAAGTCAACATGGGTTTCCAGACGCTGCGTCAGCATGTGCCCAACGGCGCCGCCAACAAGAAGATGAGCAAAGTGGAGACCCTGAGGTCTGCGGTGGAGTACATCAGGGCTTTACAGCAACTTCTGGACGAACATGACGCTGTGTCGGCTGCCTTCCAGTGCGGGTTGCCATCCCCGACAATCTCCAACAGCTACTCCGCCGACCCGGAGTCGCCTCACTCCACCTACTCATCAGACGAAGGCAGTTATGAGCCTCTGAGCTCCGAGGAACAGGAGCTGTTGGACTTTACAACCTGGTTCGACAGGTACTGAGGCTGACAGCATCCGAACCAAGCAGCAGCGTCTGCGCATAAATGCGGCTGACTTCTTTTAGAAATGCTGACAAAGACTTGGTAAAGGCATCAGAACAGTCTCGCCCTCAGTGCTTGGACGTGATCTGTTGCCTCCCTCCCTCACCCGGGCTGCTGCTGCATGAGCAAAGCAATAGTGAGAGAGAGAGAGAGAGAGAGAGAGAGAGAGAGAGAGAGAGAGAGAGAGAGAGAGACCTGAAGTCCCCAGAACAAGGAGGGAGTTGGACTCATTGTCACGTTGACGCGTGGAAGTAAAGAACTGTTGATGTTATGTTTGAATAAGTGCAATTAATACGTGACACAGCAGGCTCTGCAGGGACGGCGCTGCAGTTCCAGAGGACTTGTTTGGTGAGTGTTTCATCAGAGCAGGACTGCCTTCCTCAGCTGCCACGTCTGTTGGAAGACACGACAAAGATGACGCGTCGACAGACTTGTCCGTGATGTACATTGTTTCCTCCCCTTTCATAACAAAATTGTACCATACAGCGAATTGTTTTAACATGAAGACATATTTTTGTACATTGAGTCAAACAAACAATGTTCCTGAACAGCCACTGCCACTTTTCCTGACAGTGTTGTGAGAGCCAGCTGTCAGTGAGGCAGCGAGTGTATGAGTTGTGTGACTGGACAGCAATATCAAGGCTACTACCTGTGACAGATTGTAGTTTTGTTTTTCTAAATAAGTGGTAAGGAGACCTTTATCAATGTATGCACTTGTTCTCCGTTTCCCATAGACTAAAATGTAAATATTCGATTTTTTAACAGATATATTTTGTGTAAAACAAGTTCTATAAATAAAGATGAATCTATTTATATTATACCTAGTGGTTTGGTTCTTCAGCTGGTATATATATGTGTATATATATATATATATATATGTGTGTGTGTGTGTGTGTGTGTGTGTGTGTGTGAGAGAGAGAGAGAGAGAGAGAGAGAGAGAGAGAGAGAGAGAGAGAGAGAGAGAGAGAGAGAGAGAGAGAGAGAGAGAGGTGTGAGTGTGGCGGTAATTGAGCAAACTAGGGAGCTTCTTTTCTATTCAAAGCCCCTGCATGACCTTTTCCCGACTTGCTTGGGCACACGGGGGAAAATTGCGCAGCTGGGTGAGCACTCAATAACCATTATAGACGTGCACCTTCTACAGCGCTTTGTCTGCATTCAGGACAGGGAGATTAATATTACGTTTCATGCATTGCATTGTTTCTTTTGCGTACTCTGCTTTTAGCCCAGAGGGCCTGGAGCGGAGGGAGAGAGGGAGGGGGACGGGGGTGGAAGAAGGGGTGCAATTCACTCCTCTCAAAGGGTATAGACACCCTTTGAAATACGGCCCGGGGAAAGTCAGCAAGACAATGAGAGGGGTCAAAATTCTTATTGCCCGATTGAGATCAATCTAAATAAAACCTGGGGTTGTAGACTAGTTGTATCCCCAACTGTGTTTTTCATGGCGCACACAGCACAACCAAAAAAATCCATCTCCTGCGAAATGGGGAGCACAACACCACATTGTGAGCACTATTGTGTGCCCTTTTGCGCCTCATTATGCCAATTATGGAAGATCGTCTATTGTAATTAAACACTGATGCCAAATTCAGCGAGGCAGAACGAGAAATAACGAGTTTAATTTCACCCGGTGCTCTCTGTGGGAGTGGAAAATTGGGAACAAGAGAGACTGATTGAAGCCTTAGTAAGCTATTCTTAATCAATTCATTTTTCAATTCCAATTTTTTTTATTTGCTATTATTATATCAGTTAACATTAATCCAAAAAGGAAAATAATATGATAGTGGTAGGTCAGAACAGCACAACTCCCTTATGGACTTTTGAAATATTACAAAAAAATAACAGACTGAAAGATGTGTGGGATGTTTTCTTTCTTTCTAAAAGTGTGCCACAGGCATGCTCCATCTCTCTCTGTCTATGACACAGACACGCACGCACACGCACCGCGCACGCTCGCGCGCGCACACACACACACACACACACACACACACACACACACACACACACACACACACACACACACACACACACACACACACACACACAAACACACACACACGCTGCTGCAGCCTGCAGGTGTAAGCCACGTGCCTGTACTCGGTGACAAAGGCTCTATAGCTCTCTCCCATTGGTTAATGGCTCGCGTATGTGAGCCCTGTCGGTGACGGCAGTGACAAAAATCCAACAAGTGATAAATGACATTAATTACGCTCTGCTTTATAACCTCCTACGTCACCGGGACTCAGAAAGACAAATCAATGTTGGGCGCAAAATACCCCGCTGCTCCATTATTATACGGTTGAAATGATGTTGCTGATGTCCTTCAGTGTCAGGCAGAGGCCAGGCCACGAAGTGAAAATAACGCTTGTCTCTTGTCCCCCTAAGATGGATATGCAATTTTCTCCTCAGTCATATGTGGCGAAAATAGATTTATTCATGTCATCTTGTCCGTGGGTCATTTTCACTTTGACAATGCATAAGGGCCCATTTAATTTGCCGTAATCCAATGGTGAATAATCAATCACATGCAGCTCATTTATGCATGCGTTTTCGTGTGCAAAGCCATGATATATGCGTCAACAATGGAAACGCCAAATGCGCACATACCTAGACTATAGGGCTAAATTGGCCAAGAGTTCTGTGGCGAGGGGTCATCTGTGGCTCTGCATGCAGTCATCAGAGTGCTCGGTTGATTTTAAAGTCATTTTGCATGAACATGAACTGGAATAATGGATGACCTCCTGTCATTTTGCATGAACAGGAGGTCATCCATTATTCCAGTGTGTGCCTAAATTGCGCATTGCTGAATGCACAAACTTGGTGCACAAACTGCGTTTATTTCATGTTTTGACGCCCTCAGCAGTGTATGTCCCACAACATTAATCATTTTAGAGGTTGACAATATTTACACGATAACAGTCTAACTGCCACTAAGTCAGCTATTCTCTCTCTCAGTATGGGCATCTCAGTGTGATTCATTTAGAAATGATGTGCTAAGCATAACCATATGGGTATGGGTTGTTGGGCTTCTGCTTATAAGCCAATAATGTTTCTTAATAAACTTTGATAAGTCACACCTGAACTCTTGATCATAAGTTCTGAAATGATCCTGATTCTGTGTGTGTGTGTGTGTGTGTGTGTGTGTGTGTGTGTGTGTGTGTGTGTGTGTGTGTGTGGGACTGTGATTCTGTGTGTGTATGGAGTTTAACTCCGAAAAAGGCAGTTAACCACAGGTTCCCATTAATCTTATGATGGACATGTGTTGTGATATTTAAACAAGCGATCCGTCAACGGCGAAATAAAAGCCTCTTATTTACAAGACCGGTCAGAGACCTCCAGCTTACAGCGGGGTCTCCTCCGAGCATGACTATCCGAGCAACGAGCCAGCGCCCGGGCAGGTGCTTCTGGCTGTCTCGTCACTTCATGGAGCTTCTCAACTCCGAAAACTTTGAAGCAAATTGTCTATGTAAAGACTGCCTATATTCGAAATCTAAACAGTTCATTTCTCTCCCTAAAATGTTCTTAGAAGTGAATTTGGTGATGAATAAGATGGCGAAAATTGTAAAAATTGTCCCGTTGTTGGTCTGTCTTTACCAGAAACCCAACCCTCATTGATCTAGGTTCCTATGCAGAAAAGGGAACAGCGAAAAGACCCTGCCCTGAAGTAGGAGTTGAAAGAGTTACAGGAACTGCGGCCAGAGGAACTTAATAATCCACAAATTGGTCCAGTCGGAACATGAGAAAAAAAGGGTTCTAGGAATGTTATGTTCTAGAAACTGTAAAAATCCCTCCGGTCGGAAAGCGGCTTATGAGAAAGTGACCCACTTCTCACTTGATTTATTACCTTAGTAAACATTTTCATAATTAGTTTATGGTCTCAATCGCTAGTTTTAAGTCGTCTGCAATACAGAATGAAGTTAATTTTTTGAATTATGGTCTCGTTGATTTTAAAATCGGCGGGTGTTTTAGGGTGTGGCTATGATGTGATTGCCAGTGAAAGTGTGTAATGTAACGTAGAGTGTAAGCAGCAGTCTATGGCTCCTCCCTCACTCCTCCCTCTCGTCTAAAATCGTCACATCCACAACCAGGATGGCTGCACCCGTAACGGCAAACTCGACGACTCATAGCCATGGATGTATTAAGAGAATTGGATACAGCGTTCGGCGGGAAGCCCCGTTCATTCCAATGAGAGTGCTCAAAAGCGCATAAAGCAAACATGGAGCTCGGATCTTCCGCGTTGACTGGCCCAGGACTTCATGATGGACATGCGCACTAGCAACAGTTTGTTTGTGTTGTCGTAGTAACATGCTCATTCATGAGCTTCTCTCTCGTGTCTCTTACAAGTGGCGAACTCATGAACTTGCCGTTTCATTGTATAAAATATTCAGTAACGTTAATCATTGTGTTTTCGTGGTTCCTGAGCATTTACATGCTTAGCTAAATAAATGATGGATGTATTTAGACAACCAAGCCACGGAGATGTAATTATCATGTTGTGCTACTAGCTAGTGCTAGCTACTAAGGTTAGCCTGTAGTTTTGTGAACAGCTTCTCTTAATAACATGCATGGGTTCATCTCTCATCCACGTTACAGGCTTTACAGCATACATACCATGGATGTATTAATTGAACACATGGTGAATTACAACCATTAGCATTAGCATTATCCATTATTACAGCTACAGGACCTCGGGAGAACAAGTCATATGAGCATGCGCAGTGAATTCTGCTCGTGTCCATTATGCGCGTTCATCATGCCTAGTTTAATAACTTTGGATTCGGCTACTAGTTAATGTTGTACGTAACGTTTTAAACAAGGACCCTTTAAGTGTTCGGGCTGGTAAGTTGTTGTACCCCAAAAAAAGTATCCGCTGAAATATAGAAGTTTCTTTTGCCGTGCAAAGTCTACGTGAAAAGTCTTTCCGGGCCATGGGGTGCAGTTCCACCCTTATCTGCTAAGCCCATGGTGGCTTTAAGACATCTCTCTCTCTTCCTGGGGGCTTGCTCATAGCAGATCTCCACAAACCAATTGGTGACATCACACATGCTCTGCCCATTAGTATTTACAATCTATGATTCGAACTACAGATCTACTACCTGATCTGGCAAACTTGCATAATGTAATGTAATTACAATTCCGCTTCCAACCTGTAGTGGGACCGAAGCGGGAAAAGTTCTCTAGTGTTGCTTTAAAGGAACACGCTGACTTATTGGGACATTAGCTTATTCACCGTAACCCCGAGAGATAGACAAGTCGATACAGACCCTTCTCATCTCCGTGCGTGTCATAACTGTCTGACGGCTCCACCGGTAGCTTAGCCTAGGACATATCCTGGAGGTAACTGGTTCCAACTAGCCTACTGCTCCGAATAAGTGACAAAATAACGGCAACATGTTCCTATTTACATGTTGTGATTTGTATAGTAACAGCGTGTACAAAGCAGTGCTACTTGGGCGGAGTGATATGCTTACAGCTCTAGCAGAGCTGTAAGCATATCACTCCGCCCATTCTGAGAATATAGTTCCCAGTTTATATACAGTTAGAAGATGGCTGTGTTTCAAGTGACGTTATTTGTACACGCTGTGACTGTACAAAACACAACATGTAAATAGGAACATGTTGGTGTTATTTTGTCAATTATTCGGCGCAGTAGGTTAGTTGGAACCAGTTACCTCCAGGATCCGTGCTAGGCTAAGCTACCAGGGTTACGGTGAATAAGCTAATGTCCCAATAAGTCAGCGTGTTCCTTTAAGACTATCAGCTCCACACAACTCTCTGTATTTCTCAGTATGGGTATGTTCAGAAACTGGTGTCGTCCGGCGACTTTGGCTTGCAGAAAATCAAGTTAAGATAATGACCTCTTCTAAAGAGTCCATCATGTTTTTTTAATTCTCCGTGTTCTCCTTGGCTACAAGCAACTGCGTGGAGGATGGGTGTGGGTGGTGCGCGAACACAGAAGGCTTGTATCATGTGGATGTGCCAGTGACTGTAATGCGCCAACAGTTTTGTTGTCATTACTTAGAATTCCTCACGGGGAGACAGAAACTACGCACTATAGCTTTAAATATACAAAGAAACAAATATAAAACATTAGGCTACTTATCAATACTACATAAATAAATTGTTGATCTAAATATTGTTTTTTTCTTTATGACAGCCTGATTTTAAGAAAATTTGTTCAATACATTATTCCAATAAAAACAAAAGCTGAAATCACATACACAATACATAGTAATTCTACAATGAAATATTCTAGATGGACCATTCTCTCAGAAGACAGAGTTACTACTTTCCAATCTGTGTATATGTGTCAGAGCGTTTCCTCACTTCCCAGACCCCATCAGTCCCCACCCAGGTCTCGGTCATGGTGCAACAATAAATGTAGACAAACATGAACACTAAATCAACCATAGAAAAGTAAAACCCAGATGGGTGGGCTATGACTTCAACAACTTTCCTGCAGCCATTCTGATAAGATATGTTCATCTACTTTCATTTCAACACAGGGAAATATTGCATTTGCTTTCATTAAAGCAACACACACACACACACACACACACACACACACACACACACACACACACACACACACACACACACACACGGCCACAGCGCAGCAGTCAGAGGGGGGAGAAAGAGATACACGTTTCTCTTTGAGAGACTTGTTTAAATTATGACATAGGGTATATACATTAGTTTTAGTTCACACTTTTTTAGTTTATTTGTTTTCTGATTTTAACGCTATAAAGACCATTGCCGTGCTTGCGTCACTGCCTTACCCCTCCTACCAGTCCCTATGGCCACTTGGCCAGTGCGAATGCAAATGGAAAAACGGTTTTGGGGGAGAGTAGTTAGTAGAACTGCTTAGAAGTGGACTTTTCCTATAACTACTACGTTCCTGTAACTACTTGGTCAGAAAGCGGCTATTGACTTCTAAAGAAACCGACCTCGTTTTGCAACTGCATGTGTCACCCCCTGCTGGAATTCAGATAGAATGCAGGTTTAAGGCACTTCCACATTTGCAGCACTTTGCCGAACCGGATGCTTTGTCCATTAATATTAACAGTCTATGGTTTGAATGAACTGGACAATGTAATGTAATGGACAATTCCGTTTCCAACCGGTAGGGGGACCAAAGTGTGAAAAGTTCTCTAGTGTTGCTTTTCAATAGTTTTGTAGCAACTCATTTGGCAATGACTTGAATGTAACGGACATTCATTATTATAAAAAAGTTACGCACTAACGCTTTAACATGCTTATTTTAGACAACATGACTCCAGAAAAAAATACTGATGTTTACTAATGTAAACTTGATTTGTCTACTGCATAAACGTACTGCTCTGTGTTAATACAACTTGACCTGTTAAGTTTCACCTTGTGTAAAAACTTCTAGTAAAGTCAACTCATTCGTGATAACAGTGTACTTGGAAGATGTGAGTGCATGGCTCATCCAATCACAGCTCAGAGCCACATCTGCCTGCAGAGCAACAGGTGCATCAGAAACAGACTAGAGTTAAAAGTCAGCTACTGGGCTTATAATATGGGGAAACCATAAGTAATAGCAATGCATAGCAAGAACTTACTTACTTACTTACTTACTTCAGACCACAATCACACCTATCAATGTCTCTGATCCTTTAAAAAAATACAATTATTACAAGTCAGTCAACAATTTTATTTCATTTTACTATGCAGAACAGAATCAATACAAAACCATACACTCATAACAGATTGCTTTTTAACAACTTGACGTGAACGTTTTCCACAGCAGTGAAATTGAATACAGCTACTTTGAAACATTAACCTTTCTTTTTTGCAGAACGATTTTCAACTAATGCAAATAATATAAACAACGTGCAAACCTACAGTTGCTCTGTGAAATACTTAGCCACAGCTTTGAAGATGTGAATACGATAAATGTGGTTCAGACAAAGGGGGAATGACCACAGACAGAGCAGTGATGTAGATGAATGGAGAGATGGTGCACAACCTTGAGCGATGCTTACAGAGGTGTTAATGTTTAAGCCGAGGCACAGACACGTTTATATTTAACAGACAGAAAACAGGCTGAACTGATTTGGAGTACACACACACACACACACACACACACACACACACACACACACACACACACACACACACACACACACACACACACACACACACACACACACACACACACACACACACACACACACACACACACACACACACACACATACACACACATTGGGCCGTGCTGCTTTTTCACTGACAAATCTGTTGACCCCTTAGCTGTTGATTGCGTAGGTCCCGGATTGTAGTACCACTATGGATGCACTAGTATTTAGCACTAATCACTGCTGCTGCTCCTCCTTTTTTTCCCTGATAAACGTTATAATCGGTCACTACAGGTCACATTGTTCTGAGCGTTGATAATGAAGGCCTTTTTGAATTAAAGCTTTGAGTCTCTTCCCTCACAAAATGTAGTGAGTTTTGGGTGCTGTAAATGCTGCCTAAGCTTTTTTCTCTCACTAGAGAGTCTTCTTCATAGAGCAAGACTTTTTGTTTGTCAGAATTTCTTTTAAAAAAGCAAGCACGGCTTCAGGAGCACAGCAGAACCTGATATTTGAACCAGTGCAGATGCTGATATCTTCTGTGATGAAGTAGGCCCCTTAAACGGAACGTTCTTGATAGTTTAGTTTCTGGGATTTAAATTCAGACTTAATTATTAATGTTTTCCATTCCCAGAGTGGGAGATGTACCATAGTGAGTTACCCATTGCACTGACTATCTGATGATGAAGATGTTCAATTGTTAGAATCAGAGTCATGCACTGAGTTTTAATGTTCATCACTGTTTTAAATGTGGATCATTATAAGTCCTTTCTCTGTGCCTATCACATTTCATTTTATCGTTTCTCTCAATGCAAGCAAATATCACTGGGTCCCTCCTGTGCGCTGGAAATCCTCTTAACCACAGCAAAAGTCTTACTAAATAGGAGCCTTGCCCACAGCCGCCAAGTCACTCTTACTTTCTGACAAAAAAGTCAGTCATTCGACTTGTGTTTTTCTTCTGTCTTTCTAAAAAAAGAAATCTTTCTCTTTTCAAATGAACGTTTGAATGCGTTCAGCTCAGCACTTTTAACTGACACCTCTGTATGTGTGTGAATAGGCCCTAAACTTCAGAAGACCCAGAAGAGGAGGAACCAAACTCAGGCCTGAGGGGTGTAGGGATGGAAGAGGTAGGGTGGAGGTGGTGGGGGCTGTGATTTGCATGGGCCATTGTGCTGCACAAGTTTGGGTGCTTTTTATTTGGCCTGGGCCTTTTTGGCCATTTACTTCCACTCTGGCTGGCTGTGGCGGGCTGTGAATAGTCTCTGCTCGGAGGAGACACAAAGGCGCTTTTGTGCTACGGGCGCACCATATTCATCATGTAATGCCTGTAAGACAAATCTGATTGGACGTCTCTGTCACTTTGATGTGGGTCCAAAGTGCGAGTGGCCCTGAGATTGCTAACTTCACTCTCTATTGCCTATTCTGCAGCATTGATATGGGGGTAGAGGCAAAGGGGAGAGAGGAGAGGTGGCTTGGGGGGAGAAGGAGGAGGGAAGAGAGAGAGCAGGCAGGGGGTAGTCCTCATTATTTGCAGGAGCAAATTCATAATAAATTTCCCCATTCTACAAAACCGGGTCGAGATGATTGACACTACTTTACGCCAGGCGGAACAAAAGCCCTGATTTGAACAGAATACCAAATGAATGGGGCGAGCGTGGACCCAATTCAAACAATTTTAATCTCTCCCTGTCCTCCCTTACTTCTCCTCTCCTCCTCTCTCCCCCTTTCCCTCACACTTAGCCTCTTTTTTCAACTCCAACACTCTTTTGTCCAGAGCATTCTCATTTTACAGGGTAATTCTACTCCAACGGATGTGCTAATTGTGCTGGGTTAAACTGGATGCTGGTGGACTCCTGTGTTACAGAGCTTATTCTTGCCTAATGACTGTAATGATGGTTCAGAGAGACTACAGCCTGCAGCCTGGAGTGGGCTGCTTGTCCAGAGCTAGAGAGGGAGAGTTTTTTTGTACTTGTGTGGGCTGACTGGGAAGGAAGAGCCGAGCTGGAGCTGATTTCTAAGGTTAGGTGTAGGAGCGAAGATCATGGACACAATGATGGGGCCATAAACTGGAGCTGCTACCGAAACATAGACATAGTATAAAACTAAAGAAGCAACCATCACAGTTGAAATGTGAAAGACTGACACACCTGTCACATATCCCCAAAATCGTTTTACATTTATACATTTACATGTATTCATTTGGCAGACACTTTTGTCCATAGTGACGCACAAATGAGATACAATCCAAGCCACAGTAGATCAAGCAGAAGCCTTGATAGCAGTGGTGGAATGTAACTAAGTACATTTACTCAAGTACTGTACTTGAGTATTAGTACAATTACAAGTACAATTTTGAGGTATTCTTACTTTATTTAAGTATTTTAATTCTATGCTATTTATATGTCACGTGAGAGAGGCATTTCCTCTTTATTTGACAGCTATAGTTACATTTCAGATCAGGATTTTACAAACAAAACATGTATGTCAGTATATAAAATATAATGATGTGTTATGGATTTAACTCCCAAAACTACAGTATATAAAGCCTTTGAAATTAGCTCCACCATAACCAGCTATAACATTAAAGTACTGCTTACATCTAAATGCATCAATAATAATAGTCCAGTAATATAATGATATAACGCTGACAGGGATCACTCTGACAAACAAATACTTTTGATATATATATATATTTTTTGGGCATTTCTGCCTTTAATCGATAGGAAAGTTGTGAAAGGGGGAGAGAGAGGGGGAAGACATGCAGGAAATCATTCCAGGTTGGAGTCAAACCCTGGACCTTCTGTGTCGAAGCATGAACCTTTGCATGTATGCGCCCGCTCTACCAACTGAGCTATCCTGGCCGCTTACTTTTAATACTTTGAGTACATTTAGCTGATTTTGTACTTGTGTACTAAGTGACATTTTGAATGCAGGATTTTTACTTGTAATTGAGTATTTCTATAGTGTATCAGTTAGTGATTTGAATACTTCTTCCAATACTGCTTAATAGCCCTTTAATGGAACAACACTAATTAAAACACCCACATAAGTTCAAGTTCAAGTAGCAATTATGACTCATATTTATGTTTTTAGTGGTGGCGCCCTCTCGTGGCCTATGACGGGAGCAAAGCAGGAAGTCAGGTGACGAATTATAAGAGCGCCAAATTTCACCCAGGAGACCAGGGCCACGTTCGAGAAGCTGGACCTTATTGCCACGTTCAGCCCCGACAAAATGTAGCAACACGTTTTTTAAACTGAAACTTGGGTGCGTTGTTTGCGCAAGCACTCTGCCTTTTTATTACCACGAGTTTACGTCTCAGATGATTGGGTATCACCTGTGACACAGCCAATAAATGAGAGACACACCCACCAAGTTTCACACCGTTTCACACCGTTTCGAGGAAACATGTAGCCTGGAAATGAGTTTTGAAAATTGCCCAACTTGAGGGGCGGCACCAAGCATTCATTTGAAAATCTCACTGCACGCAATTGGATAACACTACGACCAATCACAACATACATGGGGTGACGTATCCAGAGCCCCATATGCTTAGCTACCAGCGGAGCTAACTGGTAGATAAAACTCTCTACAGTCGGCAAAACAGCAAAAATGTCCTTCTTGC